>CM019702.1:77957860-78615360 GCA_009760885.1 Achatina immaculata | reverse complement strand
ACTAACTAACTAACTAACTAACTAACTAACTAACTAACTAACTAACTAACTGACTAACTAACTAACTAATAACTCTACTAACTAATTAACTAACTTACTTACTGACTAACTAATTAACTGACTAACTAACTAACTGACTAACCAACTAACTGACTGACTGACTGACTAATTGACTGATTTACCAACTAACCAAACAATCAAACAACCAACCAACCAACCACCCACCCACCCAACCAACCAACCAACCAACCAACCAACCAACCAACCAACCAACCAACCAACCAACCAACCGGCCAACCAACCAACTTCGTTCTTTCTATAGTTAGCCACTCTAACTAACTAACTGACTAACCAACTAACTGACTGACTGACTGACTAATTGACTGATTGACCAACTAACCAACCAATCAACCTACCAACCAACCAACCACCCAAACAACCAACCAACCAACCGGCCAACCAACCAACTTCGCTCTTTCTATAGTTAGCCACACTAACTAACTAACTGACTAACCAACTAGCTGACTGACTGACTGACTAATTGACTGATTGACCAACTAACCAACCAATCAACCAACCAACCAACCAACCACCCAACCAACCAACCAACCGGCCAACCAACCAACTTCGCTCTTTCTATAGTTAGCCACACTAACTGACTAACCAACTAACTGACTGACTGACTAATAGACTGATAGACCAACTAACCAACCAATCAACCAACCAACTACCCAAGCAAGCAAGCAACCAACCAACTTCGCTCTTTCTATAGTTAGCCACACTAACTAACTAACGAAATATTCCTCACACAATTCAGAACGATAAAATCTTGCCTACCCTAAAAGCACATAATGAATTATGGAAAATGAAAACAATTTGATAAAAAAAGATAGACTTTAAACTAACGAGATTATATAACTGTATATATAGTAAAAATATACGATACGCAGAATTCTTGCCTATGTCTCTGTCTCTTTCAGAAAAGCATTTGGAACTATACTATAGATATTTCACATGTAGCGCCGGATGTCAGTACTTTCAACGACGGGACTGAACATTTTACTCACACACCATAAAGCAGATCAAAGGGACATAATCAAATTAAAATAATCGCAAACGAAATGAAGAACATAACGGAGTAGGAAAAAAGAAGCGGCCAGTGGGCTATGTTTGAGACAAATACCGGGAAATTTCGCCTGGTAATTTGTACGGACACTTATTACTATTATTATTATTACTATTATTCAATCAATCAATCAAGTGCCGTGCGGTGCGGCGCGGCGTAGGCGATCATTTCTCTCCACATTTCCCTGTCTTTAGACTTGATTATGAGATCCGCCGGTGACTTTCTTCCTAGCCACACTGACAGCCTATCTAGCAACTTCTCTCTCTGTCTTCCTCTGTTAGAGACAGAGAAGAGGCAGATGATTATTATTATTATTATTACTATCCAAAAGTTAATTTATTAAGTAAAAAGGTAAAGTTAAAATCCCCGGTTCCATGATATTAAGACTTAATGTGAGATACTGTTCTAGGCCCGTATTTCCATGATCTTCGGCACATGAAAGTAATAAATAAAGACAAATATTCTTAAATCATATTCTTACCAGAAAAAAAGAAAAAAAGATTCAGCTAACAAAAGGACATACATTAGCTGGACAAATGGACACATAAATATTGTGACGTTAAAATCTACATATTTCAAACAGATACAAATTGTTGAATAGAAATATACGTTTTAATGTAGTATTTTCATTTAATCTTTGCTTCTGGAATTCTACTTCGTGTGACTTTACATCAAAGTGTCAATTTTTATTCATTTATTTTTTGAATTTTCAGCAGTTATTTAATTTTAAACAGTAAAGTTTCTGTAGTTACTTAGTACCGAAACTGGCGCAACCAGTTTGTTCCAGTTACTTGCACATCTGTATACTTCCTGGAGCAGATGAAAACTGACCCTGTATAAATGTAACGAGTTTTATTACAGTTTTCATCATATTTCATCTTTATCCTGCTTAAGTCAACTCCACATTTATCACTAGCAAACTCAAAATTATTGTTTGCAATATCTGTTTATGATTAAGAAACTCAGACAGACAGACAGATAGACAGACAGACAGACAGGCAAGCAGGCAGACAGAAAGACATGCAGGCAGGATAACAAACAGACAGACATTGATAGACAGGCGGATGGATATATAGATAGACACACAGACAGACAGACAGAAAAGTGGTTAGACAGACAGATGGGTATATATATATATATATACAGATAGGCAGACAGATGGATATAAAGATAGCCAGTCAGATAGATAGATAGATAGATAGATAGATAGATAGATAGATAGATAGATAGATAGATAGATAGATAGATAGATAGATAGATTCAAAAGCTTAAAGAAGTGGATAAGGAAACCCGTCTAACCTTCTGCCGTTCAACTTTAGCTTTCAAACACATTCATCCAACGTCACTTTGGTACAAGTGTTATGTATGCTCTTCTTCTTTTTCAGTTTTCCGAGCCATAAAGGCTCATTGCTGCGGTTGAAGTTCGCCTCCATTCCTTTTTATTCCTAATCTTCTCTCTCCAGTTGGTGACGCCAGTTTCTTTTATATCTTCTTCTATATTGTCTTTCCATCTTTGTCTTGGTCAACCCTTTGGCCTTGCTTCTTGGCCTTGCTTATATAAGCATAGAGAACAATAATTAATAAAGAATAATACATAGCAAAAGAACAACTAATACATGTAATCTCATATCCATATATTCAACAATATGATATATAAATAAAACATACGGTAGAGCTATCTTACATTGACACATATTAATTAATGTCACATTTATAAACAGATCGACTCCCTAAATAGGATTATTAATGTATTATTAATGTAGAGCTATTTTGCAAACCTACAATGACTGCTGGGATAGCAATGCTCTGAGAAAGCAAAGTGTTTGAATGAGACAAGTAATTAATTACAAGCAGGTATTGATTTGTCTCCTTGCGTTGGAGTTCTTACGGCCGAAAACATCTACTCTGTTTATTCTAGCTTCATTTATCAATTCTTCTGTATATGTGAAAGTCTGTACTCGGTGCTAGGTTTCCACTGTTCGTTGCTATATTTACGTACGGTATTTGTTTTGTGACGGCAACCACTGGAGCATTTGTATTTCTTAAATATATGTTCATGGTTTATTTTGTCTATTTTTTCCCCAAAAGTTTCTACAAATACTCTGGATTTGCTGACTTACATACATACATACATACATACATACATACATTGCATACATACATTACATACATACATACATACATACATACATACATACATACATACATACATACATACATACATACATTACATACATACATACATACATACATACATTACATGCCGTGCAGGATAGCTCCAACAATCACGCTTCTATATCTTACGCTATGCCTGGTGCTTCTCTCTCTCTCTCTCTCTCTCTCTCTGAACCTTAAGTCCCCAGAGCAAGGGTTTTATGTCCTTCGCCTTTTTTTCTGCTCTTGCCCAGGTGAGCCCTCTCCTCTATTGCTCAACATCCTTTCTGTTGTTCTTCTCCATGTCTTTTTTGGTCTACACTTACTTCTGTTCCCCTGTGGTGTCCATCTTAGTGCTAATTTTGGTAGTCAGTCATTCAGAGCACATGTCCCAACCATGGCCAACGTCTTTCCTCAATAACTGCTGTCAGTGGCTTCATCTGCATTTCTGCCAACAATATGTTATTTCTTATGGTGTTTGGCCAAAATGTTTTTCTAATTCTTCGTAAACATTTAGTCTGGAAAGAATTAAACCTGTTTTCTATAGTTTTGGTGATTTTCCAGCATTCACTTCCATAGAGTAGTACACTTAGAACATTACTCCTAAATATCCTGATTTTCGTATTCATGCTTAGTTTTTTTTTTTAAATTTCCATATAGTCTGCAGCACTGCAAAAGCTTGGTTTGCTCTAGTATGTCTGCTGTTGATGTCCTCTGTGCTGTCTCCATTTTCTACTACTCTACTGCCAAGGTATACAAATTCATTGACCTCCTCCACTAACTTGCTATCTACTCTGAGTACATTTCTGCTTGGTGCTTCTAATCAGTTTAAATTCTTTTCTTTTCCACTTATTCTTCTCTTGGCCTTCCTATTCTCCTTCTTTTTCCTGTCATTACTAAGTTCTCTGTTTTCTCATGACATGTTCAACAAATTTTGATTGCCTTTCCCCCAATAATTCTAACTAGTTTCGTTGTTCTGAAACTTCCTTGAGGACTTCATTATTGACATCTCTGGCTGTCCTGTGTATTTGTTGTAAACTTTCTCCAAAACAGCATCTCTGTTGCTTTCACTTAAAAAAAAATTATATGTTTGTTAACTGTCCATAATATTAACAATATAGCCACATTGGCTCTACATAGCACTGTAAAACACGTTTCTTCATTTTTAGTGACATCTTCATGTTTGTTAACGTTTTATTCACGTTTCTGCCAATAATCCTGTATAACTACCTGTTGAATCTATTTTAACATCAAGAAATCATGATATAATCCTTGGTAAACATCTGCCCCATTCCTCTACCTCCTGCTCCACCTCTTCCAAAAGTAATTACAAGTCAGTTATGACTTAACAGGTCGAAGGGAGAGGGAAAATAAATGTTGGGAAAACTGTTAAAACAAGAAAGAAAGAAAGAAAGAAAAAAATAGGTTAGAAATATATTTCTAAAAGTATTAAACGACCAGGAATGAGAAAAAAGGATACAAATGTATATATGTATTTGTTTTAAAAAGAAATATAAAGGGAAAAAGAAGAAAGGGAATTTGGGTGGACACTAAGCTGAAAGATCCCTGTGGCAGGCAGCAGGTGAACCTAACAAACTCGGAAGCCGAGTTTCGTGCTCGGAGTATCACAAACACCAGCGTCAGGCAGTTCATGTCTTCAGTGACTGCACATATCGTTCTCGTTTAGTTTATCAAATTCCCATACAGAAAAAGCAACAACACGCCATTTCTTATTAAAATTCCATAAAGATTCCATGACAGTGTCAGACAAGAATGAACCCTCTCCCCCCTCTCCCGTCCCTTTTTTTTTGGGAGGGGGGGGAGAGTACGAAATTCAACGCCCATGCTGCCTAAACGCCATGTTCTGTCAAGTCATTAAAATATGGGCTGATGAGCGCTCGGTGGGGTCCAAATTGTAACCCAATCCATTTTCCGACATCGCTAATAAACAGGTCTGATTGCCCAAATCTAGATAACCGTTCATAATTGGGGACTAGTCCCGGCGCGGCGGAAGGATACAGCCGGGATAAAGTTACCGTCTGACGGCGCTGGGTGTCAAGCACGTGACAGGGGATGGAACTTTTTTCGCGGTTTTTTTTTTTATTCAATGTTAATTTTTCTTGAAAAAAACAAAACCGGTGGATGTGTCTTGAATTCTTCGTATTCCTGAATGTAATAGGTCTCGGCCATTTCCGACAGCGGTGAAAAATTCGCCCAAAGTGCACAAGGAAAAAAAAAGCGGCCTTACAACATGAGTTTTTTTTTTCACTTATTAAAGTGTTCATTAAAATTTTTGAATACTAAACTACCGAGCTGTCAGGAAGTTGTTTGGAGATTTCTGCCTCCGGTACAATTACTTGCCAGATCGTGTCTTTCATTAGCGGGTGTTTAGTGTCAAAATTGTCATGGTACACTTTGAACTTTGCACGCGAAACTCGTAATAGCCAAAGTGGAAATGCGGTGATATTACCATATTAAACCCACACATTTAAAAAAGATATAATACTCTGAGTCTTTCTTTTATTTTATCCTCTTTTGTTTTTCTTTTTTTTTCTATCAGTTTTTCAAAATCCTTCCTGTCTTCATTTTATAGTACACAAAACCACGGAAAACATTTCCTCATAAGATCAGTACTTGCAAGGTTCTATTCCTTTGAACGATGTATGTTGGTTGTCACAAATTTTTATTCAAATAATTTTTAATAGTTTTTATATGTATCATTATACCTCTCCTCTCCTCTGTAGTAATTGGGCACAGTAAATATTCAGAATTTTGCTCCCTCTTTGTATTTTCTTCTGTCTGAATCTCAGTCCCTCTGCACCGCGCTGTGCTATTTGTGTTTTGAGCAAAATCTTTTGTTTTTGTCGGATAACGTCAGAACAATAGCTACATTCTTCTCATTACTGTAATGTGAGGATGGAGCTACGTATCAGGCACAAGAGTTACTCGTAGCACCGCACGACAACAGTATTAGAAACAGCTGTAACAGTTTATGTTACGGGTGTCTACCCCATAACGCTTTTGCTGTCCACGCCTATGATTTTAGTGTTTACAATTTGTGTTGTTTGAAGTGAGTCGCTTACCTGAGTGACTGGGATGAGTCTGTGGAAGGGACAGCACGGGGCTGACAGGTGTTCAGCCTGGGATGTTGAGAGATGTGTTAAGTGAGGGAGAACTGAATGGAAGTTTGACCGGTGCGGATGTCCATGTTTGCCCTTGTCAGCTGTAGAGTTTTTGCTGTGATATTTGAAAGTTGGAAGGTTATTATGTCTCGTCCTAAGACTTATTTTCCAAGATGTATGGATTATAACAGAACTGCCACCTCAATGCCCTGATTAATCAGACTGTTGACATGGAGCTGGCGTGTTTTGCATATCATTCGAGTAATGTTACAATCATGATCTGGTTCCACACATTAAACCTCTTGCATGTATCGTAGGCATTGGACTTCGTTATTATTTGCAGCTCGTGATGTCCTGGTAAAATATTCAAGAATCCTTCATACTTGTTTGAGCGGAGTTTATCAGTTCAAAGAGAGAGAGAGAGAGAGAGAGAGAGAATGAATAATGAATAATCTTTATTTTTAAAGGGTAAAGAATTGGGCACGCAGGCCCGTCTTACATTCTGCCCTTCATCACTCCATCTTTCATTCTTCCCACACACTTGGTTTAGTACAAATATACAAATTAAATTAGGAAAAACATATCAAAAGAGTGTAAAATTTAACTACTACATTCAAAGTGAAAGAGAAGAAGTAATTAACCTAATAAAATAGCACTCACGCACACATACACACGCAGACATATACATAAACAAAAATACATTGTAAATACAGATCTTCTAACATATGTTTTTTAACAAACATTAAAATAGTTTCTAACAATATCTAACAAGTTGCTTTTCTAACTATGTCATTGAAGTACTTGATGGTTTACGAGCCACGTGTTGAGAGAGTGCTGGTTATTTTATGGAGGCATATAATTACAAGCAAGTAAATAATGAAACAGGTTTGAGTTAAAGGATGAAGTATTACCAATGGATTTTAAATTGTAGGGGAGGATGTTCCAGAAAGTATGCAAGGCTTTTCTTGTACAGATCAATCCTGGGTTTAGGAAGAAGACAGTTTTTTAAACGCTGGCTATGTTTAGTGTTATACGTAAACAGTGACCACAAGTAAGGCGGAGCATTGTGCGACAGAATTCTGTGAACAAACTTAACTTTGTTAAAAATGATTCTATTTTTGAGGGGTAGAATTTTGAGTTGTTTGTGTTGATCTACAGTCTGTACTGGGTGTTTGTCACAAATAAGATTTAATGCTCGCTTGTGAAGTGAGTGGAGCCTTTTTGCGTTTGAGACTGAGCATCCATCCAAGATTGTGGAACAGTAATCTAAGTGTGTTTGTATGTGTGATATGTAGTATATTTTTCTTGTATCTTTATCAATAAAGTGTTTAATTTTGGCTAATTGGTAAACTTTCTGTGCAATCAAATTTGTTAGGTTATGTACGTGAGAATTCCAAGTTAAATGCTGATCAATGATGAGTCCTAGGGTTTTATGTTCATGAACATTTTCTATTGCCTTAGTCCCAGCACAAAGCTGTAGTGAAGTTTTTGTTACATTCTGCAGTTTCTGTCTTGTAGTGATGAGCATGGGTTTTGTTTTGTTGGTGTTTATCAACATACCATTTTTATTACTCCATTTAATCAAACTGTTTATATCATTTTGGAGCGTTGTCTGTAGTTTATTGATGTCATAGTCACTATTGTAAACAGTACAGTCGTCAGCGAAAAGATCACATGAAGAGTGCTTTAAATGTAGTGGTAGGTCGTTAATATAGATAGCAAAGAGAAGAGGACCAAGAATGGAGCCTTGAGGAATACCGGTATCAACCACAGACGAGCCAGATATTTTGTTTCTAAAGCAAACTACTTGTTTTCTAACTGAGAGAAAAGATGTAATACATTTTGTTAGGTCAGGGTGTAACCTATAACCTTCCAGCTTTTTTGCAAGAATTTCATGATCAATCATATCGAAGGCTTTCTTAAAATCAACAAAGACAGCACCACACAATTTGTCATCATTTATATTAGACAGCCAGCTTTCTGTCATATTAGTTAATGCTGTGTGGCAGGAGTAATTTGGTCTAAAACCTGACTTACTGTCTATTAGTAGATTGTTTTCTTGCATGTAGAGCAGTGTTAACTTTTGTATATGCTTTTCAAGAGGTTTAGATAGTGATGACAGAATGGATATGGGTCTATAGTTTGAGAGGTCACTAGTCTGTCCAGATTTAAAAAGAGGAAAAACTTTGGCGAGTTTAAAAGCGTCAGGGAAATATTTTTTTGTCAATACACAAGTTGTATAAGTATTTTAGTGTGTCTGTGATAACTGGTGCAGCGTAGCGTAGTATCTTGTTACTAATGTCATCACATCCTGCTGAGTTAGTGTTCTTTAAGGACCGGATGTAGTTATAAACCTCACCGACTGTGAGGAAAAGAATATTAATTTGTTTTAGCTTTACACATTTACTGTCGCTGAAAGTTTTCAACACGCTCAGGTCGCAATTAGGGGTCGGTAATGAAGATTTTAGAATACTAATTTCTTCCCTAAAATGTTCACTGAAGTTAGTGCAAGTATGTTCACCATTAAGTGTTTGTGGGTCAGTTTGCTTCCTTTTATTTACAAGAGTATTAATCGCTTTCCAGATTGATTTACTATCAGTTTTGTCTTTCACTAAATTTCTGAAGTAATTTTTCTTTTCCTGCCTAATTAAATACTGCACCTTATTCCTAAGTGAACGATAGCTACTGAAATTTCTGCTTTTGTGAGCTTCATCCCGTTTCCTCATGAGTTGCAATATATCGGGAGTTATCCACGGGGATTTTGTTACGTGTTTTACTCTCATTTCTTTGATGGGGACAAGCTTGTCAAAAATATTTCGAAATATCTCGATCCAGTATTCGATAGCCTCATCTGGATTTGTTAACTGGAAAACGTACGTAAGAGGCGAAGCTTTTAGATCAGTTAAAAATAATTCCAAGTTAAGTTTTTAAAGTTTCTATATTTGATGCTGGTATGTTTGTGTTTCGGTATTTTATACCCCTTATGTGACCATGTACAGCAGACCGGGTAGTGATCACTCAGCGACACATGAGGAACAGTACATTCAGTAATGTTTCCTGGATCAGCTACATAAATATGATCTATTAATGTTGATGATGATGAGAGAGAGAGAGAGAGAGAGAGAAAGAGAGAAAGAGAGAGAGAGAGAGAATGAGGGAGAGAGAGGTTGTCAATTCTGTAAAGCTTGTCAACATTGCCTACAGTAGAAGAACGATTGCATAGCCAGGGAAAGTGTCTTCCTTTAATAGAACATGGCCTATCACAGTGGTTCCCAACCTGGGATACGCATACCCCGGGGGGTAAACAGCAGCAGGACGTTTAGTGCTACTCGAAAAGAAGTTGAATAATGGCGGAAAACATAAATATGTTGTCAAAAACAGCAACTATAATAAATAAGCAAGTGGAAGAAGGTTGGAAACCACTGGCCTAGGACAGTGTGCAGAGATGTTTAAACTGAAATGAACAAGCCATTTGGGAGTCGGGGGTTAGCCACTGAGGGGTCGGGGGTTAGCCACTGAGGGTTCGGGGGTTAATGTGTTATTCAGACTGAATGAAATAGCGGAGAGGAGCCTATAGCTGACTGCTTGCGTCAGGGGTTCACGAATCACAAACGATCAAGACCCTATTCTATCTCCCAGTCTTTATCCCATAGAAACAGTTGTGACTGATGCGACATTTGATGAATTATCACTTCTGATCCGAACATTTACAAATGTAGATAACTGTATGTTAACTTTAAGCCCTTGGCTGGTCCCAGAATGTTACTCGTTCTTCCCTATATGGTTATGTTGCTGTTGTCATTTGAATGTAATACCTGAAATTGTGTTCTTGTTATCAGACAAAACCAACTCAAATTTGCCATTTATTTTTAAAAATCAAATTTATCTTCAAATTTGGAAAAACTTTTAATAGAAAGCAAAGCAGGATATAAAATTATAAATATAAAGAAACTGAATTTTCCGCATTGACTGTAATTTACTGCATGAAAAAGAGTACTTTTTCTGTTATTAAAATATTTTATTAATGCACAATTCAAAAGCAAATTGTCATAAAGACGACCACACTGACTATAATATTGATTCATTTAGCTAACCTATCCAATGTCAGCTTACTTTTTGGCATCTCAGTCCCCGCACAACTCAAAAACTTGAGAACCCTTGCGTGATCTTCTACTCTTCATCATTCCAATCAACGTGATCTTTGCTCCGTTATTTTCTCTCCTCCGATGTTGCGATAAATATTGACCAGCGGCAAGAATTGGATTAGCAGCTAATGGCGGCAGACTTGGCGTGGATGCTTTGCGTGCCGATTCCAACGATTACCTTCTATTAGGAAGATTGCACGGTGCGCCCTAACGGCAAAACTACGTGACGGAACTGCCCGAGTAGTTGGAAGACATCGCTATCAGACGTGTTGGATCTCTGCAGAGCTGAAGTCTTTATAAAACAGCATACGATGATAAACTGCTGTTTACCAAAAGCAAAATGTAGAGGTTGCTAGTGGAATGCAGAGAAGCATTATAGATGCAAAATTCAACAGTGGGAGAAAGTTTTCCAAAACTAATGTAGAAGCTACTTTAGAGTAGTAACATAGAAACTACTTTAGAGCAGTAATGTAGAGGCTACTTTAGAGTAGTAATGTAGAGGCTATGTTAGAGTAGCAATGTAGAGGCTACTTTAGACCGGTAATGTTGAGGCTAATTTAGAGTAGTAATGTAGAGTCTACTTTAGAATAGCAATGTAGAGGCTACAACAACAAATCTGACATGTGGTACACAGCCAATAAGTAGCAGTTTGGTAGAGCACAGCCATGTCAAGGAAAAGAGATTGGATTCAAACCCTGTTTTTGACGCTCATCGGTGAACACGGCTGAAAGAAATACGGTTCGGTTAATATAGTCATATTGAAAGCAGACAATTTAGAGAATAGCCATATTGAAAGCAGACAATTTAGAGAATAGCCATATTCAAAGTAGACAATTTAGATAATAGTCATATTGAAAGTAGACAATTTAGAGAATAGTCATATCGAAAGTAGACAATTCACCTTTAAAAAATAAGAAACAAACAAAAAAATCCTGAATTCTAATACAGTTAAATCTGTAAGACCCCCCTTACACTAACACATTTTACTGTCATTAGAAGGTAATATAAAGACAGACCCAGTATTCCATGGAGGAACCCAGGGGATATAGTGTCAGCGTTCGTGTTTTCCTTGACCTGTCGGTACACCACATGGCGACGTGGGCAGCATCCACGCCTGGCCGTCATTCCTTTCCCAGCTTCAGAAAGAAGCCAGGGTTACCCATCCCTACAGCTGCGTGACTGGGTCATCTCCAGTAGGATCTAAACCACCGACTTTCGCCGTGAGACTAGTGGACTTACCACTTCGTCACGCAAGCACTCTGCTATTAGTAGCGACGAAATTGTAAGGTCGTATGAAAGAAACATAGAAAAAAGGAGTATGCAGTACATTTACTTGTAAATATATTTAAGCAGTTAAAGGAAATGACCAGCGTATATATTTACATAGCGCAGAAGACAATTTGGTAAATTCAAAGAAGAAGATGTGCACGTATTTGTAGCACACACACACACACAAAACAGACGCCTGAAATGGATTAATCGTGTGCTCGGAAGGAAAAGAGATCCCAACCAAAAAAAAAAAACAGATGTAGAAGTCGGACATCATAACACGCATGACAGACTGAGAACTGTACACATGTTGACTGCAAGAAGCAGAGAGAGTTTCTTACTGTCCTGCTTCTTCTTCTTCTTCTTCGTTCGCATTGTCTGTCTATATCTGCAGTCCTGTCTCTTGGACAAATTCCACTGTTTTTTGTAATTTTACTGTCCTGCAAAAGCCACAAGATGTACCGGGCTGTGGATGTTTAGTTCATCACTGGCCAAGAACGTAGATGGAAAGACAAGTCATAATGCTCATCGCCAGCTTCATCCGGTAGGAGCAGTCATCCTCTTCTGTTGCTCCTGCCTCTTCAGACTTCTTCGTCTTTATTTTTCTTCTTCAATCTTCCTGGAATTGGTACCTGGTGTTCCGTGCAGCCGATGTCGTGGAGATATTGAGGCACAGAATCGTGTCGGATTGGAAGCGAACTAAGGCAGGTATTATTTCAGTCCCTGGATGCAGCTAAAATAGCGGGAGGGTGTGTAATACATCTTTAGCAGACACCACCACCATGGGGACTGTGGTAATCCCAGTCCCGTTTACCAGGCTTGGCCTCTTAATAGGGGCACCAAAGGAGAGATGGGACAGGGTCTAGGTAAGCGATGGTTCTAAAGCTTTGACTCTGGCATGTCAACCACGGGTCGCTGATTTGCCAAAAGCGGACAACTTCGTCTCTTCAGGGTCTGAACATGTTAAAGTCTTTCTGATCTGATCAAGCTGTAAGAGCTGCTTCGGCTCCGGTGTTCCTGCCACTTTGTTTGTATGCTCATTCTGACTTCCATCATCTAGGCAAGCCCCGAAGCAGTGATAGATGGTTGTTATTATTATTATGAACAAGTGATAGGCGGTGATTATTATTATTATGAACAAGTGATAGATGGTGACTATTATTATTATTATAAGCAAGTGACAGGTGGTGGTTATTATTATTATAAAAAAGTGATAGATGATGACTATTATTATGATTATTATTATTATTATGAACAAGTGACAGATTATGGTTATTATTATTGTGAACAAATGATAGATGGTGACTAGTATTATTATTATGAACAAGTGATAGATGGTGGTTATTATTATGCCAAGTTTCAAGCGTTATATTCTGATTATGGACAGAAAAGATCCAGAACGAGAAAAGACTGAGACTGATCCGTGCAGTCAAAAACCTCACTCAGTACACACTTTTCAATCCCAGGTTCAATAATAAAAAAGATCATCGACTCTTTAGAGAAGCGTCGCTAGCAACTGGAAGACACCTGGATGTCATATTCGGTTCACTTTTTCTTTCAAAAATAGCAAACAACAGAAAAGAAGAGTAGTGTTACGTCAAAATAAACAAAAATAATCTACTTTTACCTGGCTCCAGTACTCTCATAACAAAAGATTAATTCTCTGTCTTAAACTCTCATTTGAATCTGGTTTATTCCCTACTTTTTCTAATCTGTTCTTGTGTCTGCCTTTTAGAAAATCTTTTTTTTTTTTTTTCCTTGTAAACTGAACTGGGGAAAATGTAAATCCTAAATTTCTGTCATTTCACTCAACTCAAAAAACTCCCCAAACAGCAAACTAAACCTCTTCTATGATACCCCCAGTAACAGGCCTAGCCTGGCTAAGGATCGCCATAGTCTCCATGGTGGTGGAGTCTGCTAAAGAAGTATTACATTCCCCCACCCCGCTGTTATAGCTGCCCTAAGGGATTGAAATAACAGCTGCCATAACCATCTCCTAATCCGACACGATGCTGTTCCTCAAAATCTTCACGACATCGGCTGCTCTGAACACCAGGTAGCAGTTCCAGGGAGATTGAAGAAGAAAAAGACAAAGAAGTCTGAGGAGACAGGAGCAACAGAAGGTAATGACTGCTCCTACCGGATGAAGCTGATGATGAACATTGGTAGTAACCATGTCAAAGCAAAAATCATTTTCCGTCCAAACACGGTTTCCTCTTCCAAAAGTCTACCATCAGATAACAAGTTTGACCTTGGGTCAGCCAGCCACTAATTTTTGACGTAACCTTCAGTTAAAAACAAACATTCAAGCCTAATCAAGCATACAATCTTCTGATCTGCATGATTTGTCCACAGCCTTACGCCACGATTCAATAACATAAGACAGAATTAAGCTCTTGATTTGACCTTTACACTCATTCACGGACAGAATCCAGAGTACAATGTACACATTTCGCTCCTCTTCTTAAGTTTAACTCTTCTCTGCCAGTATGACACCATCTTCTTAGTCTGTGACATTGTTTTTCGAACATTTTCATGGCTAATCTCTATTGTTTTTAACTGTTGCCATGGCTAATCTCTATTGTTTTTAAACGTTGCCATGGCTAATCTCTATTGTTTTTAAACTTTGCCATGGCTAATCTCTATGGTTTTTAAACGTTACCATGGCTAATCTCTATTGTTTTTAACTGTTGCCATGGTCAATCTCTGTTGTTTTTTTATGTTGCCATGGCTAATCTCTATTGTTTTTTTAACGTTGCCATGGCTAATGTCTATTGTTACCAAGCATTTTCAAGACTAATGTTTGTTATTTTCAAATCTGTTCATGCAGAGATGGAATTTAGAAGGAAGTATTCGTTATTTCTCTAGCTGCACTTTGTGATGACCCAGGGGTTTACATTCTCCACCTTGAAAATACATTTTGATGTTTAGGTTCTGAAAAGAGACGTTCAGGCATATGTACTTGTCAGTACCAGAACATAAATGCACTTTAAGAAAGAGAAACAAAAGAAAGAAACTCAAGTGGTTCCCAGATGTTTTATTTACCATGTCCCAAACGATACTCGTTAAGGTTATTACAAACATATAGACTGAGTCACATTACAGAATCAATAATTCGGCATATACAAATGATATATGACTTAAAGGCGAAAATGGAAGCAGAAAAAGGTGTTGAAAAACTGAATAATGTAAGCCTAATATAGTAAATCCGGTAGCAATGTTAATATGAAATATGTGGCAGTGCCCTACTACTTCACGCTGTCCAGGTATACACAGCAGCGAGTATGGAAGTTGAACAGGCAAGGTTCAAATCCTGGGTTGAGTAATCGCAATCAAGCCCAGCTTCTTTCGTCCATGATACAATGCATGTTTAAGCAACCGATGTAAGTCCAACTCTAGAAGAACACAGATCGTTTAACAAATGTCACAAGATACTGATGATGTGTTAATGGAAGTGAGGCGTGCCATATAAGTACTTCAAATGATCGACTTGAACTCGGCCAAACAGTTCTGGACATTCCTAGCAGTGGCTGATCAAAAGACTCACCTAAACAATCCACATTTCATCTACCGATGACAGTCTAATGTCTCACCGTTCATACTGTTGGTACACTCCATCTTTAGTAACAACATTTTTATGTCAGTCCAGTTCAAGCATTCTGATTGGTCTCTAGTCTGACTTACTCGAAGTCAGGTTTAGGTCCCAGCATGCTCACAAATCTCACGGACCGAGCAAAGACTCCTGGCTTAACCCTTTCGCTCTCAAATTAACTACTATGCTTTGCCAGAATAAATTCTGAATAGAAATTTTGGTGGAAAAAAAAAACCAGAAGAAACTTGTTTTATACTTTAAAAATATAAGCTGTTTTAAAAATACTCTACGTTTTCGTTTATTTCGACCGTGTTTTAAGTATCGTGCTGAGCATTGACTGACATCGGCGTGCATGATCTACCAACACTGTCAGTGTTGCTTTGAAGTGAAAGAGTTAAGCTTCTTGGTTAATTACAGCCTGTATACAGAAAAACTCAGAGGCGTCTACACCTGTGGGCAGTCACCCATCACAAATACTATTATTACTCTTTGATGTGTTGCTCTACTTATACCAGTACAAAGCAATGCCCAAGACAAAAGGGTAGAAATTCAAGACTATCAAAATAACTGTAACAGCAAACGACAAATACACAGTTAAAATCACACCGAGAATAAGATATTCAAAGCTATAGAAATGGAACGGTTTGTTTACGCATGCGCAGACAGAACAATAAAACTTGATCTCTTCCTGTTACTCTGCAGCACAAAGCGGGGACCCGAGCCACTTTATCAAACACAGACAAAACAAGCACATTTATCCTGTTAAGTCGATGGCAGAGAGGCGCCGTAGAAATTCATCTTCGATGCCCCTCGTGCATGCAGTCATTCAATTCACAGACAGCTATTCTGGTCACATGGTCCCTGAAGAAACGCCATGCTCGTGGAGGATGCAGACAAACAGCTCTCTGGAGGCATGTCCGAGTCGTGTTCTGTGTCCGCTTGTGCATGTGCTGAGAGGATTGAAACCCCGAGTTGTGGGTGCGGTCTAGAGTGGATTAGATGTATTGAAACATATTGGCTCTTTTACTGAAAAAAATGTTAACGTTGACAGACAGACAGACAGACAGACAGACAGACAGATAGATAGATAGATAGATAGATAGATAGATAGATAGATAGATAGATAGATAGATAGATAGATAGATAGATAGATAGATAGATAGATAGATGAAAACTCAAGAATGGGGAACAGGAGTAAATGTGGCTATACTATAGCGCAGGTATACGATAATGAGCGGCGAATGGCAGAGAGCCTGCTCCTCCTCCTCCTCCTCCTCCTTCTTCTTAGTTGAAGGGTTTTAGTTTCATGTATCTACATTCATTGTCCGTAAAAAGTGCGCAGCAGAGGGAACAGAGATGGGTTCCAACTCCTTGGTAGAGGGAACAGAGCTGTGTTCGGACTTCTTGGTAGAGGGAACAGAGCTGTGTTCGGACTTCTTGGTAGAGGGAATAGTGCTGTGTTCGGACTTCTTGGTAGAGGGAACAGAGACGGGTTCGGACTTCTTGGTAGAGGGAATAGTGCTGTGTTCGGACTTCTTGGTAGAGGGAATAGTGCTGTGTTCGGACTTCTTGGTAGAGGGAATAGTGCTGTGTTCGGACTTCTTGGTAGAGGGAACAGAGACGGGTTCGGACTTCTTGGTAGAGGGAGCAGAGATAGGTTCCGACTTCTCGGTAGAGGGAACAGAGATGGGTTCCGACTCCTTGGTAGAGGGAACAGAGCTGGGTTCGGACTTCTTGGTAGAGGGAACAGAGATAGGTTCCGACTTCTCGGTAGAGGGAACAGAGCTGTGTTCGGACTTCTTGGTAGAGGGAGCAGAGATAGGTTCGGACTTCTTGGTAGAGGGAACAGAGATGGGTTCGGACTTCTTGGTAGAGGGAACAGAGCTGGGTTCCGACTTCTTGGTAGAGAGAGCAGAGATAGGTTCCGACTTCTTGGTAGAGGGAGCAGAGATAGGTTCGGACTTCTTGGTAGAGGGAGCAGAGATAGGTTCGGACTTCTTGGTAGAGGGAACAGAGATGGGTTCGGACTTCTTGGTAGAGGGAGCAGAGCTGGGGTCCGACTTCTTGGTAGAGGGAGCAGAGATAGGTTCCGACTTCTTGGTAGAGGGAACAGAGATGGGTTCGGACTTCTTGGTAGAGGGAACAGAGATGGGTTCGGACTTCTTGGTAGAGGGAACAGAGATGGGTTCGAACTTCTTGGTATAGAGAACAGAGATAGGTTCCGACTTCTTGGTAGAGGGAACAGAGATGGATTCGAACTTCTTGGTAAAGAGAACAGAGACGGGTTCCGACTTCTTGGTAGAGGGAACAGAGATGGATTCGAACTTCTTGGTAAAGAGAACAGAGACGGGTTCCGACTTCTTGGTAGAGGGAACAGAGCTGAAGGATACGCTCCGGAGTTGGGATACTTGTCTGATATGTACAGTCAGGGGGTATGTGACAGACTAAAGTAATACATGTGTGTACGCAGTTGGCAGTGTCCTGTGTTTGGTCTGAGGATGGTGGGTTTGTTCTTCATGCGATAGTTTCGAAATCTGACCGTTAGCTGGTGTGCTGATTAGTTCATAGCTTCCTGTACTGGTCTTTGATTATTGTTTTGACTTCCCTGGATGAGAGAGGATGTTGTTGTTGTTGTTGTTGAGGTTGCCTGTTACCAGATTTGGCAAGTGCGTCCGCTTCTTAGTTTCCCACCAGACCACATTACGACAGAATCCACTGAACCAGCACCACCTAGTCCTGTCATGGCGCACACGTTATTTGCTTTGTATTTCTTTCCTGCGGCTCCTCGGACTACGGCAGACTTCTTATGATGAACTTCGTGTCGGTTATGAAGACAAGCTGGTCAAAAGCACGTCCCATCACATCAAGTCACTGCTTTCCTTTTACTCAGGCTAAAGCGCAGGGTGACTGTGGTATCTGCCAATGAGGCATTTTCCTTGAGTCCAGGCTGGAACTGGAAGCGACGACACCCATTTCCCATCTTACACAACATCTGTGCTTGCAGATCACCGCGGCATCGGCCGCAGGAAACGCACGTTTCCCAGTTACTGGAACAAAAAAAAGTATTGAGAAGAAGATGATAGTAGACTTATATGAAGCAGCCTTCTTGAATTCAAATGTCACAACGCTAGATTGATATTTCTGAACAACGCGTAGAGCGAGTCCCTTTTTTCCAGACATTCTCGACAGAGAATGGAAACAAACTTTGGAAACAAAGTTCTATACCGCCCATCGATGTATTGGGATTTTCTAATATCAGTCACTTTAATTTCTTTGTAATTTAAATGAATAGTTGGCATAACTTTCTATGAAGGTTTCATCTAAATGATTTGCTTTTATGTCGTCTACAAACGATCTCCCTAATGTTGAGATTCACACAATGTAATCAGCCACTAGGATATAAAATACGAATACTATGGTACACGAGGAGATGAAACCAGACCAACCTCAACAACAGGACCCGCTCACATGACCGGCTCGAATTTTAAGACAAATGTATCTTCCACCATACATCGACGTGGCCTACTTACTGTCCAATAAGCTTTTCTAGCGAGTTCACGGTTGCCAGATATAATTCGAAACGAGATTGGATTAAAAATGAGATTTTGGGTTTCATATACCACATACTTAGAATCTCTTGAATCAAGCAGTTTCACTTTGTGACCGAAGTACTTCTCTTTGTCTGGTAACTGAATTTAGTCTAATATCTCTAAAAGTCTGTGGTTTCTCTAATCTTCTTTCCCTCTTGTTTTAGTATTAGAAAAATTTTACCTATAGCCGTGAACGAATTTCGTTATTGAAATCCCCGTCGTTTTGGCGAGCATTCACGCTGAACTGAGGCGGTCGTGCGCGTTGTTAGGTCTGGTATACCATTATTCTCAGTTCCTTTATGATCTTTCTGAATTCACAGAAGTCCTTTTAGTCCCGTCTTTTGGGTTTAGTATGATTATAGTGTTACAGACTGAGCGTCAGTAGGTCACGTCTTTGTGCCCTTTCAAAACTGAATAATAATTTCATTTTTACCAGGTAGCAATATCCAAAGTATTGAGAGTTTCTTCCCCCTTGGAGTTGGCGCCTGAATCTGCGTATACATTTTTACATATAGGAAACAACGAGACTTCGTACCGTAAAATAACAGAACGTGGGGTTGTATGGTTAGACCTCGAACAAATCACAGACAAAGCATTTTTAGACAAGAGAGGAAGAAAAATTACAAGAGAATTACCTCGGATTTGAACCACGGTCTCCAGCAGGACGAGCAGCCATCTAACCAAGACTGCTCGTCCTACAGTAAGTCTGTGGATCAGGTCAATATACCTGGATTAGCTATTGATTTGTTTCAATGATGTCCTTCAGTTCGGTTGTAAATATCTCTGTCTTGTCCATGGTTCTCCTGAACTCTGAAATTATTATTCTAATACTTAACTCTTTTTTTACCTGGTGTAACTCATTACAGAACAATATAGAACAATGAGTAGTTTATCGGCGTCTTGACGTAACGAGATATACACTTTCGAAGACCCTCACGATTGTAACAACGATTTGTTCATGGTAGGAAATGTAATGGCTGCTTTTTTTTTCCGTAGCAAAGCACAATAACACAACGTTTCGGCTTCCTTCTTCTTCATGCAAAAACATTAACAATGAAAAAAAAAAATGAATGAAAGTTAATTCAGAGTTAACCAGTTTTGTTCTCTGTTCTTTAAAAGAATACGTGCGCTTCTTTTTTTTTTTAAAGAAAACTACTTCCTGATCGTTCTTTACAAATGGAAATGAAGAAAGTGATACTGGTACGGGTCGATCAAGCCTGGGTGAGGAAATTAACAGGTCTTGATAGTTCTCGCCTGTAACATTGCTGGCATTGGTTCAAGTTAACGCTGACATTAACGATCATTAACCCGAATCATTAACAATGATTTCTGACTCTTTTTGCCCGACGCACATTCCATCCAGCTAATAACTTCCCAGATATCTTGGCTCTCTTATAAATAAACAGTAAAAGGAAAACAGAAACAGTTTCCAACAAAATCAAACGGTCGTGTTGTGCATGAACTTACAGATGAGAACGATAAAACGAGTGCACTCAGAGCGGCGATAAAAGAGTCCCTTTAGCATCCAACCTCTTTAACCCTATCAACGGCTACCAATTAGCCATTAGCACACAAATCCAAAATCGCACCCGGTTCGGGAGACTTCCAAAACAATCTATTAATTGCAAACGTGAATTAATTCGGTGGCGATCCCATTGGGAGTTATTAATAGCTCTAATGGAGAGAAGGGCTCGCGTCGATTCCCAGGGCTATTATAGAGACTTAACAGTCGCATCAAAATCTTTACCGATTTGCGTCCCGGGGGAACCGCAGGGACAAGCGGGTCGAGCATTTTCTATGATTGAACGGGATGTGTTTTGAATGTTTACGATGCGAATTTGATAGTCGGGATGCGAGTGCGCGGCCGACACGTGATTAATTGATAAAGATTAAAAGCAATTATGAGTTCTGTAGTCTAACCTACAGCGTGTGGCATTCCCCACATGTTGGGGGTCCCAGAAGAGCGCTTTTCATGTCCGTGATACCTGACAGGTTGGATACCTGGATACCTGGCTGACTGCTAGGTTTGACTGCGGTTGTGTTTAGTGCTACTTTCTCTAACTGCGAATATATGACACCAGGACAGCCTGACTGGTATAAAAAAAAAGATGGAGCAGGACCGTCATTACAAATGCTAGCGCACCTGTCACGAGCACGTGACTTATCACTACAGGTAGAATCTTACACAGACAAAAGGAAGCTATGTCTAACAGTAAAAGTATATGGCATTTGAGAATCACTACATGCAATTCTATGAAAATAGAGTTTATTTTATTTATAGCAGAAGCTAAACATGAAAAATAACCAGTCCTGGAATATTTCAGGATATTAATACGATACGATGCAAGTAGGATGCAGTCCCGTCCTCTCCGCCTATTCTGCTCCACACTCCAACAAGTTATTGCTTTCCAACTTTTTATGCTTTTATTGTATCATTCATTCATTTGCATGTCCCATGTGGAACTTTGCCTCCCTAACAGCACTCCTGTAGGCCTCTCGGTTGTGAGCAAGATGGCCTGCTGCTGATGCATCCTGATTGTTATTTGGGTTTCTTGGTATATTTTCAGATATATTATATGCCTTTACTTTATGGGTATGTTATTTATGATTCTGTTTTTGGTGGGGGTCTGTATTGTCCTTTATCTGTGATTTGCGTACTTTGTTTCGTTACGAACACATTTTGTAGAAATATTGGTTTATGAGTGTTTCCCCGTTTCCATGCCATTAACGCTTATTAGTGGTACAGTGTTAGGCATTGAGAAGCCTTTCAGAAACAGCAGAAAAGGCCTCATGCTGGCTGTGGAGTATGCGAAACAAGCATTGGGAGCATAAGTAATTTCATTTGCCACAACCAATACCAGTCCTCCATAGCTAAATCACTAAAGACGCGTGGCAACTGGAAGATCATGGGTTCGATCCCGGGACTGAAAAAAAAAGCAACAACTCACAAGACCTCTGGGAGTCATGACCCAGAGGGGGCCCACCCCCCTTAGAGTGTCAGGAGTTTAAAGGGCCGAAACACTTGTCTGAGGGGGGGGGTACTTCCTCTGATGATCTGAAGGAGTTGTGTTGTTGTTCCGCTCTCTACGGTAGAGAGTTTCCTGCATATAGGCCCGTATTTCCTAGATACTTCAGCACATGAAAGTCTGATGTGGCCAGTATCACTTCTGGCCGCATTTACGTTCCAAGATTTCTCTGGTACCCATTTTTAGGGGCTGGGTGGATGTCGGGGCCTTTTTGGTGTGGTGGTACCAGAAAAATTCCCCACTGTTGGGGCTTGGGCTTGATTAGTAGACCGAGTTATGTATAGGCAAGGTAAGGTAAAGATAGTGCCCATATTTTCCTTGACCTGCCAGCACACTAGAAGGTGACATGGTCAGTATCACGCCTGGCCGCCTTTCCTTCCCCAACTCCAGAAGAAGTCAGGTACCCATTTATACAGCTGGGTGACTGGGGCGCCTCCGGCCGGATTCAAACCCCCGAAATTCGCCAAGAGAGACCAGTGAACTAACCACTTCTCAGTTATATATATATATACTGTGTATGTCGTGTGCAAAGATCCCTATTCTGTTTATGGTTTGAATAAAAGGAGTCTCACTCTTAATAGCTTTCAGTGAAATGCACTCTTACTATGTCAGTGATTTCAACCGCAGATTCGGATCTCTACAGCCGTTGTTCTCTCTTGTTTTCTGTTTTATCTCGTCCGGAAAATTTTAAAATGAATTAACCGTGTCAGCTTGAGACTGTGCCATATCCCACAGGTAAATACGCGAAGTTAGCCAGGTACAGATGCTGCCATGTTTAGCCTGTTGTTTTCGCAAAGCAGTTCCAGTGCATCCATGAGATTTTTATGTAAGTTGACGATCGAGTGCTAGATTATAAGGACAAAAAAAAGGAGGAGGGGGGGGATGATGTAACAGAATGACTCGGTCCGTTTAATTAGAAACAGCGGGAGGTATGTCGGTAAAAGGATTACTGCTGATTATTTGGAGGGAGATCGGTATACTGGACTGCCGATGGGATGCAAATGAGTCAGATTTTTTTTCTTCTCTTTAACAGGTGCACTGAGTCAGTACAGGAAATTATACTACGCTTACAAGTACTGGCTATTAAAATTTAATGCACTTTCGAACAGGTAATGATAGTTACACAACGGATGTTAAAATATTGAATACTTCACTTTTCAAAATAGGTCTGAGCTTATTAAATGAGGTGCCTGATTTCCGCTTCGATACCTTTCCTTCCTTCCTTCTTTCCTTCCTTCCTTCCCTCCTTCTTTCTTTCCGTCCTTCCTTCCGTCCTTCCTTCCTTCCTGCGTCAGAGATAGCAGTATTATCAGAGGTTGTACTGTCATCAGTGTGATAGTATCATCAGAAGTAATCGTACGATCAGAGGTGTTAGTATAATCAGAGATGACAGTGTCATCAGAGGTGGTAGTATCATCAAAAGATGGATGTGTCGTCAGAGTATGACAGTGGCATCAGAGGTGGTAGTATCATCAAGAGATGGATGTGTCGTCAGAGATGACGGTATCATCAGAGATGACAGTATCATCAGAGGTGGTCGTATCTTCATAGATGGTCGTATCGCCACAAGCAGTATCATCAGAGATGGTCGTTTCGTCAGAAGTGGTAACATCATCAGGTTCAGCCAAGCAAGGCTGTTTGAGACCTCTGCTTGATACTATCTTAGAGACAGACGGAATGAAAAAAGTAAGGATCGACATGTTTCACATACTCGTTAAATCTCTTGCATTTTCTAAAATCTAAAACTCCATGTTTCAGCCCCAAACAGATTTGATGTGTATTTTGTCTATATCCTTAATCATAAATTATTCTTCTACATACAGAGTATGTAGCTACAAGGACAATCTTCACTAAATCTTGATAGTGTCTCCTTCTTCTTCGATCCCCTTGAGACTGTGAGATGGTGTTCTTTGCCACCGAAGCCGTGAAGATGTTGAGACACGGCATCGTGACCACCTGTGAGTGGGTCATCACAGCTATTTTTTTCAGCCTCTGAGAGGAGCTAAAAAAGAAGCCGGGGACTGTGCAATACTTCTTTAGCAGAGACTTCACCGTTGTAGTGACTGTGACGATCCATAACTAGTTAGCCAGGCTAATACTGTTACCAGGAAAGATAGGACAAGATCTTGAACGGTTATGGTTCGCCAATCTTGACACTAGTATGTCATTAATGGATAGCTGATTGACAAAACAGACAGCTTCTTTGCTTACTCTGGATAGTTTAAGAAAATAGTTGATTGACAAAACAGACAGCTTCTTTGCTTCCTCTTAATAGTTTAAGAAAATAGCTGATTGACAAAATGGACAGCGTCTTCTCTTCCTCTTAATAGTTTAAGAAAATAGTTGATTGACAAAACGAACAGTTTCTTTGCTTACTCTTAATAGTTTAAGAAAATAGCTGATTGACAAAACAGACAGCGTCTTTGCTTACTCAGGATAGTTTAAGAAAAATACTACTTCTATATTCGTGTGTGCAGCAGAGATAACGAAAACGATTTTGAGGGTACATGAAGAAATTTGGCTGATTTTCTTTAATTTCCCTGCTTGGCATGGAGAATTTTACCTTCTATTATAAAGTATATAAAGTCACCTTCTCGTCACTTTCATTGACCGTAAAAAAATTGCACCTGGGTTAAGAGTTTGCCACTTCTTACGTAGAATAAACTCATTGACTGTAACCATCTGAGGGCCAAGTCATTAACGATGTTTTCTCGGACTGAAAAACAATGGGTTATATCCCTGTTCTTTGTGCTTGCCTCATAATCGATAGCGATTGGTGCTGTGGAGTATGTGCACCTATGCTGATAACTCCCGTTTAATGATTTTTCTGGACTTTCCTGATGATCGTCCTAAACATCTTACTATTTCTGGTGTTAAACTTGTGTATGGAATCGTTACCAAAGAAGAATTATTATGGAATGTAGATTCATTTTCTTGAATTTAAGAAGAAAATAAAATAAAACTGAAAGAAAAATACGAAGCTTCATTCCTGTTTGGTAAGTACCTGAAGTCGGTTCTGGCGCTGACTGACAGATTGTTATGATAAAGACTGTTAATGAAGACTACCTCGTGGAAGTGAGATGATCTCCTGACTAGTCGAGATTCGTCTACCTTGTGAGCCCCTAATAGTTTTGAAGAGTTCCAGGAAACTGAAATAGCTGGCGTTTTAACTTTAACGTCACAACAAAACCATAACATTTAGTTCTTTAATTTCAGTATCACAGGAAAACTTGCATTATTCAGAATTATAAATTCATTGTCACAGAAAGACTCCAAAATTTAACTCTTTAACTTAAGTCTCACAGGAAAAGTCCATTATTGTATTTAAAACTTCAGTCTCAGAGAAAAAAAACTCAGATATTTAACACTTTAACTTCAGTGTCACAGAAAAGTCCAATATATAACTCTTTATTTCCAGTCCTGCAGTACAACTCCAACATTTAACTCTCTAACTTCAGTCGCACATAAAAACTCTAATATTTAACTCTTAAACTTCAGTCTCACAAACAACAACAACAACAAAGAAGTCCAATATTGAACTCTCTAACTTCAGTCTCACAGAAGAAGACCAAAAAAAAAAAAAACCTCCAATTTTTAACTCTCTAACTTCAGTCTCACAGAAAAACTCCAAAATGTAACTCTCTAACTTCAGTCTCACAGAAAAAAGAACAACAAAAAAAGCTCCAGTATTTAACTCTTTAACGTCAATCTCATAGAAAACAACAACAATAACAACAACAACAACAACAAAACTCCAATATTTAACTCTCTAACTTTAGTCTCACAGAAAAGAAAACAACAACAACAACAACAACAAAACTCCGATATTTAACTCTTTAATTTCAATCTCACAGAGAAATCTCCAATATTTAAACCTACAAGCTCAGTGACAGATTAGTTCCTTAATTTATGAAGCAAACAGAATAAACTGTTTAAAGCACAAAACGCAGTGATTTCACCAGGCATAAGAAAACCGCGCCAGCCTGCGACTTCTTCCTTGGTTAGGTTTTCTTACTTCCCCTCCAAGAATATTTGGTTTTAACACTACAAGTCCAAGTATTACAGCCAGGAAAACAAATAACTGGCACTTTTTGTTCCACCAAATTGCAGATCCGACGACACGCGAAAATAAAGGATTAGATCGGATCCACATGAGCGAGGACTGGGAAACCGAAGGAGTGAGAACAAGATGCCAACACCTGACATGTTTTCCTTGGAACATAACCTGGCATATTCACTTGGTCGAGTTTCTTGGGTGTTATATTTGACGAGTGTTATGTTTCTGAGCATCGTTTAAGAATCTTATCTTAAATATTGTTCGTATTACATCATTTTTTTTCCTCTCTGGGTTCCCGAACAGAAATGAAATGTCTAGTTCTATTTTTTATCTCATATTTTCGTCCAATTTACTCATTTCTGTTATCTGTTTACTGTTTCGTTGCTTATCCCTCCCTTCTATTTGTAATTTTTTTCTGTTTACTCTATTTCTTGTCACTAACATTCAATGTATCTTAATATTTGCTTTTGCTCTTTCTTCACATTCTACGCTATTTCTTTCTATTTTTTAAATTTCTAGTATTGTTTTTTTTTTCACTTAACATTGTCTACTCTTTCTTTCTTTTTCTTTCTTTCTTCCTTTCTTTCTTTCTTTCTTACGCTTGAAATATTAACTTACTAAGCAGAACTACAACAGAACCCTGTGTTCTCACGTTATGTTACAATTTAAAACACTTGCGACCAAGGACCACCCAAGGTCTGAATGATCAGTGTAGCATGGACAGATCAATGGCAGCGCTAGCTAGCTACTTAATGTAGAAGCTCTCTTCGCTAACATCTATTGTCTCCCTCTAGCGGCGAGCAGTAAGTGGTATTTCCGTTTTGCTCCAGGATTTTACTGACGTTGTACGCGTGAGCGGTTGCTATGGATTTTTAATTGCCACAGAAGGTAGAAACAGGTTTTAATGATAGATTCCAGGGCCGCTGTCAGATGCTCATCCACGTTTTTTTTTTGTTTGTTGTAGTTGTGCTTTTCAAAGCACCGTTCTAAGTGCGTGTGTCTCTTTTTAGCTTAGGAATATTTGTATCTTCTTCTTCTTTCTCTTCTTCTTGTTGTTGTTGTTTTGTTGTTGTTCTTCTTCTCCTTTTACAGTAAGTGTTATAAGAACATGGTATTAAGTTAATCCAGTATATAAGTTTTCTTATATTTTTGAATGTATGGATAAGAGGATAACTGTTTTGTTATTTTACATTTACAGATGAGAGACAAAGGGAAGTTCTTCATCTTTTGAAAATAAAGATTGTCCTTTCGTTTGTTCGTTCATTCTTCTTCTTCTTCAGTGTCCAACTTTATACAATCAGCCATTTAGACCACGGGATGGACACCTTCTATGAGTCCCGTCACTAGCAAGAGTTTCTCCACAGTTGTCCATGTATTCTTTTTTCTTAAGACAAGATTTTGTTTTGTAAGTGTCTACAAAGAGTGCAAATTTGCAGGAAGTGGTGTAATATCTTGAGACCGTTGGCCAGACATAAATTCGACCCTAGCTGTGGGCAGGGGGCTGCGGGAGGGGTCTTCATTTTATATAGCTCTGAATGATTTGAACTTGTGACTCTGTCCAGTAGCCCACCACCTCTAGTGAACTCATCTGTCCTAGCGGTGACAGACAATGTTTGTAATATTAGATACATAGGACAAGTCGAAATTGTTGCGGCTTTTCTTCTACCCAAAGGCGAACAAACGAGGATGAATCACTAACATTCCGTTCAAGTACAGTGCCTGGATACTTGGCAAACTCCTGACGCCGATCCTGACATTGATCGACAGGCTGTTATCATAAAGACTGTTTATGAAGACTGTCTTCTGCAAATGGTATCATAAAGACTGTTTATGAAGACTGTCTTCTGGAACTGTTATTATAAAGACTGTTTATGAAGACTGTCTTCTGGAACTGTTATTATAAAGACTGTCTATGAAGACTGTCTCCTGGAACTGTTATCGTAAGGACTGTTTACGAAGAGTGTCTTCTGGAAGTGAGTTGAGTTCCTGGCTAGTCTAGGCTCGCCTATCATGCGGGCCTCTATTGCTTTGAAGATTTCGGGAAAAACACTAAAACAGTTAACTCTTTAACTTCATTGTCACAATAAAACTGCAGCATTTCATTGTTTAATTTCATTATCCCAGGAGGAGCTTCAGTATTTATCTCTTTATATTCAATATTCCAGGAAAACTCCAACATTTAATTCTTTAACTTCAGTCTCACAGAAAAGCTTCAATATTTAGTGTCAATAGAAATGTGGAAAAATGTTAATCTTTAACTTCAGTGTCAAGACTCAGTATCAGAGAAGAAAAATATAGAAAGATCTGGATATGTTACGGTTGGTATATTTTCATTTCTTCAGTAGAATTTATACACTACAAACTTTAGCGCAGATTAACTTGTAGGAGGGAGTAATAAACAGACCCAATAAAATAAATATGCTAATAGCGCCTAAGACAAATGTACTAAGAAAAATAAAACTAAATAAATAGATAATAGTTTAAAAACAGTGAAGACGATTTGTCAGCAGGTGACACTAGAGATGTGGTTCCTAATCTTCCATTTCTAACTCATGCTGCCGACGAAGGTCCCTGGTTCAATTTCTCACTCGGGCGGAAATTTTTTTTTTTTTTCTGGCCAACAGGTACTGGGTCAACCCAGCCTCAGATAATGGGTATCTTGGGTTTCCCTAGGACAACAAAGGCACCGAGGACAGGTGCTGGCATTCCTGCCTCGGGTGCTGCAGTGGCCTAGGAATGTGAAGGCACTTCATATATACATCATCTAACATTATCCAGAAAGGGTACATACCATTCACCAGAAATGATATATACCATTTTCCAGAAAGGATTTTAATCATTATGCATTCTCAAAATACCAGAAAGGGTGCACACCATTATCCAAAATGAATAAATATAATTTTCCAGAGAGAATTTTAATCATTATACATTCTGAAAAATCACAAAAAATACTTCTCAGCTGGACTTGAAATTTCCCCTATTGGAGACACTTGTCCCTCCGTTGATAGTCGCTGCATCTGAGGCATTTTAAGGGAAAAGAAACTTCCTTCTCCACCATCATTACCAACTACTGCCACGCTTGAATAAGCAGAAGACAGAGACAAATGCTGTCAGTTCGAGCGTGTCTTGGCTCTTGCGTTGTTTTTCCCTCTTGTCTTTACTGTTGAATTCAGTCTCAGTAAGCTCGTTTCCTTATGGCTTCTGATTTGCCATGTCAAAGTGTTTCTTGTGGAGTCTGTGTCCTGTTTTATCATCTTTTTCTTGTATGTTGTATGTATCCTTATCATCCTTTCATTATCTCAAGATTTTATTCAAATACATATGCACACTAGGTGCCACGGTGGTGTAGTTGATAGTTTACTCCCAGGACGATCAGAAGGTCCCTGGTTCAATTTCTCACTCGGGCGGATTTTTTTTTCTAGCCAACAGGTACTGGGTCAACCCAGCTTCAGATAACGGGTACCTTGGGTTTCCCTAGGACAACAAAGGCACCGAGGACAGGTGCTGGCATTCCTGCCTCGGATGCTGTAGTGGCCTAAGAATGTGAAGGCACTAACACTTCACAAGTCTACGACATGCGAATGCTAGCAGGACTACAATATGTGCACAAGAATATTGCCATTTTTCTGTTTGATGTCCAGTAACAGTCTTATGTTACCAGTTTTCATATATACATTTCTAGGGAACAAGGTAAAGCATGGTTGATTTAGGAGAAATGAAGAAACGAGTAACATAATTTGCAAAATAAAACAGAAGTGCTGGAGACATGTTTTGAGAATGCAGTGTACAAAACTTCAGACACTGATTCGAGACACGGCAAAGAGAAAGTAAATAAAACCGATAAGGATTTATACTTGTCAGGTGTTAAAAGAAGTTTACATATCTTTATATTTACCAGTCACACAAGCTAGTGAGTTACTTTGATAATAAATACCAGTCACATAAGTTAGTGAGTTACTTTGATAACAAATACTAGTCATACAAGTTAGTGAGTTACTTTGATAACAAATACCAGTCATACAAGTTGGTGAGTTACTTTGATAACAAATACCAGTCACACAAGTTAGTGAGTTACTTTGATAACAAATACCAGTCACACAAGTTAGTGAGTTGCTTTGATGACAAATACCAGTCACACAAGTTAGCGAGTTACTTTGATAATAAATACCAGTCACATATGTTAGTGAGCTGCCTTGATGACAAATAAAGCTGATGATATTTATATGCTCATTTTTTTAAAATTGTGTGAAACGAGAGTGAAAATAGCGTATATTATTTATTTTATTTATTTTTTTAGCAAAAGCACATAAATGTCAAATAATTAATAGCTCTTCATTGTAAATGTAATAATTTTACTGGAGTGAGTGATCTGTGTTAGAATAGAATCAATGATCCATCATTGGCAGGAAAATCTAAATAAAATACTTGTTTGGGAGAACATAAAAGAAGTCATTGACAACTCAACTGCGAAGCGCTTGGTTATCTTGCCGGAAACTCGGGATCAGCCGTAGGGCGCATGTCACGGCCAACAAGAATATATACTTTCCCCAGTTCGAGGCTTCATTAGATTGACTTCCGGTACGGGACAACGGCTCAGAGAACTGTCGCGCTCACTCTTCCATGTTGCTGTCACTTTGGACTGCTGCTTTTGCCGTTGAAAACACGTATAATGGAGCATGTAAGTTTACTCACAGAGATGCATACACTTGCACAGTGTCTAAATGAAACTGTTATTTTAATGACCTTTCGATATTTAAAACTTGAAATTAGGTATCTTGATCATAATCTTTCAATGTCCGTGATTAAGAGAAGTTTGTATTGAACGACGCTTTTCTGAATCTGTTTCGTGGCAGTTTCTAAAGAGGCTCTTAGCATTTCTTCAGTGATACTTGATAACTCATTCTTCCACGGCCGTGATGTCTCTACAAGACTTTGAATATTACAAAATTGCCACAGAAAGTACTATTTGCTTCAACGTTATACATTTTCTTTTTTTAACTGTCGTATATAAGCAGCTTTGAAACCTCGTTGACTGAAACAAAATCCAGCCGACAAGGTTTCAAATGTATTTTTTCCTTCATATAATGCCCAGTCTTCTTCTATGTTTTAGTAACATTTTGTTTTAAGTTAGCTGTCAGATCCAGGAGCTACTGAGACAATGACAGCCCAGCATCTGTTACAGAACTGCCCTTCCACTGAAGAACCGAGACGGTGCTTTTTGTCTGTCACATTGACAGCCTGAGACAAAAGGTAGCATTGTTCAAAGATATCCAAGTTAACGTCTGGAAGAAGAAGAAGAAGAAGAAGAAGAAGAAGAACAACAACAACAACAACAACAACACAACAACACAACAAGGAGAACAAGAAAAAAAGAAAAGAAGAAAGAAGAGGATCAAAATAAGAAAAAAAAAGAGGAAGAATAATAATAAGAAGATCCACCGAATCCTGGTTATGCAGAAAAAAGCTCCACTTCTCTGATGACGCTCCCAATAAAAGATCCAGCCATATCAACCGGGCAGGGATAGCTGTTGTTCCCCATGGCGGTAGTTTCTATCGAGATGCATTGCATCTTTTTCTGATTTTTGGTTCCACTCCGGGTCTGCAGACCTCTGTAACCTGTCCGAATATCTATTCCCTTTCTTCAGACTTCTCTCAAGAGAGACACAAGGTTTAAGAGAACGACACACGATTTAAGAGAACGACACGAAGTATGAGAGAAAGACATAAGGTTTGAGAGAAAGACACAAGGCTTAAGAGAACGACACTAGGTTTAAGAGAACGGCATAAGGTATGAGAGAAAGACATAAGGTTTAAGAGAAAGACACAGTGCTTGAGAGAACGACATAAGAGAACGACATAAGGTTTGATAGAACGATATAATGTTTGATAGAACGACACAAAGTATGAGAGAACAACATAAGATTTGAGAGAACGACACAAGGTTTGTAAGAACGACATAAGTTTTGAAAGAACGACACAAAGGACTGCAAACGCGCCACAAACAGCCTCTGGCAGTCAAGACCAGCTCCTGGCCTTCCCGTGGCAGAACTGTTTAAACTGACAGGAGAAGGGGCGAGGGCGAATATCTGGCGCCTGAAAAGCAGTTACTTAGGGTAGATGAGTGGCACGTTTGGTAGCTCATCTGCCGCTGTTGGCGAGATCTTCAGCTGCCGTGCGTGGAGCGCTCCTCCTCCCGGCCAGTGAAGAAATTTGCAAATGAGGTTGCCGCGCAGCATCACTGCGGAAAAGGTGGTAGAAAGGATAAAGCGAAGCAAACCGTCAAATCACGGCACCTCTGGTTTGGAGGTCGGCCACGTCCTGAGTGCAGTCATATCGGGTGAAATGCATGAACCGGCTTGTCCCAGAGGTTAAGACACTGCTGGCGAGACTCTTCAAATGCCGCGCGTGGAGTGAAGCTCCTCCCGGTTAAGGAAGTAAATGCGGAAAAGAAATAAAGGTTGCTGTGCGGAGCCGATGGGAAAAGGTGATGGAAAGTGAAGTTTAACCGGTATGTCCAGTAGTATCGCTACGAGAGCTATACCACGGCACATCTGCTTTAGAGGCCGGCCACGTCCGAAATACACCTACACTGGTGAAATATGCCTAAACCGGCACACTTGATGGTGGAACTTGATAGCTAGACATGTCATGCCACCTCCGCTCTAGAGGTCGGTAACGCCTGATAAACACCCATACTGGTGAATTTTGCCTAAACCGGCTCATACCAGGGGTGAAACTTGAAGGCTATGCATGTCACAGTACCTCTGCCCTAGAGGTCGGTCCCGTCCCAAACACGCCCATACTGGGATAATGCTTAAACCGGCTCAACCCAGGGGTAGAATTCACTAGTGGCGAGGATTCGTCCTCCTGGACAAAAGCTCCATCCTGGTCACAACTAGGAAGGGTAGCGGCCACGACCGCAAAATGCTGAAGTCGGAGACACTGGACCAGGGAAGTCTAGATAGGCAACCACCTCTCACCCGGCGGGGATGTTTGCGTATCCTAATCACGCTGAGGTTTTCCGGTGAGAAAGTCCAACCCTGGACTGGATGGGCAACCACCTCTCACCCGGCGGTGATACACGGGTATCTCAAAACACGTGGAGGTTTTCCGGTGAGAAAGTCCAACTCTGGCCTGGGTGGGCTACCGCCTCTCACCCAGTGGGGATGCACTGATATCCTAAACACGTCGAGGTCTTCCGGTGAGAAAGTCCAACCCTAGACTAAACTGGTGCAATGAAAACCACGGTGTCACGCATTCCCGCTTCCGAGACCCACCAAGAATACAGGCTAAAGCACTGTGATACTCTGAACCCCTTGTGGTCCTCTCGTGGATCTCGTGTGGTCTATTTTGGACCACACAGGGGACCACGGGTCCTAACGAGGACCACAGGCGTGAATTCAGTAGGTTCACAGTGCGGTTTTTGGTGGTAGAAGTGAACGAAGAAGAAGAAGAAAGAACGACACAATGCTTGAGAGAGCGACACCAGGCATGAGAGAACGACACTAGGCATAAAAGAACGACACTAGGCATGAGACAACGACACCAGGCATAAGAGAACAACACAAGGAAGGAGAGAACGACACAGGACTTGAGAGAACGACTCAGTGTTTGAGAGAACGACACAAGGTTTGAGAGAACGACACAAGGTATGATAGAACGACACAAAGCTGAGAAAACGACAAAAGGCATGAGAAAACGACACAAAGCTGAGAAAACGACAAAAGGCATGAGAGAACGACACAAAGCTTGAGAGAATGACACAAAGTTTGAGAGAACGACACAAGGTTTGAGAGAACGACACAAAGTTTGAGAGAACGACACAAGGTTTGAGAAAATGACATAAAGCTTGAGAGAGCGACATAAGGATTGAGAGAATCTTCCTAGCAGTTCTAATGAAGCAAAACAGGAACACAATCATCTCATCGCTTCTACTTGCTCTGCTGCAGAATGTTTCACGAAAGAAATATCACTGCAAGAATGATCGCTTCTAGTTTCTGTGAAATAATAATAATAATAAACTGGGCCTATGCTGTAACTGTTTTTGTAGTTTCTATGGAAATTCAAGAGTGAGGATTAATAAAAGTGATAGTTATCCATTCTTTGTTTTTTTTTTCAGTGTATTGTTACAGTCTCAGCTTCTTGTACTGCGGAAGACACAAACTTCCTCCAATCATATTTAGCACTATACTCCAAGTGCTCCTCAATTATTCTATATGGCTCTTTCCCAAATCTCTCTACTCTCACTCATGGGGTTTCATGTCAGTCGAGCTCATGGGTGGTTTTTCTTGGGCATCCTCGGTGTGCTCCGATTGTATGAATATGATTCTGCTAATGCTGTTATGGAAACTGTTTTTTTTTGTTTTGTTTCAGTTCTCTGGTAGATTTCTAAGGTTGTTAATTAAGAAATCCCACCAGTCGTCGTGGAAGAATCAGATATGAGTGATAGTTGTAAACTTGCTGTAGGAGCACCAGATTTGAGTGTGATAACATCAGCTGTAGGATCACCAGATATGAGTGTGATAACATCAGCTGTAGGAACGCCAGGCATTAGTATGATAACATCAGTTGTAAAATATTAGTGTGATAACATCAGTTGTAAAATATAAGTGTGATAACATCAGCTGTAAAATTTTAGAATAATAACATCAGTTGTAAAATATAAGTGTGATAACATCAGCTGTAGGAACACCAGATATGAGTGTGATAACATCAGCTCTAGAAACTTCAGATATGAGTGTGATAACATCAGCTACAGAAACTTCAGATATGAGTATGATAACATCAGCTATAGAAACTTCACATATGAGTATTGTAACATCAGCTATAGAAACAGCAGATGAATGTTACAAATCAAAGTCAGATATATATCCCAAGGTTTGAGTATGACAAAGAAAGTACATAAAATAATCTGGTGTACCGTCAAATAACGCATCTACAGTTATACTCAGAAATGTAAAGTCAATTAAAACTTTAATCTGCTGCAGTAAAACTAATTTCTGTTAACGTTTTCATAGCAGATAAAAGGAGTTAACAAAAAAAGAAACGGAGAATATCGGATGCTGACAGCACAAAAGTATCCCCAGACAATGCAAATGCATTGATAATAATAACAACAAATATTACTGTCATAAATGACTAATCAACAACAAACTGTTTATTGTTTTTTTTTCTTATTCCCTTTCAGCTCTGCCTGACTACCTGGACGCGAGTTGCTATCTTGTCACGCTTCTCTGGCGACGCTAATTGTAACAAGGACGCCAGCGTAGAGCTTGTTTTCATCAGATCGACCGATAGCCGTGCAGGAGTCCTTTCATTACAGGTGAACCAGACCGCCTGGTTAATTTTGATCGCTGAGGATACCACTTTTGATATCATCAAAAACTGAGAGGAAAAGTTTTCATATTTAAACGACGGATACTCTAAGTGACGCTAAAATGTACCTGATTAGTACTTTTCTTTAATCTTTCGCCCGCAAATGACTCCGTACACGGATTCATGCAAATGAACTTGTGTTACATCCCTTTTTTTTTTTTTTCATTCACGGACAACTGTGTGCACAGTGCTTTTTGCAGGGCCAGTCTAGATATTCCTCGTATTTATGGGCCCTCCAACTCAAAAAGTTGAAGGACACACACCCTTTTGTATACCTGGACCACTGAAGGGTCCCAAAAACATTACACTGACAGTGAGAAAAAGTCACAGTCGGACTGTGTACTCTCTCTCTCTCTCTCTCTCTCTCTCTCTCTCTCTCTCTCTTTATATTCGTGTATAGAGAATACACTTTTTTTTATTAAAACGTGTATGTATTTACTTTCTGCAATGAGTGCATGGATAAGAGTGAAACGTAAATGTTGTAATTTATTTATTGTTTTATTTTTCTCAGTTTTTCAATGTTGTTTATTTTTGTTATATTTGCAGAATAGTTACAGAATGTCTAGAACAGAGTGAAAGTTGTATGATAAAGAACAGAATATCAGAATGGCCTCCATGCCCAATTCTTAACCCTTTGGAAATAAAGATCAAACAATCTCTCTCCCTCCCCTGCCCTCCCCTCAACCTCACACCCCCCCCCCCCCAAACAGTTTATCCACTGTATGAATAAATGCCATAAAGGCCATGGAGATGTGGGTTATAAGAAGGATGTTGAAGGTACCATGGACAGCCAAGAAAACCAGTGAAGAAGTCTTAAGAGAAGCTGGAGTTAAAAAAAAAATTATAGCAAAGATCAGAGGCAGACAAGCGAGATTTATAAGACATTTCCTGAGAAGATGAAAATTGGAACACACTGTGGCAACTGGAAAAATTGAAGGAAGAAGAGACAGAGGAACAGAGAGAGAGAAGTTACTGGATGGGCTGTAAGTGTGGTTAGGAAGAAAGTCACCGGTGGAGCTCATAATCAAGTCTAAAGACAGGGAACTGCGGAGAGAAATGATCGTCTACGCCACACGGCACGGCACTTGAATGAATGAACTGGGGTGACGACGCTGTCCGATGGGGCAGTTAGCGACCCATAGCTGACTAAGACCCTGTCCCACCTCTCCGTTGGTACCCCCAGTAACAGGCTTAGCCTGGCTAACGGGGCAGGGATCGCCATAGTCCTCATGGCGGTGGAGTCTGCTAATGAAGCATTGCACACTCCTAGCTTTTTTGTTGTACTCCGGGACTGAAAAGGTAGCTGCCATAACTTGCTCCCACTCCGATAAGACGCTGTACCTCCACATTTCTACAGCATCCGCCGCAAAGAACACTAGCTCGCAGTTACAGGGAGATAGTACAAGTACTAGTTGGTAATAAACAAGAAGAGTAAGAAACGTTACTAGTAAGACTGACAAGAAGATGCTCACCAGGAAACAGAAGTTAAATAATACAGCGAAAACATAAAAACTTGGAGGGATCACATGAATTATACTGCCTGCGTGAATTAAATTTTACGATTTACGCTCTGCAAGAAACTGAGAAGGGTTCACCAGAATGCAGTCTGTATCCTAAAACATGGACGCTGACTTGTTTCGCAGTTGGACTGTTGTAATTCTCAAAATAGCGACCTCTCTGACTCAAAGACTGATGAGAGGAACCATCGATGGACAATCTGTGCGATATTCACTGACACAGGCGGTGAAGCGATTATGTGTCGCGACGATACCGAGAAAATAATATTGAACACTGAGAAAATAATACTGAATACCGAGAAAACGATACTGAATGCAGCGAAAATAATACTGAAACCTGAAATGTTTCATTTTGTCTTTCTTATACTTTAGAAAACTACAGGAACAACAATGGTAATAACGAGAAGATGAAGATCATCATTTAGACAGCTCTTGTGGGTGAAATACTAAATGATATATAAATATTAATAAATAAGGCACGCATCACCACCATCCTCGTTTGTGTTTCTGTTCATATTCATCTGTTACTCAGAATGGCAGAGACTCAAATGTTGTACCAGAAGAAAGATAGCATCGTGTTGTTATTACGGGAGATTCCAATCTGTACCTTTCAACATTTAGAAAAAAATGCGACAAGTATTAGTGAGATGTAAGCTACCGAATTAGGTTACAGTTCGTAAATACATTTGTTATGACGTTTTCTACTGCTTCTTATTGTTAACATTTTTGGTTTGTTTTTTTGGCATAGCTTCATATAATATGTGAAGCATGGTCTATGAATAAGAGAGTGCAGCGAGAAATGGAAGCCATGGAAATGTGGTTTATAAGAAGGATGTTGAAGGTACCATGAACAGCTAAGAAAACTAATGAAGAAATCTTAAGAGAGGCTGGAGTTAAAAAGCAAATTACAGCAACGATCAGAGGCAGTCAAGGGACAATTATAAGACATTTCCTGAGAAGATGAAAAGTGGAACACATTGTGGCAACTGGAAACACTGAAGGAAGATGTTACAGAGGAAGAGAGATGGGCTGTCAGTGTGGCTAGGAAGAAAGTCACCCGGCGGATCTCATAATCAAGTCTAAAGACAGGGAATTGTGGAGAGAAATGATCGCCTACGCCACGCGGCGTGGCACTTAGAAATAGAATAATATAAAAAGTTCTGCTTTGTTCCACATATGATCGTTCAGTAGCTTTGTGTAAACGAACTGAAGTTTAGGATTTTCACTGCTCTTGAGAGAGAGTAGAACCAAAAAAAAAAAAAATAAAGCAATAAGATTCCATGAAAAAGAACTATAATGAAAACCGTGTTGAAACACACACACATACACATGCACACAACTAAAAATGTATGAGACAATGCAGAAAATGGAAAACAGTGTAGAGAAAAAGGAAAAATATTTGGAAAAGTAAAAAAAAAAATGTAAAAATTAAAAAAAAAACTTGTGTTGGAAAGCAACAAATTGAAGAAAAATATATGAAAAAAATTTTTTTAAAAATAAGGTAAAACAGTCTGATAAAATGTAAAACAAAATGTGAAAAATTAATGGGAATATGAAATAAAAAGGAAATCTGTATGATTAAAGGAAAAAAAAATCATGAAAACTGTATATAGAAAATTAAAAGAGTGTTAAAAAAAACCCTGAAAAATTATAACAGTGCATGAAAACAAAGATGGAAAACATTTTCGGAAAACAAATCAAGAAGACTGAAAAACCAGCAGTAACAAGTGGCAGAGGGGGAAAAAAAAGGGAAGAAGACGAAGAAAGACAGAAGATTTTGCAACTCATTTCAACAACAATGCATGAATGTATCGGCTCACTGACACAGCACACAATTAATGTAAAAACCGTGTCTCCGGTATCCGAATTCATCTATTACCTATTATCAATTTTTAAAGAGGGATCGATACTGGAGCGGGAAATGGAAATCCTGTCAACAAAGCATTTATTCCCGCTATTGTTCCAGCCAATTCACTCATATTGTCCCCATCCTTATCTCGGGCGTAGGAAGGGAATGAGGAATATGGGAGATGGGGGTTTGGTTAGGATAGATGAACTGGGTTTGTTTTCTGCCGATTTAGCGAATGGAAGCGCGGCGTAATCGCGACGGAAAGGTAAGTTATGATCCCACTGCGTCAGGGGTCCAGTCTGTGCATTGCTCTGGGGCCCGGATCTGCTTCATATGTATCGAGGAAGGGGCCCCCATGACTACTAAGGGCCCGTAGTGGATGAAAATAGAATGACTAGTAAATCAAGGAAAATGAGGGGCGAAGAGAGGGTAAAGAATATACTGAGCCGGTCTCCAAGACTGTCTTCGGGGGCCCTGCATTCTGCTACAAGCTTCTACTTCGGGGGCCCTGCATTCTGCTACAGGCTTCTACTTCGGGGGCCCTGCTTTCTGCTACAAGCTTCTACTTCGGGGGCCCTGCATTCTGCTACAAGCTTCTACTTCGGGGGCCCTGCATTCTGCTACAGGCTTCTACTGCCCGGAAGTGCTGATGTTCTTTTCTGAGATCTTAAGGGCGTCTACACATTGTATTTTTATTTAGTTATCGCATACAGGTTTCAAAGTTTTGGCCTCTTCGTTACTTCTGTAAAAATTAAAAAAAACGTATATTATTTGAGAAAATAATTATGTTGTTCAAGAAGGCCTGCAGCTTCACCAGCACTAGGCATGCGCAGAGAGGTGTGCGTGTGTGTGTGTGTTTGAGTGTGGGTGTGTGTTCGAGCACGTGCCTGTGTGTTTGATGCCTGCTAGGATTTCTTTCCAGTGATAGAATTTCTAACTTGACAAAGTCTAGTTTTGCTTCCAGGTGTCACGTAAAAACACAGCTGTACGGAGCCCTTGATTAAAAGAGCAACTTTTTTAAAAGGAGCGTTCCGTGGTCCAGAGGTCAGCGCACCGACATCTTGTTGCTAATCGGTTGCTGGTGATTCCCCCCTTTTTTTTTACAAAAAATCTCATCCATTCCTCTCCAATTTTTCTTCTTCTAATGGCTCGACCTGTATTTTGAATTCTTCTTATTTTTTTTTTGTTTTTGTTTTCTCTATCGTCATTTTCTCTCCTTCACTTCCAATCTCCTATTTAACCGTATTATCTTTTGCTACATTAACTTTTATTTTGTCTTCTCGGGGATAATTCCACTGAATAATAAGTGTTAAACGCACAGAAAATACTGCTTTATAAACATCCATCTTCCTGATATGAACAGTTTACTACAAATCAGTAGCAGTATATTGTCAAGAAAAGGGCTGATTTCGATATAATGTTCTTGCACCGCACACTTTTTATCTGCAGTTCGTACACGTTTCATACATGAAATGATCTATCATGTATTTTTTCAATGTAGAGCACGTCATTATTCAAGCACGTGGAGTTGCTGAGCGGCGGTGTTGGCTATATCTAGGCAGAGTTTGATTTCTAGAGCTTTTTCCAAGTTCGACAATACTTTGCTTTTTTTTTTTCTGCTGCAGCTTCGGCGTACCCGTTTTTTAACAAATGAAGGGATAAGATTCTAAAACATGTGCGTTGTTCTATCAGGTAGTCTGTACTGCCACACTGAATCCCTTATCTTTATGTTAGAGCTTCGGAGACATATACAGTGGACTTGAAGGTAGTTTCAGAAAACAACAACAAGCTGGGAGTTGGTGTCAGTAACTTTACAACTTGGGAGTTGGTGTCAGTAACTTTACAACTTGGGAGTTGGTGTCAGTAACTTTACAACTTGGGAGTTGGTGTCAGTAACTTTACAACTTGGGAGTTGGTGTCAGTAACTTTACAACTTGGGAGTTGGTGTCAGAAACTTTACAACTTGGGAGTTGGTGTTAGTAACTTTACAACTTGGGAGTTGGTGTCAGTAACTTTACAACTTGGGAGTTGGTGTCAGTAACTTTACAACTTGGGAGTTGGTGTCAGTAACTTTACAACTTGGGGTTGGCGTCAGAAACTATTCACATCTTGGAGTTGGCGTCAGAAACTATTTAAAACATGGAGGCGGCGTCAGAAACTATTTAGAATTGGAGCTGGAGTCAGATGTTATTTATAACTTGAAATTTGTGTTAGAAACCGTCTCACCGAACTAATAGTTATAAAGAGTCAAACGCTCTGCTCTATTTACTGCAACAATCACTATTTGTTAGCTTACATTTTCCAAATACAGGCTAATGTTGGCATACTATAAAGTCATTTCTGCTCGCTCGAACACTTACCTGGATGTAAAAATCTTGACATGAAAAGAAACAAAAGAAAAGGCGAGTAAATGAAACTGGCAAACATCTGCCTTTTAAAAACCTTTTTGTTTATTGAGTACCTTGACCTTACATACACAACTTGTTTATTTGAAACATGTGCGCTTGTGGACGAATACGCTTCGGATTTGGCAATCAGCGAACCATGGCTGATATGCTGACATGTTAGAGTCAGGGTTGGCGAACCGTTACTGACATGCTAGAGTCAGGATTTACGAGCCGTATCTGACCAAGACCCTGTCCCAGCTCTCCGCTAGTACACACAATAACAGGCCTAGCCTGGCTAACAGGGCACGGGTCGCCGTGGAGTCTGCCAAAGTAGTATTGCACCCCCCCCCCGCTTTTTAGTTGCGCTCTCATACTGAAAAACAGCCGTAGTCGTCGTAACCCGTTCCCAATCTGACACGGTACTCTGCTTCAACGTCTTCACCACAACGGTTGCAAAGAACACCAGCTCCTATTTCGAAGAAGAAGAAGAAGAGGAAGAAGAAGAAGACGAAAACCCGCGTGCTGTATTGTACTGATTTCTTAAGTTTGATACCGGTGCTTTAATTTTTTTTTCTAATTTAAGTAAAGATTAATGTCTCTCTATACAGTTTCTCTCTTATCTTTCATTTAAGGATTTTATTGCTAGTTTCTCCTAAAGTTAACGCTATGATAGTCAGAGCTGGAAGGAAACATTCTCATTTTCAAACGGTAACTACTTTAAGTGATTCAGTTTTCTTCAGTTTTATACTTTGTCAAATTCCCCGGAACTTCTCATTTTACCTGAGTGCGTAAGGACTAAGCGGAGAACACGAAAGTTTCCTTAATGTAACTAAATGTAAAAGTAAAAATAAAATCTGTAACAATCTGGAGTGAGAATCAAATTAAAAGAAATAAGAAGCTTACAGAAATAATTTATTTGGGCTTAAAAGTCTGAAATGTACTTAAAGTGCAAAGAGCACTGGTAGAGCCCACTAAATTTTAATTATTACTGAAATAGTCCATTAAACTGTAAAGGTTATTGGAAGAGCCCACTAAATTTCAATGATTACTAAAATAGTCTATTAAATTGTAAAGAATATTAGAAGAACCCACTAAACTGTAAAGAACATTGGAAGAATCCTCTGAGTTGTAAAGAATATTCTGGAAGAGTCTATTAAATTCTAAAGAATATTGAAAGAGCCCACTAAATTGTAAAGATTGTTGGAATAGCACACTAAATTGTACATATCAGTGAAATAGTTCACTACAACAGCATGTATAATTTTCCTTTAAAGAAAGGTATATGTTCAATAATCTGAGAACAGCATTAGTAAAATATGGCAAGTTTCGTTGAAAATGAAAGTCAAAAGCATTTTTGTAGAAAAGAAGAAGATAGTACAAAAAAAAGAAAAGAAGATAGTACGAAAAAAAATTAGAGAACTTCATAAACAAAGAGAACGAAAAGAATATTACTTTTCTGTGTTAGAACAGCAGCAGTCTTGAGTTCAATGCTTATTTACGAAGCAAACAGTGCAATATATTTCGATGAATAAATCATGCATTAAGTGACCTGTGATTTTATAACGTCAGAACATAAAAGCATCTAAATTAATGACATAATAATTATTTGTATCGTAGTTTTTATAACTACGTGATAATTTCAACATTTTCGCTCATAAATTTTGTAGCTCCCCAAGTTAACTATAAGTTATATATACGATTCTCAATGATACATTTAAAAGTCAAGAAAGAAAAATGTGTTTATGGGATACTAGAAAATAGACAGATGACTGAACAACAACCAGTCTCACAGGTGATCATGAAAAGGAGATGGACATATGTTGGTCACTTGATGAGAAGAAATGAGCAGAGAATCCCAAAACAAGCTATCAAGTGGAACACAACAGGCCGAAGAAAAAGAGGCAGACCGCGTGAAACTCTGAAGAGGACATTATTAAGAGAGGCCAAGTTAACAGGCATAAAATCCGTTGTTGAGGTTGAAAGACTCGCCGAAGACAGGAAAAATTGGCGAACTACTTTGCGAGCCCTATGTGACGTCTAACGGCACGGGAAGGATATAAGATATAAGATAAGATAAGAAAATAGCAAAGATAAACTGACTCCCACTTATCTGGCCACGTTGTGACTAGACCTCTGGCCAGATAAACGAATGACTAGTTAATCCGGAAACAAATGCAAAATATTATTTCAAGGCCGTATATTGAATAAAATGATTAATTATTCATGTGTTTGTCAATCTTTCATGTTATAAAATAAATGAGCATTGATACGATATATTAAAAACAAATATACTTTTAGATTAAGAAAAAATATTTCTTGCTCAAGCCTGAGATTTTAACACAGGTCATCTAAGAGGTATTCCTCGTTCATGTTTTTGTATAAAAGGTATCCGCAGGGAACTGTCCACTATTTTCTCTTTTTTTTTTTTTTACTTCCTGATTAGAAATAGAGGAAGATCAAGGCGAAGATGGCTGCAAGACATCGTTGATAATCTGCAAATGTATGCATCAGCAGCTGAACATCTTGCTTACAGCCGAGAGGCCTATAGGAGAGCTGTTAGGGAGGCCAAGTTCCGCAAGGGATATGCAAGTGACTGCACATCTCCTTGACAATCCCTTTTTTTCTTATCCAACTTGTACAATGAAGTCTTATGCCGTTTTTCACTAATCATTGTTGTCTGTTCTCTTTTCAAGGCATAACTCTTCTTAGACGCGCCTTGTAGACTCTTCCTTGTCAAATCAGTTCAAAATCGCCCAGCTTCCGTTGTTAAAGCGGTGTGCTTCCCCATATTCAAGGGCATTCATCTTGTCCACCCGTTATTCAAGGACATTCACCTTGTCCACACCTTATTCAAGGGCATTCATTTTATCTATCCCTAATTCAAGGACATCCGTCTTGTCCATTCCTTATTCAGGGGCATTCATCACTTATTCAAGGGTGTTCATTTTATCCATCTCTAATTCAAGGGCATTTATCTTGTCCATCCCTTATTCAAGGGCATTCATCTTGTCCAATCGTTATTTAAAGGCATTCATCTTGTCCATCTCTTATTCAAGGGCATTCATATTGTCCATCCCTTATTCAAACGCTTTCATCTTGTCCAGTCATCTTGAAGTACGATCATGTGTTACAATACTGTAACAGACGCTGTAAGTATGATTCATGCGCCACAGTATTCTAATACACTCAAGATTCACCGCTTGAAGAAACCGAGACGGGATAAAACGAGGCCCAGTATTTTTGTTGTCGTTGTTGTTGTTGTTGTTGTTTCCCCCTTTCTTTCAAAACCAGAACACTCGTATTGTTCATGCTAAACAAAGCCATCAAACCAATCTTAAGGTTTAGGTTTCAAAGTCCACTTTAAATCGGGCCTGTGGAGTCGGTGTTGGAGTGGCAGAAATGTACTATTTATGAAAAGAAAAAAAATTAGATAGCAGAAGAATAGAGAAACTGAAGTTGGATTCCCAGGTTTGCTGTATAGACTTCACACCCATGGCTAAGTCTTATTGATGAATAAATTTGGAGCATATTTTTAAGCACAAAATCATACATCTTCAAGTTACCTTTTGGAGCTGTGAACTGTTATAGAGCAACAAAATACTGGTGGCAACAATGATGATGATGATGATGATGATGAATCGGAACGTTCAGGGAATGAATTCTCTAATTCTCCGAAAGACTGTTAAATCAGAAGCATGTGATTTTGAAACACCTAAATCCGCGAATCAAAAATACAGACAACCAAAGGGAAGAAATTAGCAAGTTCATCTTCCACAGTTTGCCTATACAATACATAAATTTGTGGGCATAATGATAAAGAAATGAACTCTCAGCCTGCCAGCCAAAAATTCCAAAGATCGCATAAACAACTTTATAATAAGCCCACCAAAGAATGGCGAGAAGTTTGTCTTCTTTTGTATCCTAGTTTTAAAATTAAATCTCCAAATATCCAGAGCAAATATGACGAACTTATGCAAATAATGGATTAAAAACATTATTATCAATATTCAGAAAATAAAGATAAATTAATGATGTGGTATTGAAATAGACTGTACAATCTGTGGGGAATATTAACATATCATCAGGAACTAAGTATATTAGACAAAATAGGTCCACATCTTGTGCTCCTGTCTAGTATCAAAAGCGCGTACTTAGAGGGAAAAAGAAAAAAAAACTAGCGTGTTTGCTGAATATTATCAATTAGCTTGACTGAGTATGAGCTCCAAGTATCTCACATTTAGAATTCGTCAGATCGGTCTTGTGTACTCTGTGAGCTGTAACTATGTATCCGTTCACTCAAGCTTAATGCTCTCCCTTTCATAGATTACCGGCCTTTGTCTCTGCGGGAAATAGTCTTATCCGCGGACAATTCCTATCGGAAATTTGGTAATTACACGAATAGCCCTGCCGTGGCAAGTCTGTCAGTTGATTTGGTGATGAGATGATAAAAATTAAAAAAAAAGAGAGAAAATACAGTAGTCAAACGAGAAACAAGTTCGGAACAAATGGCTGATGAAGCTCTCTCAACCACGATCTCCGACAATTTGGAAAATGGAAAACGTTTTCAGTTTAGCGACCGTGTGAACATGAGCTGCAGACATGAGCCATCCTCTCTTTCAGCAAATGCGCTGTTCAGATGAGATGAGGGATGATAGCACTGCCACTTGAAATCGAAAGAAATGTGGATGAGTTGATTTGCTGTAAAAGTACTTCTGTGATAGCTCCATCATCAGACATATCTAAAATGTCTGAAACGAAGTCATATTGAACTTTTAGACTACTACGACCCACTTTAGCGGCTTTAGAATTATTATTTATATTTGTTCTTTAACAATTTCATTTATATGGTCTTACTCCATACTTTTACCTATATCCCGTAGCACCTGCGTGCAGTCGGCTTGTGAAACGTTATCACCTCCACATCTCTAGGCCACTGCAGCATTTGAGGCAGAGCTGTCTTGGCTGGCTTTGTTTTCCTAAGAAAACCCCGGGCACCCAATTTTTGAGGATGGGTCGACCCCGTTGCCAGACAGTCCGAAAAAATTTCGCCCCAGAACGAATTCGAACCACGTGCCTTCTGATCTGATCTTCAAGTACTAGACCAACGCGACACTACTCCATGCTTAGCAATCTGTAATTTTAAAATTCCGTAAGCGCTAAAAATAGGACTCTTGCCATTACTTTGCAAAGCATGGCGGTCGTAATGAATAGAAAAAAAAAGTGTTCCTTGTTTGACACTTAAGAGTTAAATTGTTTTTGTTGCTACTGTAGGAAAACCTCGGTTTGTAACACAGCCTTGTTCAGGAAGAATACGCATTGTAATCTTAAATGAATCAGGTTTCAGTACCTTGAGCAGACACAAAAGACTTTGATCTCGGTCTAACATCTTCGATCATTCAAGTTTGTGACCTGTCTTGTTTCTTAAGTTTGCGTCCATTTTACAGCATCTCAGAATTTATTGTTCTTCTTCTTCTTCTTCTTCTGCGAGGTTGTTGGTCACATCAGATACTGATCCCTGTCGACATGTCAAAGCCCGCAGTCTTCTCTAGATCATGCTAGATTCCCTAAAACCTTTGCACCAAGCTTGTGTTCTCTGCTCATGTCTCTCGTCTCAGGTCCGCATGGTCCTGGCACTCTTGAAGGATATGTTCTGGAGTCTGGACTCCACTGCCACATGAACACTCGTGCGTTCGAATCAAATCTGACGAGAAGTGAAACAAGAAAATTAAAACCTCTTGTTTCATATTTGACTCTCTCTCTCTCTTTCTCTCTCTTTCTTTCTCTCCCTTTTTATCTCTCTCTCTCTTTCTCCCTTTCTGTCTTCCTCTCTCTTTCTCTCTCTTTCTCTTTCTCTTTCTTTCTTTCTCTTTCTTTCTCTTTCTGTCTCTCTTTCTCTTATCTTTCTCTTTCTTTCTCTCTTTCTCTCTCTTTTTGTCTCTCTTTCTTTCTCTTCTCTTTCTGCCTCTCTCTTTCTCTCCCTCTCTTTCTCTCTCTCTGTGTCTCTCTTTGTCTCTTTCTTTCTTTCTCTTTCTCTCTTTCTCTTTCTTTCTTTCCCTCTCTTTCTCTCTCTTTCTCTCCCTCTCTTTCTCTGTCTCTCTTTCTCCCTCTCTTTCTCTCTCTTTCTTTCTCTTTCTCTCTCTTTATGTCTCTCTTTCTCTTCTTTTTCTCTCTCTCTCTCTTTCTCTCTCTCTTTCTTTCTTTCTTTCTTTCTCTCTCTCTCACTCTCTCTTTCTTCCATGCTCGTTTTCTTCTATATACTTAATGATTGGGAAGGCTGAATGATGAGAAACATAACGGCAGAACGTCAGACGGGATCGTGTACCAAAACCTTCACCCTTTCCAAATAAAGCTCAGTCAATCAATCAATCAATCGGTCAGTCAATTAATCAATCTCTCTCTCTCTCTCTCCGACATTTAGTTAGGCCGTGATTACTGAGCAATTATTTTCATGGAGATGGACTAGAAAAGTAGACATGTAACATGATAATGGTAACATCTGTCAGTGGTCATCATTCACTATGGATGACTGCTTTAACAGATCAAAGTTTTGTGCAAATTTTGGATCTGTACTTCGTGAAATTGACATTTATTATAGATGATACATTTGTTATTGCTGAATTAGGTCCATGGGGAACATTTTGGAACGAAAGGCAAAGTACTGCCTTTAAGAATGATTTATCGTGCGATTGCATAACAATGAGACGGATAGATAGATAGATAGATAGATAGATAGATAGATAGATAGATAGATAGATAGATAGATAGATAGATAGATAGATAGATAGATAGATAGATAGATAGATAGCATCAGCGTACCGATGATTGTCGACTCCTGAGGATAGCTATACGAATTTATCCCAGAAGCAAAATAAAGCACATGTTTTTTTTCTCTCTGTAGATCATTTATTTATATAGTCTGCAAAGAAGTAACAAAAATAACAAAGAAAATAACTTTGGTGCTCCCACTTAACACCACACTCTTGTGTCGCCCATCCCTGCCACTGCTAAATAGAAACGTTTGACAGGATATGCCATGGTGTATAATATCCAAGAAAGTGTGCACTTATGCTCGTGAAAGACTTACTGCAGAGGTTATAAAGTTCAAAGAAAATTCTACATGGAAATATTTCTAATATTTTTTATAACAGTCCACAAAGAGTGGAGATCAGAATACATTACCCGTATCTCACTATCTGTAGTTTTCTTGAAAATGTTATGAGTTTTGTGGGAATAAAAATATTTATCTAAAACTTATCGCCTGCATATTCTTGCTCTGAGTATCGTTTTACCTTGTCTCTTCCTCACTGTGTCCCCATCCTATCTGTTCCTTGTGCAGAAACAGTTGATGAAGTAGCTAAAGAGCGACAGAGAGAGAGAGAGAGAGACAGTGAGGGAGAGACAGTGAGAGAGCAAGAATGTGAGAGAGAGAGTGAGAGAATGAGAGTGTGAGAAAGAGTGAGAGAGAGAGTAAGAGTGAGAGAGAGAGTGAGAGAGAGTGAGTGTGAGAGTAGGAGAATAAGAAAGAGAGAGTGTGAGAGACAGTAAGAGTGTGAGAGAGAGTTAGAGTGTGATTGAGAGAGAGTGAGGAAGAGAAGTGTGAGAGAAAGGGAGGGAGAGTGAAAGAGAATGAGAGAGTAAGAGAGAGTATGAGAGAGAGAGAGAGTGAGAGAATTTGTGAGAGAGAGAATGTTAGAGAGAGTATGTGAGAGAGAGTGAGAGAGAATGAGAGAATATGTGAAAGAGAGAGTAAGAGAGACAAATAGGCGTAAGGAAATAGGAAAATGTGGATGGAAGTCCTGGAGAAAATTCCAGAACGAGGAGATTCTGGGATTACCCGGATCGCGAGGCAGCTGGGAAAACAAGGGGGATTATCCTTAGCCTCCAAGGGAGCTAAATGACTTGCAGGTTCCGAGCTGTCGGCTTAACACAATCCGTCACTTTTTGCTGATTGGGTTGATAAAGTGTTAGTTTTACAAGGCTAAGTCAACCCAGGCTGTATTTGTACGAGCGCAATATTAGCCCTCAGATAGCTTGGGTCTGAACTTAACCAAATACTGAAGCTTCCAACGTTTATAGCGGCGTGGAATAGAGTCGATATCTCAAACTGTCACTGATAATTGGTCGGAAAGTCAGATGATTTCAAATATAAACCTTAAATTGACTTCTATTAGCTGTTTTGAGAGTTTCAGTGATTGTAAATATCATTCTCAATGTTGAATAATAAACAGAGCGAGGCATGAAGTAAAAGTATAGTGTGGAGCAGTCTTGTAAAAGAGTTTGTTTTTCATTAATTGATCGGACACTGAGATAGAAAAAAAGTGCAGACAGCCACCTTTCTTTTTCGTACATTATGATATGCACGAGTCTCTGTACGCATTTGACTGCTTCTCTGGTTATAGGTTTTTGTCTGGAGATTATGAGAGAGAGAGAAGGAAGACAGACAGACAGACAGACACAGAGAGAGAAATGAATTCATTGATACACGTACAAAGATGAAAGTACTTAGTACAGAAATAACTTTTCTAGTTTTAGAAAATGTATTAAACCCTAAGGCGATAAATGAAAAGAAAGAAAGACGGAGAAATGAAGGAGAGAGAGATAGAGATAAGAGAGAGAGAGAGAGAGAGAGAGAGATAAAGAGGAAGGGAGAAAGCATGAGCATTAAATTAGTATTTTCATAGTTTAAAACAGATCTGGAATTCTAAAAATGAAAATGTATACCTGGAAAATCGCGACTTCGTTTAAGCAATACATATTTAGCTTACAAAAACCTCTGCCGAGGATAGGACAAGAAATCAAAGGAAAAATGAACTAATACTAGTCATATTTTTTTCAGCTGCTAAACCTAAATCTTTCTTCCGAAGAATAGATGATCTTTGGCGTACGAAGTTTGTTTTCAAGTCTGGAGCTACCACGATTTTAAAAAAAATGCCTGTGGTATAGAAGAACACGTTATCCAGGATTCGTTTGGCACAAGTTGCTCTGTGGAGGTTAAGGCTGACAAAAGTTTCGTGTATCAATACACCAGTCTCGTGAACTTTTAAATTCTTTGAGTGTGTGTTAATAAGTATATCTTTCGTTTTCTATGTATCTATCTTTCTATTTCTCTTCCTCCCTTCTCTCTCTTTCTCTCTCCCTCATTCCCTCTCTTTCTCTAAGACGACCTGCGTCTATCTCTTTATCTTTCTTTATCTCTCTCTCAATTTATTTCCCTTTGTTATGCACTCTCTCTTTCACTTTCTCTGTCTCATTTTATCTCCCGCTCGCTTTAATTCACTCGCTTTATCTTTATCTTTCTCTCTCTCTCTCTTGCTTTTTCCCGCGCTCTCTCTCACTATATCTCTCCTCATTGTATCTCCCTCATTTCTCTCTTTATCTCTCTCTCTCTTTCTCTCTCTGTTCAGACGGGCGTGCGTGCCCAATTCTGAACCCTTTGGAGATTATTTTTGCTTGAAAATTTCGTTATACCGTGTATGCACTCACAGATGTACACGCAGTGTACTCTGGTGTGCCCCATCCTGCAGGTAGACATCTCATTTCAAAGTTCCAATGTACACGTTTGTCCGGGACCATTTGTAATCCCGCCTCAACTGAGAGGCGGATGTGTCATGTTTCAAACTCCTGGTTGAACAAGAATTGGTTGTTATGACTGCCACAGCTTTGTGAAGCTTAAAACTTTCGTTACTTCTGAGCTCACTTTTAGAAAAGTGGAGGAGGGAGGGGGCGTAGGAGGGAAGAGTCTGTCCAGGCCCTATGAGAGGAAGTCCAGATGACACACTGCTCTAAGGCCCGTGGTAAGGGTTTCTTATTTCAAAGGCTGGGCACTCATTCTACTAATCAGGTGGTACCGGGTTCAAGTCCTTGTAGTGGGGATAATTTTTTTTTCTGTTACCATCACACCAAAAAGGCATCGAGATCATCTTACATCCTTCCCGTGCAGTTAAACGTCACATAGGGCTCGCACGGTAGTTTGCCAAGTTTTCCTGTTTTCGGTGAGCTTTTCAACCTCATCAAGGGATGTTATGCCCACTAAACTGGCCTCTCTTAACAATATCCTATTTAGAGTTTCGCGTGGTCTACCTATTTTTCTTCGGACTGTTGTGTTCCACTTGATGGCTTGTTTTGGGATTCTCTGACTGTTTCTTCTCATCACGTGGACGACATATGCCCATCTTCTTTTTCTGATTACCCATGAAACAGGTTGGTGTTCAGTCATCTGCCTTATCTCTGCTTTGTTCCTGAATTCGTTCCACTTCATAACAAGTATTTTCCTTTGGCATTTGTTTTCAAAAGAGTCGAATCTGTTGTGTTTCTTTATTTGTTTTCCAGTTTTAGTATGCATAAATGAGGGTGGAAAGTACAATTGAATGAAATAATCTTAGCGTGGTTTTTGTGCTTATAATTTTTGAGTGCCATATGTTCTCAAGACTCTTTAAATCAATGCTGCTTTTGCAGTTCCAACTTCCTTTCTCGTGTCACCATCCTGGTCTATATAGATGCCAAAGTATGTAAATGTGTGTACTTCTTCAACAGCTGTTCCTTCTATGTATATTTTTTCTTCTTGATTAATGGGAAGTTTCATAACTTTTGTTTCTTCCTTGTTAATTTCAAGTCCTATTTTCCTAGCCAGTGAAAACAGAGTATTTGATTTTTCTTGCATCGAATTCACATTGTCACTGACAAGAGTTATGTTATCTACAAAATCAAGATCTTCTAGTTGGGTCCCACGTACTCAGTCAATTCCTATTTTACTTGTGCAACATATGTTTCATTATGAAGTCTATGGTAATTCCAAAAAGCAAGGGACATAATATACATCCTTGTTTCACGTCTGTTTCAAATATGAAACCAGTCGCTCATCCTTCTTTTGTGTTGACTTGTCAAACATATCCGTTGTAGAGATCTTTACTGATGTTGACAATTTCAGATGGTATTCTATATAGTTTTAAAATTCTCCACAGTGAAACTCTATGTATCCTATCAAATGGCTTTTTAAAGTCTATGAAGTTCCGAATTAACGTGTTTTCATTTTAAATATACTTTTCAAGTATTATTCTTAGAGTAAAGATCTGATCCAGATAGTTTCTCCCTTTTCGAAATCCTGCTTGTTCTACTCTCATTGCACTATCCACTGTATCTTTAAGTCTATTCAGAATGTCTTTGTAAAATACTTTTGATACAACTGATAATAAAGTTACTCCTCTCTAGTTATTGCAGTCGCTAAGGTTGCCTTTTTCAGTATTTTAACAATGATTCTTTTTTCCGTTTAGAAGGGACCTTTTCTTTTCTCAAACTTTATTGAACATTCTCTGTAGTTGGCTCATGTTGTCACTGTTAATAGCTTTTCAACATCTCGGCTATTATTTCATCTTCACCTGCAACTTTTTTTGTTAGGCATTACATTCACTGTTGTTTCAGTTTCGTTCAATGTAATTTCATCTATGTTGACATCTAGTTGTGGGATTCGTAAGTCGGTTTCAAGGTTTATCAGATCTTTAAGTGTGGTCGATTAAGTGTTTCTTGGAAGTGTTCGATCCATCTTTACTTTTGGTCTTTACTTGATGTTAATAGAGTGCCAGGTTTGCTAACGACTGATCTTTCTTTGGATGTAATTGTACCTGTTAGCCTACTTTGTGTGTCATAAAGTTTTGATGTCTCCTGTTTTTGCTGCTTTCTCTGCTGCTTTCGGCATATTATCTATATATTCTATTTTATTTCTTCTAGCTAAACTTTTTACTTTTTTGTCTATTGCTTTGCATGTTGCTTTTGCGAAATCTTTTCCAAGACCTGTCTTTACACTCAACATAGCTAATTTCGCTGCTCGTCTTTCATGTATGTATTTCCATGTGTTTTCCGATATCCACGCTTTTCTATTTGTTCTTTGCAGTAAAGCACTTGCTTTTGCTGTTGTGATTATAGTTGTGCTGTAAGAATTCAATAATTCATGTATATGTATCTCCTCTACCTCACTGACTGCTGTGAAATAATTGGTAAGTTCCAGACTGAAATTCTTGTTAGTATTTTCTTCATGTAGGCATTTACTGTTTATCTTTCTGAGTATTGCTTTCTTGTTGCAGCTTTTCATTTTTAGTTTATTTTCCATATACACAGATTGTGATCACTGTTGACATCTGCACCTTTCTATGCTCTTACATCTATCAGAGATGTTCCTAATTGCTTTCAAGTGTAAAAATGATCTATCTGGTTTTAGGTTCTATTATCTGGGAATGTCCATGTTGTTATATGTATCTCTTTGCGTACATATATTGTTCCTCCAACGAACATGCTCTCTGTTAGACATAGTTCAATTAATCTTTATCCATTCTGATTTACCGTATCAGTTCCTTCTTTCCCCATTACTTTTTCAAAATCAGTGTTTTCTTTTCCTTTCTTGGCATGGAAATCTCTCATGACAATTTGGATATCGTGTTTAGAGACTTTATTAATGAAGTGTTGTAGCTGGTGTCAGTAATCGTCTTCTATTTTCATCATCTGCATCGTTCGTGGGTGCATATAATTATACCCACTTCTTCTTGGTATTTTCCATCTTCTCTGCTTGAATGTATTATTAACCTACGCCGTTCTTTTCCCTGATTCTAGCCATCGCATATCATTGATGCCCAGTGCATCTAGGTGGTATCTATCCATTTCTCGGATTACTTGAACAGTTTTTGATGGTGCTGCCATTGTTCTTACATTCCAGGATCCAGTCTTTGTCAAAGATTTTGTGCCGATGAATGTACTTTTAAAAATCTTTGTCTGAGTTCTTAGGAGTTGGTATCCATGATGCGTCACCTCTGTCTCGGTTTAGTTGCGGGTGCCCATAACAGTTCCTTTCTTCCCCATCTATAGTAGCAGCCTCTAGTTGGGTCTCAGGATAAAGTTGTTAGCCTTATGCCCAACTCCCGGTTCAGAATATGTGACGAATCAAGAGGGATTTATCCAGGCTCTTAAAGTTGGTACCAGAGAAAATCTGAGAATGTAAATGCTGCCAAGCATGATACTGATCACATCACACTTTCATGTGCCGAAGGTCTTGGAAATGCCGGCCTAACACCGTATTCCCTAAACGCTTTAACGGCATGGAAACGATGATTTCACCTACCTTATGTAGGCCTGGTTTTTTTTTTTTTTGGGGGGGGGGGGAAGAGGAGGAGTAGCAGATGAATATAGATAGGCATTGGAGCTTTCTGCATCTGTTTACAAAATATCTCTCGGAGCCTTTTGAGAGGTGAACCCAGACGTGGCAAATCCCTGACTTAAATAACACTGAAGACAAACAAAAGAAAATATTTTAGCTTGTCAAATCTAGACATGCTCCGCAAACAAACCCGCCTGCGCCTGCCACTTCCATAGCAACGATAATAATCATGTTTCCGGTTTGGATTAAAAGTCAATTAAAGATAGGGAAAACCCAGAACTTCAATAAAAGTAGCCCTCAGATTAGGATAATTTTTTTTTTATTAATCTTAAGTATATTATCTGTGTATTTACACTTTCTCAAGACTCATGAACGTTTTCGAAGATAAAAAAAAAATTCCCTGTGATTTTGTTAATATGTTTCGCTTTATTTTAATTTATTTTGTAAATTGAAATTATATGATTTGGAAATCTGGAAGTTTTGTGTGCAGCTGACTTCCGTTTGTGTGGGACAGCCGTCAATATGTCAAATGCTGGACAGATGCTTAGAGTCTTTAATTTTAATCTCAGAAGGCTGCGTTGTAAATATTAATGTATTGCTTCTCACAGATATATACAAACATAAAAAAAGAACATTTGAGTAGTTAATCATTTGAGGGAGCTTGAATGAAACTAAATTAACTTGCTTATTCCATTGGAAATTGTCACTTGCAGTTTCAAATTTCTGCTTATCTGCCGTCCAGCGGTTTCATTCTTAAGATTTGTTTGTTTGTTTAGGAGACAAATGTAGCAATGTGTAGTAATTAACACTTCATTTAGATGCTTGCCAATGTATTAAATATAAATTACAGAACCGCTGCTTTTCACGCACACAGAATATTAAAACAAAGATTGTGGGGTCCATGCTAACTAGTGCACTTGTCTCTCGTGGCGAAGGTCGGGGTTTCGAATTCGGCCGGAGGCACCCCTATCACCCAGCTGTAGAAAGGAGTACCCGACTTCTTCTGGAGTTGGGGAGGGAAAGGCGGCCAGGCGTGATACTGACCATATCACCCTGTAGTGTGCTGACGGGTCAAGGAAAATATGGGCCCTAACACGATATCTCTACGTGCCTCTAAGGCATGCCAGGATTACCTTTACTTTTTTTTAAATTATGAGTCACTGTAGATATTTCGTCCTAATTTCTTAATTAGAATTGTTACTGTCGTTTCTGTGTTTTGAGTATACTTATTGTTTTACATGTTTTGTTCTTTCCGTGTTTTGAGTATATTTATTGTTTGGTATGTTCTGTTCTTTCCTTGTTTTAAGTATACGTTTTCTTTGTTCTGTGTTTTGAGTATACGTTTTGTTCTTTGTATGTTTTGAGTATACTTATTGTTTAGTATGTTCTGTCCTTTCTGTGTTTTGAGTATACGTTTTGTTCTTTCCCTGTTTTGAGTATACTTATTGTTTGGTATGTTTTGTTCTTTCTATCTTTTGAGTATACTTATTGTCTTTTATGTTTTGCCCTTTCTGTGCTTTGAGTATACGTTTTGTTCTTTCCATGTTTCCAGTAAACTTATTTTTGGTATGTTTTGTCCTTTCTGTGTTTTGAGTATACTTTTTTGTTTGGTATGTTTTATCCTTTCTGTGTTTTGAGTATACTTATTGTTTGGTATTTTTTGTCCCTTCTGTGTTTTGATTATACTTATTTTTGTTATCTTTTGTCCTTTCTATGTTTTTAGTATACTTATTGTATGGTATATTTTGTCCTTTCTATGTTTTGATTATACTTATTGTTTGATATTTCACCCTCTCCCCTCCCACACAAACACACACACACAATCTTAGTGAATGTTACTCAACTTCTGATCTCTCTTTTGTTGATGGCACCTGTGGCCCCGGTGACGCGAGGACCAAGAAAACCTGTTTACTTTGAAAAGCAAACCAGAATCCATCTTTCTCACTTCTGTGTCAGTGTGTTTAGAACAAGTAGATATTCACATAGCAATAAGAGATACACATTCACCAGAGTTTATACCTAACAAATGCGAAAGGGCTGAAAAGAACATTTCACAACAGATACGTTTGACTTTGATGAGTGCATTTCTTATTTATTATAAATTATTCAACTCTTTGTTTTTTATCAAATATCGCACAGATTCTAAATATTTGCCGGAAATAAACAAAATGTGCAGTCCTGGACCACAGAATCAATGGGTGGAAACAAAGAAAAGCTGAACAAAGCTTAGCCCAGGCTTCGAAAAATGACAGACACATCAATTAAATGTGGGACCAAAAAAAAAAGAACATTTGTTTGAGAACGACAGAAAACAGAGCTCCACGAGATGCCATAACTTGGCCAGGATAAACTTTAAAATAGATGTTCATCGCCGTCGTCGTCGGCATCATCATCATCATCATCATCATCATCAACAGCGGATGCTTGGTTGTTCATCTGTCCTCTTGTAACCATGTCAGGATTTCTTAGTTGAGAGCATGACGGGTTCTGCAAGAGATCTTGACTGGTATATATATAATTCATTCATTTGCATGTCCCTTGTGGAACTTTGCCTCACAAACAGGATTCCTATAGGCCTCTCGGTTGTAAGCAAGACGCCCTGCTGATGCATCTATTTGCAGATTATCAACGATGTCTTGCAGACATCTTCGACTTGGTCGTCCTTTCTTTCTTTTTCCCATTATGTACCCTTCCAAGACGGTCTTCTCTAGATTATCATGACGTTTAATGTGTCTAAAATATTTAAGTTTTCTCTCTTTAATCCTTTTTATTAGCCAGTCTTCTTCAATATTAAGTCCTTGTAGTATGGATATATTTGTTCTTTCTTGTGTCCATGATATTAGAAGAACTCTTCTGTTGTATTTACATTCAAAGGCATTTATGTGTTTCTCAACTGCTTTGTTAAATGTCCAGGTCTCACAGGCATATGTTGCGATGGGAAAGATGCATGCCCTTAAAAATCTTATTTTTGTGGTTCTGTCTGTTCCTCTCCACAGATTCTTTAGTTGTTTTACTTTCTGAAGAGCGATATATGTCCTCCTTTTAATATTCCTCATTGTATCTCCATTATTAGTTAGTAGTGATCCAAGATATTCAAAACTCTCCACTTCTTTCAGTTGTTCCTCATTGATACATATTTCAGCTACTTGGTTTGTTTTGTCAGTTGTCGTCGATTTAGTTTTCTTAGCATTAAGATAGAAGTTTGCTGTTGTTACGGACTGCCATAATTAGTTTTTCCTTTTCCTTTTTGTGTTTATATATATATATATATATATCGGGGTTTTTTTCCCCTTAATTTTCGCTCGTCTCTAACGTGTAGGCTGAGTGTTTCCAGACTGGATCGGTCGAGACGTTCTAGTCACACAGCTGTGGTTCTGATCATATTACCGTCTACTAGATGAAGGAAAATATAGGCAGCAACGTCTTAAGAGCTGCTACGACTTTACATAGTATTTTTTTTTTGGTAACTTCGTGAACTGCATGATGCTATCAACTCCTTTCACCAATCCCGTTAAACGTTGATATGTGTTACTGGAATATTTTTATCTACAATCTACTGATCACGCTTACGTACCGTGGTCTGTAGATAGAACAATTTTTTTAATATAATTTCCTCGGAACTTGAAAGTTATTCGAAAGAGTGGGGGAAAAAAAAGTCGAGAAAGGCTAAACTAGACGAAGAAAGAATAAAAAAACAGACGGAAAAAAGATAAACTAGACGGACAAAGGATAAACTAGACGACTGGTTGTTCTACTAGATTTCGAGGTCTGATTCTCAGTTGCTAGCAGATTACTAAACTTTTTCTCACATCTGCTTGCTGAACATGAATTTTTGCCCATGTTCATTTTTCCTATTTCAGTCTCACATTATGTCCAACTTCTGTTTCCCTTTAACACTCCACATAAACAAACTTGCCAAACTTATGAATTCATCTATCCTGGCTTCAAGATTTTGCATACACTGGCATATTTTTAAGGTTGGTCGACAGTGTCAAATTGTGGCTGGCACTAATTGAGTACGCACATGAAAATAAATGCCATGTAGCACTTTTTCAACTTTTTAAAAATTTTTGACGTGTAGAAAAATATAATTCTTTTAAGACCACTCATGTTTATATTTTATGACTCTTTTTGAAGGTGTCAAGATTTAGCTTGAAAGTTTCATTCGAGATTTTGTTTCCAAAAAAAAAAAAATCGTTTCTTTCGGCTTTTATGCATATTTTAAAAAAAGGTACAGATATGACTGCGCTGCATTTTGCCATTTGTGGGCTTTTTTTTTCTAAAACATTAAAGACACTTTGATTTTTTTTCCATTGCTCAAGACTGGAAGAAACTGTGTACAGAGTAGAACTATGCGCTGAAAGCGAAATAGAATTTATTTATAATGATTTGTTAAATAATTTATAGCTGCAACCAAAAGACTACTCCAGTCATACAGAACCAAATTTGTTTTACTGATGCGAGGCATAGTCAGTCAGTAATGAAGTACAAAGCCAACTGGAAGCCACTGAAATGTGGTTCCTTAGAAGAAGGCTACGAACACCAAGGACAGCAAAGAAATCAAACGAGGAGGTTCCAAGAGAGGTTGGAGAGACAAGACAAACAATAACAAAAATCAGAAAAACACAGTCCAGATTCTTAGAGCACCTTCAGCGGCGAGACAAGCTAGAATACACTGTGACAAGGGAAAGATATAAGGCAAAGGAGATCGAGGTAGACAGAGAGACAGAGGAAATGCTGGATGGACTGATTAGATGGCACAGACAAAGAGACACCAGCACAGCTTATAATCAAGATTCGGAGCAGGGTATTGTGAAAAAGCGCGATAGCTAACACCAGCCGGCAGAGCAACAGATAGAGTTACAACCTGACCTCCGGAGAAGCTTCATATAGAAAGGTGTTAGAGCACAGTTTGTCGGATTAGCCCCCATAAGTTGTAAACAAAGCACTTTGCATTTTAATAGAATAGAATCAAACGCCGAACTTCAGTAGGACGAGTGCGTTATCTATAATATTTGAAGATAATTATACTTTCTTTGTTGTAATACTTTGTGCGTTTGAGTGGCCAAGTGGTTAGTGCACTAGTGTATCATGGCGAAGGTCGGGGTTCGAACCCGGCCAGAGGCGCGCCAGTCACTTAGCTTTAGGAATGGGTACCCGACTTTTTCAGGAGCTGTGGGAGGAAAGGCACCAGGCTTGACGCTGACAAAACTGCCCTTTAGTGTGTCGACAGGTCAAGGAAAATATGGGCGCTACCGCCATATCTCCTATATTTACCTTCCTTTGTCTATCACTTTGCTGTGTACAATCCTCGTTTTTTTTTTCAATTTTCTAGAAATAAAGAAACAAAAATAATATCTCAACTAAAAGGACAGCGGACGAAAACTATAATCTTAAAAATAAGCGTAAATCCATTTATGCCAGAACTTAAGCAACAAAGAAACCAGATGAACGAGTTCAGAAATGTAAAATTAAACACAAAACTAGACAGCCAACAGAAGTCAGAACTGATAAAAGCAAAACCACGTTACAGCAGATCTCAGAACCGTTCAATAACAATCAGAAAATGGGGAAAAGGCTGTTTTTGCGCTACGAGTGTTAAAATGTTGAAAGAAATACAACAGAATTAATTCATTTCTGAACAGAAGGAAACTAAAAGCTCAGTGTTAATATGTGTGAGCTAGCGTGTGCTTTTTAAAATCAGTTTTTCTTACTCTTCACTTTTCCAAACTTGAGCTCTTCAATTGTTTTGTTGAACAGCCTGTACTGTTCGTCTAGTTCAGCATCATTCGATCGTGTAAGTGCATGAGCAGGAACATCTGAGTCGATGTTGGAGTGGCTTACCCAAGAGAAGATTATGAGTTCTGTTGCTGCTGTTTTCATTCATTGAAGGTTTTCTCTGGTGCTACGAAGTTCGCGCACCGTGATTTGATCGTCTTTCACAAGCGGAGACCTGGGCACCTAGACTTGTCTGAAGTTTATGATGAAAGCCCTTTTACGTTTAAATATTTTTGTAACGTTCGATACTGCACAAGATTAATGATAAATGCCACGAGGTTGTGAATTTGATGATGGCGACGATAATAAAAAATTATGCTGACAACGGCAATAACAGTGACGATGCGCATTAAGATCTACTCTGCCTTGTACGGAACACTTGCTTGAGGAAAGGTAAACTAATTCTTACCACTTATATACTGTCCTGTGCAATCCTGATGTTGGTTTCTTGTAGTTTTTTTTTTCAAATATCCAGTCCACAACTAGTGACAACTGGAAAACCGAAGATACAAAGGGGCAGAGAAAGACAAAGATAAGACAAGATACTTGACGGACTAAAAGATTGGTATGGAGGTCGGTCCAACACACATCTAACAGAAAGAGCGAAAGATTGTGGAAGTCAATTATGACCAACGCCTGATTGGCAATAAAATAGAGAGTCCAGCCGTTCTTCTTAAGCTTTTTTTTTTTTGTCTTCTCACCCGTTTTTTCATCTTTTGCTACCTGACTGTAAGAAAATGTTAATAGCCAGTCTATTCTTGTCTCAGACATACTTCTTCCAAAGAGACCAGAGTTTGCCCATTTTAATCAACCATCAGAGCAAAGCATTTTATCTTATATACGATCACGTCCTTGCCTTGTACAAAACCTCAGGTCTCGTCTCAAGAGCGTAATCTATGGCAGTCAGAAATGGCTGAAGTTATTTAAGAGAAATCAATCAAACAAGCAAGATGTAATCATGTCTGTAGACGTTTTATGCACACTCTATAACTGACAACATTTATATCCATTGCAGTTTCATTAGCTGAGAGAAATATCACATTTAATTAGAAATGCTCTATGCTCCTATCATTGATTGTTAACAGGTTTACAATATCTCTGCTGCTGACGTTGGTGTTAATCTATGACATTCTTATCCAGTAAAATAACTCCCAACGATTGCTTTAAAAGGACAAACTAAAACGTTCTGTGGTGTTAAATTAACACAGGGTGTACACATGGATCAAATGACTATTTGAATCATGTTTGGCGGATGCATAAAAAATAGAATATACTCACTTAAATAATATGTAAATGTAAACATACAATTCCAGTTTCCATGCCATTTAAGCATATTAGGGATATGGTGTTAGGAGAGCATTTCTACAACCTTTCGGCACATAAAAGTGTGATGTTGTCAGTATCACGCCTGGCCATATTTTACTTCCCAGATCCTTATATAATATGAAACTAATTAAAATTAATCATGATTTACAGCCAAGCAAAATATCTCCTGAAAATGTATGTCAGAAAGCAAACCAGCGTCCCGTACAAACATAAAGTATCTTTTTATTTAATTCTAAACGGCGAACAGATAAGAATGTCTTCATGCTACTGCGAGTCATGTCCCTTTGAACCTAAATGTCCACTTTCCAATTATATCAGAGTATATTTTCAAATCTGATATCAACTTTACTTTACAAAAATAATAGTATTGTAAAGTCAGTGCCTAAAAGAGGGATAATCAGAAGAAGATAAGGTAAAAGATAAAGATAAAATCCCCGTTTCCATACCATTAAACCATATTCGGGGAAACGATATTAGGCCCTTGTTTCCACAACCTTCGGCACATGAAAGTGTGACGTGGTCAGAATCACACCTGGCCGCATTTGCCTTCCCAGGTTTCTCTGGTACCTATTTTTAGAAGCAGCTGAACCCCGGGGCCTTTTCGGTATGATGGTGTCAGGGTTTTAACCGAATTTGGGGTGGAACGTTTAACTCCGTCCGGGACAAACGGTCAGTGGCCATGCGAAATTGCTAGTTTTTCCTACAAGTGAAAAGTAAAATTTTTCTAAATAAAAAGACACATAATTAGTGTAATAATCTGACACACAGCTTTAACAAGTTTTTTTTTTTTTTAAAAATTGCCGACGGTGGGGTTCGAACCCACATCCTCTATATTAATAGTATCACGCTCCTACTGACTGAGCTAGCTAGTATGCTAACATACATCTCACTTTATAGCATATTAGCAGCCTCGATGGGCAGTCAGTGTAGGTCACGGACACAGAAGGTGTGCGGAGAGACACTCCCCACCACCCCACCCCCACCTCCCACCCTCCAAAAAAGTCCCCACTGCTGGGACTTGAAGCCGGTACCACCAGATTAGTGGACCGAGCAGAAGCAGATAGGGACTGAATATACAGGACTGGGTTCGAATCTTCCGTATATTACTACTGGTTCTGGGTCCATTTAAAACGTTCTTATAGCAAGAGTCTTGATATCTTCATTTGTTAATAACTCCCAGTGTTAACAGCGCTTACCCAGTGTCCACTATAGGGGTGGTGAGGGAGATTTGAGGGAGGAAGGGGGGAGGAGGAACTTCTTGAGGTTGAGAGATTGATAGTCATTTACCTGAAATAGCTGGCACGCCGTGTGCATACTGGGGTTTTAATTTCGTCTACAGAGAGAAAAATAATCCTGAACGTTACAGAGATTTTGAAATTCAAATTCCTCTGTGTGAAACCAGTGTCCTCAAATTCGGTTGCAGAGCAGATGATTGGCTGAGTGGTTAGGCTCTCGGTCTACTAATCCGGTGGTACTGGGTTCACATCTCAGCAGTGGGGATTCTTTTCTTCTGGCACCACTAAACCTAAAAAGGCCCCGGGATTCAGCCAGCCTCTAAAAATGGGTAGCAGAGAAATCTGGGAAGATAAAGCGGCCATGCGTCATACCCACCATATCACACGTTCATGTGCCGATGGTCTTGGAAATACGTGCTTAACATATCTCCAATGTTTTTTACTGCACGGAACGGGTAAAATTCTCTCTCTCTCTCTCTCTCTCTTTCTCTCTCTCTCTCTCTCTCTCACACACGCATGCACACACGCACTCACACATATGCTTTGCTTCCTTTGTGCCCATCAACTTAACTAAAAAAAAAACAAATCTGTTTTAAATTTGCTATTCGCTCTTTGAGAAACAAATCTGTACATTTATATATAGAATATCTTCGTGAATATCACATACACACGTTACACAGACGCTGGCATATGTATATGGTTTATATTATCATCATAGTCCATATGTACACACATACATACGAAAAGTGTACTTCATTAACGCTCTTTTCCTTCACCGTTTCCCAAATGTTGAGTTCTTTTGGGTTTTTTTTCAGTTAAATTTAGTCATTTTCGAAGTTTCCAACAACAACAGTCGATGACAGTCTGTCACAAAAACAAAAACAAAAAAACCATATAATTTGAAGGAAGAAATTCAATTGCGAGATTCATTTCTACTATCATATGGCTTAATACGTCAAACAGACACGTGATCGCATTATACTCATTTTAAATGATAAAGATAATAGTAATAGTCAATATGACAATAATAAATCAGTGTCGTTAAGGTCTTTGAGAAAAACTTTAAGAAATATATAAGCCAGTGCAGAACTTCTTCCCACTCACCCATTCACCCCCCCCCCCCCCCCCGATTATCTATTTTCAACCATCACGACCCCCCCCCACCCCTTGGAAAAACCCTCAGTCCATTCTTAAGAAAGGAAACACCCTCTGCACTCCCGAACGAGGTACGGAATATACCACTTCTCTCATAGGTTCTAAACGTACCGTCCGCTGTTGTTTGCCATCGTATGCGCTTTGGTCTACTCATTGCCTGGAGTGCACTTTTTTTTTAACTCTGCTGTAGGATCGATATAATTACTGCCGTTTCCCCATGACTCTTCTATCTGACATGGTGGTACTGGGGCTTCGAATAAATAAATAAAAATTATAAAGAGATGTTAAACATAAACAAAAAATATACTATTAATTGTCTTTTTTTCTTTGGTTCAAGTTCCTTGTTGTAAAGTCTATGGATGTTCAGTTTCACAACGCTATCACGGAGCTGGGAGTCGACAATGACACGTTTTTCTCTCCGATGTCCATCTCGGTAGCGCTCAGGCGCGGACTTTGGTTGATGGGATTCAGGTAAGCCCGCATACTCAAAGAGGGCTTTTCCAGTGACCCGAAGTTGTAGTGGTTCATGAAACCATGGTTTTTAAGATGGTCTTGGCTCATCCCTGGGAAAAGTCCGGAAAATGGGTTTCCCCAGTTTGGACCCGGAAAGTTCAGAGGTAGTGCTAATGCTTTCGCCGAGGTATTGTCACAGCTACTGCCGGAGGGTGCTGAATTCATATCGCTGAGATAACTGAAAGGTGGGGATAAAAGGCCGCTGTGTAGAACACTTTGTCTGGGGGAATTTGAAGTAGATTTAGGACTGGCCCCAGCTTGAGGAAAATTATAGCCATTTGCGAAGGGAAACAAAAGAGATTTGCCGTCATGAGCATTCAAAGCAGACATAATCTTCTGATCCTGCTGAATTCTGCTTGAAAAATTACAACGACCAGGGTTTCCTGTTGATCTAAAGTTTTCCAAAAGAGCCTGTACGTTCTTGTCAGATTCATAGCTACCCGGTGTTGAAGTTGATCCTGAGGAAGTTTTGCTGTCTCGTAAATGATCTTTTGGTATCTTCCCGGTTTGGTGCCTTACAGCACTTTCAGTAAGACCCTGAATACCTTCTCTGCTGATACATCTCTTTCTTGATTCGAAGCTGTTGGTTGTGAGATCCTGGCTTGAATGCTCGTTTTTTGCATTAATTTTACCAGACATTCCAGGAGAAAAGTTGTCTCCCGTTTTGTTACCGTCGTCTGCATCAGAACGCTGCCTTGATGCACCGTTAAAACTTTGTTCTTCATCTGAATCCAGCATGTCGCTATCTACGGTCTCATCTCCAGTCTCAGAAGATTTAGGAAGGTACGGCCAGGGGGTTGTGATGTCCTGTACTGGAATGTATTCGTAGAGACTGTTCCTGATGCGTTCTTGATGTAAGTTTACCCCGTGCCATCTGTAGTGTTGTTCCAGTATCGTCAGTTGTCCTTTGTGGAAATTTCAAAGCTTGTGAAGTACGACGTCTATGGCTTGTAACTGTGGTAAGTGTTTTAATTCTTTCTGTTAGAGGTCTTCGTGACAAGTAATGTGAGCTGTTTTCATCACGACTAGGAGTGTAAGTATAAAGTAGTATAAGTCGTGATACATCACATATGTTGGGAGAAGTACCAGGTTGTTGAGAGATTAATGATGAACTAATGATTCCAAATTGTAATACAGTCATTTATATATTACTAGTGGAGCTAAGTGACATTAAGTGACATGAGATGTGTCACGGGGACTCTGATGTTTTTGTGCGGTTTGCGGTCAAGTGTTCGATGGCTGAAACAGTCCTATCCGATGTAAAATCATATTCGACGTTGTAACTTGCAGTCATTATCATGTTTTATTTCTCATCATTCATTTTGATAAATGTTGATATCTGTGTATGTGAGTCCAGAGACCGAGGGCGCTAATTTTGTGTTATTGAAAGGCGCCACGAGGACCACAGGTTCTCCATGTTATGTTTGTTTTTCTAGACAATGGTTAATATCGAAATGTCTTTATTTAGCACTGTTTTGTGAGTTTTCTACTTTAAGTGTGTGTGTCTATCGGCTCTTGTCTGCTGGATGTTTCTTCTTGTTGATTGACTGTTACTGCTATTCAACCAACAGTATCGTGCAATGTGGTTTTTTTTCGACCACAAATATAGCACTTTCTTATATTGTCTCTATTTCGTTGCACAGAGTCCACAGCTGTAGTTGTTGGCTGCTGTGTAGTACAGACTGGCTGGGTGTTGTTACTTTGGTTCGAGCGTAGTATTGTAACCTGTCTTCTTCTATTGCCAAGTTTACTGATGACACATTTTCGTGTAAGTGACAAGATGATACTTGAAACAGGAATTAATTCATCACTTTATAATGATATAGACAACTGTCCTGTTTAGCTGGACATCTGTCCGCCCGAGACTCCATTTCGTATGTATGTCCCCCAGTCTAACATACTACTCTTGTCCTTGTCTCGTGAATTGTTCTAGCCCTTTTTGTTCTGCTGTAAATGTCGAGCCCCTGTTGACATAGATATAACGACACTCAAACAAGAAAATCTGTTCAGTTTTGAGCATTTTTGTACCCTAAAGTGGACAGTCCAATAATACTGGAAAAAAAAGAAAGAAGGGGCTCACGTCACCAAGTGTAAAATATGTTATATGGTATGTTTATATTTTTGTTAATATCAGTTGTATTACTTTACTTTATAACTGACGGTTACTATGACGTGTCTGTTTGACTCATTAATTTTTTACTTATATCTCTAAAAGGAGAAATTAGTTCATCAGACAATGACATTAATCTCCCCCTTCTTTAGTACATCAGTACGAACAGGGCCTGACTTCAATATATTGCCTTTCCCAGGCTCTGCCCCACTAAATATTGAATTCCTACCCCGGGGTGTCAACACGCTTAAAGCTGTGCAATCAACACTGAATGCATGTTTATCATTAACAGACACTAATACGAACACATTTACTTTTACAGAGAACATACAATTCTGCCATTTTATATCTGGATTCCCGTTTATTACACTTATCACACAACACCAAAACAAAGGGTGAACACATTTCACATGAACATGCAGAAAATATAACACATAATCATTTCATTAATGCATTAAGTCAGTCTTCATCATACTAATGAGTCGTACTAACAATCCAGTCTAGACCTTCAATATCCACACTTACATGATCTTATTAACCATTGTCTAGAAAAACAAACATAACATGGAGAACCTGTGGTCCTCGTGGCGCCTTTCAATAACACAGAATTAGCGCCCTCAATCTCTGGACTCACATACACAGATATCAACATTTATCAAAATGAATGATGAGAAATAAAACAAGATAATTACTGCAAATTACAACGTCGAATATGATTTTACATCGGATAGGACTGTTTCAGCCACCGAACACTTGACCACAAACCACACAAAAACATCAGAGTCCCCGTGACATATCTCATGTCACTTAATGTCACTTAGCTCCACTAGTAATATATAAATGACTGTATTACAAATAGGAATCAGTAGTTCATCATTAATCTCTCAACAACTTGGTACTTCTCCTAACATATATGATGTACATGATGTATCACGAACAGTCTCTACGAAAACATTCCATCACAGGACATCACAACCCCCCCCCCTCCAGCCGTACCTTTCTCCACAGAACGCCTACTCGCTGGAGAACACACGTTCCCTTATATACCCAACATCTGTTGCAAATGAAGTTGTCAGTCTAATTTTGATCGGCCGTAACCAAAATGAAACCGAGCGCTTCACACTGTCTCTCTCTCTCTCTCTCTCTCTCTCTCTCTCTCTCCTAAGCATAATTCATATATATTTACCATTGTTCCTTTTTTATGCAGCACAGAACAATGAGTATCGGTACTTGCAGTGCATATGTTTTCATACTGCAGACTCCTGCAACTTAACGATCTTCACATCGTTTGCTTCATCCACGGTTAGACAGGGCATTGGGCGAACTAAATGGTCATTTACTGGGCAAGAGGACTAGTTTTGGACGCTCGATTGCACTTCGGACTAAATGAAAACAGTTATATTTTTACTAATAAATTTGAAACATTTTTTTCTTTTAGCTCTGGAATTTGCATCGTATCCAGCTGAACAAACACGAATCATCAGAGAATCAAAGTAACCAAGAACTACTACTCCTAGCAACCCTGAAGTGGATCATTGACTCTTTCAACAGGTTTTGACAGTGGAAAACTCCTCCACGCTCTTAACAATTTTTTCAGCAACGTTTCCTACTTAAACCTTTGATTAACTGATTTTAAGGATACCCCTATTGGTTTTTTCTATTCTCATACATTTCCAATTATGTTTTTTTTTTTCCACCTGGCTCAACGCTATAACTTACTGAGAAGCCAGGGTGCCGATGATTCAAGAACTCCTTCTTTGGCGCTTTTCACTATAGTATCTGGAAGAGGCAGAGAATGTCTGACCATAGCTCCGTATAAACCGTACTCGGCCATGATAGAGCTGCGACCCCAGGTCTTCTCCGTCTTTCTCCATTTGGCTCTTCTGTTCTGGAACCAAACCTGTATCAAAAAGATATTAAGATTCATGGTCATTTGACGTAAAAACAGTAATCTGGAATAGAAGAGTAAAATGTTTACGGTTGTACATATGTCTTGACTTGTGCTGACATGTTTTTTTGTCACTGGTCTGAAAGAAAGTAGAGCATTAGCTCCATAATCCGGCAAAATAACACTTTACGTTATAAAATAACACTCTTCTTTTTCCCTCGGCACAGTGAGAAAATTATTTTCAGTTTTTTTTTTTCTGGGGAGGGGGACTTGTTTCCTCTCGTACTTAAACCAGTGTGTAATAACCTCACTGGAAAAGCTTAACAGAAAAAAAAGGTTATTTTATATTGCTTAAAAACTGACACAAATAGTGCTCATTTGACTGTCCTAAATCACATGAAAGCAAGAGATTGAGAGATACCTCGGGTAACAACAGTAGAAAAAAGAAGGGGTTAGAGACAGCTTAGAAATAAAGTAAAGTTACTTAAAACCGACTTCCAGAGCATCCGACTAGACGAATAATATAACTTATTTATACTCAGGCATTTGACAAGAAAGTAAGAATAACTACAATCGGATATATATATATATATATATATATATATATATATATATATATATAAACGATTGTAGTTATCCTTATATATATATATATATATATATATATATATATATATATTGGTACCTCGAGTCATGAACACCTCTAGTCACGAACAAATCGGTCCACAAACACAATTTCCTAACACATTTTGACTCCACCCGCGAACAATGCCTCGGCGCACGAACACGTAAACATGGTTTTGGGCCATGTTTTCTGCTCGCGAACAGCATCAGCTGTACCCAGGTTTGCGCGCTGTAAACATTGTTTGTCTTTGCGTTGTTCTTGATACATTTTTTTTTTTTTTGCTTTTTGCATTAAATTAACCCCCATTATGGCTCCCAAGAAAGAGAAAAGTGTTAGTGACGGTGGTGTAAAGAAGCCCAAGCGTATTACAGTAGAAATGAAGAAGGAAATAATAACTAAACATGAGAATGGTCTTCGTGTTTCAGATCTCGCCAAACAGTACGACATGGCTAAATCTACGATCTGAACTATCTTAAAGAACAAAGATGCGCTAAAGACGGCTGATGTGGCTAAAGGAGTGACTATGCTAACGAAACAAAGATCTCAAATGTTAGAAGAAGTAGAAAAAAATTATTGTTAGTTTGGATATCTACACAGTTGCCCGACGTTATTATGGAATGGACTCTCTTTCGAAGGAATAGTCTTCATCCTCCTCCTCCTCCTCCTCCTCCTTCTCCTCCTCCTTCTCCTCCTCCTCTACCATCTACCTGTGCCAGCAACTATCAACCACAAAGGTAAAGTTACACTGTATATTTTATATTACATATTTTTTCCGCACATAAATCCATAAAAAGTAAAAAAAAAATATGTTTCTGGGGCGTGCGAACGGATTAATTGGATTTGCATTCATTTCAATGGGAAAAATTGTTGCGGTTAGCGAACAGAGTCAAAGAACGAATTAAATGTGTGCCCCGAGGTACCACTGTATATATATATATATATATATATATATATATATATATATATATAGCAATAGTCTCTGTATGTTGCATTATACAGAGACGCACGTCATGAGTTAGATATTACGTTAGTTTGAGCGTTTTTCTTTGGTCTAAATGGAAATAGCCTTACTGTTTTCTTGAGTTTTGGGTTTTTTTTAAGGAGGTATATGTTTTAAACCAGGGATCTTCAACTTTGCCTCTTCATGAAGTCCTAAAACTCCTATTAGACATGATTTATAAAATATGTACATCTGAAGGGCTATCTGGAGCAGAAATTAATGGAGAAAAAAGAAAATGTCTTACATCAAGGTCAATGTATTCTTAATGAAAGACAATATTTTTCTTCGAATTTGTTTGCAGAATACAAGTCTAGCAGAGATGAAATCAAAGCTACGGGTAAAAACAGTAAAACTGTACATAAAATACATTCTAGATATAGGGCTTGTGAGTATTGTCAGTACATAAAATACATTCTAGATCTAGTGCTTGTGAGTATGGTCAGTACATAGAATACATTCTAGATCTAGGGCTTGTGAGTATGGTCAGTACATAAAATACATTCTAAATCTAGGGCTTGTGAGTATGGTCAGTACATAAAATACATTCTAGATCTAGGGCTTGTGAGTATGGTCAGTACATAAAATACATTCTAGATCTAGGGCTTGTGAGTATGGTCAGTACATAAAATACATTCTAGATCTAGGGCTTGTGAGTATGGTCAGTACATAAAATACATTCTAGATCTAGGGCTTGTGAGTATGGTCAGTACATAAAATACATTCTAGATCTAGGGCTTGTGAGTATGGTCAGTACATAGAATACATTCTAGATCTAGGGCTTGTGAGTATGGTCAGTACATAAAATACATTCTAGATCTAGGGCTTGTGAGTATGGTCAGTACACGTCTGTCAAAAGAGATCGGTCGCTCAGAGGCGTTAAGGTCGCCCAGCTACGGAAAAGAGCAACTGCCTAGAGCTAGGGATCAAGTGCCGTCAGACGTGGCTTTGACCACATCATCCTCTAGAGTGCCGACTGGTAAAGGAAAATACTTACATTAACACTATATTCTCTGAGTACCTCTATGACAAGACAGTGCTACCTTTACCTTTGGTCAAACTCTATTATGTCAAGACTAGCGCTCACAAAGTCTAGAAAAATAACGAAACAAAAAACCCCCCCCCGAAAAATAAGAACTTCTTATACTTATAGGTAACAGTTTGATGATCCTAATATAGAAAGATGTAAAAAAAAGAAGATTAATCATTGAAGAACTCTGCAGAGATAAACTAACTTGGCTACGGTCCGTCAGTCAGTCATTGCATGTTACTTGCGCAACTTTGTCTCCCAAAAAGTTCTCCTGTAGGCCTCTCGGTTGTAAGCAAGATGGCCTGCCTCTGCTGCATCCATTTGCAGATCATCACCGATGTCTTGCACCCATCTTAGCCTCGGTCTTCCTCTCTTTCGTTTTTCCCATTATGTATCCTTCCAAGACGGTCTTCTCTAAATGATCATGACGTTTAAATGTGTCCAAAAATATTTAAGTTTTCTCTGTTTAATCTTCCTTACTAGGCAACCTTCTTCTTGGAGTACGGTCCGTAAGGTAGAAAAATAACCAAAGAAATGCCTCAAGGAAAACGCCAAGCCCCGTATGAACGCTCTGTGAATGTTCACGTTCCAGCGACTTGTAGCTGACATGCTAGCGTCATGGTTGGCCAAGCATAGCTGTGTCAAACCTCTCCGTTGGTATCCCCAGTAACAGACCTAACCTGACCAACGGGGGGCAGGGATGGTCAAAGTCCCCACGGTGGTGGAGTCTGCTAAAGAAATACTGCACAACCCCTTCTTTTTTTCAGCTCTAGTAAGGCACCAAAAGAAATATCCGCCTTAATCTGCTCCCAAGTCGACACCATGCTACGCCTCAACACCTTCGCAGCATCACCAGCAAAGAGCACCGTCTCGTAGTTCCGGGAGATTGATTGATTGATTGACTGCTTGATCTTTATTTCAAAATAGAAGATAGAAATAGAGAGATAGAAATAAGACAAGACAAGATACGCTACGTACATACAATAAAGCAAGATCTTCGTATGAATTATAATAAACCAGTGATAAAAAAACCCCCAACAAAACAAAACATTCAACTCCATAAGAACCAAGCGGTGCTCAATGTTTGTATATGTGCGTAATGTAGTAATTATGTTTGTATATGCATATGTTCGTAAGCTTGAGTCCGGATTAGAAAGCGTAAATACAGTCCGGAAAATTTGAAAATGATTAATATTTCTGAAAAGCAACTGAGGAAGAGGAAAAAAAAAGTGAATTACTCGAACACTGCGACTCAGGTCAAGTGATAGGATTGAAAGATCGAACCAGAAGAAAACACACAACAATGAACAGCTTCAAATCACGTACCGCCTAATTAAACATTCAACACAAGATCCAACAAACAACAAACTTTTGCATAATTTCTCATTGAGCCCATCGACTGCATTAAATCGGCTGATTAATTGTAAACATTCAAACGTTGAAATTACGAACTAACCCGAACTACAGAACTAATCTAGTTAATTGAAACATAACTTCTCCTTCTTCCCGCGGGATTCGTGCTCAGCGGCGTATACCAGGTGAGGTGAGCAGATTCAATTTCTCGCTGGATACAGGTGGTGTCATTGGTGATGGAAGGGGAGGGTAGAGATGGGAAACTAGACAGTCTCTTTTTTTTCTGAAGAAAATGGTGGAGGGAAATATGTTGATGATGAAATGGAGGTGATTAACTCAAGTCCATGCTGGGACGCTAATAAATAAACAACGAATAACAACTAGAGGATGTGGTATACAATAAACTGAGGTGGACCGGGGGAGGAGGGAGGGGAATTGTGAGGAGAAAAGGAGGTAAGGGGAAAGTGACACAAAGATGTAGCGTCCGTCGGGTTTACTAATGAGATAATAGATAGTCTTTTATAGTCTTTTATAGTCTTTTATAGTCTTTTAGGAAAAAAAATAATGCTCTACCGAACTTTGGGAAAGAAATGTATACATGAAGTGTGACAAGTAAATACATAACGCACACAAATAAACATAGACAGACAGACAGGCAGGCAGGCAGGCAGACAGACACAGACAGACAGACAGACAGACATAGATAGATAGATAACGTCTGATATAACGTGAAATTGGAACAAAAAAACTACCTTAATTAAAGGCGAACAACTTCATTAATTTTGTACATCAATCGTTTTCAGTTCTACGAACAACACGAGGCGGACCCTACCATTGAGGATCTTTGCTTTGTAAAAACAAAACGGTTTAAGGTTTCTTGGTTAGAGTAGAAGAACAGAAAAGGGATAAGAGTATTGTTTACGTCGCTTTTGTGTACCTTGTGTATCTAGCAACGACAAATTTAGCTTACTTTTTATACTTAGACATAGAGTTTCATGAAGACTAAGAAAAGACTTTTAACAAATTAATTACATTTTACACTGCTACGGCCACTTGCAGTGATTTGCATGTTGTGGTGGGATATAACGTGTTAGTCCTTTCACAGAGGCTACGACAGCATTTGAGGTAAGGATGTCAGCACCTGTCATCACTACCTTTGTTCTCCTAGGGAAGCCCCATTTTTTTGAGACTGGTTTGACCCCAGTACTAGTCTGTCCGAAAAAAGAGGTCCTTCTGAGTGCGAAATAGAACCAAGGGCATTCTTATCGAGGGGCGTGCGCACTAACCACAACACCACCGCGTCGTATGTAGTGACAGAGAACTGAAAAGTTAAAATGAGAGTAATTTTCACCAAACATTTTTGTAAAGTTATTCCAGAATTCACAAGATACTGTTCTTAACATTACAAAACCGTCAACAACCTGTAACTCGGATAGTGGTTGTGTTTTTGTTTTGTTTTTTTTTACAAGTATCCTAAACAAGAACCTCCATGAACGTGTCACCTCTGCCATGTCGCGTAGCAAATTCGATCGTTTTAGATATCTTTTGTGTCTTCTAACTTCCAAACGTCAGCCGAAGAGAGAGAGAGAGAGAGAGAGAGAGAGAGAGAGAGAGAGAGAGAGGAAAGAATAGGGCATTTATTTAACTACTTTTTTTTATTTTTTACGACTTTTATCTCTCAGGTCGTTGTCTGTGTAAAAAGAGGCTATTGGTGTACAGCGTGTGTGCTTAGTTAATTGTTGGAATCCGTCATTTCCCAGAGGGATTCCAACAAATTGGAATAGGGGTGTATCTTGATTAGCAAGTGGTTGAGTGGTGCTAAACAGTGTACGCCGATTTAGAACTTCGAGTCGGTCTAACTAGCGGTCGCACAAATAGTTCTACAGTGTTTGGTCAAGCCGTATTGAATGGCTTGTAGCAGTTCTGTACAGCTTTCAGAATTGCCTACGTTAACGCTGTAATATGAATATAATAGCTTACTTTGGTTGCATATGTCGCTTGCACTAATGTAACACTAATGAGACCAAACTGTTTGCACCAATTCACTACGCCTGTGAACTACCTTCAGCATCACCTGTGCAGGTGTTTAAAACTGCACTAGCTGCTTGTTTCACTGCTACGGAATGTAACTGTACGTTGTCTTAAATGTCGGAATCATTAAATGTTGAAGACTAGTTATAACAATGTAACAACTTCTAAAATAACGTTAAGTGTTTTTTTATATTTCAGAACCGCAGGAATTATTTAGAAAAAAAATACCAAAAAAAAAACATTTAGAATAGTTCATTTTTATTCTTGTTTTCACGCAGAATCGCTACTGCCATTTCTGTAATGTATAGTGTTTCAGTTAAGAAGTAGAGAAGTTAAATAACAAATTAAAAATATATCAATTCTTCTGCTATGATAATGAATAGTGTTGCTTCTATTAAAATCACCGCCACCACCACCACTTTTATTATTATTATTATTATTATTATTCCCACCGCACAATTACCTCGAATTATCAATGCAGCAATAATAACTAAAAAAAAACTATCAGTACTGTTATAGCTATTAGCAAAGTCAGTTCTGTTGCTGATGCATATTTATTTGTAATACTGTTAGCACTAACAAGTGCAGGTGTTTCACGCTTATTCGACTGGTTGGGGAAATATGCGCTTTGAAAACCAGAAACGATCGCAAAATGGAATCCAGTTTTTCCAGTAGCTTGCAATGCATTTTTGGCAGCCTAAACAGGTAAACAAATGACTACATAACACTTCCAGCGCATCCGAAAGATAAAGAAACAAAAAATAAAAAGAAAAGCCTAAAGTTAAATGAACAAAAGTTTACTGTTAAATATCATATTTATGTGAAAATTCAGTTAACGTATTTCTGGGAAGAATGGGACTTTGATAGGGAATTTTACCAGGGCCAACGTTCTCTTACGGGCCCCAGTTGAATAGTTAGGATAGACTGTCGATGGTTGTGGCTCTAACATCTTGAGAAAAAGGAAGAAATGAAATTTGGTGCTTTCTGCTCTCTCTCTCTCTCTCTCTCTCTATCTCAAGAGAGAGAGAAATGATACTGGACAGTCTGACGGGATGGTGTGAGAGGAGATCATCAACTGAGCTGATGGCCTGCATGAGGATCGTGTACTCTGGAGAAGCATAACAGCCAACGCCAGTCGGCACGGCACCTGATGATGATGATGACGACGTGTCTCTCTTTTATCTAAGAATTTATTTCTAACATGCCATTCTGTTTTGTAGGCCTGCACTTAATTGTACGCATCTATCTATCTATCTATCTATCTATCTATCTATCTATCTATCTATCTATCTATCTATCTATCTATCTATCTATCTATCTATCTATCTATCTATCTATCTATCTATCTATCTATCTATCTATCTATCTATCTATCTATATATATGTTTGTCTATCTGTTTGTCTGTCTGTCAGTCTGTCCGTCCATCCATCCATCCATCCATCCATCCATCCATCCATACATCCACCTACCTACCTGCCTGTCTGTCTATCTGTCTAATATAAAGACACTAACTTTCGACCCTTTTCCAACAAGCAGCGAAGTACTTTGCTTGACGATTCCTTCCTCTAATTCTTTAACATCGTCTCCCTAGGCTGAGCCTTATCATCAGACTGAGACGCCTGTTCTGTGAGCAGTTCTCTCTGTCGTTCACTCAGAAGGTCGTCATTTATAAAGGGCGCTTCAAGAGAGCTAATCATTTCTATGACACGTTCCGGGTGGACTTCTAATTCCTTTGACATGTCAACAAACTCTGAAGTAATTTCGTCGACAGGATGTTCAAAATCTTCATATTCATCCACCATGGTAGGAAATTTTTTTTTCCGAAAACCTTTCAGCGTACTTGCTTCACTTCTTCCAATGCATCTTCGATGGCTTTAACTCCATCCAGAGCCACGAAGCCCTCCAGAACGCTTGCAATTTATTTTGTTTCGATCACTCAGAAACATCAGCATCTAGTAGTGCAAAATATTCCTCCTAAGTGGTAAGATTTGAAAGTCTGAGATCATGGCTCGATCAGTTGCTTTCAGCAACGAAGATGTGCTCGCAGGCGAGCAGACTACTTGAATTTCTCTGCTAACCTCAGTTACAGGTCTTGGTGGCATGGAGCATTAGCAACACGCAGTAGAATAATTTTAAAGAGAATTTTTCTGCTCTTTGCAGTTAGCTTCGGGTGTAGACTTCAAATAATGTGAGGACTAAGCTGAAAATAAATTACCAGCCATCCAGGCTTTGCGTTTGACTGGTAATAAACTGGAAGGTTAGGCTTATGATAGGTTTGAATGGTATATAAACAATGGCTTTAGTTTGTAGTCGCCATCTGCATCAGTCCCTAGCAAGTCTGTCTTCTGCAAGTTTGAAGAGGCAGGCATAGATTTCATTTCTTTTGCAGTAAAATTCTAGCAGACATTTTCTTCCAACTTAAGTCCGTTTCATCTACACTGTATATCTGTTGTTTCGTTCAACCACCATCTTCTATATTTTTTCACACTTTGCAGCATAAATTTCCACAGCTGCGGTATCTGCGCCAGCCTCTTTCTCCATGCTCTGCTATGTTGTGTAAATCTGACATAGTCTTAAATCTGTTAAGCCAGTCTTTATATCTGCCTCTGCTGATCTTGCTGTCTTAAATCTGTTAAGCCAGTCTGTATCTGCCTCTGCTAATCTTGCTGTTTCTCCAGTAGGTGAAACAGCTCTCAAAACCATGAGAAGCGGCCACAGCAGCTCAGTCTGAGAATTGTAAACGCCATGAAAGAAAACGATGACAGTGACTGCCTGTTTGAAAAGAGAGATGTTTTTGTTTGTTTGTTTGTTGAAAGATACGAAATTTGAACAGATTATTCACTGACATAGAGTTGTCTTGGACAATAATACTTGAACTACTACCATCTGAAGACTCCTAGAAAGAATACTACACCACTATGCCAAGGTTAGTTGATTTCAGGCTATGTTTTGATTCTGATCACTCTTTTATTCATTATGTTATGTTTTTAAACTCTTTGAATGTTTGCTCATATTCATAAACACTGAAAATTGTCATGTATATGCTTTATGTCAAAAGACAATATCTCTCCTCTTTCTAGCCTTGATTGCATTAAGTAGCGTTAGGATAATTTCTGTGGCAGCAAGAGTACTGTGGCTGATATAGACATGCGCTCCGGGAGACTGACAACTCACTACTAAAATAGAACTAAGATGGACACCACAGGGGAACAGAAGTAAGGGTAGACCGAAAGCAACATGGATGAGAACAACAGAAAGGATGCTGACCAATAGAGGGCTCACCTGGGCAAGTGCGAAAAAAGGCAAAAGAGAAGCGTTTGTGGAAAACCCTTGCGGAACCCCCATGTGCCCTGGGTATTTAAGGTTCAGAGAGAGAGAGAGAGAGAGAGAATCTTGATCCGACATATTCCACTTATTCCTTATTAGCAACTAGACTGTCCCGCTCCTGATGACTTCATTATGTACAGTTTTTAATTTAATACTGTTAATGGTTTCAGCTTTAATAATTATACTAACTTTTGAGCGAGGTACGACTAGTTTTGCAGCTTATATCTGCACCGGGTTATGTCTTGGTCACTAAATTTGATTAGTTCTAGCTTTTCTTGCAAAACCATGACTTATTTTAGCTGTATTGCCACATTTAGGAGGCATTGCGTATCTTATTAACACAAATATAAACGTATCATAAGCACATATATGCAAATATTATACACACAAGACAATATCCACTTCGAAAGCAAAGTAGCAGCGTCGAAGTAACTTGGTCAAAAAACAAACCAGGGTTTCCAGACTGACATGCGATTAGAGTATAAAAAATATATTGAAATTTGCCCTTTTCTGGATTTTAACAAGGACCATATGACTGCGAATCAACATTAAAATTTGCCAAGCCTGGTAAAATTGCGTGGAATGTGGTCGAAACTGGTGGAAGTAGTAGAGCACACGATCGAATGGGTGGGTTCTGGTAACAATTTAAAACGATCCCCCCAACGATCGAGAGGGCGAGCTGTAGAAAATCGAGTTAGTCCTTTAATAATAACATTTCTAATTCTCTCTGAATGCAGGTAGACGCAAGTATTACTAACAATAATATAAATGTAGCTACTGTAATAAGTACTATTACATTTATTACTTCTTATGACGTCAGATACTACGCTCTTGCTGTTACTGCCGCAAATGACCTCAAGGAACTTCAGCAATTTCACAAGCAGTAGAATAAAGAGAACAGTTGTACTTGTACTAACTCCCTGTAACTGCGACCTGCTGTTCTTTGCACCCGATGCTGTGCAGGTGTTGAGGCACAGCATCGTATCGACGTGGGAGCGGGTTATGGCAGCTACTTTTTCAGTCCCGGAGTACAGCTGAAAAAAGCAGGGGGTGTGCAATGCTTCTTTAGTAGACTCCACCACCATGAGGACTGTGGCGATCCCTGTCCCGTTAGTCAGACTAGGCCTGTTACTGGGGGTACCACGGAGAGGTGGGGCAGGGTCTTTGTCAGCTATGGTTCGCTAACCCTGACGCTGGCATATCAGCTGATGGGTCGCTGTTTGCCTCATCGGACAAACTTCTTCACCTTCAAAGAGAACAATAACAGAAGGTGAATATCTAGGAAAGGGACACTCAAGGAGACAAATGGCCAAGGATATCACCGCCACCCTTGATCACCAGTCACTGAAACACACATTTTGGGTACACAGTCTGGCATTCTCATACTGGTTAACGTGAAAACAACGTTCTGAGGAAGAAAAGACACCCCATGATGTGAATTGTGGAGTTTCTCTGCGCATTAGACACAAAAAGATTTAGTTCTATTTATGTTATACAGCAGAAAACTCAAGAGAATGCACAACTTGAAACAGAGTGTGTCAAAATATGAAAAGACAAGAGTGATGAGTTCATTCATTCATTCATTTGCATGACTCTTGCGGAACTTTACCTCCCAAACAACACTCCTGTAGGCCTCTCGGTTGTGAGCAAGATGGCCTGCTGCTGCTGCATCCATTTGCAGATCGTCAACGATGTCTTGTAGCCATCTTCGTTTTGGTCTTCCTCTTTTTTCTTTTTCCCATTATGCATCCCTCCAATACGGTCTTCTCTAAATTATCATGACGTTTAATGTGTCCAAAATATTTAAGTTTTCTCTCTTTAATCCTCTTTACTAGCCAGCCTTCTTCAATATTAAGCTCTTGTAGTATTTTTCTTCTTATTTGTTCTTTTTTGTGTCCACGATATTTGAAGAACTCTTCTGTAGCATTTACATTCAAAGGCATTTATGTGTTTCTCAGCTGTTTTGTTAAGTGTCCACGTCTCACAGGCATATGTTGCGATGGGAAAGATACATGCCCTCAAAAATCTTATTTTTCGTGGTTCTGTCTGCTCCTCTCCACAGATTCTTTATTTGTTTTACTTTCTGAAGAGCGATAGAAGTTCTTCTTTTTAATTTCCTTAATTGTATCTCCATTATTAGTTAGTAGTGATCCAAGATATTCAAAACTCTCCACTTCTTCCAGTTTTTCTTCATTGATACATATTTCAGCTGCCTTGTTTGTTTTGTCAGTTGTCATCAATTTATTGCTGTTTGATTGATGAGTAGAGTGAACACATATTTGGAATGCAATGGACGGATTTTGTTCGATGTCATAAAAAATTGATCCTGCACAGTGACATCAATAACAGATGACAAAGGATATATGCGATGAGATCATCCGATGACGCTGAGAAAACGGATCAAGTATAGCAGGATTTTTCCCATTTTTTCCCCCTTGCATTGATGGTAATTTGTCACTGGTTCTTTGTGTGGATTGACCTTCAGTAATTCACTCATAATAAAACAATGTGCATCCTACAGTGTACTTAATTCGACTATTAATATATGAATTATCTAATAACATAATTTCCATATTGTTTCTATCGGACTGTACTCGCAGGGTTCATTGCTTCACAAAGGGAGAGTAGGAGAAGGTTGTTGTTTGTGCCCGCGTAAACACTGCTTCTCTTCATTGCCCAGACTTTAGCTGACAAAGAGTTGCTAGTTGCAGTAAGCAATGGTCACCAACGTGTAACAGGAGTTTCGTGAATAATAATAGTCACTTCAACGGCATCTTTTCTTATTTTCAGCTTAAAACTTCCCTAACGGTTCATACAGTTTTGTTTTTTTTTGGCCACCAAAGTACGAAGGATGATTGATAAGTTCTCGGCATAAGATACAAATACTTGAAACATACAGCTGATATTAGGTGCATTTGTAGATCAGGTTAATGTAAGATTAAACACAAAGTTTCAAGAAATTAAAAGTGCAAACAATATTTTTACAGGCTACTGAAATGGTAAGGAGTGGCAGAAAGTAAGAAAATGGATAAAATTTCTCATTGAGCAGTCATTCGCTACCTCTGTATCAAGGGCTTATCATGGAAGGAGATCCATGAGGATGTGGCAGAGACTCCAGGGGAGAGTGCCCCTTCTTACAACACAGTAAAGAAATGGGCAGCTCAATTCAAACATAGAATGGAGAGTCTGGAAGATGATCCCCGTCCAGGAAGACCAAGAACGGTAACCACCGATGAAACCACTGGCAGAATCCATGACATGACAATGGAGGATCGATGGCTAACTGAGCGATACATTGCTACTGAGTTGGGCATCTCCCAGGAACGTGTTCATGCCATTATTCACAAAGATTTTAAAATGACAAAGGTCTCAGCTCGATGGGTCCCAGAACTTCTTGGAGCTGATCACAAACGACAGCGTCTCAACATTTCAAGATACAATCTTGGCCATTTTTCTGCAGATCCTGAAAAGTTTCTTCAGCAATTTGTGACTATGGATGAGACTTGGGTTCATCATTTTCAACCAGAAACCAAAGAACAGTGGAAGCAGTGGAAACATTATGGATCCCCACCTCCAAAGAAAGCAAGGGTGGTTTTCTCTGCAGGCAAAGTGACGGCTTCCATCTTTTGGGATTCAGAAGGTGTGCTATTGGTAGACTATCTTTAAAGGGGCCTATTACACTAATCTTGTGAAGCAACTGCGGGCCAAACTGAAGGAAAAGCGTCGTGAGAAATTGACGAGAAGAATCATCTTTCTTCAAGACAATGCTCCAGTTCACATGTCAACGGTGGCAATGGCTGCCATTCATGAATACGGGTTCCAACTACTTGAACATCCAACTTGTTCACAGACTTGGCCCTTTAGGACTATTACCTGCTTACCAAACTAAAAAAAGAGCTCAGTGGTGGCAAATTTGCTTCAGATGATGACGTCATTCATGCTGTAGACCACTTTCTACTGGCACAAGATGCTGACTTTTACAAAGAAGGGATCCATATGCTTCAGGATCGCTGGACTAAGTGCATAAATTTGCAATGGGACTATGTTGAGAAATAACCCCAAAAAAAGTTGTCCGCAGATAATCCGTTATACCTTATGCCGCGAACTTATCAATCACCCCTCGTAAGTAGGGGAGGTTAGTACATCGTAACCGGGAAATGTAATTAATTAACGTATAAATCATGTTTTCATTTCTTCATCCGTCATTTTTTACCGGTTACATGTAATAGAGTAATTCTATTTCATCGCAAATATACTACTCTTTTAATCTCGTGCTGTTCAGATTATCACATATTTCTGCCTTCATTTCTTACAGTCGCTACAGTTCACGTAATTAACTACACGAGGACAAATTCCCCGAGTGGCTTCTTGCGTAAAGTCTATTTTCATTAGACGAGACAAAAAGTATAAACAGTGGAAATACAAAACCGGTGGAATCATGTGGGTGGAAAAAAATATAACTTCCAAATAAGTGAATGGTATATCACCCCTTCAGCGATCATGGATCAGTACACAAACATAAAGAGTTAAAATGTTTATTGTCACGACCGATTTTTACACAACAGGTAGTGTAAAATTTCACGTGAAGTTCTTCGTGTTTGGTATAACATTAGCCGAATAGGTTTTTTTTCTACAAAAATCTAGATACGGATAACAAAGAGCGTCCCATTGCAGCAAACACTTCTAATGAGCAGAAGCGAAAAGCCATCAAAGTAAGGATGTTGGCTGGACCGAAGTGCTCGTCTCTAAATATTGATAATGTGTCCTCGCGTCCCAAACCAAGCTCGCAGACCAGATCTCCCGTGGGACGTCTGTGCTGGTATTGTTCTCTAATAAACTCGGTCATGCGCGTTACCTCGTTAATGCGGGCATTTCTCCGTAAATTTGAAGTGAAATCACTTGTTAGTTCATCTCTAACTTCGAGTCATATAGTACTGGCGCATCTATCTATCTATCTATCTATCTATCTATCTATCTATCTATCTATCTATCTATCTATCTATCTATCTATCTATCTATCTATCTATCTATCCATCCATCCATCCATCCATCCATCCATCCATCCATCCATCCATCCATCCATCCATCCATCCATCCATCCATCCATCCATCTATCTATCTATCTATCTATCTATCTATCTATCTATCTATCTATCTATCTATCCATCCATCCATCCATCCATCCATCCATCCATCTATCTATCTATCTATCTATCTATCTATCTATCTATCTATCTATCTATCTATCTACATGCCTGTCTGTCTGTTTGTCTGTATATCTATCTATCTATCTATCTATCTATCTATCTATCTATCTATCTATCTATCTATCTATCTATCTATCTATCTGTCTGTCTGTCTATCTATCTATCTATCTCTATCTATCTATCTATCTATCTATCTGTCTGTCTGTCTATCTGTCTGTCTGTCTGTTAAATTTTAACCCTTTGGAAATAAAGATCACTGAACTATTCAATCTGTCTGTTTATCTACATATCTTCTAGATCTGAATTTAATCATACCAGTGAATCATCTATATTTTTTAGAGTTAGAACTGATAGAAGCTGCACAGTTCTTATCAATTCTTTTTTTCTGAACTACATGCTTGTTAATGAAGCATATTTTATCTTCATTTGTTATTATGAGATTACAAATCTGAGAAGTTGTAATATATATATTAATAACATAATCCTCGAATTCCTGATTATTTTTAAAGACAATCTTTTGAAATATAATTTGTTCATCTGTGTTTTTTGTTGTTGTTTTTTATATTAAGGATCTGATGTCTCTACGTTCTTTTTTATTTATTAATCTGAGATTTTCTTTTCAAAGTTCTGTGCACTAGATGTGTGTAGTTAGTGGCAGAGATTTTTATAGTGTTTTTAAAAATAGAATTTGATTTATCCATGTATGATTTTAGTGTCATAGTGGTAATCTGGTATCTATCACAAGACATGATATTTGTTTTTGTTGTGTTTTTTTTTTTAGTCTAAAAGATTTATACAAATTACAGGAGATTTGAGCATGAAATATCTAAGTGTCTCAGATTTAATACATTACATTTAGTATTTGATTTAAAAAAACAATAGGCTTAAATATAAGCTACAAATGTAGTAAATGAGAGCCACTTGTGTTGTATTTATGGGATAATCCAGGGATGAATCTGTGCCATCCGAATGTATTATCTCTGCTCAGACTAGTCCAGCAAACACCGCAAATATAGGAACGCAAATCTCAGATTTAATTCCCGCACAATTCTTCCACAGTACCAAAACCCCCTAGAGATGGCGCCATCACATCCATACCTCTTCAGCTTTCAATTTGTGTCTGACTCCATCACTACATTACTCTGCTCATCCCTCTGATTTTTTTTTCCCGCTCCACTTTTTGAGTCTGCCTCGGATCAGTGCTGTCTTTCTCTGCGACGACCCAATCTAAATTAACAGTTAATTGTTTTCATTGAGCGCTGGAAGTCCTGCGGTCGCCAAACAGAGACCTTTGAAAACCATCGTGCCAGCTCGCAGCACTTAGGAAGCACGCAGCGTTTGGAACGTATTAAAAACGGGTGTATATTGTTTTCTGTGTCGTTCATTCCTGAGTTTTGAAACGGGTCGGAGCTTTAAATTGGTAGTTTTGCGTAATGCACTCAATTTTTCTACCCCACTCGCACGTACGTTTTCATGCAGTGTGGAACAGAGGACATAAATTTTAACCAACAAAACATTAACAATAGTTATAATAAAAGCCATTTCTATTTTATGTGTCGCTAAAATTGTTTAGCTAATGGGTTTCACTTCCAAACACTGAAGCTAGATTGAGAGAATAACGTATGTATTGTTTCGTTTCGGTTAAAAATTCGTAGGAAGTGTTAGACATTGTTTTACTTTTGTCTCAAAGTTTAGTTTATTATAAATCTCTCTCTCTCTCTCTCTCTCTCTCTCTCTCTCTCTCCCTCTCTGAACCTTAAGTGCTCAAGGCACAAGGGGCTTCCGCAAGGGTTTTCCACAAACACCTGTCCTTTGCCTTTTTTTCCGCACTTGCCCAAGTGAACCGTCTATTGCTCAATATCCTATCTGTTGTTCTTCTCCATGTCTACTTTGGTATACTCTTAGTTCATTACAAAAATAGCAAAATAATATTTCTATTGTTGAAAAATGTATAACAATCATAAAATAGCTACATTTTCCAGAGAAAGTTTTATATCTTTATTGTAAATTTATTCACACACACAACACACAAATATATATATTATATATATATATATATATATATTATATATATATATACATACATATATATTCTAAGATGGGTTTCACAGAAGAACAGCAGCAGTTAAAAACTGTAAGACTGTAAAACTGTAAGACTGTAAAGGAGACAAATCAAATGAGGGCATTTACTCTAAAACCAAGGAAATATTACCGCTAGTTTCAGTAATTCAACACAAGTACGAGTATTGTATCACTTTAGTTCTGTTACAAATACGGGTATTATATCAGTAACAGATCGCTTGTTTAGTTCTGGTAGCAGATTTCAAATTTATATACTGGGCTTATTAAATGGAATCCTAGTCTTGTCTGGAAATATAAGCCATTACTCTTATTATCTAACTGTTTTGTCTTTCTGTCAAATCTAAAGCGTTATGTCTACAAGTTTGTCTACGCCAAGCAACCATATCTACTTCTATTGAAACACTTCTACATAAAGTGCTAATCTTCTAAATTAACAATATCTTAGATTTGTCCATCTACATATTCTTTCTTGAAGTTGTGTATTGTTCATCAAAAATTATTATTCCTGTAGTTTAATATATTTTAAATATTGGATAATTTAAAGGACCTAGAAACACTCTGCATAGAAAGGGAGCTTGCAATATACATTTTATTTGCAGGTCCATATGTACATTATTTCTTGTTATGGGCATGTTTGCACTATTTCTTACTATATGTACGGCCCTTGTGATTTGAAGCGAATTTTCTCTGCGGTAGTTGATAAAAAGTCAGTATGGCTAGAGCCTGTTATGTATTTTGACTTACATTTTAACATAAACACCACAGCAGGTCTTGGGCAAATCACTTCCATACTGACTAATATAACATTAAATAGAATGACTAGTGAAGCACAAAGGTGTAACTATCCTTCATCATCATCATCATCATCGTCATCATCATCATCATCATCATCATCGCCTTTCACTCTCTTCAGACCATAGGCCACGGATAAAGGCTCTCCAGTCATCTCTGTTCTTCGAGTTATTCTCTTCTTCCTTCCATGTGTGTCCCTTGTTTCTGAGCGCTGTCATAATTTCTCTTCTCTAAGTAAGTCTAGGGTCTTCCTCGTTTTCTGTTTCCTTGAGGATTTCATGTCAGTATCTGTCTTGCTATGCTGGTGTCGGTTTTTCTCAGAGTGTGGCCAGTCCACCTCCATTTCCTAGACATGATTTGTAGGTTCATAGGTTCTTGTCCTGCCCTTTCCCAGACCTCATTGTTCCTGATCTTGTCCTGTCATTTAATGTTTAAATTCCTCCTCAAGTAGTAGTACATGAATGTTTGTATCTTCTGTTGTATTGTCTTGATCATAACCCATGCCTTGGTCATAACCCATGTCTTGGTCATAACCCATGTCTCCGTCATAACCCATGCCTTGGTCATAACCTATGTCTCCAAACCATATAGCAGCAGTTTTTTACGTTTGTATTGGTTAGCGGGGTAGGGGTATCCCCTATCAAAGGAGAAGTAAGACGCCTCCTTACCTCCGTCAGTCTACGGGACACCCTTGGGCAAGGTGGAGTACCCGTATAGCCCCCCGATCAGGGTGACGTGAAGCCATAGGAGCAGGTGGTGGATGGAATGGGAGAGCAGCTGACAGATAATGTTGGTTATGGTCACCATTCTATGATGGTAGGTAGATGATCTCAATGTAGGGACAATGGCTACGATCACTGACTAGTACAGTCACTGCCCGGAAGGAAAGCAATGGTAAACTATCTTCTGGAAACATACCAAGAAACCCAAGCAGCAATCATGGAAAGAAAAAGAGGAAGACCAAGACGAAGATGGCTGCAAGACATCGTTGACGATCTGGAAATGGATGCAACAGCAGCAGGCCATCTTGCTCACAACCGAGAGGCCTACAGGAGTGCTGTTTGGGAGGCAAAGTTCCGCAAGGGACATGCAAATGAATGAATGAATGAATGAATTGAAAAGCTTAAATGTGGTTCTTGTTTTGATGTTATTAGATGGCCATATTTTGTTAAGTTGGATAAATACTCTCCTAGCCTTGGTTATTCTAGCTTTAACATCCTTTTCTGTTCCCCTGTATTTATCCACTATGCTGCCTAAATATATGAAATACTCTACTTCCTCAATTGGCACACGCTCGATATAGTACACGAAGAAATCAGTACTCAAACAGGAAGAGCGCCCACCACAAAAGGCAACAATTAAGAAAAAAAAAGGACTGGAACAACAGAATATTAACAGTAATGTTAAAAGTTCTGATTTATCTGACCTAGGACCTGCGCCACATAAACTATTATTTTATTTACAAATCTGAAAGGTCAACATTTTTCAAGGCGTGGAAAAATAAAAGCCCGTAAGTATCTTCGTCGATTTCACAAAATAACGTACATCAAGTGGCAAAACAACGTAACTAACGCTGAGGTTTTGGTTAGCATGCTAAGCCTCCATCTTACATCTTACATCCTTCCCATGCCGTCAAACGTCACATAGGGCTCGCATTGTAGTACGCCATGTTTTTCTGTTTTCGGTGAGTTTTTAAACCTCGTCAAGGGATCTTAAGTCAATAATGTAGCCTCTCTTTGGAGTTTCACGTGGTCGACTTCTTTTTCTTTGTCCTGTTGTGTCCCATTTGGTAGATTGTTTTTGGATTCTCTGATTGTTTCTTCTCAACACGTGCCCGACATATGTCCATCTCCATTTTTTAAATCACTGTTGTTTGCTTATCTTCCTTATCTCTTAAGTCTTAAGTCTTGAATTCGTTCCATTTAAGACAGAGTATTTTCCATAAACAATTCTTTTCAGCGCATCTAATTTGTTTTCTACTTCCTTAGTTGTTTTCCAGTTTTCGAACGCATAAATGTATTACATTCGAGTTGAATAATCTTTTGTTTTCATGCTTATAACTTTTGAATGCCATATTTTCTCAAGATTTTTAAAAGGCCAATTCTGCCTTAGCAATTCTAACTGTAACTTCTGATGTCATCGTCCTGGTCTATACAGCTGCCAGGGTATGCAGCTTCTATCTAAGATGATAAACATTCAGCAGTAGATTTGACTTTGTAACACAATCAGTACTGGCAGAATCAGTCACGAGAGAAGCTGTTCCGAAAAAAAAGTGCTCTACAAGCTGAACATCCTCTAACCATTGCCTGCTTCAGAACTATAATCGCTGCCTGCTTCAGAACTATAACCATTGTCTGCTTCAGAACTATAACCATTGTCTGCTTCAGAACTGTAACTATTGCCTGCTTCAAAACTATAATCACTGCCTGCTTCAGAACTATAACCACTGCCTGCTTAAAAACTATCTTCGAAGATGAAAAACATCGTTAAAACTATGTGTTATGTTATCGTTATTCCACAATTTAATGACGTTTAATTAATGATTTCTAGGACTAAAACGGATTTAATTCTCTAGAAAAACTTCTCCATCAGGAGGTAAAATTGCCTAGTACGTGACCAATGATATTTCCTGCATGGAACACCAGAAAAAAAAAAAATCAAATTATAGAAAGATTCTGCTGAACTCATCGGAGGACGCTCCGTGTAGTTAGAGAAAAAGTGTTAACGTATTATCATCCGATGTTATAGAGGTACCATAGGTATATCTGTCACTTGTAGTCTGCAAATAGTACAAGCTTGTAAACATTGTCTCTGAGAAAATGTAGGATATTATTTCCCAAGAAAATACATTCATTAGTCCTAGCTGTTATGGCAGCTGCTGCATATACATCCACTAAATGCCTTGCAGACAGACCTTCGCGATCATGGATCTACATTCTATGCTGTTCTTGGTCATTTATACTTATAGCGGTTGCCTTTTCCTATTCGTGTCGGGTGGTCACCTCTTTCAGATTTTTTTTTTTTTTACTTGAGATCCTATTCTTTATTTTCCCTTCACTTTTTCACTGACTGTCAAACTCTTATACATTTTCTAGTCTCATGAGATATACATTCCATCTTTCTCGCTTTTTCTTTAGAATTTTAATTAGTTTTCGATGATTTCCAACTTTTATATGAAAACATCTTCATCTATATTTACAGCGTCAAGAAGGCTGAGGCAGGTTCTGTACGCAGGCAGTGGATCGAGTCACTGCAGAGATAAACAGAGACACCTTCATCTATGTCCCTAGGCATACAGGCGGCCAGGGAAATAAAGAAGCTGATAGGTTGGCTGGCTTTGTCGTCATCGCAAATGGACAACTTCTGGATCGAGTCGATATTATCAAAGCGCTTAGAGAATAGGCAGAGTGGAGGTCTGACAGAAGCGAATCTACATCTACTGTGAGAGAGAGAGCTGGGTTTACAGACTGGCACGCCCAGAAATGAAAGGCATATAGGGCGTGTGAAAGGACCTGTAAACCAACACAGAACGGGAACTGTCAGGCCAGGATGCTGATGGCTATACTGAAGGTGGATCTTGGCACCTACGGAGATGTCTGAAATGTTTATATTAAAGGTGGATCTTGGCACCTACGGAGATGTCTGAAATATTTATATTGAAGGTGGATCTTGGCACCTACGGAGATGTCTGAAATGTTTATATTGAAGGTGGATCTTGGCACCTACGGAGATGTCTGAAATGTTTATATTAAAGGTGGATCTTGGCACCTACGGAGATGTCTGAAATGTTTATATTGAAGGTGGATCTGGGCACCTACAGAAATGTCTGAAATGTTTGTATTGGAGGTGGATCTGGCACCTAGCGAGATGTCTGAAATGTTTATATTGAAGGTGGATCTGGGCACCTTCGGAAATGTCTGAAATGTTTGTATTGGAGGTGGATCTGGCACCTACCAAGATGTCTGAAACGTTTATGTTGAAGGTGGATCTTGGCACGTATGGAGATGTCTGAAATGCAATGATGATAATCCAAACCATAAGCCATAAACCATACGTCAGGATTTGAAAAAGAAAATATATGTATTAGAATAAGTGTACTACAATAAGGTAATCATCAGATAGGTAGGAACAAATCTTTCAGGTGAAAAAAAAAGAAATAAAAAGAGCAGTGATGTATGAGTAGGTGTTTGCAGTTATTTTTTTATATGTGTTGGTGAATGCGCATAAGAGGCAAGAAAGAGAGAGAGAGAGAGAGAACTAATGAATGATTTTTATTTTCGAACAGTGAAGAACTGGGCAGACAGGCTCGTCTGACATCCTACCTTTTATCATTCGTCTTTCATTCTTATCAAACATTCAGTTTACTTCAAGTATACAAATCACAGTAAAAAACGTCTCAGCATGTAAAATAAAACTGCTGAGTTCACGAATACAAGTTAATTAGCTATACGAACAACAACTAGTGCAACACTGCTGAAAATACATTTTAGATACAGTTTTTGTATTATCATATTTGTTCACATTCATTAGGATAATTTCTAAATAAACAACTCCACAGACAGACAGACAGACAGACAGACAGACAGACAGACAGATAGACAGACAGACAGACAGACAGACAGATAGATAGATAGATAGATAGATAGATAGATAAATAGATAGATAGATAGATAGATAGATAGATAGATAGATAGATAGATAGATAGATAGATAGATAGATAGATAGATAGATAGATAGATAGATAGATAGATAGATAGATAGACAGATAGATAGATAGATAGATTTTCACAACATTGCTCACATACAATTACTTTGGAATCGCCTCAGTAACAGCACACAAATGGTCTATTTTTGCGAGGGCAGCCGAGCTTGATACTCGTCTATTGATTCTTCCAATGTGTCATCGGGTATGATTTATTGTTCCTTATTGCTTATATCTCTTATGTCTGTCTTTATCTCCTTGTTCCACTCTGGCGAGCATTATTTGCATATACCTCTAGCTATTAACCGGCGTCTCACTTACGGATTGTGTAATTTGCAATCCTAGTTAAAGCTCTCCTTTGTTATTCAACTGATTTAATGCGAATGCTTATTATTGTGGAAATTCACTGGTTTAATTAAATCACCTCATTTAATTCCCTGTGTCTCTTAATTTTTCCACTAACGATTGCACTTAGTCAAGTGCGTCACTGAATTTGCATATTGTTAAATGACGCAGCTAAATGTCATGGGTATTGCAAATGTGGCTATTTAGATGTGACTGGTAAGATGTCAGTTGTGTAGGTGTAAAAAAAAAAACCAAAGGTATTATTCGTTCAGGTGATGTTCGAATTATAAAACATTTTAACAAAAGCCAGTGTAGGTGGTTATAGGTTTCTTGCTGCTTTTTATGAATCTAGCTAGCCAGTGGGTTCTTGTCCCCTAGGCAAAGTGTCATTAGAAGTCTGTTTTTTTGTAGCATATAATGTAATAGTTTTTCCGTGATAGTTGAAGAAGAAGAAGATAAGAAGAAGGGGGGGGGGGAGGAGACTGATTGATTTATTGAATTTTATTTTCAAAAGGTGAAGACCTGGGCAAGCAGGCCCTTTTGATAAAGAATAAGAAGAAGAAGAAGAAGAAGAATTTATTAATTCAGTTTCCTCTGGATAGAACAATCTCCCCGTAACAGTAGAATTCCTTCAACATTTGTTAGATTTGCCTCTTAGATTCTTGCATCTCATTTCCCGTAGCTCTAGGACTACTAATTGAATAAAGGTCTCCAGTATTTCAACACATATTTCCAAAAGATGGAGGCGAGTAATCGCGGACTGGCAGCTTTATCGGCAAGATCGCATAAGCCCAAATATAGCTTCGAAGGATCATTATTAGACTGCCTTTATTTCCTGCTACTCCTGCTTGTTTTTCTGTCTCATTCTTCTACAATCTACGTCACTTTCTTTCCTTTCTCTAGCAAAGGCACACGTTGGAATATACTCTATATTTTACTTCAAAGTAGAAAAATAGTTTTAATCAGTAACGTCATTTCTAACCAGTGTATTAGCGGTGGTGCGTGACGTATTTGCTAACCTCACTGTTGCGTGACGTATTTGCTAACCTCACTGTTGCGTGACGTATTTGCTAACCTCACTGTTTATGCTGGCAACAACATGTTTCGATAGTTGTTCACAGTCTACAAGGGTTAATCGACCAGAAAATGAGTTTTAATCGTTCATAAACTGAGTTTTATGTTGTCTGTCCAAGCTTTTAACGCAATGCCAGACGAAGCCCAAGAAGACCACAGGAGAAGTCTCACACCGTAGCGTCTGCCATGTTTTCCCCCTGTGTTTTAGTTTGTGAGTTGGATTTTTAAAAACCCGAATTCACAGCGGAACAAAATATATGTAAGAGGTGATTTAATTTTTTGTTTAAATATAAAAATCACCTAAACGCTTAATTTCCGGTAGAGGTAGAGGGTGGGGAATGAGACAGACAGACAAAAAGATAGACAGACAGACAGACGGACAGATAGACAGAAAGACAGACAGACAGACAGATAGATAGATAGATAGATAGATAGATAGATAGATAGATAGATAGATAGATAGATAGATAGATAGATAGATAGATAGATAAAAATAGCAACACTGGTTGCTGCTTTAGTTAAACCATAATATCGTTCTCCTATTTTTTTAGTGTTTCTTCTATTTCGCTTGCATACTTATATTAGTCTTGGTATTTCTTTTCCTTTGCTTGCCTACTTATATCAATGTCATATTATCTCTTCTTTATCCTTTGCATAATTATTTCAATGTCATAATGACTCTTCTTCTTCTTTCATACTTATATAAAGGTCATAATGTCTCTTCTTCTTCTTTGCACACTTATATCAATGTTATAATGTCTCTTCTTCATCTCTGCAAACATATGTCAATGTCATATTGTCTCTTCTTCTTCTTTACACACTTATATCAATGTCATAATGTGTCTTCTTTTTCTTTACATACTTATATCAATGTCATAATGTCTCTTCTTTTTTTGTACACTAATATCAATGTTATAATGTTTCTTTTTCTTCTTTGTGCACTTATATCAATGTCATAATGTCTCTTCTTCTTCTTTCCATACTTATATTAATATCAGAATGTCTCTTTTTCTTCTTTCATACTTTTATCAATGTCATAATACCACTTCTTCTTTGCAAACTTATATCAAGGTCATAATGTGTTTCTTTTTTTTTCTTTTGGTTCTTGCTTACACTGAGAATTTAAAGAAGACAGTCTTGGAAAAGTACATAATGGGAAAAAGAAAGAGAGGAAGACCAAGGCGAAGATGCTGCAAAACATCGTTGATGATCTGCGAACGGACGCATCAACAGCAGGGCATCTTGCTTGCAACCGAGAGGCCTCCAAGAGAGCTGTTAGGGAGGCAAAGTTCCGTAAGGGACTGACTGACTGACTGCAGTGACTTTTTTTAGGACTAAAAATTTCCTCTGAAGTATAAACTAATTATTATTTCCTGAGGGACTTCAGGCGTGTAACATATGATAACCAGGACGTGGAGGAAAAAAAAACAGTGAAAGTTACTTTATCTACAGTCTCTGGTTAATGACGTGCCCTTTCATATTGTTTTCAAAAACTTGATAAAAAAATACCATTTGAACACTCATTAACAGTATCACCAGAAGGTGGACGCGGTCAATTTTATAACGCTGATCTCATTCTTTCTATATATCAGCAATCTCATATATGAAGGAGAATAAAAAAATTATGCAACAGATTCCCTTTAACACCGGTAACTGAGAAAATGAACATAACGACTGTAGAAGTTCTCATCACTGTTCCTTTTGGGAGAAGAAGCTTTTCGGCCTCTCCAGAATCCAGATCTGCACCGCTGCCTTAACCTCATCGTCAGAGATGAACCCGTCTTAATCTCTAAGTGGAATGAAGGCTTGATAATCGCATGGTGCCAGATCAGGGCTGGAAGGAAAACGTTCAGGACGCAACTGTTGCATGCCGGTGTGCGCTTGTGTGAGCGATGTTGTTGATGAAGATTCGTCGGTGACACTAGTTCTTCCGCATAAACCTATTCATAAAATGTTCGTTGAGTCATACAGTTTTCACTTCTGTACTGAGCCAACATTCTACGGTGAATTGTATCAGTTTCCACTCCATCTGCCCAAATAAATCTCATTTGGCGCGTTATTCAACAAAGGTGCCGTTCTATAGCTATGTGCCAATATTTATTTGACCCTGACTTCAACTAGCCCCAGGGCAGAGCGCTACGCTGTGCGTGTTCGAATTACCCGTCAGTCATTGCGAACGTGTTGTGTCAGCTTCTATCTGTGTGATTACCGCTTAACTTTCAAATTACCTTTACTTTTTTTACTCTTCCTTGTTGATTGAAAAAAAAACGCTAAAAAAACTGTTAAATTTAAAATTCTGAAGAGTCGAGTGTCTCAATTTTATTGTCACAAGGGATATAACCCTGAAAGATGATAGAGATGTCCAGGTATTCATACTTTTATTTTATTGGTGTTTGTCACACTCTATAGCTATGATTTACCCTTATTTTTTTGCATATGTATGTCCATATGTAGCACAAATACACTTGCTATAAATAATGCCTTCCAAAGATTTCTCAGCGAACCTTTGAGCTTCTGATTGATGATACCACTTTTAACTATACTGATGTTAAAACTTAGAACTCATAGACTTCCTCGTCTCGGACAACACATAGAAACTGCAACCACTGACTGGAGAAAGGGAGGGGGTTGAGAACGTAGCACATCTATTATGATCTGAAGAGTTTCTTGCCTTATATTTCGTGTCCGTTTATTGGGACGTCAAAGTATTCTTCATTGACTGAATATTCACTTAGAAAGTGGCCAGGCCAAGTATCGTATTAATCTAATTAAACTTAATTAACACATAAGTACAATCTAATACCTGAAATACGGGTCAGCTATTCGGTATCTGGGCTATTTTAATATGTTTGTAAATAAAAAAAAAGTAAAGGTAACCCTGTCATGCCTTAGAGGCACATAGGGATGTGGTGTTAATGCCCATATTTTCCTTGACCTGTCAGCACACTAGAGGGTGATTTGGTCAGTATCACACCTGGCTGCCTTTTCCTTCCCCAACTCCAGAAGAAGTCGGGTACCCATTTCTACAGCTGGGTGACTGAGGTGCCGCCGGCTGGATTCGAACCCCCGACCTTCGCCATGAGAGAACAGTGCACTAACCACTTCGCCACAAGGAGTTTAATGCCGAGCATTCGTTCATTTTAAATAAATAAGAGTAGTTCTGTTTATTCATAGATTTTTTTTATTTTCTATTTATGAAACTTGAGAAGAATGTTCCACAAGTTTTGTTGTTGTTGTTGTTGTTGTTGAAGATCTTCCATGTTTGATTTAAAGTAAGATATCGACAGCATATTGTCAGAGAGAGAGAGAGAGAAAGAGAGAGAGAGAGAGAGGAGAGAGAGAGAGAGAGAACTGGGATTTCACTCTGGTAATTTTGACGCCTTACCGGCTAATTAATCTGTAAAAGAATTACTAACGAAAGTTAAAGAGTTACCTATGAAAAAATAGAAACTGGACACAATGTATAGAAAATGAACAAGTTGAGAGATGAGGATAGACGAGTACACAGAAAACGGGTGCCACATTTTGTGGATTGTAGGACAGACGACGAAAAAGTTTTCACAGAATTACAATTAGAATAAAACTTCGTAAAAAAAGAGTCGATGAAAGAGTTTTCAAAATGTTACAATCAAAATTCATTAAAAAAATTATAGACAATGAAGGAGTTTTCAAAGAGATAAGAGTCAGAATAAATGTCAACACAAGATGTGTAATACGTATGTGTGCGCACGCGCTCGCAAGAGTGTGCGTGTGTGTGTAATTTTACGTAAATTTTATTTAGTATTTCTTTGTTCATTTCTTAACATCTAGTATTTTATCATCGTCATCATCGTTATCATCATCACCATCACCAGCAACAACATCAGCAGTACCAGTTCTACAAGGGGCTAAAAGCACTAAATGAAGACTTTAAAAAACTCTCCACCTAAATCCGACCTGCGAGCTTTGCTTCTTAAACTGTGGGGGTGTGTCTGGAATAAGTTTAAGCTTATTTCCCTGTCTCTCTGGATCTGTTCTGTCCTGTCCTGCTAATGTTTATTTCCGTGTCTATCTGGATCTGTCCCGTCCTGTCTAATGTTTATTTCCGTGTATATCTGGATCCATCCTGTCCTGTCTAATGTTTATTTCCGTGACTATCTGGATCCATCCCGTCCTGTCTAACGTTTATTTCCGTGTCTTCCTGGATCTGATCTGTCCTGTCTTGTCTAATGTGTATTTCCGTGTCTCTCTAGATTTGTTCTGTCCTGTCTATCTTCGTAGCCTCCATTCTATTACCTGTCTTGTTTTTATCTCCGTAGCCTCTATTCCACTGCCTGTCTTGTTTCTATCTTCGTGGCCTCCATTCTGTTGACTGTCCTGTTCCTATCTTTGTGGCCTCCACTCTATTGCCTGTCCTGTTATACGGTTATGTTTTAATACTCAGTACAATGAACAAGTCTCCACGCTGTAGGTTTTTATGACATTTATTTCAATATTCTCTTAGGAAGTAGATATTTCTTAACCGGCTAAGCTTTAATTATATTTTTTTATAATAAACCATTAGATGATTCTATAGTATGTCAAAACTGCATATTAAAACATTATAAACTAATTTATATAGTGTACATGTTTCCAAAGCGTGATCCTCTCATATCGTGGAGGCACCCCGGGATGTGACTTTTACTGTTTATATTTTCCTTGACTTCTCGAGGAACGTCCGTGATACATGATGAAGAGCCAGGTACTCTTTTCTGCAGCTGCGTGACCTGGGTCAGAATTAAACCACTGGCCTCGGTCTGAGAGACGAGCGCACAATTCACTGAGCCACTAAAGGAGTCTTTCATTGTTTAAAAAAAATAATTTTCTGTACTGTAACCACAAAGAAAATGCAGTGAATTGTACGTGAATTGACTAAAAAGACTACATGACGTGTAACACGCACGTAAAGAGAAGTTAGTCTCATATAAAATTCACACTTCAACATACCTCCCATGTGACATTTCTACAGACAGTCACAAATAGGAACATACCCTAGCTATACCTTAAAGTGTAACATAGTGCCTTGTAAGTTATGATTGTAGAATTATTATAGCCTTGTAAGTTAGGATATTATTATTATTATTATTATAAGTATTATATTAGCATTTTAAAAAATATTTAATATTTATAGTTACGAATATTATTGATAAGTAGGAAGTATGTAAGAAGCAATGGAAAATTTGAGAACCAGTGGGAGAGAAACACTCCCACTGTATTAGTAGTATTACGATAGAACTGAGTAGATACTTTAAAATACTAGACATAATGAAGCTGAGGGAAAGGCAGATTAAAGAGATACAACCAGGAGATAATAGTCCTGACACGACTAAATTGAATGGTTAAATCAACAATATGACGATAGACAGACGGACACTGTGTAAACAGATATCCCATACAGGTATCAAAAACACCTGATACTGGATAAGACGAGTTTACCCACGTCAGAAAATTGAAAAGACGGATTTGACGCAATAGACCAGCTGTCAGATGAGGCATATTTGCTAATCTTAGGACGCAATTTGCGCACAAGAATAGTCAAACGGACCAATAAGATGGCCAAAGGGAGTGGACCGACTTATCCCAAAATCCAATCAGTATGTAGTCAACCAGCTGACCAATAGAAAGATCTAGAGGTGTGTCCTAATGGACAACTGACTTACAATATATAAGCCAGGCATGCAGTTTTGAAGAGAAAGGACAGAGAAAAACAAGAATAGAAAGATAGGAGAGCAACGACAGATAGACAGATGGACAAGTAGAGCCAGGATATATTTAGGTGCTAGAGAAGCAGTTTATAGCCAGAGGTAGTCTAGTACAGATAGAAGATAGTATTTCATATTAGAAAGTGATTATTAGTATTGCGTGAGAAATGCAGATATTTTTTTTTGAAACTTTTGTAAAATGCTTTCCAACATGCCTCAGTTTGGTGCTTGTGAATTTCGTTTGGTGAACATTAAAAGTGAATTATAATTTGATTCTGGAACGAACCATCTGAATTTTATAGTAAATATGTGTGTTAAGATTCAATCTTGTGGTGAACTTTATGGTATCAAGTGTAGTGACTTTCTGAAATATCAAAGTGAACAAAAATAACACGCGGTAGTGCATTTATAAATAAAAAGTGACAATGGAGAAAGATAATGTTGGGGTCACAAAATGTTAACAATGATGTATGAAAGTGCATTAGCCGTCTCGGTCACAACGTGTTAACAGTGCTGTATGAAAGTACCTTAGTTGTCTCCGTCACAACGACTATTCGTGACATAAAAGATTCAGATGACCAGTGAACAAATTTTTCTATAAATAGAAAACAATGAGGCTTTTGTACCTTAAAGTAGCAGAACACAGTTTTGTAGGATTCAGCCATTTGCATGTCACTTCCGGAACTTTGATTCCATAACAGCTCTCGTGTAAGCAAGATGACCTACTGCTGATGCGTCCATTCCCAGATCATCAACGATGTCTTGCAGACATCTTCGCCTTGGACTTCCTCTCTTTCTTTTTCCCATTATGTACCTTTCTAAAACTATATTCTCTAAATTATCATGACGTTTAATGTGTCCAAAATATTTAAGTTTTTTTTCTGTTTAATCTTCCTTACTAGCCAACTTTCTTCAATATTAAGTTATTGTAGTATGGATATATTTATTATTTTTTGTGTCCATAATATTTTAAAGACTCTTCTATGGAATTTGGATTCAAAGGCATTTATGAGCTTCTCATCTGTTTTGTTATGTGTCCAGGTCTCACAGGCATATGTTGCGATGGGAAAGATGCATGCCCTTAAAAATCTTAGTTTTATAGTTCCGTCTGTTCCTCTCCACAGCTTCTTCAGTTGATTTATTACACTGTGTCATCTGCATATCTAATCTCTGATAATTCATAACCTCCAATTGTTATGGCATCATGATATTCTTTGTCTACATCTGCTTTAACATTCCTCATTGTATTTTCGGTATACAAGTTAAATAAGTAAGGCGACAATATGCAGCCCTGACGGACCCCTTGTTTTATGTCAAACCAAGTTGTTGTTTCATCATTTATTCTTACTGCTGCCTTTAATGACAACAGTAGGTTGAGCAGCCGTCTGGCCGTGAGAGAACAGCGTACTAACGAATTCCGTGGTTCAAATCCCAGGTGATTTTTCTTTATCTCACGTCTAAAGTGCTTTGTCTACGATTATTTCCAGGTCTAATCCTACAGTACTGTGTTCTGTTACTTTACAGACGACCAGTGATTCGTGCAACCATCAAATCATTCAAGATCTAGAATGAAACGACAGTATCAATTCGAACTTCTTCAATCATTAACATATAAATCACAACCATATAACATGAACCATCACTTGGATGATCTATTGTACAACAATGGGACTGTATGGAAATTTGAAGTAACAGACGCATGTACACTCTCCCAAGTGTAACCTCTTTATAAATACGCATTTACTGCTTCCCCGCACTGAAAACTGGATCCTGGCACCTATGGAAAACTGGCAGGCAAACCGAGGACTGGCACATGGCCACACCAATCTGAGCCACAGTATAGTAGAGAGTCATTAGGCTCAATCATTACTCACTTATCTATCTGTGCACTTATAAGTAATATTTTCCATCATATGTAATCTTGTTTCCAAAAGATGAATGATACTTTCTGATAGTCGTTATTGCCAGTGTTATAACAGAGCTGTTGTAAATAGTGCATCTATAACGAAGTTTTTTTTTCAATGTTTGATATATACTTTTATTCTTCCTCTTATGCCGTGAGGTGTCGAGGGAAGATGCATTTAGCATTTTTGGATCCATAAGAATGGTCTCGGTGATGTTCATGCCGTAATTTCTGAGTGTTTCTATAACTAAATCTATTCATCTTTTCTGGTGTCTTTCTCTTGATCTATGTCATGCAGCTCTTTGCTTGAAGACCCTCGCTGCTGGTTGTAAGTGCATCATTCTCATTAAGTGACCAAAGCACTTGATTCTTTGTTTCTTTATATGTTGTAGGCATGGTGTAATTCCCACCAACAGTTTTTTTTTGGTCCATAACAGGGCTAATTTCTTATTCAGTCTATTTACAACGTTAATTTATTGTCTGGTCTATAATGATACTAATTTCAATGTTTGATCTATGACAGAGTAAATTTCAATGTTTGGTCTGTAACAAAGTTAGCTTCTATTTTAGTCTGTAATGTGGTTTAATCTCAGTCTGTGGGCTAAAACAGGATTAGTTTATTATTTGGTCTTTAACAGATTCGGTTCTAATGCCTGGTCACCTGCGCGTCTAAAGTTCACTCACTATGGTTGACAACTGGGCCACGCCGTGTGCAGATCACGCTTCACAGAGTGTAGAATTTATATCGCTTGATAACACAACCATACATAATGCAGACAAATACTCAGTCTATCAGACAATGAAGTCAGACAAATATTCAAACTATCAGACAATCTGTCGTCGGTAGCAGCAGTGTCAACCAGTCCCTCTTGTTAATTGCAATCACTTTGCAGCCTCTCAGAGATGAGTAAATAATTAATGGAGAAGTTTGGCCACAGTCCTTCATGTAATATTACTACACCCTTCCCCTTGTCTTTTGTGTTGTGCACTCCGTGTTCTTATTTGTTCCTCTCTTTTTTTTATGTCTGTGTCACTTCAAAAACACCTACACGAGTATTTGCATTTGATTGCCCTCGTTTGTTTCAGAAATTGTAACTCACATTTGGGGAAAACTGGTGCTTATTTTAACACAGTTTATTATCTCATGCTTATTTTAACACATTTTATTATCTCATGCTTATTTTAACACAATTTATCATCTGCTGTTTATTTTAACACATTTTATCATATGCTGCTTATTTCAACATATTTTGTTTTACCTGATGCTTATTTTAAACATTTTTATTATTTGCTGCTTATTTTAACACACTTCATCATGTGCTGCTTATTTTAATATGTTTTATTATCTTCTATTTAAAATATTTTATTATGTGCTGCTTATTTTAATACATTCTATTATGTGCTGCTTATTTTAATACGTTTTATTATCTTCTATTTAAAATATTTTATTATGTGCTGCCTATTTTAATACATTCTATTATGTGCTGCTTATTTTAACACATTTTATTAAATGCTGCTTATTTTAACACATTATATTATCTTTCCGTGGCGGGCTAGGATACAAGAATTGACAATCAGCCTAGATTAATTGTGAGTGTCATTCATCGCTGTACATTGAAGGCCATACTGAGAAGGGTTCATATGCACCACCAGGCATGCCCTTTATAGAATCTTTCCTTCTTCATAGCTAGTATGAAAACGTAACGTCTTCTTATCTGGACAGATTCCTACTTCAGTGAGTATGGTGTTGAGACTGACACTGATATCCTGGGGGGCCTAGCGTATCCTCGGCCGCCCCTTTTTCTCTGTCATCTCACGAGCCATATCCTAAATTTTTACATTCTTTAGGTTATCGTTCCATGACCAGAGAGGGGTAATTTTCTTTGGGTGCGCATCAAAGGAATGACGTAAATATCGCATTAAAGGACTGACATAACGAAAGAACCAACAGTCGGGTACGGTTTATTTAATATTACAAAGTTTAGAAAATCAAATAAATTGTTTTACCTTTTGATCCGGGCAGATGATCATCTTTTTTTTTTTTTAGTAAACTCCGTTATCATTGATATTCTAACTCTGACCGTAAACCTAAACTCTAAATCGTAACCCTAACTCATTTACGACGCTTAGTAATTTTGAATATTACACGAACTATGCGCATAATCATCTAATCTGTAGATTCCTCGTTGTGACAGTATTCGTGTCACTACAGCGAAAAATTCATCTCCGATTTTTCACCCCTTCGTTATGGCACTTTGAACCTTGGAATCGCCTTACTTCTTTCCTTGACGGTGCTGAATAGTCAGCTGCAACCAAACCTAGTTCTTGTAAACTGCTTTTTTATTCTTCAAAGAAATTCAGAGAGGTATTCTGTAACATGCTGCCTGGTTAGCTGAGTGGTTAGGCTCTCGGTTTACTAATCCGGTGGTACCGGGTTCAAGTCCCAGCAATGAGATTTTTTTCTGGTACACACCAAAAAGGCCCCAGGGTTGACCCAGCCTCTAAAAATGGGTACCAGAGAAATCTGGGAAGGTAAATGCGGCCAGGCGTGATACTGACCACATCAGACTTTCATGTGCCGAAGATCATGGAAAATACGGGCCTACCATCGTATTCCGCAACATGCCTTAATGATATGGAAACGGGAATTTTACCGTTACCTACTCTGTAACATGGGTGTCTGGGTGGCGAAGTGGTTAGTGCACTGATCTCTCATGGCGAAGGTCGGGGGTTTGAATCCTGCCGGAGGCATCCCAATCACCCAGCTGTAGAAATAGGTACCCGAATTCTTCTGGAGTTGGGGAAGGAAAGACAGCCAGGCGTGATACTGCTCATAACACCCTCTAGTGTGCTGACAGGTCAAGGAAAATATGGGCATTAACACCATATCCCTATGTGCCTCTAAGGCATGACAATTCCGTAACATGGGATTTCAAGTGGTGCAATCTCCTTTTCTTTTGCTTCGGTCAGTGTCCGAAAAGACAAATAAAGCACAACAGTATAACTATAGAAAAGTTAAATGAGAAAGCACATGAGATAAAAGATAGATAGAGAGAAAGAAAGAACAAAAAATTAAAATGAATGAGTGAAAATTGAACAATGGATGAACATAAGGAAAAAACAGCATAATAAAAAGGAAGAAATGATAGACAAACTAATAAGAAAGAAAGAAAGAAAGAAAGAAAGAAGCAAAGAAACAAAGAAACAAAGAAAGAGGAACAACACAGAATGAAGAACCAGAACTAATAAAATAATGAAAACCTGCAGCAGGAACAATAAACTTCAACCATTTTGCCTGAAGTACCACATCTGAAACTCTATTCAACATCCCGGCGACGAACTAAAATCTATTCCTGTGCTCTTCACTCTCATGAAATTTTCAAATCACTTGCCCGTGTCTTAAGCCTCATGGCCTATTACTCACGATTTTGTTTAACATGCAAGATACATTATTCACCAGTTTGTCAATGAATGGCCAGGGCTGTGTCGCACAACTAGTCCCCATTATGCACTGAAGTGATTGTCGACACAAAAAGTAAATGGTCATCAGAGGACTGGTATACAAGCGACTAGCCTGGTTGTTTCTTATCAACTTCTTCAGATCGTTTGAATATAGCTAAACATGTTAATAAATTATAAATAAGTCAAAGTGTAAGGAATAAATTATTCAGAAAACTGAAATGTAGCGTCGGGGTTTTAAGTCTTTGCCGTTATTGATGATTATGAAGGGCGTGTCGCAAAAAAGGAAACAATTACATTCTACAAAACTGCAACAGAATGTCAATAAATCAGAGCCAGATAAAATGATGGAAAGGTAACAACAGAAGAAGGTACTCATATGAAATTGGGAATAAAGTAAAAAAAGAAGAGAGAGACAGAGACAGAGACACAGAGAGAGAAAGAGAGAGGGGAATAGATAAAGGAGTTGAATATTAATAATGAAACGTTGAACAGAAAAGAAAAGCCAGAGATCAGAAATGCGCAAATCGTAAATAACTGGAAAGAAAGAAATACGCAGAGAGAGAGAGAGAGAGAGAGAGAGAGAGAGAGAGAGAGATAGCGAGAACGAATACCTGTATTCGATCTTCAGGAAGGCTGGTCTTCATAGCCAATACCTCTCTGGTCTGAACATCAGGATAATGAGCGTCCTTGAAAGCTTTTTCCAGCTCATCAAGTTGGTAGCTGGTGAAGATGGTCCTGAACAACAAGAAAAATATGTACAAGTATAATCTTAGCATATACAACATTCTGATTATACCACATAAACAAAAACCACTGAACTATCATTATTTACTCCGGCTACGGGGTTTAGAAAAAAATTCTTCGGGATATTCCACATTTCTTATACGTAATATATTTACAAAATTCCCAGATATTTAAATTCTGCAATGACTGAAGCACAGATTGCCAGTGTATTTGCATTATTGGATATACCTTTCCATTAGCTCTCTGAGCTTCATAGCGAGGACTGTATTGCATGGGCAATCTTTACAGTTTCTGCTTTTCTCATGTTCCCTGAGAATCTTTTCCAATGAATGCATCCTAGAGAAAACTGTGGTCTTGTTTAAAAGCCACAAAAACCTATAACCAGGAGTAACAGGAGTAGAAAACCACATCATCCTATAACAAAGAGGGACAGAAGTAAAAGACCACATAATCCTATAACCGGGAGTGGCAGAAATGGAAGGCCACATAATGCTATAACCAGGAATGACAATAGTAGAAGGCTACATAATTCTATAACCAGAAGTGACAGAAGTAGAAGCTTACTGCTACCGACTTCTTGATACATCATCACTCAAATGTTGGTTAACAGTTACACATACTGAGTTCTTGACTAATCATCACTCAAATGTTAGATAACTATTATAGATAATGCGTTCTTGACAAAGCATTACGCAAACTGTTAGTTAACTATTACAGGTACTGATTTCTTGACGAAGAATCATTCAGAATGTTAAATATTATAGATACTGAGTTCTTGACAAATATCACAAAATCGGCCCGCCATTTCTGACTGTTACTGATGTATGGAGGCCATAACTGCACTGCACTCAAGTTGTTTGGTAACTGACATTGCGCAAGAATTAAGTTCTAGCCCTTAATCATTTAACTAGCGGGGTTTTTAATCTTTTTTTTTTAAATTGGACTGCTCAGTATGTTCCTATACTCTGTTCGCCAGATTGTCGAAATGATCGTCAGGGTACGTCCTATTAGGTACCAGTGTGACACCAAAAGAAGTCAATAGCTTGCGTACGCACGCACGCGCGCGCACACACACACATATTCCTCCACCGGTTAAGAAGTCCAGTCATAATTTAACATTATATATAATTAACATTATATATAATTTAACATTACCCTACAGTAGCACCATCTCATAAACCTCAGTTTGTGTTCTGAACTTAACACACATTGTGCTACACGAACCATCAAACAGATTGTGTGCACTACTCTTACAACCACATATGAGGCTGATTCACATACTTCTATGCTGTAATGGGCAAATCATTCACTATTACAGATGCTCAAACTGAGTGAATCCTGCCCAGGTCAATGACAAGAGTAGATCTAACAACAGTTTAATGTACCGTAGTGAGCCTTTTTTTCCTTTTCTTGAAGATGCCGGAAGATTTTTCTCTTTAAAGTAGTAGTAGTGACAGTAGAAGTAGTAGCAGTAGCAGTAGTAGCAGTAGCAGTAGCAATAGTAATAGTAGTAGTAGTAGTAGTAGTAGTAGTAGTAGTAGTAGTAGTAGTAATAGCAGTAGTAGTAATAGTAGCAGCAGTAGTAGTAGGAGTATCAAACAATAGTAGTAATAGTAGTATGAGTAGTAGCGGTAATAGTAGTAGTAGTAATAGTAATAGTAGTAGTAGTAGTAGTAGTAGTAGTAGTAGTAGTAGTAACAGTAGTAGTAGTAGCAGCAGCAGCAATAGCAGTACTTCATGTTACTTTATTGCTGTTGAGCATCGTGTCACAAGTGATAGTATTTGCTAGTAATATCATATATCTGTTACATTAACAGGCTTCACATACAACAGATATTTTCAGTATGAGGGCAGGTGACTCTCCGAGAAAGAACTTCAAGTCAAAGTGAAGAAACTTACCACTGTACAAGAATGCATGACGGTGAGAATCCTAAATCCTTTCTGGATGATGATTGAATATATAGGTAAGGATTCAGGGGACAACTTTGGGCGAAGACGTTTTCCGTTTTGGCAGTCAGAGAGCTGATATGCTGGTGTTAGGATTGGTGAACCATAGCTGGCCAAGACCCTGTCCCACTTTTACGTTGGTACCCTCAGTGACCGGCCTAGCCTGGCTAACGGGGGCAGGGATCGTCATAGTCCCCATGTTAGTGGAGTCTGCTAAAGAAGTACTGCACGACCCCCCTGCCTTTTTTTAGCTCTACCCAGGGAGGAAAAAATAACTGCCATAACCCGTCTGAGTGGCGAAGTGGTTAGTGCACTGGTCTCTCATGGCGAAGGTCGGGGGTTCGAATCCAACCGGAGGCGCCCTATTCACCCAGCTGTAGAAATGGGTACCCGACTTCTTCTGGAGTTGGGGAAGGAAAGGCGGCCAGGAGTGATACTGACCATATCACCCTCTAGTGTGCTGACAGGTCAAGGAAAATATGGCCACTAACACCATATCCCTATGTGCCTCTAAGGCGTGGTAGGATTACCTTTACCTTATAACCCAACTTCAAGATGGCACGATCTTTCAGGCCAACGGCTGGAAATAACACCAGCTCGCAGTTACAGAGATGTTAGAGAAGAAGAAGTAGTCAGGGGTGGGGGGGGGGGATGTGAGACACGGCCTGTTTTGAAAAATGGAGGATTGGCACATGTGATGTCTGGAACCATGGCTTGTACATTCAGACTAGCTAGCCAAGACTTCATTTTGGATGTGGGGATTCTTTTTTTTTCTTTCTTAAAATATTGACCAGTGTTGATTATTTTACATTGATTTCTGAATAAACATTTAATTTTCTTCCGGCATCTTCTACAGTCTCACATTTTAATCTTCTGCGAGTCAAAATTTCAAAGATTTCTACGATTCTTTCGTGAAACTGTTTCAGTAAGAAGGTTTTCTCTCTTTTTTTTCGAGCGCAGTTTTACTACATCAACATGAAAGCTGTGTCTATTTCACTTTGATTTTCTTTTTTTTTTTCTTTCTGTACGTCGACAATGAGCATAATTCTCTTTGTGAAGTGATGGTGTTTCAAGTCCTGACTGTGGCAATAACATAATACTGACTGTTTATATTGTATAATCTCAAGTGATTTCCTTACTTGTATATCAGGGGTCGGCAAATTGTGGCCCTCGGGTTGTATCACACAAATTATGGTTTCCTTACTATATAATTTTACGTTAAGTAAAATAACTATTATTCATAGCTTTAATTGCACTATTTTATTATTATTGCTTTTACTTATTAGCTATTGGCATAAATTTGGCCCATCAGTCATTCGCAAATGTGGCATTCGACCCCCTTGTAGTAAAAAAAAAAAAATTGCCAATCGAGTCATGTCAAAAAAAAAAAAAAAGCCAAAAATTGGTTATGTCCATTGTTACTTCTATCTCTGACAGAAAGATTGCAGACACCTGTTGTAGATGACTGCAGAACAATAAACACAGGAAGAGTTCATATCTTTGATTTCATTTTTCTTAGCTGTGGACAATATTTATTGCTTTCTCCACCATGAAGTAAAGGAAGAAAGGCAGAGGAAGACGGAAGACAAGAAAATAATAAGCTTATAAAGAATGTATAACAGAAATACCATTGTCAGACCTAACAGAATGTATGAAAAATCAGGATCTCGGGATCTTTCGGTCCTTTATCATTCATTGTCATGATAATAATAACAATAATATTAATAATATTAATAATAGTATTTTAACATTTCATTTTCTCATGTTTCTCTCAGCATTATTGTTTGTCTGCTTATAGTGTTTATCCCACTCATCTTTCATCTTACCAAAAAGAGCTTCCATCAATCAGACTCTTCTGTCTCTTCCTGTCTTCTAACTTGCGTGATCTACAAATCTTATAGAGTGCCCGATTTAGACATAATGCTAAGCAACCTACAGCTAAAGGCTTCTCAATCCGCAAGACCTTCTGGTATAACATTTCACCAAGGAGGGTTCCAGTCTCTGCATAGCTTGGGATCTCATCAAGTCTAAATCTGTTAATGTGTTTGTTTTGCCTGCCTAAAGTCCCATATCTCACCTGTGTCTCCGCTTCTTCTTTTTCTTCTTGGTTTGGCCCGCCAATCGAAGATGATCATAATCAGGACTGTCTCCACGGTCCTTGTCGCTGACATCTGAAATTGATCAAATTCAATAAATCTTCGTTAAAAAAAAATTAGATATTTTGAGCTTTCTCGATATCAGAATTAGAATAAGTGATGTATTTTAAAACTCAGCGAGTTGTCTTTAAATCATCGTTTTTCATACATCGCTCTATCTGAAATGACCAATATGTGACAATTCATGCAGTGTGACAATCCATGAAGTGTAATAAGTAATGCATAGCAGCACTGGAGAGAATATCTTTTCGCGAAAAATGGAGGAACCTGTGCACAAATGAAGAGAAAACACTTAGAAAAGAAACACAAAAACAAACTAATCATTACCGGTGCAAATTATCATCGCAGCTTAGGTCTCATTCCAAAGAATAAGTCACTCGTCTGGTTCAAATGTTTAGAATTAATTACCTGATCGTATTTTGTGTTTAATACGCTAAAAACGTTTTAAAAGCTCGCAGAAACCAATGTCTGTTATTATACGTAAGAATACGATAGTTTGTCTTAAAAATGTCTGGAAAAATCATCAAACTTTTCGTTGTTTAAATGTGCTTATCGCATGCTTTCTTTAGGAAATGTATTTATTATAAAATAGTTTCTATATATATAAAGTGATAATTTGTCAGGTGTTCTCGCCGTCTGTCTTCTCGCGATATCATCTTTTGCGTTTAAAAAAATATTACTCTGCAGCATCATCATTATAGAAAAAAAGTTCTTGATCCTCAGAAATTCTTTTCGGAGCCATTTCTAAGAGACCTGGACAAGGAATGAGAACATTGTTAAATTTACTATTGAAATATTTTCAAGTATGGAAAATTTAACATTTAAAACTAACTCATAACCCCACTTATCAACTTTAAAAAAAAACAGAGAGAGAGAGAGAGAGAGAGAAATTTAAGGTGTTTCAAAGATATTCTTGTGGGTCTTTCAGACAATGTGAATTAAAAGAAAACATTGTTGAGATTCAGATTAGCGTAGATTTTGTATATGAATTTTCCAGAAAACTTATCTGTTACAAAATATAAAGTGACAGACCCGAGTACTTGTTGTATGTGTGGTATTTTTCGGTGCTAAACATGTACGCTGTTCTCTGTCATTTCAGTGGTGGAGGCCTCGTTGTTTCTTTCCTAAATTTGTTAGAAACTCTACAGCATCATTACTGAAGAGGAACTTTAGTTCAATATTTTAAACCCGATGTACAGGGCTGTAACATGTCCTGAAAACTGCCCCAGTATTCAAATACTTACATTTGGAACTAGGAATCACCTTTGTCAGTAGCTGTTTAAGCTGTTATCTACGACCTAAGAGACGGAAACTAAACAATGCTCATTTCTGTAAACTGCATTTATCGATGTTGAAAGATATTTTAAATGTTTCCAATGTTATTTTTGTTTAAAATACTTATAAAAACATTCACTAAACTGAGTACAGGATGTAATCTGAACAGGTGAAGATCTTGCTTCTGAAGGTTTTAGTTGTATGCTTATTTAGATAATTCCTAGTATAAATCTTTCTTTATTTTTCACTTATATCTCGACTAGTAACATTCTGCATGGCATCTTTATAGAGCATTTTAACACTAAAATTATAAAGGGCTTTTAGAAGTGTTTTCTTACAGTTACACAAGTACGCTCGTACACAAACACACGGAAGCATACAAACTGAAGAACTTGCAGGAGTATATAATGAAAGGTAACTATTTCTGGGATGCATTTTGAAATAGTCACTACCATATGAAGCTACTGAGGTAGTGGTTAGCTGCACTAGCCTCTCAAGGCGAAGGTCGTTGGTTCGAATTCGACGGGAAACGCCGACATTATAAAACTGTAGAAACGGTACCAGCCTAATTTTGATGTTTGGGAAGAAATGGTCAGTAGGCATGATGATGATGATGATGATGATGATGATGGTGATGATGATGGTGATGATGATGATGATGGGCCATCTGTTGTGTTGTTAAGTCAAGGAAAATATGAGTAGCAAGGCTATATCCCTTATATGGCTCTGCGGTAAGACTGGGTTACATTTACTTTTATCTTTCAACTCAACTGTTGCAGATATTATTAATTTCTGTATTGACGACAATATTTATTTAGAAACTTATTTTTTTTATATGAAGATCAGAAATTCAACCATATGAGTAACATTTTGTTTATCAAAAATTTGAAGTAGCATTGGCAAAGAAGATGTACAAAGAAGATTCCCTTTAGTTATTGCCATACTCAGTGGTTCATAGTGCAACTCCTTTCAATGTTAATCATCAGTTCTTATTTCAGAACTAGCTTTAACTGTGTTCTAATAGTGTGACCATTTTCTGTGTTAGAGCACAGTTATAGCTATTGTGACTATTTTCTGTGTTAGAGCACAGTTATAGCTAGTGTGACTATTTTCTGTGTTAGAGCACAGTTATAGCTAGTGTGACTATTTTCTGTGTTAGAACACAGTTATAGCTAGTTCTGAAATAAGAACCGATGATTAACACTGAAACCAGTTGCTTATGAACCGCTGAGTATGGCAATAACTAACGGGAATATAGTATCTTCCTTGCAGATTTTTTTTCATAATATACCACTACTAGTAAAGATTGATAATAATAATTATATTTTTTAAAAATGATAACATGATCTTCGTAGAAGGTTTTGAACTCCAATCCTGTGCGCTGTCATTGAATTTCTCGTCTGTATTATGAAGAAAACAAATAAGTATTTTTTCCCCTCTTCTGGCGACTCAGAAAAAAGATTTAGCTTTATTTCAAAACATTTTATTAAACGAATTATTTTATTTTGCTGCTTTATGTTAAAGTTTTGTTTGGTTTTGTATTTCGTCATATTTCACGGGACTGAATCACTTTATTTTTCTTGTCACAGATTTGCTGAAACAAAAATCTGTATCTCATATCAAAGGTATCAACAAATCAACTTAAACGTGATTTCGTTATAGAGACATATGTTTGAAATATAAATATATGTGGTTTAGGAATAAAACAGTGTGCACCCAATATAAAAATACATGGTTCAGATATTAAAATGAATGTACTAAAATTACATCTGATGGATTACTGCTGCAGTATTATACGAAGAAATAAAGAAATTCTGAATCCAGCTATATGTGTATATACAGTATAAATATTTCTGTAGCTTCACTGACAACTGTATCTTAAAATGTAACCGTTTAATTTTATTTTACTTAACGATCTAAAATTGTAATAGTAACTTGGAAATCTCCCCCTAACGATCATTATTAGGTCTTCATTCGCAAAGTTTAAGCAAAATAATAGCAAAAAAAAAAAAGGTAAATAATTTTTTAAATCGTGCAAATGTAGAGTGCCTGGTACACACTATTCATTACCGCCGGAATCTGCCCATTTATTATACAAGTATTTATGACAGCTATATGTCAATATTTGGCAAGAGTCAACAATGAAAATAATGAAAGTGATAGTAATTGAGACAATGAAAGTGTGCATGAAATCCTCTGCATGATATAAACTGACAATGTTAGAAATGAAGCAGATTTATAGCAGAAATCCGGGGATAATTTTTAAATCCGACAATAAAATGTACATTTTAAACACCTACAATTTGGAACGAAACGAAGACAATTATACAAGACAGATAAGTGTTAAGATTTTGAAGAGGTGCTGAACTACAAAGGGTGAAGGCAAGTTATCGTTGTTATATACAAATCGCTTGTTGAAATTAATCTAGATGCTATAATTCAGAACAAATACAATTAGATGCTAATTCACAGTATATATTATACATTTCTTGAAGGTCAAAGCACTTACCATTACAGCCAAAAATATCCCGAGAATTTTGGGAAGATGAGGAGAATAAATTAAAGTTTATCATAGGCTGACCAGAAGACAACAAGGTGTCCATCTGCGATCCCCTCCATCTTAAAGCAGTACTGTCCACCCCAGGGACGTCTTGGGTGCTCATGGCCTGCATGCAAAGTCTTGAATCTCTCATGTCATGACGTATTTCGTTGCTGTAGGGTAGATCTGCCGACGGGGATCCTCTACGATGAACTGCGTGATTGTGTGCTCCCTCTGGATATTTCTTTCCTTGTCGCTGGTTCTGTTGCTGGAAATGGATTTGTCCTTGGTTTTCCAATTTTTTCTCCGCTTGTTGATTATGAGCATAATTTTCTTTTTGAAATGGCTCTGCCTGAACCCTTGATGAAGCAGTCGTGTTTGATTTCTCAAAGTTATCTGATGCATCAACGAATTCACCATCATCTTCAGTAAGTGTATCAAGATTGTTTGCATTCTTATCCACAGGTAGCTTGGCAGAAGCAGTCTGATCTGCGAGGTTCTGACTGACATCACTAGAGCCAAGCTCTGCTTGAAGATCATTATCCTGGTCATGATTTTGTTCTTGGCCCTGCTGATACTGCTTGTGCTGTAGACCAAGAAGATCTCTTATTGAAAAAGCTGTGGTTTTTTTGGGTTCCATGTGGCAAAACTAAGGAGCACAACACGCAATTACATGTGATTCAATTTAATCATGTTGTATTCTGAAATATACAGAAATCACTTCCTCAGCTAAAGAGATGCGTTTTTTACAGCTAGGGTAATTATATCCCTCATATAAAATTTCTTTTCGTTTAGTAGATTTAAAACACTAGTTATTCTAACGCAAATAATAATTGTCCTTGTTTTCCGTTGGTGATATACAAACATGAACTAATCTAGTAAAACATTCCACTGGGGGTAATATTAAAATATATCTGTCAATATTTCATCAGTATACACTACTGCATCTTTTTTTTTTCAAACTGAAGCTACTCGGATGATAAGAATCGACAAATATGTAATTCACTTCAAATTCTCCAACGGAATATTGTAGGTCATATATGGAACTGAACTTTAAATATGACCGCGCAGCAAGCCACAAACACACGGCGTCAGAACTTGTCAGATTAACTTTCTCACGTCTTTGAGATAGAGAGGTATTTTATAGAAGAGGGCAGAGTTGAAAATATTCTGAAGGGGTAGAAGAACTAGCCCCGTTACAGGCGCATGAACAAGACGTGGGTGAGATCTGACCATGATCAAACCTAGCTCATTACTATGATAACAATTAGCCGGCAGGCGGTGCCCATACCGAAGCATGGCTCACCCACGCCCGTAGAACTTGTCACGGGCCCAAACAAAGCTCCTACCTCCATCCCTCTCCCCTTCGTTACCCGACATATCATTCACTCTCTGGCAACGGGCGTATACCATCCTTACTCCTCAATTCACCACCCTCTTCAGTTGTCGTCCGCCCCAGTGACATCCCATTCTTCACTCCCTTTGGCGTGTTCGTTGGGACTGGGGACGATCAATAGATATCGACCACCCAATTTACCAATGCCAGCCCACTTTGGAGCCCCGTCCTGTTGCTGGTCGCCATATCTCTCCCTGTGCGTTCCGCCATTTGTCTCTCTTCGCTTGAAGATGACGCAGGAAGGCTGTATTGTATTTTGTGATCACGCGTTGCCGAATAACTGGAGCGATTATTTCATAGGCAATAGCTGGAGCTAATATCACATAAAATAGCTTGAGCTAATATCATATACAATGTTTGGAGCTAATACCATATAAAATATTCTAGAGCAAATATCATGTATTATATTTAGAGCCAATATCATATAGATTATTTTGAGCTTATATCATACAAAATATTCTAAGCTAATACCATGTAGACCATTTAGAGCAAATATCATGTATTATATTTTGAGTCAAAAACGTATATAATATTTTGAGCTAATATCATACAGATTATAAAGAGCTACTATGACCACGAAAGTACACATCAGTACATCGCTTCACATTCTAAATTCATCATGAAGGTAGTAAATGACACATTGTAACGTTCAGATATTACAGGAAGAACTTCCATCTTGAGAGAAACAAGAGAGGTGTCTGCAGAAAGAAGAAATCAAAGTCAGTTCTTGAAACTCCCAGTTTATTGAGTGTCTGGGTACTTGGACGAATACATAGATACCCCAAACACGAGAACACAGTAGCTGATTTATAGTTTATGTTTTAAATTTGTTCTAAATATTCTGAAACTTAAAAGAAAAGTCTGAGCTGGTACAACGCCTGTGTTTAAATGGTACAAACGTCTCTTTCCCCCCCCCCCCTCCTCTCCCGGTCGTTACTTTCCCTCACTCCATCCAAAAACCCATTTGAATCTTTCCGATCAATCACATCTGTATGACAAAGTTTTATATATATATATATATATATATAGGTAAAGGTGACCCTGTCATGCCTTGGAGGCACATAGGGATATGGTGTTAGTACCCATATTTTCCTTGACCTGTCAGCACACTAGAGGGTGATATGGTCAGTATCACGCCTGGCTGCCTTTCCTTCCCCAACTCCAGAAGAAGTCGGGTACCCATTTCTACAGCTGGGTGACTGGGGTGCCACCGGCCGGATTCGAACCCCCGACCTTCGCCATGAGAGACCAGTGCACTAACCACTTCGCCACTCAGACACCCTATATATATATATACAAGCACACACAATCATATTCCAGGTAAAGAAGCCCCGTTCTGCTCTGTTTAGTTATAGAGATCTATGGTTTCTCACAACAATTTAGTTGAACTGATAACATCAAAGAAAACATCAATGAGTTGAATCACGACAACGAAGGGTGGTGGACTTGAATGAAGAAGAAGTTCGGGTTTGTCACAGACTCATGACGAGTCTTAGCAAATGATGACCTTATATAACTGTCAGAGCTGAAAAGCGGATCAGCAGTTCTTGCTTTCAGAAGAATTTTGTTAAATAAGAACCAGCGAGACTTAGGCACGGGAGAATGACCTAACACAGTGTTGTATGGTCATTCTGTGAAAAAAGTAGCAAAGTGCTACGGCTAAAGCGATTTGTCCTTTGTTTTTTTCCCCGAAGGCTAATGCAACACTGTGTTAGATCACTTCTTTACTTCAGAAGAGACACGAACAAACTTGATATTCAAATGAGCATATCGGCCCTCCAACATTTAATTCAAAGTCACTAAAGTACCAATACTGCAAACAATATAAAGAGCAATACTTAAAAATCCACTGAAAGCTATTACATTAACTAACTTAATTCCTGAAAGGCTAAATATTTACGTAGGATGTGATAAATATTTTGGCTAAATAGCACAAGAAACGGCATTTTGCCTTCAGAAATGCAGATGAAGCCATTGTCTTCCATTTTTGAGTGAAGACGGTTGCAATGGCTGGGGCATGAAACGGACACCTCAGTGGGAAGGGGAGGGGATGAGGGTAAACCAGAGGGGACATAGAGAAGAACAACAGAGAGGATGTTGAATAATAGACTGCTCACCTGGTCAAGAGTGGAAAAAAAAGACGAATGACAGACGTTTGTGGAAAACCCTTTGCAGAATCCCCATGTGCAAGAAAGGTAGCTAGTGGAGGGTAGGAGTGTTGCTACGCAACATTAAAAGCTGTATTAAGTTTCGGGTTTTTCTTTCCATGACGCATATGTCAGGGACAGTCATGTGAGAACGAAGAGGAAGAAAATGAGGGACAGTCAGGAAAAGACAAATCGTATCACTCCTGACTATGGCGGAGAGATCTTGAGGTATTATTGTACACATTTATATTTTGTACTAGAATTAGGAAAATCAGTGAAATGTTAAAGGAATAACAATGTACAAAAATGAAACCATAAATATAACACGGGAAAAAAACACCCGTAAACCATAATGCCCAAAATATATGAGTTAAATAGAAGGCAAAACTCATCAGGCTCGAAATAAAGAAAATGAATCAGCATTATAATGATAGTATCTATGTCCTGTAGCTTTTACATGTCGCTGGTGTGTGATATGTTAATGTCTTCGCATGTTACGGTTACTACAACATTTGAGGTCGCTGCTTTTGTTTTCCTAGAGGAAACCCCAGTACCCATTTTCTGAGGCTAGGCTGGGCCCGGTGCGTTTGGCCAGACAAAAACTCCCCACAGAAAGCTAAATCGAACCAAGAACTTTCTGATCGGCAGGCGAGTGATGGTGCAGAAGTAAAAATAAGGCTTTCTGGCATTTTGCAAAATGTTTTATGAATAAAAGAGCTGAAGGAAGGTAATGTTTATGAGAAGAAATTCAGTTAAATAAATAATTATAGAAGGAAAGGAACACTAAAAGAATTTGGTTAGAAAATGTTGAATTAACTGAAGTTATATAGCCAGAGAATCTAGTTGTTAGCAATAAGAGCATTCTACGAGAACTATGCGCTTGCTATATTTAGGTGTTAGCTGTTGGCAAGAAGAAATGGAGCATGTCTCTTCTGAGTGGCTTCATTCATGGTTGGTTGCATCAGAGATGGTAGGGGAACAATCATGTCCACGACACACAGAGAAACAAAGAATCGAGTGGTTCGGGCACTTAATGAGACTGACACACTCACAGCCAGCCGCGAAAGTCTTCAACCTAAGAACTATAGAACATAGATGAAAATGAAGACCCAGGAAAAGATGGTTACATGGTATTAGGGAGACACTCGTTTATTATGGCTCGACCGCCACCTAGGACACCCATTTGGCCCCAAAACGCCAATTACATTTCCCCTCGACACTTCACGGTACAAGAGAAAGGATGAAGTTAGCATTTGATAGCTACAATATGTCTCAGAAATAACAAAATTGTAAATGTTAACAAAAGTGCTAGCGGCAGGTCTGATAAACAAGAGTCTTTGTCGTCAGTGTTAATCTTCGGCTGTTTTATGACCTTTTAAAATAGTTTTTTCCAACAGTAGTGACTGCTTTTTCTATACAATCATTGATATCTTTATTTACAGAGAGTTTGTCACGTTACAAGTGATATTTTACTGAGCAAAATATATTCTTAATTGGCTTTCACAAACAGCTACAGTGTCTGGGCAACTGGTATGGAGAAACTATCCTGCCCATGTTACACTTCCCCCGTCTCGATTCTGCCAATAAGCTTCAGGGGAAGAACAATGTTCCAACGTCTGAAACTTTTTCAGTGTTGCCTGGGGGGGGGGGGCGCCAGAAGATGATCCTCGCCAGCAGTTGCACTAGGGTCCTTCCCTACGGGTTACTCTTTCTTCAGGGTTTATTCCTGTAGCTTTTCAGTCTCCTGAACCACCCTCAGGACAGTCTTTCAGCTTCCTGAACCACCCACAGGGTTGCCTGTTTAAATTTAGCCCAAAGTGCAGCCAGCGCTTGAACAACATATGTCTTCCAAAACCCAGATTTGATCTTTACAAGAAAAGCTTTAGTTATTCTGCTGCTCATCTTTGGAATACCCTCCCATCCTGTGTAAAAAATATAAATTATACTCCTTCTTACAACTACAAGCTTTCCAAATATCTATTTGATGTCGACTACATGCCTCCACGAATCATAAAACTTATATCTTAAACTGCTATTACAGACACCGAATACAGGTAATTGTTTATTCTGAATAGTCCTGAAATGTTTGCTTAGTAGATAGTCATTTATATATGTATGCAGTTACTTCTGTACTGAGTGAATGTTTAAGAGCGAAACGTAAATGTTATATTTTATTTTATGTCTCTCAGCTTCAATGTTAATTATGTTTGTTACATGAACATCATATTTGTAGAATGTCTGGAATAGAGTGAAAAATGTATGATAAAGGGCAGAATGTCAGACGGGCCTGCGTGTCCAATTCTTAACCCTTATTAAATAAAGATCAATCAATCAATCAGTGAGTCTCCTGAACCACCACAGGGTAGCCTTTCAGTCTCCTGAACCACCACAGGGTAGCCTTTCAGTCTCCTGAACCACTACAGGGTAGCCTTTCAGTCTCCTGAACCACTCTCAGAGTACTCTTGTAGTCTCCTGAACCACCACAGGGTAGCCTTTCAGTCTCCTGAACCACCACAGGGTAGCCTTTCAGTCCCCTGAACCACCACAGGGTAGCCTTTCAGTCTCCTGAACCACTACAGGGTAGCCTTTCAGTCTCCTGAACCACTCTAAGAGTACTCTTGTAGTCTCCTGAACCACCACAGGGTAGCCTTTCAGTCTCCTGAACCACTACAGGGTAGCCTTTCAGTCTCCTGAACCACTCTCAGAGTACTCTTGTAGTCTCCTGAACCACCACAGGACAGTCTTTCAGTCTCCTGAACCACCACAGGACAGTCTTTCAGTCTCCTGAACCACTATCAGGGTACTCTTGTAGTCTCCTGAACCACTATCAGGGTACTCTTGTAGTCTCCTGAACCACCACAGAACAGTCTTTCAGTCTCCTGAACCACCACAGGGTAGCCTTTCAGTCTCCTGAACCACCACAAGGTAACCTTTCAGTCTCCTGAACCACCACAAGGTAACCTTTCAGTCTCCTAAACCACCCACATGGTAGCCTTTCAGTCTCCTGAACCACCCACACGGTAGCTTTTCAGTCTCCTGAACCACCACAAGGTAACCTTTCAGTCTCCTGAACCACCCACATGGTAGCCTTTCAGTCTTCTGAACCACCACAAGGTAACCTTTCAGTCTCCTGAACCACCCACATGGTAGCCTTTCAGTCTCCTGAACCACAGACATGGTAGCTTTTCAGTCTCCTGAACCACCACAAGGTAACATTTCAGTCTCCTGAACCACCCACATGGTAGCCTTTCAGTCTCCTGAACCACCCACAGGGTAGCCTTTCAGTCTCCTGAACCACCCACAGGGTAGTATCATTACTGTCAGACATATAAGAATCACATAACCATAACCTTACTGTAAAAAATTTGATGTCCTACATTGGCTCTTTTGCAGTATCGTTATACTTCATTCAGTACTTCTCTTCCTCCTTTTCCTCATACAAAATAAAATCACGACCAACCTGAGGTCGGCTGAAACAAAACATTTCACACCTGCATATGATTCTGCTCTACAAAAACTCTTTGTTGAGTAAAGTTATAAAATAATGTTAAAATAAGTTATATACAGTTAGATGTAAAAGAAAATATGTAGACAGAGACCTTCAGATGTAGCATAAGGAAAAATAAGAACAGAACGAATGACAATCAAATTCAGGTCAACGGAAGGAGTAGAAAAAGTACATGGTTTCTGTTTCCAGGCATCCATGAACTGGCTAGTAGTTTCTCCCTTCTACTCTAATGTTGGTTCCCTATACTGAAGCAGAAAAGCTGAGACAGTTAGCATATCTTATCTCTCTGACACATACGTCAAGATGTTGACCAAAGACCTTTTGATAACTTTATCATCAGTGACCAAACGTTCACATCTATGATTTTTGTCCTAGGTACGCTAGATAAGAAGATAAGAATAAGTTGGTACCAGGGGTATTTTCACCATAATAAATAACATCTTGTTGGCAGAAATGCAGATGAAGCCACTGACAGCAATTATTAAGGAAAGACGCTGGCGATGGTTGGGACATGTGCTCCGAATGACTGACAACTCACTACCAAAAATAGCACTAAAATGGACACCACAGGGGAACAGAAGTAAGGGTAGACCAAAAGAGACATGGAGAAGAACAACAGAAAGGATGTTGAGCAATAGAGGGCTCACCTGGGCAAGAGCAGAAAAAAAAGCAAAGGACAGGTATTTGTGGAAAACCCTTGCGGTAGCCCCATGTGCCCTGGGGATTTAGAGCTCAGACAGAGAGAGAGAGAGAGAGAGGAGGGGGGGTACTTTAGACTATTAAGCGAGAACAAAGTTCTACACGTATGATCCGTTGAAATCAGGTGATCTAGGAATCCTGGGATTTGAAAAAAAAAAAAAACGGTGAAACGTCACCAAATCGTCACTTTGGCAATGTCACACTGAGTTCAGTTCATTGTGATACTGCTTTGATTTGTAATGATTCTTGTGCAAATAACGGAAATATCTACCATCAATTTTACCTGTTTTCTTTTAGTGTTTAATAAATTTTTATGATTTGCAAGCTGAACATGATGGTCTTACCTGTTGCCTTTAACAACAGGAAATGATAGAGTTTAACTGAGAGACTCAAATGGAAAAAGTGGATATATTCATAACAATGTAAACGTTAAACTGAGAATAATGAGCAATTAAGTAAAACTATCTATCTATCTATCTATCTATCTATCTATCTATCTATCTATCTATCTATCTATCTATCTATCTATCTATCTATCTATCTATCTATCTATCTATCTATCTATCTATATCTATCTATCTATCTATCTATCTGCCTGTCTGTCTATCTGTCTGTCATCTAATTTACCTACTTACCTATATATCTATATATAAACAAACAATAGTTCCACTAAGGACTATATATATATATATATATATATATAATTTATGAATAATAAATCCACTTTAGATATATTATAAAACAATATGACTAGGTATTTTATTTATTTTAATGTCCTTAAAAAAGCCATTTATATGACTCAAGGTCGTTTAAAGTGAACGTCAAATACATACATAGTGTAAAATAATCTGCTACAAGCCGCCATATTGCATAGGTAAATTCATTTTGAGCAAATTAAAAAGCGAAAGTAAATTCCAAAACCTGCAAAATAATTGCACGCCTGCATTATATTTTATTTCCGCTGGTAAATCAAATACAATTATGCCAGGAATGATCTGGAACACATTTCTAGATTATTACATTAATTCATTAACGGATACTTAATTACAGTTTGTGTACACATTGTACGGCTTCTGTTTTGGAGAGACTGCGCAACAAATTATCCCGTTTCACGCGAAAAACTGGTAGTATCTAAGAACAGACTCTAACATGGCTTAGCGTTTTTCCGAGACCGACGGTTCTCAAGATGCAGGAGTCAGGGCGCAGGAGAATAAGAAATGCTCGAGCTGAGACATTCTTTCTGACTCAGTATGAATTTGTATTACGCTCATAGCAATTACTAATAATAGCATTTGGGTTTTTCCAACTTTTCTTCCGCAGTCCTGCAGCCTATTTCACGCACATCGATTGGGAATTGCTGCTCTAGATGAAATCTCTCATTCTGCTTTGATTTGCTCTGCGGCTAAAATGTTAACCCTTTGCAGGCAACTCCGTGACCACATAGAAGATATGGCCGACCGTGGAATAGTTCACAGACAGTGCTTGCTTCGAAGCCATAGAGTGGACTCAAAAGTAGGTCTTTCAGCAAACACCAGAGGTATAGAGACCATACAGATCTCCGCTGGTCAACCTGAAGAAGTACAAAACCTTGTACCCAGGAACAGCCCGTAGAGATGATAACAATGTTCTGTTCTGTTCTGTTTCTCTGTGCCAGAGAAGTGATAATATTCTGTTCCCAGGAATAGCTCGAACAGATTATATAACATGTTCTTCCTAGGAGCAGCCCTAAGAAGGGATAACAATATTATCTTCTCAGGAACGGTCCAAACAAGTGATAACAACATTCTTTTCTCAACAACAGCCCAAACAAGTGATAACAACATTCTCTTCTCAGGAACAGTCCAAACAAGTGATAAAAGCCCAAATAGGTGATAACAACATTCTCTTCTCAGGAAGAGTCCAAACAAGTGATAACAACATTCTCTTCTCAGGAACAGTCCAAACAAGAGATAACAACATTCTCTCCTCAGGAACAGTCCAAACAAGTGATAACAATATTCTCTTCTCAGGAACAGTCCCAACAAGTGATAACAACATTCTCTTCTCAGGAACAGTCCAAACAAGAGATAACAACATTCTCTCCTCAGGAACAGTCCAAACAAGTGATAACAATATTCTCTTCTCAGGAACAGTCCAAACAAGTGATGACAATAATCTCTTCTCGGGAACAATCCAAACAAGTGATGACAATATTCTCTTCTCATGAACAGCCCAAACAAGTGATAACAACATTCTCTTCTCATAAACAGCCCAAACAAGTGATAACAACATTCTTTTCTCATGAACAGTCCCAAACAAGTGATAACAATATTCTCTTATAAGGAACAATCCAAACAAGTGATGACAATAATCTCTTCTCATGAACAGCCCAAACAAGTGACAACAACATTATCTTTTCAAGAGCAGCCAGAAAAGATGCTAACAACAGACTTTTTCTTGTGATAGAGTCTTTACCAGTTACATGCCATTCATTGGTGCAGGTAATTTTTGTTCGATAAATTCTTATCAGTTGTGTAGAACCTTAACATTCAGAGAATCACAAGGCAAGCCATTAAATGGGAAACATCTGGGGAAAAAAAAAAGTTAAAGAGGCCGACCTCGAGAAGACTGACCAAAAAGGCTAAAATAGTAGGCATCAAATCCCCTGACGAGACTGAGAAGCTGGCCCAGAATAGAGACTCACGGCGATACACACTGCGAGCCCTGTGTGACGTCTGTCGCCCCTGGAAGAATGTAAGATGTAAGAATATAGAAACTACAGAGCTGAAGTATTTGTATCGAATTTAGATAATAATTATGTACATAAAACCGTGAAAAGAAATGTTCAAGATTAAGGTGTCAGATAGGTGTGTAAACCACATGCAATACACACCAACATGCACACACATGGTTGACACACAGACAGGGGACAAGGCAGGGAATGTAGGGAAGTGTCGTTTAAAGTAATATTAATATAAATATAGCCGTGCGTCGTATAACGTTCATTCGGATAACGTCCGACCGCATGTACGTCCGTGATCCCATGATTTAAAAATTCCAGATCGGAGAATGGGAGGTAGCTGATGTAGAAGGAAGTAGCGAACTCAAAAGCCCCCCCCCCCCCCACTCCCACCCCAATGGGCACACAACCTATGTGTATCATGTCTCATGTAAGCGAAATGATTGACTCCCAGGTGTATAAGGTACAGCATATATATAACCTATAATACTTATTTTGCAAGTCTGTGTTAATCCCTTGTGTAAGTACTGCACTTCAATTTCAATCGTTATTCTAATATGGACTGTCCTTTCTTCGGCTAGACTACCAGCAGAGCGCTGTGCTGTGTGTGTTCGAACTACCCATCAGCCATTGCGAACGTATAATTAATATGGTGTTCGCACAAACTCAAAATCAAATAAAGTCCTATTTTACAGAAGTCATGGTGGACATTATGCTGTGCATGACTGTAATTACAGTTAAAGTGTGGATAAGGGTGTGTCATCACTCCTTTGTCAGATCATGCTTCACAGAATAGATAAGGCAAACGCAGCCTTTTATGACATGATGAAGATAGTTACAAATAATAAAATGTCCCTCAAAGTGCAGAAAAAAGTATTATAATGGTTGTGAAACTGGGACAGTTAGCAAAAAAGATGACACAGAAACTGAAAGCAACAGAGATATGGCTTTGGGGGAAAGATGCAACAAATAATCTGGCCAGACAACAAATGAAGAGGTCCTCAAAGAAGTTTCAGAACAACGAAAACTAGTTAAAATGATAAGAAAAGGACAATCAAAATTTCTTGGACATGTCTAGAGAAGACACAAGTTGAAGAACTTAACAATGGCTGGAAAACTCAAGGGTTAAAGGAAGAGAGGAAGGCCAAGATAAAAATATCTCAGTGTACTGACCAAGTGGCACGGAAAAAGAAAAGCATCTGAACTTTGAATACACCAAGACCAGAAAAAAATTAAGAAATTAAGAAGCATAATCATCAACGCTACCCGGCATGACACAGTAATAATAATAATAATAATGTCATCATTCATTCATTTGCATGTCCCTTGCGGAACTTTGCCTCTCAAATAGCACTCCTGTAGGCTTCTCGGTTGTGAGCAAGATGGCCTGCCGCTGCTGCTACTGCTGCATCCATTTGCAGATCGTCAACGATGTCTTGCAGCCATCTTCGTTTTGGTCTTCCTCTCTTTCTTGTTCCCATTATGCATCCTTCCAATACGGTCTTCTCTAAATTATCATGACGTTTAATGTGTCCAAAATATTTCAGTTTTCTCTCTTTAATCCTCTTTACTAGCCAGCCTTCTTCAACATTAAGCTCTTGTAGTATGGATATATTTGTTCTTTTTTTTTTGTGTCCACGATATTTGGAGAACTCTTCTGTAGCATTTACATTAAAAGGCATTTATGTGTTTCTCAGCTGTTTTGTTAAGTGTCCAGGTCTCACAGGCATATGTTGCGATGGGAAAGATGCATGCCATTAAAAATCTTATTTTTGTAGTTCTGTCTGCTCCTCTTCACAGATTTTTTAGTTGTTTTACTTTCTGAAGAGTGATAGATGTCCTCCTTTTAATTTCACTCATTGTATCTCCGTTATTAGATAGTAGTGATCCAAGATATTCAAAACTCTCCACCGACAGGCAATATAAATAAGTGCTTAATCTTCAACTGTGAGAAAACACAGTCTAAGAGAAACTTCAGAACAGAACGTGCATGGAATCTTTAGCAAACGCTCCGAAAACACAGTTCCTTTCCGCTAAGAAGCAGTTCACTGACCTAGTTAATTAGAACGTGACCAGCGTTCACGAACGTGAATTTTAACGTGTCACTTTACTACAGACGCACAAAGGGTTGCCGGTGACGTAAGTTTTCCTGGTTTAATTGGCGCACGGGACAGCTAGAGGGAAGACGGCTGAGCAGAGTTTGTTTTTGGTACTAATTAATTTGTGTTTTTTTGTAAGACTTCATTGGCGTTCTTTATTCTGTACCAGGCGATGTTTGAGTTCCTGGGGCACTGAATGGGTAAAATCACCACCACCACCACCATCATCATCATCACAGCCGTACGTCTGGTTTTCGCAACCTATATTTACATATATGTACATACTGCATACAAGAAACTGAATATCATGGGATGTAACTATTGAAAATATACGAAACACTGGCGAATGCTTTTGTCTTTTCATATGCTTTCAGCGGTTACGTCCCTTGATTAGCAGTTGCCCTTTTTTTTTTAACAGTCGCTAGTAGATAACTAAAGAAATAAGCATGCAAGAGGCCTGGTAAAGCTGGATATCTGTGGAGTTTTCTGAGGAGTGTTCCTGGTTACTGGATTCTCGTTTCAGTCTTGTCAATCAAGCCATGACGTCATCAAAAGTGTAGACAAGGGCGGGGCCATAGTTTGTTGCATTTTGTGTCCGTCTTTTCTACAAGGGGGAGACCAAGAACAGTTAAATGTCTGATTTTTCATCTATTTTTCGTTTTTTTTAACTGTTATGTGTTTTTGTATGTTGTCTTTGGAAAAAAAAGCTTTTTGCCGAAATATTGGATTGTTGTATGTTCTTCATCTAACTTTCTGTCATTCTATTTTCTACCCATTTCCCTCACTCGTTCCGGCTTTTTTTTTTTGTGTAAAACTGAACCATACACCTCTATCTACCTTCATTACTAGAACCATTTTTACAGGACTCGTCATTTCTCTTATCTCTGTTTCAATCCCTGGTATTTCATGTTGTGTCTGACACTAAAAATCTTGTTCTGATTTTCAGAGAAGAGTTGTAACAAGAGAAGTACATTTTAGAATGTCACATGGGTATATGGAATCAAAATAGAAGAAGAGTAAGTTGATCTTTATCCTGTGCCTTCAGTGGGGTTTGGTTTTTATTATTGTTTTATGGCTCTTGATAGTACTAACATATTTTTACACTGAAGGTAGTCTTATGTTGCAGTGAGGCACCTAGGGAATACATATTTAGTGTCTACATTTTCCTTGACCTGTCGGCACGCTACAGGTGACGTGCTCTGCATCACGCCTGGGCCGAATTTACGCCCAAAGCTCCAGAAGAAACTAGGTACTCATTTCTACACCTGGTTGAACTGTGAGCCTCAAAATCGGATTCTAACCACAAACCTTCGCCATGAGAGGCTAGTGCTCCAACTACTTGACCACTCGGGGTCCTCATTAAAAGGCATACTATTAAAATAACCAGAACTGAAGGAAGACCATAAGAGGAAAGAACAAAGAGCAGACACAATCAGAGAACACGGACAGATGGAGGAGGCCAGTGTGATCTGTGGGGACAAAGAAGAGAGAGAGAGAGAGAGAGAGAGAGGACAGCTGAAGATCCATTACAGCCAACATTTCATGTGAGGATGACACAAGATGATGATGAATCGTTACTTTGAAATCTTAGAAACACGACTCCAGTCTATAAGTACTTGAAATAAAGAACTATTTTTATGAAAGTATCCCGTACATCACATTTGCATCATATTCTTGAGCACATTAGCCATGAAAACGCAATACTGATTCACTAGCAGCCAACACGACTTTCTTGTCTTCTTGTCTTGCCTCCATCCTGATACGCCTGCCAGTATTCAAGGAAATGACTTTCGGTTGTTAAGAAATGGAACAATTACAGGCCGTAGTTGCAAAGAAAGCGAACGAAGAGGTACTAAATTGATCGAAATTGAAAAGGGAAATAATGATCCCAGGAAATGATAATCCCAAATCCCAGCACTCCCTTTTCATTCCAGACTGCCCCTGAATCCTCCTTTATATATTATATCGTCGCTCACAAACGACGTTTATAATTCGTGTCCTATGAGGGAAAAAATCCTTCTTAATTCTTCCTTTGGAACAAAAAAATGTGTCCCCTTAGACTTGGAATTCCACTCCGAGGAAGCGGGGGGGGGGGGGGGGGAACATCTGCTTTCCCGCTGAGAATCCCTGGGTTGGCAGAATTAGAAAATGGGAACTTTCTAAATGACATGGCTGCTGGACACGATCTCTATAAGCTTTTTAAAGGAGAAGTTACTTTCTACACAAGAGTCAATGCTTTTTTTTTTAAATTAAGTTTAGTTACTTTTAAAGTTCATAATTTGTGTTATTCGTGAGAAGGGAAAAAAACAAAAACGTATTGCTTATTCTTGTAGGAGGTGATAAAGAAGCCGACCTCGTGTCTCCTTAGACATTTCTGCTTTTCACTCCAGCAATCCTTCCCAGTTTCAGAGTTCCCATCTAAAGTTCTTCGGGCAAGCCAGCGAATGGTCTTCACTAGCATTGTAAGCTCTTGAAATCTTCTGGGCTTGCCTGCCCACTCATTGCCACGAACAATCAGATCACTATCGATCAGTGAACCCAAAAGAAAGCACACGGTCTTGATTAGGTCAACAAAACTTCGGGCGTCCAAGTGCCACAAACTACGTTAGCGCGCAGGCTTGGCGCATCACGTGACCACCTCCAGCAATCCTGGCAGCGCATTTATCCAGCTTCGGAGAAAATGAAATTTCATTTTGATCTCTAGAAAATCGCCTGGAATGAGCTGAATGAGATTTAGATTACGAGTTTCTTGTTTACAATTGTGCAAATTGGCACCGCTTATTCTGTTAGAGCTAAAATGGAGACGGGTTACCGGTGTCGTGAAGGGATTTCTGTGATTCTGTGAGCAGTCTCCGTGCTTGGGTGCAATGTCAACCTTGGGAATTCAATGATGGCCTGGTCTGGTACGCGAGTGACAGCTTTTAAATTCGCATTGATCAATTTGCTTGCGAAAGTGGGTAAAAATTATGTGAAATCTAGTTTGTTTTTTTTTCTTCCTTTTCCCTGCTAGTTCTACCGTCTTCTTTAAATAGAGGTGGCAAATTTGAATACACACGGCTGCCAGAAGGGGAGAGAATCACAAGAATCTTACAATAGGGCACGCTGGCAAAATATCAACACGTAAGATTTATATTCAAAACAGATATAACGATATTATCTTAGATTAACCCAACATTTCTTACACATATTATGGTGTAAATATTTCTTTTTAAATGTGCAACATTGTTTATATGAAGTTTTTTTTGCGTGGATAAAACTGAGAGGTAAAAATCAAGATAGGATAATTCTGGGAATACGCCATGTTTAAGAAAGTTTAAAAGATTATGATGCTTCACAGTAATGTCTCATCCTCTTACAATAACTAACAAAGCAAAGCCAGGAGAGAGAGAGAGAGAGAGAGGGTCAGACAGGGTCAAACTGAGAGAGGCAGAGAATGACAGAGAGACTGAGAAAGACAGGGATGCAGACAGAGGGGCAGACAGAGAGAGACAGATCACAGAGAGAGGGGACAGACAGAGAGATGGTCAGACAGAGAGAGACAGAGAATGACAGAGACTGAGAAAGACAGATAGACGGAGAGTGAGACAGACAGAGAGAGACAGAGAATGACAGAGAGACAGAGAGAGAGGCAGACAGAGAAAGGGTCAGACAGAGAGAGAGAGACAGATTAACAGAGAGACTGAGAGAGACAGAGAGTGACAGATAGACGGAAAGTGGGACAGACAGAGAGAGACAGAGAATGACAGAGAGACACACAGAGAGAGACAGAGAGACACAGAGAGAGAGACAGGGAGACAGAGAGAGAGGGACAGACAGAAAGAGGATCGGGCAGAGAGAGAGAGACAGAGAATGACAGAGAGACTGAGAGAGACAGAGAAAGACAGGGAGACAGAGAGAAGGACAGACAGAGAGAGAATGACAGAGAGACAGATAAAGACAGGGAGACAGAGAGAGACGGGGAGACAGAGAGAGACACAGAGAGAGGTAGATAGAGAGACAGAAAGAGAAAGAGAGAGAGAGAGAACGAGACGTCAGTTAATGCAAGTAAAGACTTGAGGGCTGAGATTTAAAACTACACACTTAAGAAAAAAGACCCTTGCCATAAGTAGACTGTAGCTGTGCCAATGAACATCAGATGTTTTTGCAGCACTCCTGTATACAACATCAGGTGAAAATCTGAAAGACATGCCTGCGAGACGTCAGGTAGGAAGGTGGATGAGTTGAAAGAAGTACTTCGGAGAAGATTTAAAACTTCACAGCAGACAGAGATTTTGAAAAAAAAATAACACACACCAGACTAATATATGAAAACTTGTATCACAGAAGGATTGAAAATTAGATACATTGGCAGGTTGCCTGGTGGAAAGAATGAATGAACTTCTATTTTCAAGGGTCGAGAACTTGGCGCCTAACCTTGTCTGACATTCTGCCACCAAACTTTCATTCCAGAGCAAACATTAAACATAAGTTCAGTTTCAGGACAAGCAGACAAAACAGACAGAGACATACAGACAAAAATGTATAAATTAGGAAAAAAGTAGAAACACCTTTATTATTTAACCAACACACAGTTATGTCGTTCCGGTGTGATTTTTCATACCACTAATTATTCGTGACATATATATATATACTGTTCAAAAAAGAAACGCAACACTGATGTAGTCGTAATGAACGCTACATTTCAAACTTGTATCACAATTTTAATTTAAGGAATTAATGTTTCAATCTTGGCATGAAGGAACTTTAAGACTTTAACAATGTTCATTAAATTTGGTTTGGACTTGTGTTCTTTGCGACTGAGGCCTCAGTTTCAGTAAGGTGTATGGCCTCATCTGGCCTGTGTCAGAGAACATCTCCGTGACATGGATCCGATTAGCCGTTGGATCTGTTGTTGTGGGATGGCTGCCCACTCTTCCCGCAATGCAAGAGACAACTGTCGGAGATTGGTTGGCGACACGTCTCGCTGGCAGACTTGTCATAAGTTTTCTAATGGGTTCATGTCTGATGACATGGATGGCGACGGAATGGTCTGGACGTTGTTGTCAGCGAGGAACTGGGTGGTGAGTTGTCCCATATGAGGTCGAGCGTTATTCTGCTGAAAAATTGACCCTGGTGTAGCCAGAAGTGGAAGGACGTGAGGATTAAAAGTTTCAGCGACGTATCGTTGGGCATTCAGGCGTCCTTCAGTTTGCACTAGGTCACTTCTTCCCATGAAGCTGATCATCTCCCACCCCAGTACACCTCCACCACCATGTGGAGGAGCCTCATTCATGCAGTTCTTGGCGTAGCGCCCGTTGATTTCGCGGTAAACTCTTCTCCGTCTATCGTGTCGCTAGAACAGAAAGAATGATTCATGACTAAACCAAACCCTTCTTCAATCATTCGGAACAGTCAATTGACGATGCTGGTTCGCCCACTGCAGTCGGTTCTGGGGATGCCGATCCATAAGAAAAGGACCATTGTATAGTCTTCTAGCCCAAAGACCAGCGTCGTGCAGCCGGTTCCTGACCGTTTGATCTGAAATTTGACGACCTGCTGTCATTGACTGGACTGTTGAGGACACAGATGCAAATCGATTAATGAGGTGACGCAGCCGTATGAAGCGGTCTTCGGCAGGAGTTATGACTATGGGTCTTCCACTGCGCGGCCGGTCTGGAACTGACCCAGTTTCTTGAAATCGTCTCCAAAGGCGACTAATGGTGCTTCTAATCACATTAAATTGTCTGGCCACTACACTTTTTAACTTTTCAGTCTGTAAACATCCAATGATAATGAGTCGTTGTTCTGTATTGAGATGAGCCATATTTGCGCATTGAGATTTTGCATCAAATGAGTTGATCCGAGGAGCGTCAATCTTTTATAGAAATTCAATAACATGGTCAGTGAGTTTTGTGTTCAGTTAAGTTTCACGGGATTCTCGTGAACCTGTCATGAGTTATTGTCAAAAATGATGTTTTGACTAGTGTCGCTTTTCTGTGCTCACGATTCATTTGCTGAGTACAGTTCAGGTCAGCACGTGAAGTTGATGTCCAAGTGAACGTTTCAGGCAATTTGCTCCTGTCTGATCAGCAAACTTCAGTTTAAATCGCAACATCGTATTTGTTTCGTTTCTTGTTTTGAACAGACCAATAAGTAAATGTGTTAGTACGCAAACAGATTTAAGTTACATCTCCTAAGTTCCCAAGAAAAGCATAACTGTCAGTGATAATGAAAATCTGTTTACAGCCTTTTGTGTTTCAGAAGATAAACGCCAGCAAATTCTTTCTCGAATTTGCTTATTCGAGATACAGGTATTTGAAAAATTAACTGTTACTAGTTATTTGAGATATGCAATGTTACTAATTACTTGTGCCATGCAGTCCTATTAGTTGTTTGTGCCATCCAATCTTGCCAATTGTTTGTGTTGTCCAATCTTACTAGTTGTTTGTGCCATCCAGTCTTACTAGGTGTTTGTGCCATCCAGTCTTGCCAGTTGTTTGTGTTGTCCAATCTTTTTACGTGTTTGTGCCATCCAATCTTACTAGTTATATGTGTCATCCAATCTTACTAGTTGTTTGTGCCATCCAATCTTACTAGTTATATGTGCCATCCAATCTTACTAGTTATATGTGCCATCCAATCTTACTAGTTATATGTGCCATCCAATCTTACTAGTTATATGTGCCATCCAATCTTACTAGTTATATGTGCCATCCAATCTTACTAGTTGTTTGTGCCATCCAATCTTACTAGTTATATGTGCCATCCAATCTTACTAGTTGTTTGTGCCATCCAATTGTACTATTTTTTTGTGTTGTAAAATTTGGTTCTTATTTGGTGTTTGGTGCTTATCAACTTTATCTTTATTTCTGTCCCTTTATCTTTCTATTTATCTTTATCGCATGGGAGTTCTCTCTCTTCCCTCCCCCCTCTCTCTCTCTCTCTCTATCTCTCTCTCTCTGATGCTTGGCTTAAATTGATATCCGTTTGGTAACTAATTCTAGTTCCCATAATAGGGGCACCCGTACATGGGATCCCAAACTACACCCCCTTCCCACCACGATTACTAACCCTGGTCCAACCCTTTCAACATGTGTCAAGTTTTGCCACTCCAAATCCCTTTTCCTAAAGTAAAAAAGAATCAAGCCACCACAAAAACTCAGCTCATTCGCTACCAACATACATGATCACTCATAAACACAAATTGATCCGGGCAAAATTAATAACAATAAGTTTAATCACAGAAAACATGGACGTAGTACACACTACCAGATTGACATAAAGAGGCAAAAGCTGATTGTTCTCACAAAACAACATAACATCAAATACGAATCAATGGAGCACGTATTTATGGAGTCAGACATGACAGAACTCCATCTGTCACTTCACTTTACTAATTCTCAACATCTTCTTCAAGCTTTCGGCTTCTTCCTTCAGCATTAAAGCATATTACCACATAGTGAGTTAGTCAAAACACACGCTTATCACATAAATTATAATCTTGCTAACTCAAGACAAACATATCTCATAAGTGCCTCACTAATGCCTGCGCAATACCATCATCAAATTAAAGCAGTAGTGGAAAATGAACACCGTGGCATTAAATACAATATGATTCATGAACAAATGAACAAATTATATCATCAATTATAATCAAAGACATTGGCAAAACGTTAAGTGCGCACAGACAACATATAAACAACATAGCAGTGTCCACGAATTCAATGAAATCATACAATATATCATAGAATGGTAGTGAAAATCAATAGTGATTCACACAAATCCCTGCTAGAAAATACATTTAGTACACCTGACAGTGAACACGTTTCACGATCACATTTATAATACTCATGTCGAGGAGTCATATATATATATATATATATATGACTCCTCGACATGAGTCGGCTTAGGTAACTTGGGTTCAAAGAAGAAACAATGAGTTATTCCACATCACAATATCATAATTTCAATATTACACGATATATATTCCACAACTACAGTTCCTCATCTACGTGTTACCTCACTGTATGTCTCGGAACGACTAACTGAACTAATTTCGATTAAACTACACATCCCTACACACCGCAATAATATCAGGTGATCAAAACATACCCCGGGTAACCCCCTACTCGAATTTTTTGAGACACCTAGTCTTACTAGTTGTTAGACATCCAATTTTATTAGTTGTTTGAGACACCCAATCTTACTAGCGATTGTGTCATCCAATCTTACTAATTGTTTGTGTCATCCAATCTTACTAATTGTTTGTGTTATCCAATCCTACTAGTTGTTTGTGTCATCCAATTTTACTAACTGTTTATGTCATTCAATCTTGCTAGTTGTTTGTGTCACCCAATCTTACTTGTTTGTGTCATCCTAGTTGTTTGAGATACTCAATCTTGTTAGTTGGTTGAGAAACCCAATCTTATTTGTTGTTAGATACCCAATCTTAAAACTCGATTGAGACACCCAATCTTACTATTAGACAATCTTACTGTCTTACTAATCACATGTTGCCGTGTCTTTCCTCTGTGACAAAAATAATTACAAAAGGAGGCTGTTGTCCACGTCCGTGAGATAATTTCTTTCATTAAATATAATAAACACTTTGTAACTAAATGCTTTATATCGTTCAGGCAATCGGCCTCGGTCACTCTGTTCAGTCTCTGTATTCTCCGCTATTTGAAAAGTGGCATCAATATACGAGTAATCGTTATTTCTTTCCTTCGCTGTCACCGGCTTCTTGGCTGTTACTATATCCATTCGCTCACTTTGTGGATATATATATATATATATAACATGTCACTTGTTTTTCTTTCTCAGTCAATGATTTTTGTTTTCTTTGGTCAAATGTGTTACCGTGAGGCATAAGTCTTCTGGTGATTCTTATTCTGTATTTGGTGTTCTTTCATCGCTGGGTCTCCTTGTTTGAAAACATGGAAACTGAAGTATGGACTATCTCTGCTTTGCTTTGGTGTGAGAAAAGAGAAAAATGAATGTCCCTGCAATTTTATTTTGCGTTTATGGAGCCTACAGAAGTGATTGTGTGTGTGATGTCCTGTATATTGTGTGTGATGTCCTGAGTAGTGAGTGTGATGTCCTGTATATTGTGTGTGATTCTCTGTATATTGTGTGATTCTCTGTATACTGTGTATGATTCTATGTATATTGTGTGTGATTCCCTGTATATTGTGTATGATTCCCTGTATAGTGTGTGTGTAATTTCCTGTATATTGTGTGTGATTCCCTGAATAATGTGTGTGAATCCCCGTATAATGTGTGTGATTCCCTGAGTATTGTGTGATTCCCTGAATAGCGTATGTGATTCCCTGTATAATGTGTGCGATTCCTTGAAAATTGTGTGCGATTCCCTGAAAATTATGTGTGATTCCCTGTATAATGTGTGCGATACCTTGAAAATTGTGTGCGATTCCCTGAAAATTGTGTGTGATTCCCTGTATACATATGGTTGTATTACATCACACTAGGAGATGAAGACGTTGTCCGATTTGGGACATAGTGACCCATAGCTCTTATGCTAGTGTCAGGGATGACGAATCAACAGCGGCCAAGCCCCCGTCCCACTACCCAATAACAGGACCAACCTATCTATCTATCTATCTATCTATCTATCTATCTATCTATCTATCTATCTATCTATCTATCTATCTATCTATCTATCTATCTATCTATCTATCTATCTATCTATCTATCTACGTCCGTCCGTCTGTCTGTCTGTCTGTCTTAAGAAAAGTATAGGCATATGTGCTATCAATGTGTAAATTAGTTTAATCTAAATTATGACTCGATTGTTTTATCTATAATATTGCTGTTCCAAAAGTGTGTGAGTTTATAATGAATGTAAGAATGTAATAAAGTTTATTTTCATTAGTTTCATAAAGAAGAAAGGTGGCTGGGAGTGTGTGAAAAGAAAGGGTATATTAATGATTTACTTATTAATTGTTTTTTTTTACTTTTTCATAAATATTATGTTCAATAACAAATACTGAGTATCTGTGACTGAATGAAAGTTGTATGATGAAGGGTAGAATGGTTGACGGGCCTGCGTGCATAATTCTTAACTCTTCGAAAATAAAGTCTGTTCGTTCGCTCGTTCGTTCGTTGTTCTGTTTGTTCATTTCAGTTTTATTTATTTTATCACTGTTTATTTTTCACCTCTCCAAAATCTGGAGAACGCCTATTTAAATTTATTGCACATTATTATTATATTATTATTATTATAGCATACTCACATACTCACATACCAAGTTACCAATTTAATTATACACTTTGGGTAGCAGTATATTCTTCCCTTCTCAAGTCTACTCCCACTACTTTCTCCAACTCAGTAACCACACATTGGGGCTTTATGTTTCCTGATAAAGGCGAAAGTCGACTAAAACCAGGTAGACTTCAGAACCCTAAATCATGGGCAACTAACTCCCAACCACCTGATGTCTTCTGATATATTATAACATGCTTTCCTCTAGCTGAGTGTTGGAGTCCATTACGTTCGGTCCTGGTTTGATCTCTTTTCTGAATGAGTCCTTGGGCAGGGCGAGTTAAGAATCTTCCATCTTTCTGAGTATGAGCGCTTCATGTGTACACTGTCAGGACAACAAATGATTTTTGTGTGTATGTGTGTGGTATGGATGTGGGTAAATATGTGTGTATATATGTGGGTGTGGGTGAATATATGTGTATGTATGTTGGTGTGGATGAATATATATGTATGTATGTAGGTATAGGTGGATATATGTGTATGTGTGTGTGTGAAAGGGGGACATAGGTTCTTGAAATCAATTGCATGCTGTCAGTCATGTGCATGTCCCTTGCGAAACTTTGCCTCCCTAACAGCATTCCTGTAGGCCTCTCGGTTGTAAGAAAGATGCCCTACTGCTGCTGCATCCATTTGTAGATTATCAACGATGTCTTGCAGCCATCTTCGCCTTGGTCTTCCTCTCTTTCTTGTTCCCATTATGTACCCTTCCTAAACAGTCTTCTCTAAATTATCATGATGTTTAATGTTTCCATAATATTAAATTTTCTCTGTTTAATCCTCTTCAAGTTGTTGTAGTATGGATATATTTGTTTTTTTCTGTGTCCATGATATTTGAAGAACTTTTCTGTAGCATTTACATTCAAAGGCACACGTGTATTTCTCAGCTGTTTTGTTAAGTGTCCAGATCTCACAGGCATATGTCGCGATGGGAAAGATGCATGCCTTAAAAATCTTATTTTTGTAGTTCCGGCTGTTCCTCTCCACAGATTCTTTATTTGTTTTACTTTTTGAAGAGCAATAGATGTCCTCCTTTTAATTTCCCTAATTGTATCTTCATTATTAGTTAATAGTGATCCAAGATATTCAAAACTCTCAACTTCTGCCAATTTTTCCTCATTGATACATATTTCAGCTGCCTTGTTTGTTTTGTCAGTCGTCATCAGTTTAGTTTTATTCGCATTAAGATAGAAGTCTTGCTCTTCACTATTCTTACGGACTGGTATAATTAGTTTTTCCATTTTTTTTTGTGTTGTGGAAAGTAATACTGTGTCATCAGCGTATGTAATCTCTGGTATTTCATAGTCTCCAATTGCATGCACGGAAGAAAAATTCTTGAAGCGGGTGATAAGAAAAGTTTTTAACGATACGAAGAGCCCCACTCTCTGGGCTGAGTTAGGGTGTGGGATGATGGAGCTCATTGTATAAAAGTTTCCAAACTAGGGTTCTCCAGTTTTCAATAATTTTAAGAATCATTGGTTACATAACACGTGATTGTTGGTTTTATATCATCATCATCATCATCATCAGGTGCCGTGCCGACTGGCGTTGGCTATTATGCTTCTCCAGAGTACCCGATCCTTCATGCAGGCCATCAGCTCAGTTGGTTATCTCCTCTCACACCATCCCGTCAGACTGTCCAGTATCATTTCTCTCAGTCTTCCTCTTGATCTTCTTCCCTCTATTTTTTTGTTGTTATAATATTTCAATGCCCCCTCTTCTCACTGCATGTCCTTTGAAAGTACATTGTCTCTCTCTCTTATTATTTCTTTTTTTTTTAAAGTTTTTTTTTCTCTCTCCAGCTCTTCTAAAAAATTCTCCATTAGTTATTTTTCTGATCAAAGAATTCGCAACATTCTTCTAATAAACCACATTTCTGCTGCTTCTAATGGTTTTTGTGCAGACTTGCCTATTGTCCATGATTCACTTCCATATAACAAGATAGGTTCAATATAGCATTTTAGGACTCGTTTTCTAACATTCATTTATAATTATGTTTTGCACAATATGTTCCTCATTCTCGGAAATATAGTCTTTGCTTGACCTATTCTGTTCCTAATTTCTGTTCTGCATTTCCCATTGATATCTCACATCTTTAAAGGGGCTAACGTCTTGTACAACTACATTGCTTGGTCCAGTCACATGCGAAAAGCATCTTCTTCGAATGTTGGCACCATGCGTGTATGTGGTTTGGGATATGGTTGTGGTTACATGTAAGTGGGCAGCATCGACTCCACTGCGACTGGTTGTCCGGGGCTGTAGCAGATGTCTTGTGCCTTCTGGAAGACTGAGTAAAATGTCCCATTCTCTTCCCCCACCTCGTCAAGTGTCAAAAAGTTTGAGAGCTGAAGATATTGACAGAGATCTTGAGAAACTAAGATCATAAAAGAGAAGACCTTGAGAGCTGAAGATCTTGAGAGACGATATCTTGGGAGGAAAAACCTTGAGAACTGAAGATCATAAGAGAGAAGATCTTTAAAAGGTAAAGATCTTGAAAGCTGAAGATCATGATCTTTAACAGTTGAAGATCTTGCGAATTGAAGGTGTTGAGAGAGAAGATCTTTAGAACCTAAGGTCTCGAGGGAAATATCTTGAGAACTGAAGATCATAAGAGAAAAAACCTTAAGAACTGAAGATCATAAGAGAAAAAAACTTGAGAACTGAAGATCATAAGAGAAAAAACCTTGAGAACTGAAGATCTTTAGAGAGAAACTTTGGGGCCTGAAGTTCATGCGAGAAAAAAATCTTGAAAATAATCTTCAAAGGACTGTTCTTAAGTGGATTTCTAACCACGCTGTGAGTTTATTTGTATAAGTACAGCTTTCTAACAGGATCAAATGCCATAGATAAGATACTGATTCCTATCGAGTTATCCTGACATTTGAATAATAAATAAAAGGTACAAACCTGTCTCTAAGAAGACAACGTCGAGATAGGAAAAGATTTTGCCTCTCTGTAGTTCCTAGACTTGAGAGCAGAGTCGAGATAGGAAAAGATTTAGCCTCTCTATAGTTCCTAGACTTGAGAGCAGAGTCGAGATAGGAAAAGATTTTGTCTCTCTGTAGTTCCTAGACTTGAGGACAGAGTCGAGATAGGAAAAGATTTTGTCTCTCTGTAGTTCCTAGACTTCAGAACAGAATCGAGATAGGAAAAGATTTTGTCTCTCTGTAGTTCCTAGACTTGAGGACAGAGTCGAGATAGGAAATGATTTGCCAAGCTATAGTCCCTTTATTTGATAACAGAATCAAGATAGAACGCAGATTATGCCTTGCTATAATCCCTAGCCATTATAACATTCTAGTCATCATTATCTTCATTCTCCTCGATGTTCACGTGTGTTAAATATGTCAGAAAATGTGTGTTGCCGCATCAGAAATATCTATTTTATTTTATATATCTATTTTTTAATCTAATTTTATTTCATAAATAGCCGAATATAAACCCGAATAAGATAAGTCAATTCAGTTTGGGAGTTGTGGGGCTGCAGGAATACTTGCCAAAAAACAGTGTTATAGTTCATGTCTGACGTTCACAATTTAAATTTAAAATTATTTCTTAAACGAGATGACCTTCAACTATATTATAAGTCTGTAGTAATAATATAATATAATATAATATAATATAATATAATATAATACAATACAATATAATAGTATTAAAGTACTATTTCATTGTCATTCATTGTCCTAGTTGATTTATCCTAAATAAAAACATGTATTAGTTTGGCTTCAGTGATGGGCAACTAAGGAGAAATATTTCTTTAATTCAGCGGTTAATCTCTTTTTTTGTTTTTAACCAGGATCCTAAACCAGAAGTGCTACCTGACATGGGACTCGTGAATAAGTATGTATTTAAAAAAAAAGATATGTGAAGTGAACAAAAAGTATGTCCGTGAGATGTGGTTCATGTGGTTGTTGTTATTTTAATATTTATGTTTGAAAATATAAATGCAGAAGAATGTGCATAAAACGCTGTATGTGCCTGTTTTTCTTTTCATTCTTTCTTTCTTTCTGTCTTTCTTCCTTTCTTTCTTTTCTTTCTTTCTTTCTGTCTTCTTTCTGTCTTCTTTTTTCCTTTCTGTTTTCTTTCTTTCTTTTCTTTCTTTCTGTCTTCTTTTTTCCTTTCTGTTTTCTTTCTTTCTGTCTTTCTTTCTTTTCTTTCTTTCTTTCTGTCTTCTTTCTGTCTTCTTTTTTCCTTTCTGTTTTCTTCTTCTTCTTCTTCTTCTTTTGTCTTCTTTTTTCCTTTCTGTTTTCTTCTTCTTTTTTTCTTTCTGTCTTTTTTTCCTTTCTGTTCTTCTTTCTGTCTTTCTTTCTTTTCTTTCTTTCTTTCTGTCTTCTTTCTGTCTTCTTTTTTCCTTTCTGTTTTCTTTCTTTCTTTCTGTCTTCTTTCTGTCTTCTTTTTTCCTTTCTGTCTTTCTTTCTTTCTTTTCTTTCTTTCTTTCTGTCTTCTTTTTTCCTTTCTGTTTCTTTTCTTTCTTTCTTTCTTTGCTTTCTTTTCTTTCTTTCCTTCTGTCTTCTTTTTTCCTTTCTTTTTTCTTTTTTTCTTTCCTTTCTTTTCTTTCTTTCTTTCTGTCTTCTTTTTTCCTTTCTGTTTTCTTTCTTTCTGTCTTTCTTTTCTTTCTTTCTTTTTGTCTTCTTTTTTCCTTTCTGTCTTCTTTCTTTCTTTCTGTCTTCTTTCTGTCTTCTTTTTTCCTTGCTGTCTTCTTTCTTTCTTTTTTGTTGTTTCTTTCAATCTTTACGTAATTTTAAAAACATTTACCTAGTATATCTCGTGGTACTACCTCAGTACCCCCCACCCCCGCCCCACCACCAGCGCCAAATCTCCCAGCCCCCGCGACCACAATGTGAATGGCGACCTGAAGAAGTGAATCACTGGTTTTTATTCGAATGTTCTCGCGAGTACGAATAATTTAATTTTGTTATTACTAGGCCGAAGACGAAATCGAATCGAATGTTCTCTTGTTGAAATATGTGTTTCCAGTTTAAAAGTACTATTTGATCTAGTGAAAGGGGAATCTTAACCTTGATTACTCATGTCCTTGGAGACATTTCATTCATTCATTCATTTGCATGTCCCTTGCGGAACTTTGCCTCCTTAACAGCACTCCTGTAGGCCTCTCTGTTGTAAGCAAGGTGGCCTGCCGCTGCTACATCCTTTTGCAGATCGTCGACGATATCTTGCAGCCATCTTCGTTTTGGTCTTCCTCTCTTTCTTCTTCTCATTATGTATCATTCAATGCGGTATTCTCTAAATTATCATGACGTTTAATGTGTTAATGTGTCCAAAATATTTAAGTTTTCTCTCTTTAATCCTCTTTACTAGCCAGCCTTCTTCAATAGTAAGCTCTTGTTGTATAGATATATTTGTTCTTTTTTGTGTCCACGATATTTGGAGAACTCTTCTGTAGCATTTACATTCAAAGTTATTTATGCGTTTCTCAGTTGTTTTGTTAAGTGTCCAGGTCTCACAGGCATATGTTGCGATGGGAAAGATGCACGTCCTTAAAAATCGTATTTTTGTGGTTCTGTCTGCTCCTCTCCACAGATTCTTTATTTGTTTTACTTTCTGAAGAGCGATAGATGTCCTTCTTTTAATTTCCCTCATTGTATCTCCATTATTAGTTAGTAGTGATCCAAGATATTCAAAACTCTCCACTTTTTTCAGTTTTTCCTCATTGATACATATTTCAGCTCCCTTGTTTGTTTTGTCAGTTGTCATCAATTTAGTTTTCTTTGCATTAAGATAGAGATTCTGCTCTTCGCTGTTCTTACGGAGTGACATAATTAGTTTTTCCATTCCTTGAAGACGTACGGTTGAAATCACTGAAAAAATGTTTACATTAGCAAACAAAATTAGCATAGATTATAGATGCTATTTTCAACTATTCTGTTCATATTTACGTATAATTTCTATCAGGGTGAGTCGAAAACGGCAAATTAAGGGACGTAATCATTATAAATAGAGTGGATGTAACGGCTTTTTTTACTTGCCCTCGTATCTTTTCATATATTTTTTCAGCGGTTACGTCCCTTGATTTGTTGTAGTTCTTCATCATCATCGTGTGCCGTATCCCCACTGAAGGTTTTGCTGCAATGAACGTCCACTCTGTTCTGCTTCTTTTCTTTGTAGAGCACTTGTCCAAGCTGGTCCTTCCCTTCCCACGTGTGTCAGTGTCGCCCTCTTGTTCCCCTCCCTTCGATCTTGTCCCCAAGATAGGGTCTTCAGTATAGTATTATGCCTCTTCTTCTTGTGTGAAAAGTATCTTAACTGTGTTGTTTTTATGATTTTCAGTGTCTCTCTTCCTTGTTTGGTTTCTTTTCTGTCCATGGAATACGCCCTATTCTGTATATCCACATTTCAAGGTCCTAGATTTTCTTTCACACTGTCTTATTCAAGATCTAGGCTTCTACACATTAAAGGAATATATGTGTGTGTGTGTGTGCGGGCGTGCGTGCGTGTGTGTGTGTGTGTGTGGCATTTTACAATACGTTATCTCACTTGATGTGATATTTGTTTTGATGTGAGGGTCTTACTCCTTCTGCTGAAAATGTTTTTTATCATTCCTCTTCTTCCGTTTAATTTCCGTTCCACATTTTCCATCTAAGTACCTAAAACTTTTCACCTGTTCAAGTAACTCTAAAAAAAATAATAATAATTTTTATAACCGAAGCTATTGACATCTTTAGAAGCCATACTGGTTTTTTTATAGGACTAATGATAGTGACGATGATTTGGACAGTGTGGCTAAGGGGGTATGGAGATAGATAGGCCACTTCATAGTAGGTATTTTCGTGCAGAAGAGGTAACAACACCTAAAAAAAAAAAACAGGTAATATCTGGGTTACTGACGCACGGGAAATAACTTAAAGAAAAGTTAAAGCTCAAGATGCCAAGAGTTGTGTCCCAGCGCAGCAGTATGATCTTCAGATTGTAACTTCCTACTTATATAAACTTTATAAAGCGTGCGATATTTAGATCTCGCATTCAAAGGAGGAATTATAAAATGAGAAAACGTCTCTTGATAATACAGAAGTGGAAGCGATTGTTCGAAATAAGAAGAGACATGATTTCTCTCACCCTATTTAGTTTGGTTAGCTGTCACACCTTTCATATTCTGTTCATTTGTTAGAACATGTAGGAATGTTAAGTGCTTTCTATTTTTTTCCTAACTAAATTATTGTTATTTTGAAAATTCACCAAGTTTGTACTGTGTTTTCTTTTTTAGTGTAGTGTAGCGCTCACTTACTAAAAGTTACCCATATTTTCTGAAGATAATATTTTGCATTTAAAACACATAGCTACCATACATGTGTGAAACTTTTACAAAGTATGGGGTTCGTGACCTAGATTTTGAAAGAGCAGGTGATCCGCTCACCCCGGCCTAAAGCGAGGGTGAGATCTAATTTCTGATGATCAGCGAGGAATAGTATATTTCTCTCTCTCTCTCTCTCTCTCTTCTCTCTCTCTCTCTCTCTCTCTCTCTCTCTCTATCTATCTATCTCTCTCTTGCAGATTGCCTCCTGCCTCGTCTCTCTTTTCGTTATAATCTTTTATGCCATTTCATGTCCTGTTCTCCGTTGCATTTCTTGTGCAGCAAAACCTATTCTTACATTCGATAATCTGGGACGGTGATCGACCAAGAAACCATTTCTCATACGCTTATTGGCATGTCGCAAGACAACAGCAAATTAACTTCACTTCACGTGGTCTTCAGCCAGTCTATATATATATATATTAATGCCCGTATGGGCTCGCTAGATAACTCTACCACGTGTGTGGTGAGGGTTTGTAGATTAAAATCTACTTAACCTGGGTAGAAAGATCACCTTTTTATTTATTTATTTCATGGTCGCCTTCCGTGCCAGGTAAGTCTATTTATATTGTGTACTTTCGGCTTTTGCTAAGGGTCCTCTTCGGCTTTTGCGTTTTTCTCCAATATCGTCTTTGCTCACTCTGTCTTTAATCTTTTGTACGCACTTTCCACTCCACGGATATTTTAATGTGATTTGCAAAGACCAGATCGTTTCCAGTCCATTTTTATTCCCCAAAATATAATAATGAAAAAAAGGGACAGCGTACTATCGCTTTAAATTTGCCTCTTTTATTTGTAATATGGCATTTGTCTCCTTCTTCAGCCCACCAAATCTCATGCCTGATATATTTCATAAGTTATCTCTCTTCATTCAGACAACGCGGAACCATATTTTGTGTATGTTCTCCTAGGTACAAAAGTGCTCTAAAATACTCCATACTGTTCTATGTACTGTTTTATTTTTTTTAATCTATGTTCTCTTGATAGTTCATCTCATCATAATTTGTATGCCTATCTCTTGCTTGGTGGTTCATCTCAATATACTTTATATGCCTATCTCTTGTTTGGTGGTTCATCCCATTATACTTTATTTGCCTATCTTTTGTTTGGTGGTAAATCTCATTATAATTTCTATGCCTATCTCTTGTTCTACATTCCCATCTTTTGCCCTGGCATATCTCTCCATCCCACGGACAGTACAAAAAGAGATTTTTACTCTTAATTATACCTAGACGGCAAGGCTGGCGCTTTGTTAGGATTCTGTGTGTTTCTTTCATTGCTTGTATAACTGCGTATGTTACTTATTATATATCGCTGAATTAATCATACTTGCAAAGCAGTTACCAAACTTTTTTTTCTTTTTTATAACTTCACGGCTCACGGATATGCGAAAGTTCAGCACACGTCTCTAAACCAGCAGCTGATAAATGGACAGAAAATATTTTTTTTTCTAAAGGATGTGAGTGGACTTGTCAATACTCAACAAGTGTGAATTCTTCACGGGGCACTGGTTGATAATCACTGTTTAATAGATTTTTATAGCCAGTTTAATTAATATCTCATACCATAACTTTCTAGGTTGGTGGACTGCACCTTCTACATTGTTGCTGCATGAAAGTTTGATGGGTGGGTACGTGTGTAGATTTGTTTTGCTGCAGGTTCACACGCTCAAGGAAGTGTTGACCAAAAAGTTTCGAAAATGTGTTACGGGGATTTTCGTCAGTAATGATCACTCACTTGGCATGGTTTTAGGTCAAGCAGAAAATTAAGTTAATGATGTTATTTCTTTTCTCTGGAGGAAAAAATAACTGCTTTTTTGAATAAATATAATATTTTGATTTCTTCCTCGGTACTTTTTAAATGATTCATGGCTTGTTTACTTACATTCCAGTGCTCTGTTTTGTTTTAAAATTGTCAAAGCTCTATCATGGCTCCTATTTTGGCGTTTCATCCTGATATGTTTGTCTGTACTACTCATTTTTTCCATCTCAAACGCGAGCAATAACCGACACCAGCACATACACTAGTGGAAGTTCAAATATTTTATAGATTATTTCTCTTACGTGTAGAAATAAACTGGAATGGTTTTCCTCGCTGAGACTTTATTGTTGTAAATCACGCCTGAACTATTGTGAAGGGGAAGATATTAAGACAGATCAATAGATACAAATATTTAGCTACATTCATAACATCTGAGAGCAGGTGCACTGAAGAAATCAGAACCAGGATAGCAATGAGAAAGACCTGTGGAAAAATGAAGAACATATTAAAAAATATCAAGAATCTTGAGAACATATGGCATTTAAAAGTTATAAGAACAAAAACGAAGTTAAAATTATTCAATTCAGATGTAATATCCACCCTCATTTATGCATGTGAAAGCTGGGAAACAACTAAAGAAATAGACAAGAAATTAGGCTCTTTCGAAAACAAATACCTAAGGATAATACTCGATATAAAGTGGAACAATTATTTATAAATAGGAAACTACGAGGCTTTGGTTCGGTAAAGTATGAGAACAAAATTTTGTAAGATTAGACCTCGAAAAAAATCGTAGACAAAAAAGTGCTTTGTCTACGATTTTTTCGAGGTCTAATCCTACAAAATTTTGTTCTGATATAAAGTGGAATGAATTCAAGAACAACGCAGAGATCAGACAAATGGGCAAGCAACAACCTGTCTCATGGGTGATCAGAAAAAGAAGATGGACATATGTCGGTCATGTGATAAGAAGAAGCAATTAGAGAATCCCCAAACAAGCTATCAAATGGAACACAACAGGCCGAAGAAAAAGAGGTCGACCACGTGAAACTCTAAAGAGGCCATTGTTAAGAGAAGCCAATTCGGTGGGTATTACATCCCTTGATAAGATTGAAAACCTCGCCGAAGACAGGACATCTTGGCGAACTACCATGCGGGCCCTATGTGACGTTTAACGGCACGGGAAAGATGTAAGATGTAAGATTAAGAAATGAAAAAAATGTTCGAAATAAGAAAAAAAGAGTTCTAAGATGCTATATAGAACCTATTCTATTTTATGCAAATGAAACATGGACCATAAATAAACACTTAGAACAAAAGAATAAAGGCTACTAAAATGTGGTTCCTAAGAAAGATGCTTTGCATACTATGGACAGCCAGAAAGACAAATGAAGAAAGATTACAACAGGCTAAAGAATATTCAAAACTGGTGCCATACATAAGAAAAAAAAAACAATCAAAATTTCTAGGACACATCAACAAACACGAAAGTTTCCAAAAAATAATCATGACTGGAAAGTAATGGCAAAGAAGAGGGCGAAGAAGACAGACATACCCAGATGGCTTGGCTTGACTGCATGGTTTGGTGTGAAAACAACTGAATTTATTTCTAGATACGGAAGATTGGGCGAGACAGAGAGAGATGACCACCTACGCGATCACCTGTGATCTGATCTGAAATCAAGTCTAACGCAGAGAAGACCGAAGGTTTGGATCGTTTTTTTTTCTGATGCATGAACAGAATCAAAACAGCTTGATATAACCTTCACTGGAACTAAAGATTTTAGTAACGTAACAGAACATGAGACTGAAACACAAGGATTTTACAACGAAGGGACAAAAGGAAGAAAATGTAACCGCGTCGCTACTGCTTTAGGTACTGTAAAATAACGGTTGTTTCCCTTACCAAAACTGTGCCTTTATAGTCGCGAATGGGAATACAGATTAGTGAACGTTACTTTTCATTGTTCTTATACGTTGAAGCAGAGAAAGGTTAAGAGACTGTTTATTCACCTGTTTCTTTGTTCTCTTTTCACTTTCTTTTCTTTCGTTTCTTTACATCTTAAAAAAATGTTCTACTTTTACTTTTCTCAAGATATTTTTTTCTGCTTACTTCTTTTGTTCTCTTTCTTTGTTATAATCCTCATTTGTTCCCTTTCTCTTCTATTGTCCTCATTGTTTTCTCTTTTCTTTCCTATTGTCCTTCTTTGTCCTTTTTTTCTTATTTGTCTTCTTTTTCACTTTCTTTCTTAGTGCCCTCATTTGTCCCCCACCCCCTCCCCCCACTTTTGTTTACCTCCTTTGTAATCTTTCTGTCCTGTTGTCCAGCGTTTGTCCACTTTCTGTCTTATTGTTCCCCATTGTTCAATTTCTTTCTTATTGTCCCCCTTCCTCCATTTTCTTTCTTATTGTCCCCCTTTGTTCATTTTCTTTCTTATTGTCCCCCTTTGTCCAATTTCTTTCTTATTCTTCCCCTTCCTCCACTTTCTGTCTTATTGTCCCCCTTCGTCCATTTTCTTTCTTATTGTTCCCCTTCCTCCACTTTCTTTCTTATTGTCCCTCTTTGTCTATTTTCTTTCTTATTGTCCCTCTTTGTCCAATTTCATTCTTATTGTTCCCCTTCCTCCACTTTCTTTCTTACTGTCCCCCTTCGTCCATTTTCTTTCTTACTGTTCCCCTTCCTCCACTTTCTTTCTTATTGTCCCTCTTTGTCCACTTTCTTTCTTATTGTCCCCCTTTGTTCAATTTCTTTCTTATTGTCCCCCGTCTTCCAGTTTCTTTCTTATTCTCCCCCTTCCTCCACTTTCTTTCTTATTGTTCCTCTTTGTCCACTTTCTTTCTTATTGTTCCCCTTTGTCCACTTTCTTTCTTATTGTTCCCCTTCCTCCACTTCCTTTCTTATTGTCCCCCTTCCTCCACTTTCTTTCTTATTGTCCCCCTTTCTCCATTTTCTTTCTTATTGTCCCACTTTATTATGTTTCCCTCTTTTTCTGTCTTCTTTTTTTGTAGTTGTCTTTCACTGCCAATTGTGAGTGAGTTTGTGTGTGTATGTGAGTGTTTACATCTTTAAAATCTTATTCTTTGGCATTGTTTTCAGTCTTTTAAGCAGGAGAATATATTTAAATAACATGATTCTGCCCGCCCCTTACATTTTCTGTTTGGTTTTTAAAACTTGTTTCTTCTCTCTCTCTCTCTGAACCTTAAGTGCCCAGGGCACATGGGGCTTCCGCAAGGGTTTTCCACAAATGCCTGTCCTTCGCCTTTTTTCTGCTCTTGCCCAGGTGAGCCCTCTATTGCTCAAATCCTTTCTGTTGTTCTTCTCCATGTTTCTTTTGGTCTACCCTTACTTCTGCTCCCCTGTGGTGTCCATCTTAGTGCTATTTTTGGTAGTGAGTTGTCAGTCATTCGGAGCACATGTCCCAACCATCGCCAGCGTCTTTCCTCAATAATTGTTGTCAGTGGTTTCATCTGCATTTCTGCTAATAAGATGTTATTTCTTATGGTGTTTGGCCAAAATATTTTTCTAATTCTTCGTAAACATTTAGTCTGGAAAGAATTCAACTTGTTTTCTATGGTTTTGGTGATTTTCCAGCATTCACTTCCATAGAGTAGTACACTTAGAACATTACTCTTAAATATCCTGATTTTATATTTATGCTTAGTTTATTTGATTTCCATATATTCTGCAGCATTGCAAAAGCCTGGTTTGCTCTAGTAAGTCTGCTGTTGATGTCCTCTGTGCTGTCTCCATTTTCTACTACTCTGCTGCCAAGGTATACAAATTCGTTGACCTCCTCCACTAACTTGTTATCTACTCTGAGTACATTTCTGTTGTTCACATTTTGCTTCATTAACTTTGTCTTTCCTACATTGATCTTTAGTCCTATGTTGTTTGCATTCTGAGTTAGCTTGTTTATTTTATCTTGCATATCTCTGTGACTGCTTGATAATAGACAAATGTCGTCCGCAAAGTCAAGGTCCTCCAGCACTGTGTCAAGGGTCCATTGTAATCCTCTGCGTTTGTCTGATGTTGCCTCCTTCATTAACCAGTCTATTGCCAAGATAAATAATGTTGGTGATAGTACACATCCCTGTTTCACTCCTGTTTGTACCCTAAAGCTGCTGGAGGTATGTTCTCCACAGATAACTTTGCACTGAAAACCCTCGTATAGGGCTTTGATTACATTTACTATTTTATGGGGGAGGCCATGCCATCTTAGGATTTTCCACAGTGCATCTCTGTTGACACTGTCAAGGCTTTCTCAAAATCTATGAATAATGCATATGTTGTACTATGCCACTCATTTGCCTGTTCTAATATTTGTCTAAGTACAAATATGTGGTCTATGCATGATCTTCCTTTCCTAAATCCTGCCTGCTCTTTCCGAAGTTTTTCCTCAAGTGTTGGTACAATTCTGTTGATGATTATTCTGCAAAATACTTTACTGGTGAGAGGCAGTAGGGTAATGCCTCTCCAGTTCCCGCAATCTCTGAGGTCACCCTTCTTTGGTAGTTTTACTATAAGACCAGTTTTCCACTCCTCTGGGGCTTTTTCTAAATCCCAAATTTGTTGTTATATCTGGCAAAGTTGTTTTGGTGTTTCTATTTCTTCTGCTTTCAACATCTCAGCAGTCACTTCATCTTCATCTGGTGCCCTGTCTGATTTTAGCTTCTTTATCGCCTCCTTTACTTCATTTATTGTTATTGGTCCTGTATTGATGTTTAGTTCCGTTTTTGCTTCAGGTATGTCTATTGTTTGTGCTCCTTGTGTTCTGTTTAGTAGGGTATTAAAGTGGTTCCTCCATCTTTCAATTTTTTCTCTTTCTCCACTGACCAGTTGTCCATTTTGTGTTCTTACTGCACTTTCACATCTTGTGTTGAAGTTACCTGTCATCTGCTTTGTGATTTTATATATGGTTTTCATGTCATTTGTATATGCTGCTTTCTCTGCTGTTTCTGCTAAGTTGTCAATATTGACGTTTATCTTGACGGCATGATTCCTTCATTCTTTGTCTTTTTGTGCATAATTACTTAAAACTCGTTCTTTAAGCCGTTGTGATTTGGTGTTCAGTAATTTTCCCTTGGTTCTTTTCTTTGCTCTATCTTTTCCCATGTGGTCTCGCTATCCATTCCTCTTTTCTCCTTTTCCGATATCCCAGCACCTCTTTTGCTGTTTCCTGTAGTGTTTTATTGAACTCTAATATGGACATTTCTGCTTCGTCTTGTAGGACACTGAAGCGGTTCTTAAGTACTATTGAGAATTCATTTCTTGTTTGCTGGTCTATCAGTTTTCTTGTATCAAAATGTAACTTTCTGTGTTCTCCGATTTTGGCTTTCCTTAATTTTAGTTTTATTTTTGCTACCAGAAGGTTGTGATCACTTCCTACATCTGCTCCTTTCCTTACTCGCACATCTTGTAGTGACCGTTTCCACTTGTTGTTAATTAGTATGTGATCAATTTGGTTTTCTGTGGTTTTATCTGGTGACCTCCAAGTCACCTTATGGATGTTTTTGTGTTGGAAAATTGTCCCTCCGATGGTCATCATGTTTTCTTCACAGAAACTGCACAGTCTTTCTCCATTTTCATTTATTTCTCCGATTCCTTCTCTTCCCATGATTCTTCTTCTGTCTTCATTTCCTTCACCTACTTTTGCATTGAAGTCGCCCAAGATGAGTAGCATATCATGCTTGGGTATTGTTTCTACTGTTGCTTGGAGGCTGTTGTAAAAATCTTTTTTTAATTCCTCTTCAGCTGCTTCTGTTGGTGCATAACAAACTATAATAGACAGCTTCGTGAATCTTGAGTTGAACCGTGCATATAATAATCTCTCATTTATTGGGGTCCATTTCAGCAATGCTCTTGATGCTTCTTTTGTTATAATCAATGCTACTCCTCCTTCATGAAGATCTTCTTTACCTGACCATATTATTGTATCTTCTATGTGCTGTGTTGTTAATTTCCTTCTGCCTTGTCCTGTCCATCTTGCTTCTTGTATTCCTAGTATGTCTAGTTTATATCTGTGCATTTCCTTGATAGTTTGTGCTAGTTTTCCAGTCTGGTTTAGTGTTCTTACATTCCATCTGCCTATTTGCATCTTATGTTTAGGTTCCAGGAGGTCTGCAGTCGGGCTGGGGACTTCCAGTGGCTGGCTTTCATCCACAATCTTCATGGGCTCAGTTTCCTGATACGCATTTCTCCTTCCACCTGCATTTGCTTTTTCCCTTGCTTCCGTTTCTGTAGCAGTATGATAGTTTTTTTTTATCAGATAGGGTTGCTGGCCCTATGCTGAACCCTCCTTAGTCGCCTTTTACGATCATGCATGGTAGGGTACAGTGGTCCTATTCTTTGCAGATCCCGGGTACCACACGGGGGATGTTTCTTCTAGTTCCATGTAAAAAAAAAAACAAAACTATTTTATTATCTCAGATTTCATTTTGACACTTCACATTATTTACTCATTTCTCCCCAGGATATTACTCACCATCTGATATAACTACCAACTGTCTATATTTACTATCTGTCTATATTTACCATCTGTCTATATTTACTATCTGTCTATATTTACTATCCCCGTAGTTTTCCTTGCTTTCTTAGACCATTCAGAGATGTGAAAAGTCGAGTGAGATATATGACCACACAGCACACACTTAGACTTAAGAGACAAGAGCTCATTAGACTGCCATTTTCCTGATTGCTAGACTTTGAAATAACGTTTTCAGTAAACTCTAGAACTGCAGTTTCTAACACTAGGACGCATCTTCTTCCCCATTCTTTCCTTCATGTCCCACTCCCTTCTTTTTCCTGTGATTTCTTTTCTTCGTCTATTCTTACTTTTATTTGCAAATGCTGCTCTTTTCCGGTTGTTCCTCATCTTTTCTTTTTCTTGTTTAAAAACTTTTTTTTTCACCATTTATCAATATTTCCAGGATTAGTTTTAATCAAATTTATATTTATTGTATTTTTTAAATATAGAATGTTTACGAGTGACACTGTCTCATTATGCAGGGTTTGAAAAATGAAGTCCTTGCAAAAAAAAAAAAAAGGTAAAAAGGTCAAATTTCTGTCTCAGTGCCATTAAGGCATATCGGGGAACACAGTGTTGTAAGGAGTGGAAAAATAAGCAAGCAGTGACCCGGTTTTGAATGGAAAATCCCCAGGCCTTCGAGTCCGGCGCTGACCAGGTATATATATAAGACGAGAATAGAAAAAAAGGGAGAGAAGTTGAGCACGTGGAAGTCCAGCGGCAGACGTGGACCAGGAGGGTCATTCGATAGATGGAGGCTGACGTGTATAGTTTAGTTGTGTGCATTTGTAATCAGGATTGAAATCATATTATTCAAGGAACCTTTTTTTTATGAATCAATAACGCGTGTGGAAATATATAAACATATGGACTTCATGCGCATAGGTTTTATTTTGATTCGCATTGCCTTGTGGATCAGAACTTTGTAAATACATTGATCGTGATTTTAAGAAAAAGGATTGTTGTTTCGTGTTCCTGTTATATATATGTAAGGTGTGAATGTATGGTATAGTCATCCTTCCACCACTCAGTACGACGATGGCCAGACAAAATAAAAGACTGAATAATAATTCACGTCAGTAAAAGCAAATATAAAATATTAATAAATGTACAAACAATAAAATACTACAGTGTTAGGCCCATATTTTCCATGACCTTCGGCACATCTGATGCGGTCAGTATCAGGCCTGGCCGCGATTACCTTCCCAGGTTTCTGTGGTACCCGTTTTTAGAGGCTGGGTAGAAATAAAGGTTTGGAATAACTGCATTATCCGGGTTTTACAAATCATGACTTTATATAAAACAGGAGTAAGTAGAGCTGATGTTCTGTAAGTGGCTTCTTCTTCTTCTTCTTCTTCTGTCTCATTGGAATTGCTGGTATGGTGTTCTTTGTAGCCGATGCGATGAAGATGATGAGGTACAGCATCGTATCGGATTGGGAGCTATTTTTTCAGTTCCTGGGTGGGTCTACGGAGCCGGGGGTGAGGGAGGGTGTAGCACATCTTCAGCAGACTCCACCGTCTTGTAGACTATGCGATCACCGTGCCGTTAACCAGACTAGGCCTTTTACTGGTGGTACCAACGGAGAACTGGCTCAAGGCCTTCGCCAGCCTTAACACCTGCGTGTCAACTTTAGTTTACTGACTATCAACTAAGACAGGGTCTTCAGCCTCCTCTGTAAATAGACTTTTTTTTCCCTGGAGTTTGCCAGACCTTCAGAGAGCCAGTAGCAGAATAGAAGAATAATTGTTTTCTGTACTGATCTAGCGCTTGGAACTAGCGTGTTATATGACAGCATCTTCACGTGTACATGAACTAGTGAACCTACAGCTGGGGTCAGCAAGGCGAAGCTGGTTATGTCCTCGGTCTCTGACATCGCGGTACAGCCTTGCCACACATCTCCGGCGACATACATCCTCGTCACAGATCTCCGGCGTCATACAGCTTCGGCACAGATCTCTGACGACATACAGCTTCGCCACAGATCTCAAACATACATATATCCTCGTCACAGATGTCTGGTGACATACAGCTTCGCCACAGATCTCAAACATACATATATCCTCGTCACAGATGTCTGGTGACATACAGACTCGCAATATATCTCTGGCGACATAAAGATTCGCCATAGATCTCTGGCGACATAAAGATTCGCCACAGATCTCTGGCGACTTAGAGACTCGGTGGAGATGTCTAGCGACATGAGCCTCGAATAAGATCTATGGCGACATACTCTCGACATCCTCCAACGATATATAACCTCGACATAGATCTTCAGAGATATGCAGTCTGGACAATATTTTCCACGGAGCATATATAGGTTGCTTTTATTTCAAATTCTTCTTCTCTCTGCGAGATCTTCTACCACAAAGTTATGATAGATCCTTGCAAATGAAGCAGATATATTTAGGTCACAGAGGTTCGCATTTCAGCACCAAACTTCGGTCTCTGCATCATACAGTTCACGTCATGTACAAAAACATCATCAATAACAAATATTTCGGAAAAGAAGATTTCTCTATAGGCGAGAAAAGAAGCAAAAAAAAAAAAAACATGCAGAGAAAGAAACTTCATGTGTCTGTGTGAATTCAGACGAGATAAAGAATGAAAAAATGTAGTCGGTGTTATTTCCTTAACTGTTATCAATAAATACAGTAACATAGAAGTATAGAACAACGAAAATCACTGTTCTCCAAGAGTAAACATGACACATACATGTATTTATTACATCAAGAAGTACAACAGTGTACTAGTGATAGTAACAACAATAATAATCATTAACATTAGCGCCCTAACCAGTACGACAGTGTAATAAATGCAACTAATAAACATTACATTAGAAAGATGCAGATATTGTCCATGCTGAAGTGCTGGAAACGTATGTGTTAGTATTTACATTGTTGTGAAACGATATTGTTGCTTTTATCTAGAATAATGCAATCACTTACGAGACAGTTCCTTCAAAATATTTTGTTTCTACGGCTCCTTCACGATCTACAACGATGTTGAGGCCATCATCCTTCAATTTAATGTGCCGTCTAGTCAAGGAGATTAGAGACATTAACACCATATCCCCTTGAGGCCTGTATGGCACAGCAGGGCAGGATAGCTATCTTTTTTTATGAAACCTTAACTTTGTGGGTATTTGTGAATGCAACTATATCAACAGCCCAGATTTACAGGTTTTCAAATTAAGCCACGCCTACCTCATGCATTGCTTTTCTACAGGCGATCCCCCAAAACCAGAATAAGCGTGTTGCTCTGGTATCACAAGTTTGAAAGTTGTATTTCTACTTCAGATACCGTGTCTACACTACCCAGGTACCACGTTTTCTAGACAGAGAGAGAGAGGTTCTCAGTCTGGTGAGAAAGAATCACGTCACAGCGCTCTTCTTCCTAAGGTTTGCTACTCCTATAGCTTACCACAGGGTCCGGTGTTAACTTCACAAGGGCTGTCGAGCCTCTATATATGTGGTTCTCAAGTCTTTTTTTTCAGATCGCATACTCACTCATGAAACCACAGACAATTCATCACCACCCCCACCTCTCACCCCCACTGGCCTCAAACATACACGCAAACACGCACATACTTCCCCGCTACATAACTAGGCATAAAGGGACAAGCAAGAGTAAGGAAAACAGCAGAAAAGGCCTCATGCGAAACAAGCAATGAGAACTTAAATAATTTCGTTTGCCACTACTAATACCGGTAAAAATAACATCGCCAAGGGCAGTGCCAATTGGAGGATCGCGGGTTCAGTTCCAGGACAGGGGATAAAAGGCAGCAACTCACAAGATCTCTGGGAGTCATGACCCAGATGGGCCAGGCCCCCCCCCCCTTCCTCTTTTAGAGTCTGAGGGGCGGGGGGGGGTACTTCCTCTGATGATGTGAAGGAGTCATATTATTGTTCCTCTCTCAACAGTAGAGAGCTTCCTACATAAGAAACAACATTCATCTTCTTCTACCGTACTTAATTTAAATTTGCTGCTCGGGATCCTGCATGTTCTTTCACGGAGTTTCAGGGGTTCGCGGACCCCGGCTTTGGAACCGCTGGTTAGAATGAAGGTCTAAATTTAGCTTTGCTTTTATAATTATGTATAAACATTACGTTTGATCTTGAACTAGAGACTCATGCTTATTCCAGTTATGAATAGTTCCACGTGTTCAATAAGCTTACTACATTCAGTACCATGGTAGGATAGGTCTGGTGCAAGCTTCGTACTGTGCTGATCCCGAGCCTGTTTGATGTAAGTCCGTATACACCGGGCCCGTGGCCGACGCGCATATGCCGTGGTAACCGCTCTTGGGAGAGTCGCTGCAGTTGATGCCCTGGTAGACGTGCTCTCTCTGGTGCCTGTAGTGTTGGTAGTGGTGACCGGAAGCTGTTGGTGACGAGGAAGCTGCAGGCGACAAGGAACTGTTCACCATTTGTTTCTGAGACAGGTTGCAGGCGTCGGTCAGTTCGGAGGTGAAACTGGTGGTGTCGAAGTGGTGACTGGATGACGTATGTTTGTTGACGTCTGGAGAGTTGGAGGATGGCGGGGTGATGCTGCAGGCATCCATGGTAGACGAGGTAAAGGGAACTGTGAAGTGATGGTGAAATGATGAATACGCTTGATGCATGCGGCCCGCGGGACTCATAAGACTAGGAATGGTAAATGCAGGAATGATGTCCTTGTATGGAGACAACTCTTTATAATTAGAGGTGAAGTGGTCTTTGTACATTGTTGACGAAATGTGGTCTATGTAAGCAGCAGGAATGTGGTCTTTATAGGGAATAAAAGAAAACTGATCTCTATGATTTTGATCTTTGTACATGTGGTCTCTAGTTTCTAGTCCACTGTCTCTGTCATAAATATGAGAATGCCCAGAGAAATCCGGTTTCCCATAAGGATATGTGTTGCCGTAATCCCTGTATGTGCTGGGATCAGGTTCAGGAGGGGTCAGCAGACTTGCAGGGGGATCATTATTCAAAAATGGAGGCTGGGATCGCGAGTTCGTTTTGATAACGGATTCCCTGTTAGCGTACAGACTTCGCAGAAAATTGGACGCTGTCAGCATGTCTGAGCCGGATGCTCTAGACGACGGCAGCCACGAGGAAGACGATGACTGACAGTTGGAAGCCAGTCCTGGGAACCCTTTGCCTGCTCCCGCGGAATCCACTAACGAGCTGTCGAACGGGCTTCTGTCATTCTGAGTGCCAAATGCTGTTGTTGAAACCGAGGCAGGCAGATGCCGGTTCATGGCTGCTTCCAGTTCCTTAACAGAACTGCCTGTAACTGCGATCTGGCTGGAAGAGTGGCTGTCGTGAGTATCCATAAACGTGGTAGATTTATGCTTCTCTGAGTTCTGAGACGGCGCTCCCTTGAAGACACTTGAGGAATGTTGGATGATATTTCGATCCGGTGACTTTCTCAAAGTTCTTTTGACCGACAAATCCTCAGGAGAAGACATAATGGTTTCAGTGGAAAGAGATGGCGCAACGTTAGGTAGAATTCTGTGCTCTTCCAGGATCTTCTCAACGCCTTGAGCTACTGTATTTAAATTCTGGGATGCACTTGTTATAACGGAGGTCTTATTGTCCGCTTGAGTTAGATTAACTGCCTTTTCTGATTGGTCTGTATTTAGGGGGTCACAATTACTTCGTTTCCGCTTCCGGGGATTTTCCATTTTCCGGCGTTTTGTTTTGCTATCCAGACTTCCGCAGTTCTTCTCCGGAGAAGATACCCCTGTGTCTTCTCCGGAATTCTCCGCTGGATTCTTGGGACACGAGATCTCTGAGGTAGCTCGATATTCACCATTAGATGGTTCACCTGGCAGAGCTGTTGGGCTTGATGATATGTTTTTGACGTTTGGTGACAGAATCTTGTTCTTAGAGACCAGGGTGCCAGATGATTTCTTGGACTTCAGTTCTGAAACAAAAAATCGTACTGAATCTTGACGCTGTGTGGTAATACTGTCACAATGAATATGATAGAACATTTATCAATCTGTCATCATTAGATAAAAGATGGTTTACTAAGAATTTTTGTCCCTTGAAGGCAATAATGGTCAGAGCCAGTAATTTATACTAACGTTATTGCTCACCACTGAATGTGTTAAAGGAATAATCGGTATGAAATAGTTTATGACCGTCAGTTATTTTTTTTAAATACAAAATGCAACAAAAAATGAATCAATTTTTACAAAACATGGACTGATATTTTACTTAAAACGCACCCACTTTGGAGAATGTCTGCTGTTTGACAAACTTTAAACAATACAAGGATTGACGACAGAATTGTAAAGTACAAGAGAGATGTCACAAGGAATAAGACTTTAAGATTCAAGGCTTGAAAGGAAGGGCAATAACTGAAATATTTGTTATAAGGGGGTGCATATTTTTTTTTGCTTATCTTCTTAACTTGAATGAATGTTTGTTTAACGCAACTTTAATGCTTGTTAACAAAAAGCATGGAACAAGATGGCTTACCTAGATAGCATAATCACAGTTTTATGTATGTCTCAGGATGCAGAGAGACTGCAGACCTTTGTTAACACCCGTCTAAAGAAGATTCTCAGAGTAGACGGCCAGAAACCATCAGCAAAGAACGGCTATGGCCGAAAAAAAAAAAACGAACCAACCCAAACTGAAAGAAATGATAAGGAAAAGACGTTGCAGATAGATAGGACTCACGCTTCGAAAGCCTACCACAAACATAACCAGACAAGCTCTCACCTGGAACCCCCAAGGGAAAGAGGAAACAAGGAAGACCTAGAAACATCTGGCGAAGGAGAACTGGAAGCAGAGATTAAAAAAAAAAGATCGACTACACCTGGAGACGGATAGAAGAAACAATCAAGAACATAGATAGATGGAGAGCTATTGTTGATGACTATACCCGGAGACGGATAGAAAAAACAGCCAAGGACAGAGATAGATGGAGAGCTGTTGTTGATGACTACACCTCAGATAGGGGTAAAGCCGGCGAGGAAGGAAAGGATACAGCTAGTGTCAGGGTGAATACGCTGTCTGTTTTGGAAATCAGAGACCCATATGTGACATGCTGATGTCAGGTTGGGGGAACCATAGGTGACATACTGATGTCAGGTTGGGTGAACCATAGGTGACATGCTGATGTCAGGTTGGGGGAACCATAGGTGACATGCTGATGTCAGGTTGGGTGAACCATATGTGACATGCTGATGTCAGGTTGGGGGAACCATAGGTGACATGCTGATGTCAGGTTGGGTGAACCATATGTGACATGCTGATGTCAGGTTGGGTGAACCATATGTGACATGCTGATGTCAGGTTGGGGGAACCATAGGTGACATGCTGATGTCAGGTTGGGTGAACCATAGGTGACATGCTGATGTCAGGTTGGGTGAACCATAGGTGACATGCTGATGTCAGGTTGGGGGAACCATATGTGACATGCTGATGTCAGGTTGGGTGAACCATAAGTGACCAAGACCCTGTCCCACCTCTCCGTTGGTACCTGACGTAACAGGCCTAGCCTGGTTACGGGGCATGGATCACCACAGTCTCCTTGGTGTTGGCGTCTTCTAAAGAAGTATTGGACATCCTTTGCTTTGTAGCTCCATTCAGAAAAATAGCCACCATAACCCGCTCCCAAGCTGCGCCTCAACAGCTTCACCACATCGTCTGCAAAGGACACCAGTTTGCAGTTCCAGGGAGACAGAAAACGCTAAAGACAAGATAACGTTAAAGACAAGATAACACTAAAGACAAGATAACACTAAAGACAAGATAACGTTAAAGACAAGATAACACTAAAGACAAGATAACGTTAAAGACAAGATAACACTAAAGACAAGATAACATTAAAGACAAGATAACACTAAAGACAAGATAACATTAAAGACAAGATAACGTTAAAGACAAGATAACACTAAAGACAAGATAACACTAAAGACAAGATAACGTTAAAGACAAGATAACACTAAAGACAAGATGACACTAAAGACAAGATAACGTTAAAGACAAGATAACACTAAAGACAAGATGACACTAAAGACAAGATAACGTTTAAGACAAGATAACACTAAAGACAAGATAACGTTAAAGACAAGATAACGTTAAAGACAAGATAACGTTAAAGACAAGATAACACTAAAGACAAGATAACGCTAAAGACAAGATAACGCTATGGCGTGTCAGACAGAATTTCTCAAATTGTTTTCTATCAGTTTTCATTTCTTTTGTCCACACTCGTTTAAGTTCATAAGTATAAAAGCAAAGCGTTCGAAGAAAATGATTCTCTTTCTTCAATGTTAAGTTTTAGTCTACATTCGACTGTTTGCTATGTTGTGTTAAAATATGAAAATAATAATAAAATAAGTACCGCATTTGCAGTTTGTTTGGTTGTTGAATATTTGTGAATGTTAAAAATAGCAGCGAATCATTTTTTTAAAAATAAAAATATATAGGATATATTCAGTCTGAAACATTTTTGCCCAAATTTTTGTTTACGTGTAATAGAGTATACTGAGATAAATCAACAGAGAAACAATTTTTAGGGATTAAATTACAGAAACCTTAAATATCCCACTATATGATGCAAATAACCAAGTCCTATCACGACATCTGTCTGTCCATTGAGCACTGAAAACTGTATGAGAAAGAAGATAAGGAGCACGGCAAGAAACAATTTTAACTATCTGAATGTTAAAAAATATAGCAGCATTGACCTTCAAGAAGCTTGAGAACATATGGCATTCAAAAGTTAAAAGCACAAAAACCACGTTAGGATTCTTTAATTCATATGTAATATCGTCCCTCATTTATGCATGCGAAAGCTGGAAAACAACTAAAGAAAGAGACAAGAAATTAGATTCTTTTGAAAACAAATGCCTAAGGAAAATACTCGCCATAAAGTGTAACGAATTCAAAACCAATGCAGAGATAAGACAGATGAGCAAACAACAACCTGTCTCTTGTTTATCATTCAGAAAAAGAAGATGGACATATGTCGGTCACATGATGAGAAGAAACAGTCAGAGAGAAGCCCAAAATAAGCTATCAAGTGGAACTCAACAGGCCGAAGAAAAAGAAATCGAGGATGTGAAATGCTAAAGAGGACATTGTTAAGACAGGCCAGTTTAGTGGGCATAACATCCCTTGATGAGGTTGAAAAACTCGCCGAAAACAAGAAAACTTGCAAACTATCATGCGAGCCCTATATGACGTTTCGCGACACTGGAAGGATGTAAGATGTAAGAATGTTAAAGCGGAAAGCGTAAATGATATAAATTATTAAAATACTCCATCGACTTCATGTGATTACTACTGTTATTCTAACTTTTTTTCTATTTGACGTCACATAATTACTATTATTATTTTAACTAGTTTTCTGTTGTTACCGCCATTGACTTCAAGAACGTTACATAAGATATGAAGTATCTGATCTAATAAGTTTTTATATAATTTGCCCACAAATAATAAAAAAGAAATGGCACATCAATAACAGATGACGAGGAATACCACAGTATTAAATGTTAAATTCTGAATTAAATATTGCAAGTTAACAAAATGCATCTTTAATTAATGTTTAAAAAATACATGTTGCATACATAAATGAAGATTTCTAATATCTGTACATTCATATTCAGCTTAATCTTTTCCTACCCATGCCAAAAAGTATCAGCAAATTTTGTGTTAGTTTTTCAGAAGTAGAAGAATAGCCCACGTCAAGTCAGCATTTATGACAATGAAAAACATACTATGCGACAAAGATATGTTGACTGACATCAAACAGAGAATTATTGTGTTACATCGAACTCGTATTCATAGACAGTAATCAAAGAGCACTCAGAATCTACTGGAAGCAGGGGAGATGTGGTTCCTAAGGAGAATGATGAGAATAAACAGCCAAGAAAACAAATGAAGAGGTTCGAAGTGAGGCAGGCAAAAAAAAAAAGAAAGATTATGGCAAAATTCAGAAGACAAACGTCCAGATTTATAGGACAATGTGTTGTGAAGAGGCAAACTGGAACGTCTAACCAGGTGACAACAGGAAAACTGAAGGGACAAAGGGGCAGGAGAAGATAAAGAAACAAAATATTTGACGGACTAAATGAGTGGCATGGAGCACTATCCAACACACAGAAAGAGCAGAGAATTGATGGTTGTGGAAATCAGTGAACACCAACGCCTGATTAGTAAAGAACAAAGAGAGAGAGAGAGAGAGAGAGAGAGAGAGAGAGAGAGAGAGAGATATTTTCTCAGATAATGAGTTCACACAAAAGAAATTTATTAAGACTTATATGTGGTGATGTAAAAAAATCAAGCAAATCAATTATCAATTTTTGTTCTTTTGTTCATGCGCCAGTTATAATAGAAGTAAAATATAAAATAATTTCTAAATTAAACTAAACTAGTACAGGAATATGTACATAAACTAAACTATACAGCCAGCACAAGAGGGCTGGGGGAAGGACTAGGGTTTTTGTTACCGTTCAGTTTCTCCTGGCGAGACTGGCTGTTGGAAGAACTGCTCATGGCGGCCGTGACATCTCCCGTCAGCTGCCATAAGTCCACTGGGCAGTTTTTGTCCTCCAAACCACTGATAAGAAGACATAAAATACTAATCAAAATATTTAATGCTTTGAATTTTTTATTTAAAAAAAACACAGTATCACCTGAAGTATTTTTTACTTAAAATAATGTTTATATTCTTTTTCAGCAACGTATTATTTGATAGTGGACCTTTCTGTTACAATTGGTTATTTCTGTTACAATAGGTTATTTCTGTTACAATAGGTTATTTCTGTTACAATAGGTTATTTTGAAGAAATTCTAAGAGACTTTACTTTTTATTCAGTTTCGAAACCTACATATCATTATAAAATGTTATAAAAACAATAAATATCTCAAAAGTTATTTAATGAATTATTTCCATCAGTTTATACCCAAGTTCTTTGACTCCTTAGTGTCTTACATGGCAAGAACATATTCACTCCACCTGTCATGATCTGCAGCCATAGTTTCTATGGAACCTTGGTTGTGCTGGATCCTGGTCGTCCCAGCTTCAATAAAAACTCTTTACCAGGTTATAACTTGGTGGGTTTCTCTTCCCTTTACCATCAGATGGCCATCACGTGGTTGAGCTAGTAATAGTGTTCCTATCTTTTCAAAGAACGTGACTTTCTAGTGCTATATTGGTATAATTCAGTTAGTCAGTCAGTCAGTCAGTCAGTAATTTGCAAGTCCCTTGTGGAACTTCGCCTCCCTAATAGCTCTCCTGTGGGTCTCTCAGTTGTAAGCAAGATGTCCTGCTGCGATGCATCCATTTGCAGATTACCAACGATGTCTTGAAGCTATCTTCGCCTTGGTCTTCCTTTTTTTTTTTCCCATTATGTACTCTTCTAAGAGGTCTTCTCTAAATTATCGTAATGTGTCCAAAATATTGAAGTTTTCTCTCTTTAATCCTCTTTACTAGCTAACCTTCTTCAATATTAAGTTCTTGTAGTATGGATATATTTGTTATTTTTTTATGTCCATGAAATTTGAAGAACTCTTCTGTAGCATTTACATTCAAAGGCATTTATGTGTTTCTCAGCTGTTTTGTTAAGTGCCCAGGTCTCATAAGCATATGTTGCGATGGAATAGATGTATCCCTTTAAAAGTCTTATTTGTGTACTTCTGTCTGCTCCTCTCCACAGCTTCTTTAGTTGTTTTACTTTTTGAAGAGTGATAGATGTCATTTTTAAAATATTCCTCATTATTAGTTAGTAAAGGTCCAAGATATTCAAAATTCTCATTCTCCTCCAATTTTTCTTCATTGCTGAAATTATGCATACAAATAAGAAGACATGTGTGTGTGTTATAGAAAGAGTTGGCAATTAAACGTCTCAGCGATGCCAGCTTAAATGCTGTTTCATTATTCTCCCAGTAATCTTACACTTTGCCATCTTTACAGATGTCGCTGTAGTAAATATCTTTAGCACAAGCTTCTTATTTAGTGGGTACTAGTCACGATGTATTTCTGTAATTATCCATATAGGTCAACGAAAGTGTCTTTCGAGCACACTCCATCTCCATCACCTGGACGTAGAATACAAAACGTGATCCCTATCACCATGGTCAGCACTGAAAACGGGCAAGAGTCTGGGCGTTATACCCCTTTGGTGGCAGAGTCTGAGAGAACTCTACTTCATGACTTCACTCCCAGAACTTCAAGGAAGCCACTGTAGCTTATTTCATATTCGACACTTGACCTGTCCTAGAGGGTCACGGTACTGTCAGTTGTCAGGAATATAAATTCATATTTTCAGGGAAATCAGATGATGATGACGACGACGACGATGACGATGACGATGATGATGTATAGATCTCGCCCACATTCAGCTTACCTCACAACAAAATTGATCGCCAGGATACTTTGATCGTCAGAGTTTTTGTTATTGAGCAGAGTCGTGGCGCACGTCTGTATCCAAATGTAACCGCCATGTCTGTTCATGAGGCGGTAGTAATCTGTCAGTGCCTGGCCCTTGTTTAAAACTGACGTGAGGGACAAAAAACAACTTCATTAAAGTTTTCACTTCACGAAGAATGTAGCACGCAATATCTTGTATAAATAAGTGGGGAATTATTCACTATATTAATTTATTCCCCTGGGATTCTAGGCGTGAGATATTTTCATTAACATAACAAGGGAGTAAGAATCCGCCTTGCATGAAGAAATCTTTCTTCAGCCGCGATACATCTCTCAGAATGTTATTCTTAAACGGATTCATTTTCAACTCGATGCCGCGGATACATTTATTAAAATGTAAACCAAAAACCTAGTTCTATTAAAAGCTGAGCATTATCATTGCACGCCTGTAAGCTTCGTTAGCGCTTCTAGAAGAAGATTTCAGAACAACTGCACAAACTCCGCAGCACTGAGGAGAATCTTCATAGCCTACGGCCCCGAAAGCAGGGACAGAACACACTGCTGTTTATCCTAGAAGATGGGTTGCTGTCTGTTTGGCCACCCCACCTCCAGCTGTTGTGAGCGTGAGTTTGAATTAAATGCTGTTGCGTGGAGTCCTATCCCACATTCTTCACTGGTAAAAATAAACTTATCTAACTGTCAAAGAAATGATAAGACTAAGGTTATTATAGTGCAAAATTATATGTAGGTACAATAAAACTAGTTCATATGTATTTACGGTATAGTATAACTCTTACTGAATTCGTCACGAAGCGCCCCAGTCACCCAGCTGTAGAAATGGGTACCTAACTTTTTCTGGAGTTGGGGAAGGAAAGGCGGCCAGGAGTGATGCTGACTACATCGCCCTCTAGTGTGCTGACAGGTCAAGGAAAATATGGGCACTACCAGCATATGCCCATGTGCCTCATGACAGGATTACCTTTACCGTTACCTTTTACATATAACTCCTACTGCCAGAAATAGTCAAAAGTGTCTAGAAGTGTTAAATGCAATAGCTCTTACAGGAAGTGATTCTGATATCTATTGGCACTTACTGTCAAGATGTGAACGTCTGAGATTTTTTAGATCCGCTGCGTGACAGATGTCATATAGCAACCTGTCTGTGACGTCTTCCACAGAAAGGTCCATAAGGTCTGATATTCTGATTTATGTAGAAGACAGAAACATTACACTTTAAAACAACAAAAAGACCGATCTAGCACTACAGCTCAACACACAATGAACTTAACTCACTAGAAAATGAACATTATAGAAAATGTTTTTCTAAAATATTTATTCGTTACTTTTATTTTAAACCTTCATTGATTGTTCTGGAAATTTTACAGCTTTGAAAAGCGTTAAAGAAAACAAATCTTATAATTATTAATTAAGTAATTATTTAACGAACATAGACACGTTATTTTTTTCCATTTATAAAATTAACACAGTTAATGAGCGTAGTAACAGCTGGACATGTAGTTCACTAGAAAGGACCTTAGTGTAAGTGCACTCCAGACACGCCCATACGTACTCCGATCCCTTCAGTGTTTTCATCTGAGAACAGCGACCGAAGATACCCATATTAGGCTGACTGAATATCCTTCTGGTGTTTTTAAACAACCATTCATGTATTGTCCCACTGCTTATCTCCTGGTTTCTTCCTCTTGGGGTAGGATACTGATTGATAAGTATCACTGAAGTCATAGATTCGGCCAGCTTCTTTAATGACGCTGATGAGTTTGCTAGATCAGTTGATCGATCGATGATGTAACTTGGCCAGACAGTGCATCTGAGGTGCAGTCTAGAAGAACAACCAAACCCAAGGTGATTCAGCAACTAATGAATTCTCACGACAGCAATGGATCCTCTTCTCTTCATGTGTCGTGTCCTTTCCAGAACGCTGTCCCTCTCACAGCCTCCCTGAATGCAGTGAGGTCTTGCGTAAGCTGGCCAGCGTCTGGCAATGACATATTCAGACTTTCCCTGATGTCTCGAGTCCGCTTGAGGAGAGGTCACCTCTTTTCTCATTTTCTGGGCAGTGTGCCTCCCCAAATCCTTGTGTTTCTCGAGGTGGCAGAAGTATCTCAACTGCAATGGTTTAAATACGACATATTTAGTAACGGTCATGAAACGTACCCCAAACCCCCTAGTGCCACACCAGAACACAGCAGAACCACAACAACAACAACAACAACTAGACATGTAAGCTCTCACTGAGACGGTACTTACACTGGCTCGCAATAGATGACTTTGAAATCTGGACTCAGTCTCGTTATAAAAGTGTCCAGTTCAAGCCGTAACTCCGTGATGGTCGGGGGAGGTAGAGCAATGGCCATGGCAACCAAACCGAGCAGAGGAGGTTGAGAGCTGTTTGTGCTCGTGCCATTATTGCTGGACGTGTTACTGTTGTTACTGCCGTGGCAACCGGACCTGGAGGGCCCAAATTGTGACTGGGAACGCAGGGTCCCAAGGACGTGGACAACCTGGAGATAACGTTTGTTACATTCTCCTGTTAAACATTTTTGTACATAATCTGTGTGGCATAATTTGGACGTTCAGCCCTAGTACTGTAGAATAATAATGATATAAACAATTCAAACTGAATAAAATACGGTATATTATACAGAATTAATCAGTAAAATGCAATATACTGCACAGAAACAGTTAATAAAAAGCAATATACTGTACTGAAATAACCATTCACATACTTTAAACAGAAGTGAGAAATTATTTTAATGTATATATAATGTGACTTTTGATTGATGAACATTAATACGTAGACAAACAGACAAAGGAAGAGGGAGAGAGAGAGAGTGAGGGAGAGAGAGAGAGAGATAATGATTAAGTTGTTAGTAATAATGAACAGTGTTATCCAGGAACATACGAGTTATTTCCCCTAGCTGCACTGGTTGAAACAGTCATAAAACACAAATCTTAGAATTCTCGCATTTTATTTTTGTACCTGATATCTGTCTGTCTGTCTGTCTATTTGTCTGTCTGTCTGTCCGTCCGTCCTCTGTCTGTCTGTCCGTCATCTATCTATCTATCTATCTATCTATCTATCTATCTATCTATCTATCTATCTATCTATCTATCTGGTTTTTTGTCTATAACTACATATAACAGAGTACGAATGACATTTTACTTCGCACCACAATTTGCCAACGACAAATGTCTATGTACTTGTATAATCTTCCATCTCATTTCTAGGACATTTCTGCATCTAAGAACACTTTATATTGAACCAGTGACAGCCTTGTATCTGAGTGAAATTCGTTGTCCTTTAGAGTAGTTGTCTACTAGCCAGGGGAAATAACATAAATAGTTGTCTAACTAGCCAGGGGAAATAAACTAAATAATTGTCTAACTAGCCAGGGGAAATAACCGAACACTTACCCTGTAACCTGAGGTTTTCACATGCACTCCCCGCTTAGTGAGCGTGGACTTCATGCGCAATGAGAACGATTTATGAATGCTCTTATCAGGCCCAGATATCATTATATAACCTGGAAAACATTGAATAAACTAATTTACTAGGCATATATTAATATGCTTTACCTGTTTTGAGTATATAGACGCTTGGTCTATACGCAACGGAACCTACAGGTCCATTTATGGCTTTTGGCTTGCTGTTCCGTTCATCGCCTAGCAACAACACAGTGTTCGATGCTTCGTTTCGTTAAAGAAATGTGCTAATTTTTATTTAACTTGTCATTGCGCATGTGATTTTAAAGTAGAACGTCCATTTCCTTGTTCCTATGCTGGATTTTGTAAATATAGTAGAAATGGAGATTTAATCGGTTTTAATCGATATCGGTATATGTTTTTCTCGTTCATTTGTTTTGTGATATTGACCGCCTTTTTATTGTAATAAAATGCTTTATTTGCACAAAAGTATTATAAATAGTCACAAAATGTGTAAGAGTGAAATTCTAAATGACGAAACAAGGCAGTCTAAAGGGATTTATAAGAAAGTGATGGAACGTATAACATAATTTTATTTTGTGGGCAAAAAATTTGATAATATTACGTTTTCACATTTTCACACTAGTTTCTTTCTTTCTTTCTTCTTCTTTTTTTTAGTAAAAAATATTTATTCGTGGAATCTTCTTTCATTTACAAGTACTTTCATATATGATAAGCACGGACTTAACACAGAATTGCTGCGTTACATTGAATTTTACAGACGCCAGAAACAAAAAAATACACGATCGGAACAGTTACATCTTATTCTACAGCTTCGGTTGAGAAGGAAAAAAAAAGGTTGCTCAACTGATATTTGAATGGGTTCAGTAATGACAGTAGGTCTCATTTGACCGCTTCATGCTCTCACAAGCTACACAGCGACTGTTATGATATTTGATATGTGATATTTAATATGTGATATTTGATATGGAGCTGTATTTCTGTGCTGCCTGTTGAAAGTGCTTACATGTAAATGTGGGTCTTCGCTGTTTCACTGAGTGGGGTGTGAACAGAAACGCACAAACGTGTCAAATGTCCAACAGTGCCATCATTCCTTTCAAGATGGAGGTCGGTTCTGTGTGCCGAGCTACTGAGCTTAGTGCTATGTCACCACTGTGAGCTGTGAACTTCACATAGACAGCACTGATGACTCTTAGTTACATCTGTCTGGCCAATGGTGAATTGTGATGGTTTTGTGTGTCCTGGTTCGGCTTGGCGCCGTAACTATGGAGTTCGCGCCAAGAGTGACGCTGACTAGTTTCGCAAATGGACTACTGTAGTTCTTAAAATGGCGTCCTCACAGGGTGTCTAGAGAGACTATCGATGAGCATTCTTTGCGATATTCACTGGTACAGGGAGTGGAGCGATTACTGGAGCGTCTCATTCGCCGTGATATCGAGAACCTAGTACTGAATAGTGCTATTTGGGCTAGATATAAGATATAACATATTTGTAGATGTAAAGCTGTTTCCTCCAGTAACACCTGTAATGCTGGTATGAATGAGCCCAGCCATGCAGATGATGAACCGATGTGGGTTTCGTTTTCTTTCTCATCTCTTCCGCGGTGTCATTAGCTTCATAGATGGTAACTAACGTATAAAGACTGTAGATTACCTCACAGTTATCTCTGCTAAGTTAATCTCTTTTCTGGTTAGTTTTGCTTGTTGTTTCTTGTGAATGGTTCTGGAGGAAAATAAAAAGGTGCACATTGTAACTTTACCTTTGTAACTCGACCTACTTTGTCCCTTCTTGAGACTATATGCAGATGAATTTTTACTTATGTAAATCGAGTCCGAGGAAAGGGTTTTGTGGATTTCATGATTAAGAAAAAAAAAATAACGGGACAGTTGGGAAGTTGTCAGGGGAAAGGAGCAAGGAAGAAGACGACAGATTCATGATATCAGTGATACTCCTCTTCTTGTTCTTCTTTCTCTTTGAAACTGCGAGCTGGTGTTCTTTGCGGCAGTTATCGTGAAGATGTTGATGCACAGCATTGTGTCGTCTTGAGATTAGGCTACTTTTTCAGTCCCTGATTGGAGCTAGCAGAGCATGGGTTGTGCAATACTTCTTTATCTTTAACAGACTCCACCACCGAGTTGGACTATGACGATCCTTGTGCCGTTAGTCAGGCCAGCCCTGTTACTCGGGTTCCAAAGAGAGACCAGACAGGGTCTTGGTCAGTTATGATTCACCAACTCTGACGTTAGCATGTCAGCTATGGACAACTGTGTGCCAAATCGAAAAAGCGTATTCGCCCCGCACTGACACTCTAAATGCTACACCCACTAAAACAACAGCCCTGGCTAGACAGTACAAAGTTCTGTGGAGGGCAGACTGCATGGACATACGCGTAGTAATACAACAGTATAGATGTTCTTCCATGAAAGTTGAATGTACCTTTTTCTGTTGGAGATCCAGGTCGTGGCGTGGCTGGGGAAGAGCCGTCTTCTGACCCCGAGCCGGGGGAACTCGCACTAGGTCCAACTGTGGATAATAAGAAGCATCTGCGTGAGCAGCCTCTACAGCAAACTGTCTGCATGCAGAAATATAAATCAGATATCAGCCTTTTAAACAGACACCAATGGCAGACAGCAGAAAAAATTGTAAATGCGGAAGTAATTAAGTCATCCTTTCTCTTTTTTTTTCTTATGTCTTGTCAAAACTTTGTTATACAAACAAATTTTATCCTACCATCTAATGTCATGCTCTCTTAGATTCATCAACAAAAAACGGAGTTTATTTCAGAAAAATTGTTGATTTTAAATGGTTCCCGTTTAGTTAGTTTCCGTGGTTAACCTCATTCATTTACAGTCTCAAAGATTAACGACCAGATACAATTGTATTACAGTATTTTTTATAAACAATATTATAATGACTTTATGAATATTGTATATAGGGTATTAACGTTACCTGAATCTTCATTGAGTGTACTTAACTATTTGCGTCATTCAAAAGCAGTTATCGAAATAACCGGATCAACTGACTACATAATATGCACGACCACGTGAAGGTAAATCAGGCTGTTCAGTGCTTCGTGAGAGTTAAAAACTACTAAAATTGTTCAAGTTACATTTGTTCAACTTTATTTCCTTCCCGTGACCGGCTGGGAAATGGGTCCTATGCTACTAACTTACTAGGCCACTGATCTTACTTTTTATTATTGACTCTTTCACTTCCAAACAAAATTATGAAAACCACAAAAAGGAAAAAAAATATTAAGCACAGCTGCCATATATTTCCCTGCATATAACAAGAGATCAACTTATTTAATAATTTAATATTTGCAAATTCCAAAGCAAAGAACAAAACCAAACTTATACAGATATAGCAAAAAAGAAAATCAACGCCATGGTAGCGAAAGAGTTAACACTTTCACTACCATGGCCGATTAAGAACGACACATTAATGAATCTTTTTTGCGTAACCGAAAACACATAAAACACTTACACACACAACACAACACACACAACACAACACACACAACACAACTCAACACACACCACACAACACACACAACACAATACACACAAAACACAACACAGACACACAACACACACAACACACAAAACACAACACACAAAACACAACACAGCACACACAACACAACACAGCACACACAACACAACACACACAACACAACACACAACACAACACAACTAACCAGGCACCAGGCACATGCCCAGTTGTTCGGCCAGCTCCGAGTGATCCTGCGGGTGAACGTACTCAAATATACTAGACCCAGCCATCTCAACCTGGTCGATACCAAGCAACGAAACAAACATGTGTACATTCCACACGCAGTGATGTGTACTGTGTATATTTCTGTACAAACTACAGCTCTGCTATAAACAGCGCCTGTCAGAACAACTATCTAACCACGTGACTTGCTGAGTGATACATTATTTTAAACTTTTTGTGACTGAACACAAGATTAATTTATAATATCTTATGGCTTAAAAAAATAAATGTCTTCGAATAACTAAATATACTAAAATTCCCAAAGCTTTCATCAAATCACATTTCAACTGTTCTCCTTGAAACAAAAATGGATATGACTAATAAAATAAAATAAAGTTGTTTATAAACCTCTATAAATTTTAAAATTTACCTCAAAAGAAAAAAAATTAGCTTGTATAGAAAATATCAAAGATTTGGAGCTAACTTTATATATTAGTCTCTTGCTATGCGTTGTAGCTAAATATGTGGTGGCTATATGTGTGTGTTAAATGTGGTATATAATATGTGATTGAAGACAATCACATGCGGTGATAATCTTCATTACATTTTGTGTTTTAGTCAGTTTTTGCGTGTAATAGCAGACCCTTCGTTGCCTCTTTAGTTCAGATTATATTCGTCACTAACTTCAACATTGCTTCAAATCTCGCAGAAAATAAAAAAAGAGTAATAAAGTTTCCTGGCTATTCTAACTTTTTGTTGGTCCCTATATGGCGTAAGTGCGCTCACCTCTCATATTAGAGCTGGTGGTTCAAGTCTGCTAGTTACCCAGATATAGAGATGAATACCTGGCTCTTTTTGGAGGAGGGAAATGAAAGCCAACCAGGCGTGGAGGTGGTCACGTCACCTTCTAATGTGCTGACAGGTCAAGGAAAACATAGACACTAGCATCATATCCCTAAACACCTCCTCGGCGTGACAAAACTGGATTATTATTTTTTTTTTTGTCCTAAAGTCTTGTAAAATGAGTTTGCCCGTTTAAATTTACAGTTAATCATCGCAAATTTCACACTTTATATAAAGAATCTCAGGTTTCATAAAACTCTAGGCACATAAATATTCTCAAATTCACACATATCTCACATTCTCTATAACGTATTCTGGAGAGTTCCAACACATTTCTGGAAACATCTTGCAATTGTCTAAATTAATACGCCTTCCCTTTCCCCCTCCTTCTCTGACAATTAAATCTCAAGATCCCCATCCACCAGCAATAAAAAGAGCCCTTCATTATCCTCGGACCGTTTCCTTAGTAACTGTGTTTTCTCGTTCTGTTTAAGGGCGCAGTTAATGATAGCAATCACGTGACAAAGAGTGATGAGGTCGTGTAATCGATTCCGCAGGAAAAAAAACTGCAAATGATTCCGGTGTTGTTTTTATTGTTGGGTTGGACTTATATTTGTTGTTGCTATTTGAAAAGTTGAATGGAGTGTCAGTGTTAGCAGAAGTTTCATATGGCTCCTTCAATTACTCTGCTTTTATGCCTAGCAAGATAATTCTCAGGTAAAGTAGATTACTCTTGCTTTTTATGAAAACTTGTAGAATTTTGAGGTTTTTTTTAAACTAAAGAGTATCTCAAAATGTCATATAATCATGATCATACTAATATTTGGTCAACTTAATAGGAAATACGAGGGTAATACTGAAAGTCGTGAGCAAAAATATGTTTTAAAAATCAGAATTTATAGATAGAGAAAATATAAATGCATCACCTTTATCTGCATCCTTTGAACTTCATGTAGAGGTCACATGACGACATCATCATGTGTCACGTGACCACGCGGAGCAGAAGCAAAATGGCGGGTGCTGAAGTTTCGTTTCTTCAACATGCTGTTATTGAGTTCCTCGTTAAAGAGGAAATCCCCGCTGCTGAAATTCACCAAAGACTTCAACTTGCTTATGAAGATGTGTGTATGGGTACTAGCAGTGTTAAGAGGTAGATGAAACATTTCAAAGATGGAAACACGAGCGTCCAAGATATGCCTCGCAGCGGTCGCCCTCGAACTGCCTCCACTGAAAGCAACGTGGAAAGGGTTGACGACATCATTAAAGAAGACAGATGTGTCGCAGTATCTGAAATCACTGTAAATCTTGGAATAGGACACAATGCAGTACAGGAAATGATTGAAACCCTAGGCTATAGAAAAGTTTGTGCTAGATAGGTCCCACAGGAGAGAACGTCCAGAAAGCAGTGCATCTGTGCTGTCAGTCAGCTGGAACATAATTCTACCGGAAGGGTATTTTCAAACTTGCAGAGCAATGGAAAAAATGTGTGAGAGAAATTGAGATTATGTAGAAAAGTGAAGAAAAGGATGCAGATTAAGGTGATATATTTATATTTTCTCTATCTATAAATTCTGATTTAAAAAAAATTGCTCACGACTTTCGATATGGCCCTCGTGTATTTTAAAAACATTTAACTGTAATTAACAGTTATTCCTCATTGGTTGCTATTTGGGGATAGAAGCAAAGCTAACGTGTGTATGTTCCGAATGATATGACGCTTGATCATATTAATAACCGCAAACCTTTCAGAGAAAGTTACTTCGGACTGTAAGTTGACATGTTAGTTATAACAAGAATAAAAGAAAACTTGAAATAGATCACTGACTTGTCGAAAACAAAGAAACACTTAAATGCGATGTAATCACGAAAGATTAATTTAGAAAAAGAAAGTATATATCGATATTCATAAGACAAACAAAAGGTCTTGCGACATACAGAAGTCAGACAACCTTACAGTTACTGGAAAACTCAACCGGAAAAAAAGAGGGAGGAAACACTGAGGACATCATGATAATACAGAGGCAACTAACATAATTAGAATTTCTAGTGACGCAGTAAAGGAAGAAACATGGTAGGAATTACTACAAGAACAGACTCTGTGTAATAAATATCCCAGAAAGATTATTTATTATTCTTAGTCATTTCAGTGGAACCTACAGTAATTCTCCTCCTGTTCTATAAACAATTTGTCGCATTTGATAGACGACTCGACTTAACAAACTCTAGACATGAAGACGAACCGAATGGCTGTTGACAGTTCCTTCTCCTCTCTCCTCCTGGCCAATTAGAAGCCTGTCAAGGCCAGCGCCTCTAGTGCCTTAGGGATGAGCCCCTCCTGATGGGTCATATTCGGTGGGTCTGGTCGCGCTAAGTAATATTAATGCTGGCTTGTAATCATGCAATCCCCAGGGCCATGCGGGGGGAACTTCCATAGCTTAGAGAGTGGAGTTAGAGATCTCATACACTCCTGATATCTCAGAGAAATATATCTTTCCTGTTCAGAATTGTAATGTGTTCAGAGAATGAACTTCTGGAAAGCAGATTTCTAATTCCATTTAACTCATTTGCACCAAAACAAAACTAGCAGAGTTGGTAGATTTTGCAGGCTTATGCAGATCAGTGCTCAAAGTGATTTGTAGACGAGAAATTAAAAGTAGGGCATCTCTTATCCAGCCCGTGATTTTAAATTACAGAGTAACTTCCTCTAGTTTATTTCCACTGAATTTTATCAACAACGTTTATTGTGGCACAGCACGTGAAAATAACTCAGAGTGAAAGAGTTAACAGAAAATTACATTGAATACATCTCCGTCTCTGCCTTCTATAATGGTAAAGTGAGCAATAACAGATAAGTCTTCTAAACATTGTTAGTGATAATATTTCAGTCATCAGCATCATCCTAAGCCACGCCTCTCGAGGATAGATTGGACATGATAGTACTCTAGCTTATGTCTTTGACTGTGATGAAAACGTGGTTAGTCTACTCCCTGTTCTTCAATTGATATTTGCCCACCTCTTTAATCGATGTCTTCTGTTTGATCGTTTTTCATTATTATCTCCCTTCAATATGTTTTCTATATATGTCTTCACTTTTTAAATATGATTTTTAGAAAAAGTCAGTTTCTGGTGCTTATTATTTACTTTATTTCGTCACTCACTTTATGTTCTTCCGATACTTCATTTTTTCTGTGCTTTTAAATACGCCCCGCCCACACTTAGAGGATTTTGATTTCGAGTTTCCTTGTGGACGACTGTGTGTCGTCGTCATAAACCATCAAGTACTTCAATGACATAGTTAGAAAAGCAACTTGTTAGATATTGTTAGAAATTATTTTAATGTTTGTTAAAAAAAACATATGTTAGAAGATGATTTACAATGTATTTTTATTTATGTATATGTCTGCGTGTGTATGTGTGCGTGAGTGCTATTTTATTAGGTTAATGACTTCTTCTCTTTTACCTTGAATGTAATAGTTAAATCTTACACTCTTTTGATATGTTTTTCCTAATTTAATTTGTATTTTTTTTTACTAAATCAAGTGTGTGGGAAGAATGAAAGATGGAATGATGAAGGGCAGAATGTAAGACGGGCCTGCGTGCCCAATTCTTTACCCTTGAAAAATAAAGATTATTCATTCATTCATTCATTCTCTCTCTCTCTCTCTCTCTATATATATATATAATATTCTTCCTTCTGTGCCCAAGACATATGGGGCTGCTGGTAGCAGAAGATTGCCACTTTTGACGGTTCTTTACTGTCTTCTTGACTATCTCCCATATCAATCCTTCCTTTACCAGCAGTCTCTCGCTGTATGTCTCTGTGGGTCGTCCCATGATTCTCTTACTCTATGGGCTCCACATCAAAGCTGCTAATTGTAGGAATCCGTCTGTCATGTTCATATTGTGACCGACAGACATATACTTGACGTAAATGGGAGCCTTTAAAAATACCTACTTAAAAATGGAAGACCATAAATAGACGAGAGAGAAAAAACCCCCCGAATAATTGAACTTAAAAATTCTCTGTTAATTCGGCTTACAATAAAAGGAGAAATAGTTACATTGGCATTTCAGTTATAAAACTGTATGAACTTATCAGGGAAGAAAACTGTAAAAAAAAATAACAATAACAAGCGACAACTTTGACTGAAAGAACCTGTTCAGAACACTGCTACAAATGTAGGCCGATGATATCTTACCCGTTATACCTCTAAAGGTGAAATGTTGTAACTACTCTATTTGTGTCTGTTACATTTGGAGACTTGAATCTGAAGCAATAATAATTACATTATCCTACAATTTGTCTATTACCAGTTAAGTTAGTGAATGTTTAGTTTTGGAAAAATATGAGTTGACGTAGTCGCAGACACATTTACTAAGAAAACACGGGTACAGAACGTTATGAACAAAACCAGAAAGAAGGCCAAAGACGGGAAATTATAATGGAAAATAGTCCCATGCGTCAGCTTGTTTTTGCAGTTTATATCGGTCAAAAAAGGTGAAAGTTTACTGTCACACCATATATTCTCTAAACATGACATTTATGGACAATATTCATGAGCACTTTTTTTGCCTTGGACAAAGACTCCATTCCTACTCGCCAAGAAACTGGTCTCTTCAGCAGTTCTCCAACAGATTCTTCACCAGTCGCTTCCTCTTGTATCCCATGAGACTCCCCCACACGCTGCTAGTCTTGGCAGAGACGAAGCCCTTCTCCGAGGGACGCCAAATTATGTTCAGCAGAATTTGATTAAGCCGTATTTAAATGACCTCAGCGTGGGTAATCCACTTTGCAGTTGTTGATTGATCGCTCGGAGAACGTCAATTTTCGCGACCTAGCACTGGTGAGTTGCTCGAAAGCAAAATGTTTCCGTCAACTGCGGCATCCGCCCGACCGTTAACTTGCTACAACTGTTAATTGTCAAGAGCTGTCGTTGGCCGGTGAAAATTTGCAAATATTTGGGCGAGTTGTTGGCTGTGTTGTGAATTTTAAGCAATGAATTGTTTGCATATTTGGACAGTGTGATTTTTTTTTCTTGGTCTCAATGACCCTTCTGATGCAGAGTTGAAGTGAAAAAAGCAATGAAGGAGCTTCGAGTAGGCAACTTTGCGGGGTCTCCGCCGATGGCGGCTAGAGTACAGATATTCATTATCGGAAAACTACTCGTGGGCTTTGGTAGAGTATTTGTATAAGTAAACATACGTGTGTATTTACATCTGTATCTTCAGGTAAATTACATGATTATTCATTTCATCATGTTATCGTTTTCAAGCGGCACTTTACAATATCATTAATAATAAAATTTTTGTACAAAACAATCTCCTCGTTTCTTTCTAACAGAAGTTTAGGTAGCATTCTTGTATTTCTTTCAAATTGTTTACATTTCTGCCTATATTTTTGTTTCGTTTTTATGTGTACATGACGTGTACGTGATTCTTTGTTTCATTTTACATCACTACATATATTAGTCACCCTTCTCTCTTTCTTTTACTACTACTGCTACTACTACTATTACTACTATGAATATTACTACTACTACTACTACTACTACTACTACTACTACTACTATTATTGCTGCTGCTGCTACTACTGCTATTACTATTATTATTATTTCAGATTTTATTATGCTATATTATTACTTTCAGGTTATATAATGCTTCCTTTCGTCTTGAAAGATAGTTCCCAATGAAGTTCTGCCTCTTCGTTTTCTATTAAGTATGTAAACTTTCTTGTAGAAACTACGCCTTGCCTATGTCATTCTGCCGTCTCAGTTGCTCGGTGTTTAATGCACTAGTCTCTCATCGAGTAGGTCGGTGGTTCAAATCCGATCGGAGGCGCTCCAGTCACCCAGGTGTAGAAATGCAAACCAGGCTGGGGAAGGAAAGACGGCCACGTGTAATGCTGACCACATCACCCTCTAGTGTGCTGACAAGTCAATGAGAATATGGACACTGACACCTTAGTTGGCTCATAGAGAACTGCCGGTACCTTTTCTTGCTGTTCCTACGTTATACTAACTACCTTCTCGATTCACTTGGTTAAAGCATGAAGGAAATGTGGAGGACGGACTATTCCATATTTGATGCTATGAAACATACAAGCGTACACAAAAGAAACTCGCTATCAATTGCTTTAAGCTCCTTCGTTCCACATTTTTTTTTCTGTCAAGAATTCCTCCACCCTTGTGACTTTCCCCGAGCTACCAGGTCACAAGTCAATCAACCACAAGTTTGGCAATCACAGATATTACTGTTTATTGTCATTCGGTAGCAGCCGAGTTATTTATGAATCGAAGAACCTCGCTAAGACCATAACTTTCATGATTTTCGCAGATTTAAGTCTTTGTGTTTTCAAAGGAATTCCCTTTTCAAATAATTGTATGTCTTAATCTTGGTCCTCATCCACGACAGTCGTGACACACTTACTAAGGAAATGAGGTAACAGGACATCAACAATAGAAGATTCGACTCCGACAGTGAAGATCAGGAACAAGAGTTAAGGATGGAGAATCATCAGATGGTAAGCCTCGTTTCTTATAGTGCTTGCCACTGTAACCTGTCAGTGTTTGCGGTCGAAGTTGATTATTCTCCAAGGAGAATTGATATTAATTTTCATAGCTGAGTTGACCAATAGCTGATATGCTGACGTCAGGGTTTGTGAACCACATCCGACCAAGAGCCTTCCCGCCTCCAACTTGATAGCCCCGTGAACCGGCCAAGCTTGGGTTAACGGGGCAGAGATCGTCATAGTTTCGACGGTGGTGGAGTCTGCTAAAGAAGAATTTCACGCCTGCTCCTTTTTAGCTGAGCTCAGGAACTAAAACATTGGTTGCCATTGTCCGTTCCCAGTCCAACACGATATTGTACCTCACAATCTTCACCCCACCGGCTTGCACAGAGCAGAAGCTCGCAGTTCAAGGGACAGAAGCATAGAAGAAAGAAAAAGAAGAAGAAGAAGAAGAATAAGAATAAGCTGGGTTGATTATAGCTCTCTAGGTAGGGAGCAAAGCTCCAACCACCGACTCGAGAAACTAGTGCACAAAACAGTTCTGTTGTAGTCTCGCGTTCAGACCATTAGGTGACTTGCAATAACTCTAAATTTAAAAAAAACAAAGAAAAAAAGGTACCTACGCTGATGCATGACAATTAATGGAAGCATGTTAAAAACAGAAATTATAGAAATTATACATATTTTGTGTTCCTTACCTGAGATAGACCTAAGTAAATGGATACTGTCTCTGATATGTACAGAAATCTCCCGTCATTTGCCAGAATGAATGCGAAACCATCCAGACTCTGTTGGCAATCAAAGCAAATAATACATAACAATATAAACAGCATTTATTAATATGTGAAGCTGAACTATAAATAAAAAAGCAATATATACACAACACTCATTAAAGTGACATACACGCACGGCGCTTAAATCTTCTTCTTCTTCTTCTTCTTCTATGTCACTTGAACTGTGAGTTGGTGTTCTGTGCAGCCGATGGGGTGAAGTTGTTGAGACACAGCATGGTGTCTGACTGAGAACAGGTTCAATCAATAGGTCATTTGGAGATCCCCTGCGAAAATTTTCCTCCTTCACAGCACTCCTGTAGGCCTCTCGGTTGTAAGCACGATGGCCTGCTGCTGATGCATCCATTTGCAGATCATCAACAATGTCTTGTAGCCATCTTTGCTTTGGTCTTCCTCTTTTTTTTCCCATTATGTACCCTTCAAGACGGTCTTCTCTAAATTCTCATGGCGTTTAGTATGTCCAAAATATTTAAGTTTTCTCTGTTTAATCCTCTTTACTAGCCAGCCTTCTTCAATATTAAGTTCTTGTAGTATGGATATATTTGTTCTTTTGTGTGTGTGTGTGTAGCCAAAACAGGTTACTAACTCACGTTAGTTCCCTTAGTGGAACTAAAAAAACAAAGGGTGTGCAATACTTCTTTAGGAGAGTCCACCGCCATCTGGACTACCTCGATCTCTGCCCCCTCTTCCCCAAGGTAATTCTGCTGCTGAGGGTTCCATCGCACAGGAAGGAAGAGCCTTATCATCCTTGGTTGGCCAATCCCGAGGCTAGCATGTCAGATATGGGTCACTGACTGTCAGGTCGGGCAATGTCTTCGCCTTCACATCGATTATATAACTTTAAAAGAAAATGGGACGGACACAATTATGGCTTTGGAAAAAAAAAAACAACTTTTCCCTTCTAGAAAAAAATTCTAATATTAATACGAACAAATTAATGGAAGTATTTCTTTTTTTAGTTTGATATATGTTGTGATGAAGATGGAGGGAAAATAAACCTCCATTTGTGTTCTCAAATCGTGTATGAATACACGCTACTATGCACACAAAAAATACTAAAACTCATCATGTTGATTTCCTTATAGGATTCCAAAGATATGAACAATTCTTTATTCATATATATACACCATCTAAGTGTTTTGTAACGCGTAAGAATGCGAAAATTAAAATCATGGCGCACAAGTCAAGACATGATGATAGTTGCTGACAAAAAAGTGGAAGTCACGACCGTAGCGAGAGAAGAAATCACAACAAAGATCTTCTCAGACAACCAGCCCTTGAGATAAATGAAAGATTTCAAATACCTTCATAGCATAATATCATCCTTAGGAACAAAAAAAGATGCTGAGATTGAGAACAGACGCAGTAAAGCAAATGCGGTCATTGGACAAATGACACCTTTACTGAAAAACAAATACGTCACAACTTAAACAAAAAGAGCACTGTACAATAGAATTTCTTCCTAACTCTATATATCAAACATGGACACTCACAGCCGAACACGAAAAGAAAATCATATCTTATATCCTTCCCGTGCCGTTAAACGTCACATAGGGCTCGCAAAGTAGTTCGCCAATTTTTCCTGTCTTCGGCGAGTCTTTCAACCTCATCAAAGGATTTTATGCCTGTTAATTTGGCCTCTCTTAACAATGTCCTCTTCAGTGTTTCACGCGCTCTGCCTCTTTTTCTTTGGCCTGTTGTGTTCCACTTGATAGCTTGTTTTGGGATTCTCTGATCATTTCTTCTCATCAAGTGACCAACATATGTCCATCTCCTTTTCTTGATTACCCATGAGACTGGTTGTTGTTCAGTCATCTGTCTTATCTCTGCATTGTTCTTAAATTCGTTCCACTTGATGCCGAGTATTTTCCTTAGGCATTTGTTTTCAGAATAGTCTAATTTCTTGTCTATTTCTTTAGTTGTTTTCCAGCTTTCGCATGCATAAATGAGGGGGGATATTACATTTGCATTGAATAGTCTTAACTTGGTTTTTGTGCTTATAACTTTTGAATTCCATATGTTCTCAAGATTCTTGAAGATCTGTGCTGCTTTTGCAATTCTGATTCTAACTTCCTTTCTAGTTTCACCATCCTGGTCTATGTAACTGCCAAGGTATGCAAACTGATTGACTTCTTCAATATCTGTCCCTTCTATGTGTATTTTCCATTTTGATTGAGAGGAATTTTCATTATTTTTGTTTTGTCCTTGTTAATTTCAAGTCCTATTTTGCTAGCCAGTGAAGACAGGCTATCTGAAAAATCATCACGACAGAAATGAGATGTTTAAGAAGAATACTAAATGTGACAAAAAGAGACCATATTAGAAATAACAAAATCAGGGCAAATGTTGAAGTAACACCAATCTTACACTACATTCAGAAGTAACAAGTCAAATGACTAGGAAGTCAGACAGTATATCTAAAAAAAACATTCACACTAAAAATTATAGGAAAAAGAGGACTAGGCCGCCCAGACCAGACCAGACCAGACAGACAGACAGACAGACAGACAGACAGACACACACACACACAGATGAAATTGTAGAAGCATTAAGTATCGTCGAGCCCTGTCACAATCTACAGTCACATCGTCACTACTAGTTTCCCAGAGTCCCATTGGAGGATCACGAGGAAACGAGGGACACCTAAATACAGCCACTAGTGCATCCAGGTTTGCTTTTTATTTTACACCCCCCCCCCCCCCACACGTGACTGTTACTATGAAACAAATGATGCACAGAGCATCTTCATATAACATATTTTGCATACTTTCACTGAAACTTTAGACGTCTTCACTGAGCCACATTGATCTTTTGACAGATTTACTTAAAGCTATTTAAATATCTTCACTGGCTCATACTGCTCTTTAGACATTTTCATTGTGTCATAGGACTCATGAGGCATTTTTCATGAGTCATCTGCCTCCTCTTCGAACATCTCTTCTGAGACACGTGGCCCTTGAGACATCTTCAAAGAGCTATTAAAAAAAAAACTACACACAGAAGAAATAAAGTGACGAACTGGGACTAACTGAATCCAGATGACGAGCAGTATCAAAGTCGAGGCAGACAGACACAGAGATAGACTCACAAACAGGCAGAGAGACATTATATAAAACAAATAAAAGAATGTATTTAAATTTAAGTAGCGGAGAAGGTATGCATAATAAGATTTAAAGCAACGATTCCTAGCCCCAGGTCTCGAGTCAAGCATGAACAGCGGAAGGTCCAAGGCAAGGAGATTTTATGAAAAAAAAAGTTTAAATTTCACTTAAAAAAATTGCAGTATTTTATAGAAATCCTTCTACTTTATGTTTTAAAATCTAAATATTAAAATAACAACTATACTCGATACTATTCTTTGACAAAATTTTTCTTCCATTTCAGTATTTTATGGAAAAAAAAAAAAAACTTTCAGAAGAGACACAAACCGCGCATCATTTCAGGTTTTTGGTGGCAACTAAAAATGTTTTCAGACGCTGGTTTCAAGTGTGAAAAACAAACAATCAATTCTAGGACGCTTCTAGAATCAATAATCAAGAAACATCTAGAGCACGGGGTTCAATAATCAAGAAACGTCTAGAGCACAGGGTTCAATAATCAAGAAACGTCTAGAGCAAGGGGTTCAATAATCAAGAAACGTCTAGAACACAGGGTTCAATAATCAAGAAAAGAATAAAAAGCTCTTCTTTCTCAACCGTGCCCTCTCATAGCCCAAAAGCTCGTATAGCATTCTTCTCTTTTCTCATAATCTTCTCATTAGAGCTATATATATCGAATTCCCATGTGTCTGTTCTAATCTATGGCAACGGACATTTACTTTCCTATTGCCATCATTTCTGTATGTACATGTTCATATTCATTGCAATGACATGAGGCTGTAAATGGAATTCATAATCTTTCATCATTTCCCAAAACATATTGGTGTGATGTAGCTCATCATCATCATCATCAGGTGCCGTGCCGACTGACGTTGGCTATTATGCTTCTCCAGAGTACCTGATCCTTCATGCAGGCCATCAGTTCAGTTGGTGATTTCCTCTCACACCATCCCGTCAGACTGTCCAGTATCATTTCTCTTGGTCTTCCTCTTGATCTTCTTCCTTCTATTTTTCCTGTTGTTATAATATTTTCAATGCCCCCTCTTCTCATTGCATGTCCTATGAAAGTACATGTAGCTACAGGTATGTATTTTATTAAACAACAAACAATGGAGACTATCGACGTCATTTATCAACAGCTGGAACTATAATTACGAAAGCTATGCAGCCGCTACGATGCAGATCTCAGGTAGTCATAAGTTTGACCTTCAAGGGGTACATTTTTGAATGGTTACAAACCAGATGTTGCCTTACCCTCTCGACTAAACAGGGGAAAAAAATGTAAACAGCAAAACTTTAGAGAAATAAAGTGCACGGATTGAAAAAAAAAAGTTTTTATCACAGTTTAAATATTGTATCAACCAACATCCAACTTCCATATCAACGCTTGTCTAGATCTTCTTCTTCTTCTTCTGCCTCACTGGACCTGTGAGCTGATGTTCTTTGCAGCCAATGCAGTGATATTGTTGAGGCATAGCGCTGTGTCGGATTGGGAGCTGGTTATGGTTGCTATTTTTCAGCCCCAGATTGGAGTTAAAATAATGCAATAAGCCATGCTTAATTAAGCAGACTTCACCACCATGGGCGCTATGGCGATCCCTGTCGCGTTAGCCAGGCTAGGAATGTTACTGGGAGTAACAACAGAGACGCGGTACAAGGTCTCTGTCAGCTATGGTTCATCAACTCTGACGCAACCACGTTAGCTATGGGTCGCTGACTGTCAGATCCTGCAACGTCTTTATCCAACCCCCGCTCCTCAGACTTTGCTAGATTTTTATGTGTGCTAGTGTAAATGTGTATGTGTGAGCGAGAGATATAGCAGAGAGAGAGAGAGAGAGAGAGAGAGAGAGAGAGAGAAAAGTATATATTTAATAAAGAAAAGCGGTGGGAGTGAATGCGGTGGTGGGTGTTAAAGAACCACAAGGAAGTCTGTAAGCTTTTATATTCCCTGCACTGGCTTAAGACTGCATATGGGAGCACATCTGGAACAAATATAATCATTTTCACACCAAAGTGTACAGCGCACATTGCCCGATCATACAATCGTAACTCAACAATACCTTTCTTTTACTTTCTTTCACCACAGACAGACTCTGTATAAACTATATCTATTTTTTGTTCTTCGGCGTATTTCTATGTAACTGTTGTATTCTCTCTTTTTCTTAATTTTTCTCAAATAATTTTATAACTTTTCATCAACATTTTTTTTTAATCGTCACATTTTGCAATGTAACTTTTATTCCATTCTCAGCCTATTCAAATAATTCGGCAATTTTTGTCCAGTTGTTTTTAACCTTTCTGTATTTCTATGTAACTTTTATCCACTTTCCCGCTCCACGAAGTTGTGCTCTATTTGCTCATCTTGCTACCTTCAGACTCGCCTCCCGTCTCCTGCAGCTGTTCTATCGCCCGGCGCGTTGTCGTTTGGCCAATGCTCACTCGCATTCTCCTATTCAATTTACGAAATTGACGAGAAGCAATTTTGTCCCAGTGTCCCGCGAGGTAAGGACGTGAGAAGCATACTTAACTCTGGCCGGGGTGTCCCAGTCGAGCGGCTTCTTCTACAGTATTGGCGTGGAGGGAGGAGGAAGAGATAAGAAGGAGAGGAGAGGGGTCGCTTCTTGATTGCCGAAACACCTCCAGCGAAGAACTTCTATTTTACTATATTTAAACTCCTATATAACTTGTATGGAAACTCTTAATACAAGATTTTTAGAACATAATTTATTGAAACAATACATCAAGAAAATTTCAAGATTTTTTTTTTATTTCTTGGGTATAAATTCGTAATGCAAGTTTAATTTTCCTTTCAGACGCATATAAAGGAAATGAATCCATTATTTTCTATCCACTATGCAAATATTGTATATGTTAAACAGACAGCAGACTACATCCATTAAAACTGGCTCTAAACTTGATGCTGAGATCATTTATGTCGTCTTAAAAATAAATAACAGATAAATAAAATTCAAATTGTGTTGCAATTCAAATTTTGTTGAAGTCTTTCTTCTTCCTTTTTTTTTCTATTTTCTGTCAGGGTTTAAATTCTAGAATCCTGAATTCGAAGCACTGTGGTTTCAGATGAAGTCCAGACTTATCTCTATGTCAGAGGTTCTAAAAATCCCAGGTCCCAACCCTCCCTCTTCTTTTTTTTTCCAACCCAGACTGCTCTCGATTCCTCCCCTTTATTTTAAATCATCACCCAGAGTGAGTTTTCTGGTACATCCTGTTTTACGGTGGTAATTACTGAAACTTAAACTTTGAAATCCCCTCCTCCCACTTCGTTTGAGAACCACTTATCTAGATTCTTGTAGCAGTTTTATGTCTTTTCCCCTGTCAGACTATGTGGGCAGGCTTGGTTGTGTTGATCTACATGCGTTATACATTCTTTGAATCCAAGATTATCAGAATCTGACCTCATGCTATTTTAATCAAAGTGAGATCTACAGCAAACGGACAAGAACTAAACGCTTGATCGTAAACAAATTGGGCACAGACATCTTCATCGATCACTGCGGAATGGAAACTTGAAGTTATAATGGGCAACCACTTTGATTAGCTTGCCAGTCAAATTACAGAACGTGTTTCACTTTCCAGTTTTGTTAGAACAGCATTTCTGAGCAGTAAAGTAGCACTGTTCTTACAGTTCTAGCTAACAATATCATACCGTAAGTTTATCCTTGCTTATCCTTGAGTCTAGGGACGGTTGGTACTTGGTACTAAGAGAAAGATAGGGAGACAGCGAATGAGGAGAACGATTGAAAGAATGGAGACATTCTCAATCAACAGCTCCAGACTATTTCAAGGAATGACGCTATCTTTGCGAAACTTCTGCAACCGCTCAGAGAACAGAGCCCAGAGGGACGTATGTCTCACCTTTGAGGGGCACATTTTATATGAGCTGGATGAGGGTAGTCATACAAACACAAACAATTCTTTCATTTCTTCTTGTGGGAATATTTCTTTTTCAGACATAAATATACTGTTACGACCGCGCAGTTATAAGAAGGCACTGAACCAAAAACTATCGTGACGTTCTTAGTAAAAATCTGCCGCTGTGTTAGAGCTTGTGTAGTTATACAGACTCATTGTGATCGATATCGTATATATAGTTTATTGAGGAGCTTTTTTTCTTCAGTCCATTACGCCTGTTTATGCAGGAATAGTGAAATATATCACCAAGTATGCTCCATATTATGTGACACTGTTTTTCAGGCTGTGTAAGCAGCGCAGTAGATAGTGACCTTTCTTTCAAAGTTTTTCTAAGCACGGCTAGCTTTCCTCCAGTAGGTCTGGAACTAGATGAAGCTAAAACATAAAACTTAAGGACAAAAAACAAAATTTACCATTATGTTTCTTCGTATTAGCTTTCTTGATCAAAATTATGTCGTAAAGTCCAGCATTATCTTGTGCTGGGATACACACAAAAAAAAAAAAAATACAGCTTGGGTGATAACCATTTTCATTAATGAACACTACCAGAGCTTTGGTCATGCCTCGCCTTGCAGTTTGATGCTTTCATATATTTTAGAGATAATTTCTATTACAAGTCTCTGATACCTATTTTTACACTCACTCAAAGCCTACTTCCTTAACTTTCAACGCAAACTCACTATCCACTGCGCTGCCTCGTGACGTCACTACCTTAAAGTCTCAATGATAGTGATATGCGAGGCAAACGTGCAAAGCTTAAAGTGACTCAACCTACAGACTAATTCAAGTAAATATAAATATAGGAATAAATGTTTCCATTCCAGCTGAGGGCGAGGTATCTACTTTGTCTTCTACTGTGATCCAAATCCAAACAGAATCAAAAGGCACTTGTTTTCAATATGTTTTTTTTTAGAAAGCTGGAATGTTAAGCCACCAAGTACCAATTACCAATTCTTCCGCTAGGTCTGAAAGTAAACTTGTCTTAGGAATTTGCCGACGGATTATCGTACAGGAGGTGGACACGGCAAATAAATATTGGGGGAACTCACGGCATGTTTGACTGCGCCTGCTGACCTCGGGGATGCCAGGGCGCGTGGTCGTGTGTGCACACGGCCGGGTTGACGCCGGTATTAGCATTAGGATTATCTGCCCCTGTGGCTGCTGAATCACTTAATGCAGGGGAGGGGACGCTGTATTATAGGGTGGGGGGAGAAGGGTGAGAATTCTCCTTGAATGTGAGAAAAGAAATTCATACACATCGAAAACATATATATCAGATGATGATTGGAGACGTTAATTTGTAAGAAGCAAACAATACTCAGTCAGCTCAGCTTAGTCATTTGCACGCCACTTGTGGAACTTTGCCTCCCTAACATCTTTCGTGTAGGCCTCTCGGCTGTAAGCAAGATGCCATGCTGCTGATGCACCCATTTGCAGATTATCAACGATGACTTGCAGCCATCATCGCTTTGGTCTTCCTTTCTTTCCTTTTTTTATTATGTTTACTTCCAAGACGGTCTTCTCTAAATTATCATGACGTTTAATGTGTCCAAAATAGTTAAGTTTTCTCTGTTTAATCCTCTTTACTAGCCAGCCTTCTTCAATAAGTTCTTGTAGTATGGATAAATTTGTTCTTTTTGTGTCCATGATAGAAGAACTCTTCTGCAGCATTTACATTCAAGGCCATTTATATGTTTCTCGGCTGTTTTGTTAAGTGTCCAGGTCTCACAGGCATATTTTGCGATGGGAAAGATGCATGCCCTTAAAAATCTTATTTTTGTAATTCTGTCTGTTCCTCTCCACAGATTCTTTAGTTGTTTTACTTTATGAAGACCGATAGATGTCCTCCTTTTAATATCACTCAGTGTATCTCCATTATTAGTTAGTAATGATCCAAGATATTAAAAACTCTCCACTTCTTCCATTTGTCCTCATTGATACATATTTCAGCTGCCTTGTTTCTTTTGTCACTTGCCATCAATTCAGTTTTATTTGCATTAGTATAGAGGTTTTGCTCTTGGCTGTTCTTACGGAATGACATAATTAGGTTGTCCTTCCTAAATGCTACTACGGTCTGCTAATTTCTCTCTCCCTCTCTCTCTCTCTCCATCCTCGCAGCACTACAAGATATCGTCAGGTCCAGTATTAGTCTATAATGTGTTGCTTATATTTCTGAGTGTGAATCAAGTACAGCTTTCTCTCGTAGCTTCGTCATTTACATCTGCGATATTATCGTTAGGGCAGTTTTTTTTCAGTTTTCATTGTGATATTCCTTTTTACAATGTTCTTCTGTTTGGCTTAAAATATCCTAAACATAGGTATGTGACTTCTTCTGGAACTGGGGAAGGTAAGGTAGCCAAGCCACATCAACCTTTAGTGTGCCAGCAGGTCAAAGAAAATATGGACACTAACACCAAATCTCTTATGTGAACTACAGAACTCGATTTAAAATTTTAAAAAATCAATACCAGCCATTTAATAAAGAAGTAAAAGTAAAGTAAACCTACTCCATGCTGCTGATAATATGGGCAGGAGTTAAAAATTAGAAAAGAAAAGAAAAACAAAGGTTATTAACGAAACAGAACAAACGCCATACGTGAATGTGTGTAATTATGTAGAAAACACTCTGTGACCTTGAAAACATTACAAAGGAAATCAAAAATATGAATGCAAAATCATCCCAAGAGTAGAAATATTAAACTCTATTTTAAGAAGAAGATGATAAATTCTAACATTCAAGAAAACAATGAAACGCAAATGAAACATAACTGAAAGTTGAATGTGACCCATTATATATATACTGAAAGGCACTGTGTGGAACGAATTCAAAACAAGAAAATAGAAGAGAAATTCTCCTTTTCTTTCGAACATTCTCAACGAATGGGATGGGAACATTCGAACATTCTCAAACGTCAGCCATGATATTCCTAAAAAAATGGAACATTCCTTTTTAGGCTTTTGGCATGATCCAACAGCTTGATCTGGATTAATTTTGGTATTGGCCATGTATGTTTTCTATGCCCTTCAGATGTTGGGCAGTCCTAAAGCAAATTATGGGATGTTATGTTTTTTTTTCCCAGTGCTCAAAGAACACTCACCAGCAGTGCTGTCTTCAGCTTGCTACTCACATGATGTCTTGGTAAACTTTTTTCAACGCAGTCTAAAAAATCTTGATCTGTTGCTCTGTGTCTCACTGATATGATAGAAGTCCATATTAGTTATTTGATAATCTGGATGCTCAGTTTCCCACTTGTCTTTATATTTCAGGTTTCGATAAGAGAAACAAAAATAAATCCTTAAAATAAAGATATACTACGGTGAAGAAAATCGTTATTTTAATGAGGAAAAAAAAAGTAGAAACTGACGTATTACAATTGAAACTGCGAAGTAACGCATGGTATTAGAAGAACAACGCTCTGAAGTATTTTCAAAATATTGACAGCAGAGTTATTTATCCAAAATAAAGCCGGATAGACAGTTAGAGGATAAAGAAGAGAAAAAAAAGTTGTCAAAGTAATGAAACAAAGAATTCAATGCCGATTAAAAAACAACATAAACAAAAAAACTAAGTTACTGTTTCAAATATTTTTTTAAAATTCAGGCCACAACTGTTCATCCCTGCTTTCATTAAAATCCCAGGTCTGGCATTCCCTTAGAGTGCAATTGTTCACAGGTCTCAAGCCATATTTCATTAGCATGTTTCAGTCCTTTCAGTGGTATCAGTCCTGATTAACCTGCCTATTGACAACCTATTTAATCTCATTTTGTTAAAAACCGGATAGTGATTATCAAATGATAATTTAAAATAACAGAATACAAAACAAATGAGTACATTTGTCTCCCACAGCTCAGAGTCCAAAGCTGGTTCTCATTATTTCCAAATTAAAATGTAAATTTCTGTTTGTCCATAGCTGGGTTTCCGAAACTCATTTACCAGTTTAAATCGTTCTATGATTAAAGCACTTTTTCAGCCAACTTGTCGTGTCTTGGATTTCGTTGTTGTACGACGAAAGTTGGGCTGTTTCGATTGACAGTCCTTTTTCCTGGCTTTCTAAACCATGACAAGTTGCTTACAAGAGGGATCACTCTTAGTGTAATGATGACCCCTTGGAATTGTTTCTTTGACCCAGTTCTCGTGGCCGTAATATGCCACCACTTGGCCAGCCTTGTTGTAGTTGATCTTCCTTCCAGTACACCTGCTGCTTACAAATGTGACCTCACCGGGGTCGACCATGTTTTAAAAGACTAATAAACCTGGCCCTTTTTACCGATTCCCCTCACCTCCGTCGCCTGTCGGGTCTCCCTCAGAAAGTTCGTGGAGCTGGTTGACGGACAATGCTCTGGTATTCTCTGACAATGACCCCGGGACGTACTCAGTCATTCAATGTCTCCGTGACTCTGGAGTGGGTGGTGCGAGAAAGTTTTCCTTCGTTTTCTCTTTGGACAGCCCATTGTAGTTTGTGCTCTCTCACGCCGCAAGGTCGGGTGTGTGTAATGATTTTTTTGTAAGTGCTCACGCGTCGCGTAACCCGGGTTGAGACCTAGCAACGACAGTACCCCTGACACTACAGTGGCCCTGTGTGAGGGCTATTATTCTTCGAGGACACATAATGTGCTTCCGATATTGGCCTTTCGGGGCTTTCATCCAACCCCTTTTGCTCTCTTCCATTATTTCCGTGTTCCTTAAACTGTTGTCCTCGCGTGGACTTTTGTAACATAACGTCGTTGACAAATGGAGTCTTTCGGGTTCGTCTAATCTTATTGTGTCATGAATATCCTTCTCCGTGACTAACTGTCCAGTGATGAAGCTCTGATGAGAAGGAGCTCAAAGTCTAAGGTTACAACTGTTACTTAAGAAGAGGTCTGTTTTCTTTGCTGGCCCGTACGCGTCATCGCCTTGAATATCCCTTGACTAATGACAGTTCACGACAGGCCAGCCCTCGCGAGGGCGCCTAATTGTCATAACATTCGCGCCCATTGTGAACTCGAGGGCGCGAGGAGTTGGTTACGCTTTGAGGGTCTAGTTTTATACCTCAGGGAGCTTAAGACCCTTGAGCAGTATGATTGTAGACGGTTGGACAAGATGTAATAGACGGGCAGCGGGTTTGAAGGCTTAAGTTTACGTGACATAGGTGACCTCTTATCCGTTGTGTTCGTCCTCTAGGTTGTCCCCTATCGCTTGCCACGAGCCAGGGTTGGAGAGGGGCACGTAAAACAAACCTCTCTGTCGCTGCAGAGAAAGGGCCGGAACCTAATCGTTATCGAATAACTACCATCAGCGGTGATAATGATACAAAGGTTTGGGCAAAGGCGCTTGATGAAGGATGCAAGTGTGAGATATAATTGTTCGCAACACGTATGATGAATACGAAAGCTCATGATTAATTCTAATGGAGTTTCTACCCAAGTCTGATTACCTTTGCTGACCCAGATATGCCACCTTCTGCCATTTTGATCCACTTCAAACATCTGTCATTAAAAAAAAAAATTGAAGAAAAAGGTCTAATTTGCTTCTATTTTTTTCAACTTCTAGAGCTAAAAGAGTGATTTTTTATGTTTCTAATAATAGCTAGGATTCTGCAGATCAAAGATCTTGATGCCTTTTTTTTTTCAACAAAATCTAGATTCTCACATTCTTTATGTAGTAACAGCCATTTATTGATCTTGGAGAAGAAATAGGAAACGTACCATGTTCTTTCTGGAATCTACATATTAATATGCGAAGAAAATAAATAATATGCCCAAGAAAACACAGGGAGAACATAGACAGGATTTTATCTGCGTTTTCAATGAGTTGTAAAAGCATGGTGGTTGTCAGTACTGCTGTGCGTTACTTGTTTCTTCTTTATAAGATCTGCTGTTTGTTTCTCCACTTACATGAGTGCATTATTTTGTATGTGGACAATCTCAAGGACCGATTATGGGGCTTTTGAGATACTGGAAATAAGGTCAAAAATGACGTTTTTATGAAAAAAAATATAAACACAACACTTTATATACAGGCATGGTGTATTTCTTTCAGCCTCCCTTATCGTTTACTCTATGTTAGTTACTGACTGGTTTTGTCGTCGTTTGGTGTTAGGTCTAATGTAATAGCTATTTGACACAATTTATTGATCTTCTTCCAGATGTCACTCTTCTCATGTGCAGGAAGTGTGATAAAATCTTCAAAGGTCAACTCTTCTAGTATAAAATTTACAAACTCAGATCTCTTTGTGGATTATCGATAAAAACAATTACAGATTTGAGAAAGAAATAAGGGCAAAAAAAAAAAAAGGAATAGCAAACGCGCCAATGTTGCATTTAACTCTTTACTCTTGAGTTGATTTCCATGCTCTGCCAGAATGAATTTTAATGAGAAATATTGGTGAAAGAAACTGAAAGGCAGCTACTCTATAACTTAAAAATTATTGGGGAAAGTCGGGGGGGGGGGGGGGTTGAAATATACACTTGTCATTTTATTTAAACTGTGGCTAAATATTTCTCTGAGCATTGATTATCTTAGGCTTGCAAGATCTACCAGCTCTGCAAGGGTTGCTTGGAATGAAAGAGTTAAAAACGTGTGGGATGTAGAAATCAATCTTTAGCAACTGCGGGGTACGTCTTAATTCCTGAGAAGTTTTGTAATATTTAAACAGAAGCAATGAAGTCCAAGTTGAATAATGTACTATCACTGACTCTACTCCGACAAGTTTAATAAGAGTTTATAAATTAAAAATAACACAAAATCTGAAAAAGAGAAAGATGGACGTTAAGGGCAAAGGGCAGGCTATAACAAATTGTATGAGGAAAACGAAGTTTTAAAACATTTAAAGTCAGTAACTGTAATATTTAGCTTGTTTGGAATCATCGAACAGATTAGATCAGTTAGCATTGTGTTTTTGACTTGCAAGATCCTGAAGATCAGGATGTTCAGAAGGGATCACATGGCTGGTTTCATATCCTAAATTAAGAATGATATTACAAGATTTGTCTAAATGGGATACCGTAATCTCTCACATTGTAACATGGCTCTGCAATGATTATCATCTGGGAGGCAGGTAGCTCCAATGAGAGGAATCTCAAACCTAAAGAAAGGAATTCTTTCCAAAGGAGGAATTGAGGAGGATTTTGTTTTTCGTAGGAAAAAAAAATGTATAGCGGTGAAAATCATTTCCCGGGTGATGATTTAATGTGTAGGGGGATTCAAGGGCAGCCTGGGTTGAGGAAGGTGGAGTGGAACCTGGGACGGTGAGAACTACTGCAGCAGTGAGACTAAACCATACAGTGAGACTAAACCATACAGTGAGACTAAACCATACAGTGAGACTAAACCATACAGTGAGACTAAACCATACAGTGAGACTAAACCATAATATTCCCTATTTTACTTTCATCTGTGGTTCTAAGGACTGCAAACGCGCCACAAACAGCCTCTGGCAGTCAAGTCCAGCTCCTGGCCTTCCCGTGGCAGAACTGTTTTTAACTGACAGGAGAAGGGGCGAGGGCGAATATCTGGCGCCTGAAAACCAGTTACTTAGGGTAGATGAGTGTCACGTTTGGTAGCTCATCTGCCGCTGTTGGCGAGATCTTCAGCTGCCGTGCGTGGAGCGGTGCTCTTCCCGGCCAATGAAGAAATTTGCAGATGAGGTTGCCGCGCAGCATCACTGCGGAAAAGGTGGTTGAAAGAATAAAGCGAAGCAAACAGTCAAATCACGGCACCTCTGGTCTGGAGGTCAGCCACGTCCTGAGTGCAGTCATATCGGGTGAAATGCATGAACCAGCTTGTCCCAGAGGTTAAGTCACTGCTGGCTTAACTTTTCAAATGCCGCGCGTGGAGTGAAGCTCCTCCCGGTTAAGGAAGTAAATGCGGAAATAAAGGTTGCTGTGCGGCGCCGATGGGAAAAGGTGGTGGAAAGTGAAGTTTAACCTGGTATGTCCAGTAGTATCGCTACGAGAACTATACCACGGCACCTCTGCTCTAGAGGCCGCCTACGTCCGAAATACACCTACACTGGTGAAATATGCCTAAACCGGCACACACCAGGGGTCGAACTCGATGGCTAGACATGTCATGCCACCTCCGCTCTAGAGGTCGGTAACGCCTGATAACCACCCATACTGGTGAATTTTGCCTAAACCGGCTCATACCAGGGGTGAATCTTGAAGGCTATGAATGTCACAGTACCTCTGCTCTAGAGGTCCGTCCCGTCCCAAACACGCCCATACTGGGATAATGCCTAAACCGGCTCAACCCAGGGGTAGAAGTCACTAGTGGCGAGGATTCATCCTCCTGGACAAAAGCTCCATCCTGGGCACAACTAGGAAGGGTAGCGGCCACGACTGCAAAATGCTGAAGTCGGAGACACTGGACCAGGGAAGTCTAGATAGGCAACCACCTCTCACCCGGCGGGGATGTCTGCGTATCCTAATCACGCTGAGGTTTTCCGGTGAGAAAGTCCAACCCTGGACTGGATGGGCGACCACCTCTCACCCGGCGGTGATACACGGGTATCTCAAAACACGTCGAGGTTTTCCGGTGAGAAAGTCCAACTCTGACCTGGGTGGGCTAACGCCTCTCACCCAGCGGGGATGCACTGATATTCCAAACACGTCGAGGTCTTCCGGTGAGAAAGTCCAACCCTAGACCAAACTGGTGCAATGAAAACCACGGTGTCACGCAATCCCGCTTCTGAGACCCACCAAGAATACAGGCTAAAGCACTGTGATACTCTGAACCCCTTGTGGTCCTTTTGTGGAACTCTTGTGGTCTATTTTGGACCACACAGGGGACCACGGGACCTAACGAGGACCACATGCGTGAATTCAGTAGGTTCACAGTGCGGTTTTTGGTGGTAGAAGTGAACGAAGAAGAAGAAGAAGACTTTCATCTGTCTTGCAGGATTGAATGTGTGTAAAAAAACAATCATGATACACGAGATACATGAATGACGTGAATTTAACCTTCATCTATGTCAAAGCACTGCATTATCACTGCTCTCAGGACTTCATCTATGTTAAAGCACTGTACCATCACTGTACTCGGAACTTTTAACTTATATTAAAGGACTGCGCTATCACTGCACTCATAACTTTTAACTTATATTAAAGGACTGCGCTATCACTGCACTCATAACTTTTAACTTATATTAAAGGACTGCGCTATCACTGCACTCATAACTTTTAACTTATATTAAAGGACTGCGCTATCACTGCACTCATAACTTTTAACTTATATTAAAGGACTGCGCTATCACTGCACTCATAACTTTTAACTTATATTAAAGGACTGCGCTATCACTGCACTCATAACTTTTAACTTATGTTAAAGCTCTGCACTGTCACTGTGCTCAGAACCTTCACTTATATTACAGTGTCAAAGTGTACTATCACTTTTTGTATTATTTTAAGTGTTGTGATCGTCCGTGAGGTAATATGTCAACATGCCAGACGGAGTACACTGTACGGGTGAGAACCCACGCGAATGGAAGCGGTGGCTGCAGTGGAGAAAAAATACTCAAGACCATCAATCTAAGAAGCCTAGTCGATGCTGGTTGCACCATACCATTGCTCCCTTATTTTCACTTGTAAAGTAACATCGATGCTGATTACGATATACTATTACTCCCTTATATTCATTTGTAAAGTAACATCAATGCTGGTTACACCATACCTTTGCTCCCTTATTTTCAATTGTAAAGTAACATCGACGCCTGTTACACCATACCATTGCTTCCCTTATTTTCACGTGTAAAGTAGCATCGATGCTGATTACGATATACCATTACTCCCTTACTTCCACTTGTAAAGTAACAAATGCAACTGTGGCAACTTAGCAAAGAGAAAAGAACGTTTCCTTTCCTACGCTTACCGGTATCAGCAAACAAACAAAGCGATGTACGCGGTTATTCAGGTAAAGATACTCTTTATCGGAATGTAACAGCTTGTTCTACTCACAACTTACCAACAAGAGATTTTTCAGCTATATGTCTTTTCCCGTCTGTGCGCAGTATTTTACTGTAATTACTATAAACCAAAGACTTCTCTTTATTTTAACTTCGTCCCGTCTCTAGTTATGTTGGTTATATGAGCAGCATATTTGTAACATGTCTGGAACAGGTTGAAAGTTGTATGATAAATTGCAAAATGTCAGACGGGCCTGCGTGCCCAATTCTTAACCCTTTGGAAATAAAGATCAATCAATCAATCAATCGTCTTCTGTTCCCCTGGAACCGCGAGCTGGTATTCTTTCCACCCGATGCTGTGGAGATGTGGAGGTGTTGAGACAGAGCACTGAGTCGGATTGGGAGAGGGTTATGGTGGCTGTTCGTCCCGAGTCCCTAAGTCCCTGAGCGCGGCTAAAAAGCAAGGACTGTGCAATACTTCTTTAGCAAGCTCCACTGCCATGGAGACTGTGGCCATCCTGTCCCGTTAGCCAGGCTAGGCCTGTTAATGGGATTACCGACGGAAAGGTAGGTAGGGTCTTGGTTAGCTGTGATTCTGTAATCCTGACTCAGAGCATGTCAGCTATGGGTTACTGATTGCTAAAACGGACAAGGTCTTCACTGCCTTATTTTTAAATATCGACAAATTCTCATTTTTAATCTTTTTTTTTTTACAAAGGGCAACGCGGGTACCTTCCAAATGAAAGACAATTTAAAAACATAAAAAAACATCCCTAAAATATCAACAATGAGGTAAAATGTAAAGGTAAAATTCCCGTTTCCATGTTTCCATGTACTGAAGAATACAGTGTTAGGCCCGTATTCTCTATGACCTTCGGCACATGAAAGTGTGATGTGGTCAGTATCACGCCTGGCCGTATTTACCTTCCCAGATTTTTCTGGTACCTATTTTTTGAGGCTGGGTAAACCCAGGGCCTTGTTCGGTGTATACCAGAAAAAATCCCCGCTGCTGGGACTGAACCCAGCACCACTGGATTAGTAAGCCGAACTCCCAACCACTCAGCTAACCAATGCACACTGAGGACAGACCATAAACATGCCTACCTGAAGTATATGAGTTCCTTGTCGAGACTCAAATGGGTCCATCAAGTCCAGTCTTGACTGATGAGCTGTAAGAAGAACATTAGAAATGGCAAGGCTAAAATCTGGAAAACAATTATCTAAAACACAAATTTCTAACTGGAGATGAGTATTCATCAACTTCCTACACTCATTTGGTTCTAGTACAACGTTCATCTTCTTCACCATCTCAAACACCTCATCAGTCTCTTCTATTATTATGGCACATCGCTTCCACTTTCGTTTTGTTTTTTTGTTTTTTTAATCACAAAACCAATGGGAAAAAAATGGAATTGCATGAAAACCGAAATTGTACTGAAAATGATCGCATCGCTATTTTCATTTCTAGAACTTTAATTTATTTTATTTTACTTATTTATTTTGCTGTTGTTAAAAGAGAAGCAGCCAATTCAGTGGGCATAACATCCCTTGATGAGACTGAAAAACTCGCCGAAGACGGACATCTTGGCGAACTACCATGCGGGCCCTATGTGACGTTTAACGGCACGGGAAGGATGTAAGATGAAAAGAGAAGCATGTAAGTGTACAGAGCGAAATCTGTTCAAAGTGCTCAACTTTTTTGTATCACCAGCATCTCCTTCTTCTTTATGCAGCTGTTGAATTCACCAGCTTTTCCCAGTCACTGAGTTTCATTGCTGCAGACAACACACGTATCCATTCTTCTCTGTTCTTCATTTGTTTTTTTTGTTTTTTTGCCACCTGTCGATTCCAAGAGATTGTGTATCTTCTTATATGATGTCTCGCTATCGTTATCTAGGTCTGCCTCTTCGTCTGTCCTCTTTCATTACTTCTGTATATGCAATCTTTGTCTTTCTTCCTCCATTCTATATAAATTCCCGAGTCACCTCATTCTTTTGTTTTTATCACCAATATCACGTTCAAGTTTGTCTTTTTTCCTATAATGATCTGAATTCGGATAAACTGGCTAAAAAAAGATGGACGAGAACTTGATAGCAGTCTTGGCTACAGAGAAAGCTCTTTTCACTGACTTATATGGAAGTGTAAAATCTGTTTCACAGCAATTTCGGTTGGAAGAACAATCCAGGTAGACAGCGATGCCTTCGGTATGACCAAAAGCAGTATGACGATGGGGGTGCTGGAAGTAACGAAAGCATTCGTCTGGCTGGAGTCACAAGACTACACTCGTGTCTGCATACTAAGTGATTCAGCGAGTATGATCCGGAAGGTCGAGGCAGGTTCTGTACGCAGGCAGTGGCTTGAGTCATTGCAGAAATCAGCGATTCACAGGGTCACCTTCATTTATGTTCCTGGGCACGTGGGCATCCAGGGAAATGAGAGAGGTGATAGGCTGGCTGGCTCTGCTATCATCGCAGATGGGCAAACACTGGATCGAGCTGATATTGTTAATGCGCCCAGAGAGTTATGCAGAGAGGAGGACTCTCACTGTCCTACATCGCAGCTTAGACTGAAACAGCTGGGAATACAGATCGGCATGGCCTACAACGAAAGGCATACTGGATATGAGAAACAACTTGTCAACCAACACAGGACTGCCAATATCAGCCACAAGACGCTGATGAATATGTTGAGGGGAGGATCTGAGCACCTATGGACATGTCCGGAGTGCAATGATGATGATGACCCAGACCATAAATCATAAACCATAAATCTGTAGAGAAGCAATTTTTAGACGTCAACAATGTTCAGTGTTAGGCTTCATGTGTTAGTGATAAAGGGCCGCCATCTTCAGCTTGTGACACGCTATGGAGAAAACCGTTGATGATGATAATGATGATGATGATCGCCGGATTTTTGCAGATAAATTTACTAAGCAGAATCATCTCCTTTGTCAGCAAGAACATATAGATGTAACTGTTCACTTGGCTTCGCTGTATTGAATCATCCATCATTTAACTCGTATAAGGCTCTGTCCGACTCTCCACTTTCCCTAAGCTCAAAGAGTGACATCTAAGAGGACATCATCTAATTTTCAGATAATATAAAAAAAAAAGACTAGAAACCGCGGTTCTGTGGTCGACGCTAAGTAGTGACAATGTTACAGAACTAGCGAGCGTTGGTAAAAATGGGCAGATCGCACAAGGGCACAAGGGAGGCAACTGTGTAAGACCAGAAACGGGGGGGGGGGGATGGGGCGCGTCTCACTAAAGTTCTTAATGTGAATATTACCAGGTACCTGTTTCCACCCAGGATCTGGTGAAAGAAAAGGGTGGGGAAGGGGCCCTGCGTAGTCACGGGGTTAGACTCTCCCCTCGGATACTGGAGGTAGTGAGTTCGAGTTCACAGAAGTGGCAGGGATTTTTTTCTCGTCATTTCGCCGGCACGAAATTCTCCTGGTCTCTAGGTAGTGGGGCCAAAAGTCCGTGTCCATGGTCGCTCATGTTCACAATCTCTTGGCTGCTGGAAATCTACCAGTTGACCTCTCCCTGGGCAAAATTTAAAAAAAATAATAATAAAATGTACCATGGAGACTGGCCCAGACGCTAGATGTGTCTATACTGACTGCGATATCAGAACGGGCGCCATGTTTCGAATAAACGCATGCCTCAGATAAACGCTAGGTATGAAATAAACGGCGGATCAGCACATTGTCTCTGTCTGTCTATAGAAAGACTTGCAGTATAAACTAATACCGATGCTGCAGAAGCATAACTATCATTTTGCGAATAAATGCCTGCCTTGAAAAGGCCCCGGCCTCTAATAAACGCCTAAGCGCGACGACAACTTCAAGGAAATACGGTATAGTCATTCGTTTCCTTTTCTAAAAGAGCAAGAATGACAGTTTCAAAACACACGGACTGAGTGCGATATTTAGCCTCTTTCTGCATTATTAACACACACAAAAACAAAAACCAGTAACATAGAATTCAAGGAAACACTGACCGATGACTGAACTTACTTTTGCCGATTTTGTTTATCCCTGGGCCTCCTTCCTGGGTCCACTGTGGATCACCATGACATGAGAAATCCCTCAGCTTCAGGTAACTAATGGTCAGTCTGATGATCGAGGCTTTATCGAGCTGGCTAGTAATGGCTGCCGGAAGCGGAAGTAACTTTGCTAGTTCGTAGAATTCATAATTCTCCTTTCCTCTTCTCGATCTTGCTGCGTCTCGAGATTTCTCCTTTCGTATCTCTAGAATGCTGTTTGTAAAAGACACAAGGAAAAGAGTTACTCTAACTGAAAACTACAGCATGTTAATTTATATTTCAGGTAAAATATTAATTTACAGGAATCATCATAAACCGCAGGAGAATAAACGGAAGTGTTATTTCTTTAGTTTAACGCACATTATTTAATTTTTTTTAACACTGACCTCTACAAATAAGAGTTATCTTTCTTTATTTTATTATCTTTCCCTGTCTCCGAACTTCTGCTTTTTTTTGTCCTAATGGTAAGTAACTAGATAATAATTAACAAATTACCTGAAAATTAAGGGCTGTATTTAGACGAAGAGCAATTCATAGCAAGTAGAGTATCGAATGCTCATGGAGGATGTACGTACATGTTCACTTAAGTTCTTCACATATTCACAAAAGAGAGTAAATAGAGACGAAAAAAATATGAGGGTATGGCGGACGTCGTACAGCAGGCCGGGGGTGGGGGGGGGAGAAGATCATAAACTTTGGTCTTTTCTATATGGAAAAGGTAAAATCCTCGTTTTCATGTCATCAAGGCACATTGGGCTTACGGTGTTAGGCCCGTATTTCCAAGACCATCCACACATAAAAGTGTGATAGGGTCAGTATCATGCCAGGCCGCATTTACCTTCCCAGACTTCTTTGGTTCCTATTTTTAGAGGCTAGGTGGGCCCCGGGGCCTTTTTGGTGTGGTGGTACTAGAAAAAAAAAATTCCCGCTGCTGGGACTTGAACCAGATTAACAGACCGAGCGCTCAACCGCTCAGCCAACTAGGGCGCCATTTTTATATGAGCAAAAAAAAAAAATAGGCCATCGAAGTGATAATTACTATCGAAAACCTGTTTGACTTTTTAAAATAACTTTTGACTAAAACTAGCATCTCCCTAGAAGCAACTATTCGCTATAATTAGCATCTCCCTAGAGGCAACTATACGCTATAATTAGCATCTCCCTAGAGGCAACTATTCGCTATAATTAGCATCTCCCTAGAAGCAACTATTCGCTATAATTAGCATCTCCCTAGAGGCAACTATACGCTATAATTAGCATCTCCCTAGAGGCAACTATTCGCTATAATTACTATCTACATAGAGGATTAAGCACATCAACACATACAGCCGTCTCCGTCCGCTCGCCCTCTTACCTGGTAGAAGCTACAGACTCATAAACAAATTCATAAAGTTATGGTACTAAATGTATCTGTTCATGGTCAGAAAAAAAGCGACACTAAAAAAAAATTGTAAGTCACCAATCTTTACCTGAAGATCATATTTTAAAGTCCGTAGAACACATGATGGAAGAAAGAAAATCCTGTGATAAGACTATATAATCAACTCTCAATATATTCGCCGATTACAACAGAATCAGTGCCAATTCTCCCTGCCTCTTTTTCCCATTCCCTTTGCTACTACACGAATGAACATATTGAACACAGCGGTAATAACACGCAGCACAATATTTATTTAATTGATTATGTCCTGCATTCCATCAGCGTTTTATAGTTTACCTTATGAAGAACGTCTATTTTCCGTGTATCGAGTTCACAACGTTGAAAGACAAAGGAAAAATAGGATAAAGTTTTCTGTGCAACGCTTCCAGACGTGCAATATTTCTATGAATATCTTTCATTATTTTGTTGTCTTGCCCCGTCTCTGACCTTTTTCCGATGGGAAGTAACTAGATAATAGTGAACACAGTACCATGAGAAGTATAAGCAGTCTTGAGACGGAGAGTAATACGTATAACGTAGAGTACCGGGTGCTCATGGAGAATGCACGTATATGTTCACTTAAGTCTTTCACATCTTCACAAAGCCTCGTGAAAAGAGACACACACACACACACACAATGAGAATATGGCGGGCACTGTATAGCAGGTCGGGGAAGAAAAACAAGATCATTAATAGTTATACAATTGTAAAGGCTGAGGCTATCCGCGCTCCAGAGCGTGACCTACATTGACACTGCGCATGTCTGCGGTCCTTGACCCCATGCCAATAACATTGGATTTATGGGGAAAGTATTTCAAGCGAATTTCTTTTTAACACTTTTTCCTAATCCCTGACCCTGAGTCGAGCAAGGATGGACAGTGGGGGCAGGGTCCTAACCGACTTCGGGGTGTGACGTTTACTCCTTCCAGGACAGATAGTCGAGCCAGAGTCCTAACTGAATTCAGGGTGGAACGTTTACTTCTTCCAGGACAGATAGTCGAGCCAGGGTCCTAACTGAATTCGGGGTGGAACGTTTACTCCTTCCAGGACAGATAGTCGAGCCAGGGTCCTAACTGAATTCGGGGTGGAACGTTTACTCCTTCCAGGACAGATAGTCGAGCCAGGGTCCTAACCGAGTTCGGGGTGGAACGTTTATTTCTTCCAGGACAGATAGTCCAGCCAGGGTCCTAACCGAATTCGGGGTGGAACGTTTACTTCTTCCAGGACAGATAGTCGAGTCAGGGTCCTAACCGAATTCGGGGCGGAACGTTTACTTCTTCCAGGTCAGATAGTCGAGTCAGGGTCCTAACTGAATTCGGGGTGGAACGTTTACTCCGTCCGGGACAAACGGTCAGTGGACATGCGAAATTGCTAGTTTTTCTAACAGTTAAAAGTAAAATTGTTCTTAATAAAAAGACAAATAAATAGTGTCATAATCTAACATACAACTTTAAAAAGTAAAAAAAAAAAACATTCACCAATAGTGGGATTCGAACACATATCCTTTATATTAATAGAATCATGCTCCTACTGCCTGAACTTGCCGGAGGTTGAAATACTTCTCATTTTGTAGCATATAAAGCATACTTGATGCGGAATCGATCGATCAGTGTAGGTCACAGAGGGAGTCTAGATAGACACTCCCATTGTAAATACTGACGCCGTTCAGTAAGACAAATTACTGGAGTCACAAAACGCGCAGGGTAGCACTGGACTGGTTACGTGAGAAATTCATTCATTCACTCATTTGCATGTCCCTTGCGGAACTTTGCCTCCCAAACAGCACTCCTGTAGGCCTCTCGGTTGTGAGCAAGATGGCCTGCTGCTGTTGCATCCATTTCCAGATCGTCAATGATGTCTTGCAGCCATCTTCGTCTTGGTCTTCCTCTTTTTCTTTTTCCCATTATGTATCCTTCCAATACGGTCTTCTCTAAATTATCATGACGTTTAATGTGTCCAAAATATTTAAATTTTCTCTGTTTAATCCTCTTCACTAGCCAGCCTTCTTCAATATTAAGCTCTTGTAGTATAGATATATTTGTTCTTTTTTGTGTCCACGATATTTGGAGAACTCTTCTGTAGCATTTACATTCAAAGGCATTTATGTGTTTCTCAGCTGTTTTGTTAAGTGTCCAGGTCTCACAGGCATATGTTGCGATGAGAAATACCGGAGAGAAAAAACAATTAAATGTATCTAACCGCTCTCTGATGATTTATTTAGATTTTGGTGTAGATTTGACATTAATCATTGCATTCCTTACAAATATTATTTCAAAAGTTTCAAATGTCTTTTTTCTGAGCGGTCATATACTGATTTTTTTTAAAAATACAGTTAATGAATGCAAACAAAATATTATCTTCAGATCCTTTCTTTGTAAACTGAAGTTGTTTCTTTTCTTTTCTTTTTACCCTTTACAACTTTGTTTTTCCTCGACATACCATAAGCTGGTGAAATGTAGTCATTGATATAAACTTTCATTTACGGCGCTTGCTCCGTAAATATACTGTCGCATACAAACAGGAACATTAACTCTTAAAAAAAATCTTAGGCTCTAAAGTTACAGATATACAGCAGAGACTTACATGATGCAAAAAAGAGATGAATATAGATAAGTATGACAATAAAGGATAATGTATTTGTTTACAAGAAGAGAAGTGAGAGGGGGAGGAAGAATCGCCGCAGTCTGACTTTGTTAGGAGATATAAAGATAAGTTAGGAGATGTGAAGATAATTTAGGAGATGAAAAGATGTACTGAATTTAGAGAGCAAGAGATGGTGAAAACGATATCTCTTCCGAGACATGTGTCATGAGACTTTCAAGAAGTAACCTGTCCAGGTGTTCCGTCAGGTGAGAGATAGGTGAGAGGGCGATCTGTCGCACACAATACACGCAATGTTCAGTAGTAGAAATGCTAGAAAACGTTTTTGTTGTTGATGTTGCTGTTGCTGCTGATGATAACGACGGCGACGATGATGAAAAACTGGACACAAAGCTATATATGTATTTTTTTTTAGCCATTTTTACATCTGGAAACTAAAACACTTCACCCAGTACGAGAACTGACCAGCCTACCCCGTACACTGATGGCCCAGCATAATGAGGTCTCTAACGCTTCATACTCTGCGGCTATTGCTACGGGATTATTATTATTATTATTATTATTATTATAAACCCATGCACACACAAATATACAAAATACAAATTATCGGCTTCATCTGACTGATAAAACGTCCATTGCACATCTTTGTCCTCTTTGCTAGCGCCATTGAAATGATGCCTAAAGACCTGCTATTCTTCTTCTTCTTCTTCGTTCACTTCTACCACCAAAAACCGCACTGTGAACCTACTGAATTCACGCCTGTGGTCCTCGTTAGGTCCCGTGGTCCCCTGTGTGGTCCAAAATAGACCACACGAGATCCACGAGAGGACCACACCGTGGTTTTCATTGCACCAGTTTAGTCTAAGGTTGGACTTTCTCACCGGAAGACCCGCTGGGTGAGAGGCGGCAGCCCACCCAGGCCAGAGTTGGACTTTCTCACCGGAAAACCTCGACGTGTTTTGAGATACCCGTGTATCACCGCCGGGTGAGAGGTGGTTGCCCATCCAGTCCAGGGTTGGACTTTCTCACCGGAAAACCTCAGCGTGATTAGGATACGCAAACATCCCCGCCGGGTGAGAGGTGGTTGCCTATCTAGACTTCCCTGGTCCAGTGTCTCCGACTTCAGCATTTTGCGGTCGTGGCCGCTACCCTTCCTAGTTGTGATCAGGATGGAGCTTTTGTCCAGGAGGACGAATCCTCGCCACTAGTGACTTCTACCCCTGGGTTGAGCCGGTTTAGGCATTATCCCAGTATGGGCGTGTTTGGGACGGGACCGACCTCTACGGCAGAGGTACTGTGACATGCATAGCCTTCAAGATTCACCCCTGGTATGAGCCGGTTTAGGCAAAATTCATCAGTATGGGTGTTTATCAGGCGTTACCGACCTCTAGAGCGGAGGTGGCATGACATGTCTAGCCATCAAGTTCCACCCCTGGTGTGTGCCGGTTTAGGCATATTTCACCAGTGTAGGTGTATTTCGGACGTGGGCGGCCTCTAGAGCAGAGGTGCCGTGGTATATCTCTCGTAGCGATACTACTGGACATACCGGTTAAACTTCACCTTCCACCACCTTTTCCCATCAGCTCCGCACAGCAACCTTTATTTCTTTTCCGCATTCACTTCCTTAACCGGGAGGAGCTTCACTCCACGCGCGGCATTTGAAGAGTCTCGCCAGCAGTGTCTTAACCTCTGGGACAAGCCGGTTCATGCATTTCACTCGATATGACTGCACTCAGAACGTGGCCGACCTCCAGACCAGAGGTGCCGTGATTTGACTGTTTGCTTCGCTTTATCCTTTCTACCACCTTTTCCGCAGTGATGCTGCGCGGCAACCTCATTTGCAAATTTCTTCATTGGCCAAGAGGAGCACCCCTCCACGCACGGCAGCTGAAGATCTCGCCAACAGCGGCAGATGAGCTACCAAACGTGCCACTCATCTACCCTAAGTAACTGGTTTTCAGGCGCCAGATATTCGCCCTCGCCCCTTCTCCTGTCAGTTTAAACAGTTCTGCCACGGGAAGGCCAGGAGCTGGTCTTGACTGCCAGAGGCTGTTTGTGGCGCGTTTGCAGTCCTTAGAACCGACCTGCTATTAATATACCTTATAATCTCAAGCAGACGAAGGGAGATCACTACAGACTAGCAAAGAGTGCATGAACTGAAAACCACTGACTTACAAGGCTTCGCCCTTTCTAATGTGTACGAAAGAAGAACTATCAATAATTTTGTAGAAAGAAGAACTATCAATAATTTTGTAGAAAGAAGAACTATCAATAATTTTGTAGAAAGAAGAACTATCAATAATTTTGTAGAAAGAAGAACTATCAATAATTCTGTAGAAAGAAGAACTGTCAATAATTCCTTCTGCCACTGTTCGGTGAGTTTCAGACCATTTTAGAAACGAATATTGTGGAATACCAGAATCTGCGTTCATTAAACATATGTTACTTTATACTGCCCTCGAGAGTTTGTTTTTTTTTTTTCATTTGATGAACAATTCAAAAACTTCAAGTTGCTCGCCTTGTTTTGTTTTTAGGTTCTAGTATGTAAAACCTTAGTGATGACTTCATTTTGATGACATCGAAAAACTGTTACATTGTAATATTCTTTCGTTGTGATTCCTAACTACTTTTTTGGGGGGGGGGGGAGGTTCGAGGGTGGGGGAGAGGGGAGGGGGAGTCATTGATCTCTTTTGATATGTCCTGAGAAAAGCTGAGAACCCTTCATTACAAGTAAAGCAAAAAAAAAAAAAGTAGAACCCATATGGTTTTTATTTTATTCGAGCTGGTCCATTTGCTGGTTTGTGAACTCCACAAAATTCTTTCATGGATTCCTCAGAGGCCCCGTGGTGTCTCAGTTAAGAACCGCTGCTCTAGGATATTCTTGACTCGGGTGTTAGTTTCATATCAACAACCCAGTACCCCGCCATCTGGTCTTCTGTTAGTTTCTTATCAACAATCCAGTAACCCGCCGTCTGGTCTTCTGTTAGTTTCTTATCAACAATCCAATACCCCGCCATCTGGTCTTCTGTTAGTTTCTTATCAACAATCCAATACCCCGCCGTCTGGTCTTCTGTTAGTTTCTTATCAACAATCCAGTACCCCGCCATCTGGTCTTCTGTTAGTTTCTTATCAACAATCCAGTACCCCGCCATCTGGTCTTCTGTTAGTTTCTTATCAACAACCCAGTAACCTGCCATCTGGTCTTCTGTTAGTTTCTTATCAACAACCCAGTAACCCGCCGTCTGGTCTTCTGTTAGTTTCTTATCAACAACCCAGTACCCCGCCATCTGGTCTTCTGTTAGTTTCTTATCAACAACCCAGTAACCCGCCGTCTGGTCTTCTGTTAGTTTCTTATCAACAACCCAGTACCCCGCCATCTGGTCTTCTGTTAGTTTCTTATCAACAACCCAGTACCCCGCCGTCTGGTCTTCTGTTAGTTTCTTATCAACAACCCAGTACCCCGCCATCTGGTCTTCTGTTAGTTTCTTATCAACAATCCAGTACCCCGCCATCTGGTCTTCTGTTAGTTTCTTATCAACAACCCAGTAACCCGCCATCTGGTCTTCTGTTAGTTTCTTATCAACAATCCAGTACCCCGCCATCTGGTCTTCTGTTAGTTTCTTATCAACAACCCAGTAACCCGCCATCTGGTCTTCTGTTAATCCTGAGTCCATAAACCGTGGCCTTTAGAGCTTGTCCTGACAGTTTTTCCGTCTTTTACCTTGCAAAATGTAACGCTTCAGCTAAAGGAAAGAGTAAGCTAATTAAACGTTGGTAATTTCAAAATAAATCAAAAGTCCCGTAAGAATAATTTACTTTCATCTGAACTTTTCATCTATTTTTGGTTATTAAATTTTTGTCTTCCTCTCTGTTTACACCTTTTCCTGCTTTCGAAGCGTCTCAGCGTTTTTCCATTCTTCCCAAAAATGATGATGATAATAATAATGATGATGATGACGGTGATGGTGGTGGTTGTGACAGTACAATACATTGACAGCTGAGTATGATGAGTTGTCGTCACTTGTTTGATAAACTAGGAACTCGGGACGATGTGCTCCTATCTAAGAGTTACAACACTGGTCTTCACGGCAGGACCGACCAGACTATCGATGTCACGTTTCATAGGGCCCAGCTCTTTCACTACCGGGCCAAATATCTCAAGACCACACAAGCAAGTTTATAATAAACACACCCGCGGTGTTTTTTTACTGATAAATAACGTGATTCCTGTGTTTGCTTTATGTTCTAGTTTAAACGTGGAATATACAAAAATGATATGCAATAATAAAAACTTACAGAAACAACTATTTTAAATACTGTTTTTTTTTCACAAACCCATCTAGTGCATTATGGTAGTAAGAGATCTTGACAGAACTACCGCGGCTTGTTTTCAGAAAAATGAAAAAAAAAAAAATTAAAATAATTAGTAGAGGCTTGAAGCGCTATTACCAGTCAATCTTGCCATCAAGTTGCTGGTCTCTACTTTTGTTTTTCTGTTTAATGACGAAGACAGTTGAATCCAGCCCGGATGACTACATCTTCTCTCGGAACAAAATGATTGAAAAAAAAAAAACAAACCAGCATATTTGTTACGTGAGAACGACTAAAACCGAGACGTTGTCATAGTTTCGGGTCATTCTGAAAGAGGTCCTGGCAGTGGATTCCAGACTCTATGATATTCCATGAATCACCCAATCCCATTCATTTTGCAGCGGATTGAGAAGTGTAGGAAAATTGATTAAAACACAAATCCTTGAATATGGCTTTCATCAATCAGAACCGAGCCTCACTTCAGCGGTTCGTGCGTCTTTCTACGCGGAAATGGCAAATTTATTCATAGGTAGATTTTCCCGCGTCGACTTGAAGATCGGGGTTGGATCGAGATTGACTGCCTGGCGCTTCCGGTCCTGATGAATTTTCTTTAAGATATGTCCATCATGACTGTGCTTCTTGGTGCTTCAAATTGATTTCGTTTTTGTTTCGTTTTTATGGTTTCTTTAGCATCTTTTGTTTTCTCTCTCTCTTTCTCTCTCTTTCTCCTTGTCTCTCTCTTCAGAACTATTGCAACACTGTTACTGTGTGTGCTGATGTTGTAGTGTGGTCCAAATGATATGCCGAAGATACGCTTTAAGCCATGAAGTTTGTTTCATTAGCTTCTGTATATGTGGCCTCTCTTAGACATGGCAGAGACGCATATATGTTAAAAAAACAGCATTTTGTTTATTTAATCTACTTAATGACATGGTCATCATCGATATAACCACACCGTCACCAAAGAAAGTCCATGTTCCTCTGTTTTATGTGTACAAATTTTTCTGGCACTCGTAAGGCCAGATGTCTAAAGCTTAACAGCACAATTACTGGTATAGTACAAGCATGTCCGATCCAGTGGAATAAAAAGCTTGTAAAAATTAAGCTGGGCTTACATAGTCCTCATTAAAAAGGGAAAGCTCAGATAAAAGGTTGGTAACCACTTTTTGTGTGTGAAAAGACCTATGAAGCCACAGATAATCCTCAGTGACTTCTATACACTCCCCTGGTAGTCTGTACGAGACATCTCGTATTATACACAATCCGGACGTGCTACATAGACCCGTACATGACGCCCTTTTGGTACCCCATAAAAGGAACCAATGGCCCAGATTAACATTTCGATGCTGTTTTACGACAGACTCATTTGAAGAACGCCAAATATTTGAAAATAAATAAATAAATAAAATGATAAAAAGAAGAAAAATAAATAAGATAGGGAAAAAAGTTTGCAACAAAACAAATACACGAAAACAAAAATATAAGAGGTAGAAATGTTTGATAAAGAAACTGTAACTCAAAACTAAACATGAAATTATGGAGTAAAATATTAGTGGACATATCACTCTAATGACAATGATAACATCTCGGGGCAGATTTGTTTCGCTTTTGTTGTTAACAATTCCTGATTAGCTGAACAATAGGTAAATGAGATGTCCAGCGGATGAATACATGCCTGAATGAAAAATTCGCTTTACGAACTCATTTCTATTCCGCATGTCCACGCACTTCTTCTTAATAAAGCAGGCGACCTTTCTCATCTCCTTCCAAAAACATCTTTTCAGACCGGCTGATCACAGCCTCTATCGAATTATTCATGTTCATAATAAGCCCCTTCGTTTATTTCCACTCCGTTTCAATGACTAGATAAATCAATTGCTGTGCCAGTTTGCGCGCCGATAAACCAATTTTGGCCACAATGGCTGCGATTGCTCCTGGCCAACGCCTAGGCTCTCTGGGAAGCGAAGCACTCTATCAAGGAGACATGTTGCCGGACAGTCTCATGAAACGAGCCTTCTCTACACACTTTTCGGAACAATTAATTCATCTAAAAGCTTCAGATAAATTTAAAATAAATTAAATAGTCCGGAACATAACGCAAGTGCAACAATTTTCGAAGAAAAGAAAAGAAATATTTGACTACGAGTAATATATCATTCTGCTGAATTTGTTATTTCTTTGCAATTTGAAAATGTTGTAACAAGAAGAAAAACAGAGGGAAGAAGAGCCAGGGGAAGACCGAGAGAAATGATACTGGACAGTCTGACGAGATGGTGTGAGAGGAGATCACCAACTGAGTTAATGGCCTGCTTGAAGGATCGGGTACTTTGGAGAAGCATAATAGCCAACGCCAGTCGGCACGGCATCTGATGATGATGATGATGTTACAGTTTGATTTTGTTATTATCTCTGCAGTATCATTGCCACTTAAGATTCAAATAAGGAAGAAAAATAATGCATAATTATAAACCTGGAAAAGGATATCCATGAATGGATATTTATGCCAACTGATCAAATAGAATACATAGCTTTTATAACAGTAACAAAAAAGAAGAAGAAGAAGAATAAGAAGAAGAAGAAGAAGAAGAAACAAGCAACAAAGATAGCCAAACAATTCCATTGTCTTGATGCAACATTTAGGGAGGATCTTGTTATAAAACTCAACAACTCACATATCTTTGAATATCATAGCGTTCCCCTTTCACTCCGCCCCCTTTCCCTGAGTATAAAAGATAACTCAGGCTGCCGAGGCACACGTCTAGAGGAGGGTCTGCACTCCCTGCTAGAAGCTGCTGTGTGGTTGTTTCGCTGTCTACATTAGAAAGGTAGATGGAGGTGTTTGGTTTTGCTGCAGTCATAATCTCCTCTATATTAGAAAGATTCCTACGTAGTGCATGTTAATTTTCATTGCTGGCAGAAGAACTCTGCACTGTGAGCGCCATTAACCTTGCATTTATTACGACTGGAAGATAAATTACATACAAAAGCTAGCTAATGGCAGTGGACAGTGGAGGCACTATGTTGCTGTCTTGCAGGATGCCACAAGGTACAGCGGGCTGTTGATCGCTTAGTCGACAACTGATTAAGGAAATGGATGGATGGATGGATGGATGGATGGATGGATGGATGGATGGATGGATAATTTGTTTTGATTTATTATAGACCAGGACGGTTAAGACGATTTGCAATAAATCAATTTTCCTGCTTTGAGAGCTTATTTTGAACATGAAAACCATAAACCCACACACGCAAACTATGTTAAGCTATGAATGTTTTCAATCGCTCTTGAGAAACATGTGAACAGATGGTGATGAAAAACTGATATTAACAACGAAGTTGGAAAAGATCTTTCACGTAAACAAATGCTTAAGGAAACTGTTAAATGTATTTTATGGTGAATGTGGTTCTCCTTCTGCTTAGTGCAAAAAGAAGGAAGGAAGATTTCGGAATTGGCTGCCTTGAGTGCACCGACTTAGTATCCGCTCCCTTCCCCTTCAGCTGCAGCTATTAATTCAAGCCAACGAGATTCAGTAGTTAGTGAAGAGGGAGGTAATCACATCGGCCAAAGTGTGCCAACTAGACTTAATTTCATTTCCATCTGGAGAAGCCCTCGCCGACCCTACCGCCGGTCTCAGACCACTGAACCCTTAGCAACCCCCTGGCTACTCGTTTGACTCGGAATAAATATCCCGAGTTCTTTCCGGAAAGTTCTTTATATTAGTTTTCCATACCTGGTTGCCGGTCGATTAGCTTGGGAGGCTGAATGGAAATCAAATACTACACGGAATTCGGCGATATTGAATAACTAACTTTGTATATTAAGAATGCTGCGTTCACACAGTGAGTGTCTCGGGTTTCTATGGTAAATAAGTCAGTATGTGAAATGCAAGGCGACTGTTGTAACAAAAGAGGACCTACACGTGTTATATATACGGTATATTCTGTACATTTCTTAGAACTACGATGGTGCACTGACGGATTTAGACTTTAGGCTGGATGCATAGGTGTTAGCCAAGTGCATGGCGACAAGACAAGAAATAAATAAACTGCAAATACAAATTATTCCTTCATGTGATAAAACTTCTTTTTTAGAACCTGCTTATTGTTTTACTGGTACATTATGTTATGCACACGACAGTGAACTATCAGTCGTGTTCTACAAAGTCTTGTCTGTGCTCTACAAAGTCATGTCTGTGTTCTACAAAGTCTTGTCTGTGTTCTACAAAGTCATGTCTGTGTTCTACAGTCTTGTCTGTGTTCTACAAAGTCATGTCTGTGTTCTACAAAGTCATGTCTGTGTTCTACAAAGTCAAACAGTAACAGCATACGTTAGAACAAGAGAAGAATTCGGCCATATATCAGAAGTCTGATATTATTAACCCTGGGAGCGGATGGGTGCCCTTTGTGAGTTCAACCCAGTTCCTAGCTGACGGTGATTTCTTTGCACTGAAGGTCTGCACTCTCTAAATATGTTGAAACTAATAAACGTTCACAGAATACATAGTTCTGTTAACTCTTTCACTTCAAAACAGCTCTGGCAGTATTGGTAGATCTTGCACTGCTATGCGAATCAATGCTCGGAGAGATGTTAGGCGAAGTGTAAATACAATGAAAAATAGCACAGTTGTATCATATTACTTTAAATTACAGAGTAACTTCCTTCCAGTTTCTTTCTACTAAAATTTCTCATCACAGTCTAATCCGAATGAAAATTAATTCAAGAGTGAAAGAAACTGTACAATAAATTCGATTCGTTTTCGAGCCAAGAACCAAGTTACCGTTTACAGTTGTTTTTTTTTTTTTTTTTGGTTTTAGTTTCATGTTTGCTATCTCCAGCCCGTTTAAATTGCACATGATTAAAATCCTGCTCAAGCTAAGAAATAACTGACGTTAAACGAAGTAATGCCTAATAATAATAATAATAATGTTTAAAAAATGAACGATCATCTCATCTCTATAAATGTCTTCGTTTTATTTTTATTAAGAACTTTGGAAACAAAATTTTCCCTGACTTCTAAATTCCGGTTATTTCCGCAGAAGACAGTTCTCCTCTAAAAAGCCATCTGGTGGAATTAAAAAGGCGTTAAGGACAGATTAATTATGCAAAACGCGGTTGTGGTGAACTTCGTAGAGAGATTCGAAGGAAGAATTTTATGTTAAAAAAAAAAGAGAATCGGAAATTCAGCCCTGACTCATTTTATGTTGTTTGTTCCTTGGTATACATTCAATTGGAGCTTTGTTCAAGATTATTTCATGCATACGGGTTATAAGTAAACTTAGATTAGGATGTTTATATACTGCGCTCTTCAGTCCAAATGTATTCGGTAGATATTTGATATTAAGTTGTTTTTAGCCCAAAACAATAAGAAGAACAACAACAACAACAAGAAACAAAGAAACAACAAGCTAACCGAAAAAAATAAGTTTTTAATACAGTGCACTATTCAACTTTATGCAGAATATTATGTAGAACTTGTTATTTGGAAATACTCATTTATCACGGTCTAGACCGAACTAGAAATAAACACTCTGGCCAGGAGCACTATTATCGTTGTTTCTTAAATGTATGCAAATTTTATTTAAATGATGTCCTACATGTCATAGGCTGCAGTGGGAAAATACAGTGTATTACAGGTATCTGGACAGAAAGGGTAATGAGAGTCAACTCCACATTTTATAGAAGCTTTTCTGACTGTCAAGAAAGGGAGCAGGTAATCATCAGCGGCAAAGTGCAATATGTAAAGTGTTAAGTTACGTTTTTCGTTACTGGTGGAAGTGCTACTGGCCAAATTCTGTCCGACTTAAGAGGTGCTCGAAAAGTGAAAGAATAGAGATGAAGGTAATTGCCCCAAATGCCCAGTTCTTCACCCTCTGGAAAGAAGGTTCTTTCGATACGTCTTCTTTGTTCTTTGCTTAGACATCGATGTCAGTCTTTCACACAAATGTAGCAGCTGGTCACTGGGAGCAGTTAGTCTCTGGTTTCTGCAAAGAACTTCTTCCGCAGGCAACTTTCAGTCACAGTAAAAGGTGTATGTGCTCTCAAGTATGACTGACATAGTAGATCTGTCCGCGGTCACCTTGGTTGCTGTGGTGGAGCCTGTGAAAAAGCTCGTTTCTTGAGCCAACTCGGGGGTCTTCGGGAAAGCTGCAATAACCCACTCAATATCCCATAAAAGAAGGGCAACAACATCATCACAACGTCCATTGCGGGAAACATCAGCTCTTTTCCAACAGTTCTCAGTTCAGGGTAGTCCACAACAGCAGAAAAATAACTAGGATTATCTTCTGATTTTATCTTTTACTTTCTATAGCCCCTTCCTTATAATAAGGTAATATCTCTCTCCCTGCGCATGAGCTTAAACAGTCAGGTGATGTAGCTCACAAACAACCAAGGAATAAACCATAAAAAGAACATCTTATCAATCCCTTGATACAGCTACAGGCATGCCCCACTGAAATATGTGTTTCTGTAAACCCAAAATGTAAAACCTATTGCTTTTTTTTTAAGTGCTTGTGGTCACAATATTTCTTTCCAGACCTCTTTGACATCGCAGCAGCCCTTACCAACCATATGCTGAAAGTAGAAGATCTGTCTGTACTCCTTTTCTTCACCTGACGTCTACTGTCCTCGAAGACGAGTATTTTATTTCGTATAAAATTGGAGACAGATGATATGAAGAACAAGAGATCTTGTTCACAAGAGGAAGGTTGGTTGAGAGGGGAGGGGGGAGTCGGGAAAGAACAGCCGGAGCTTTACCCCTCTCCCTTCCCTGTCGGGGCCTGGGTTGTTGAGGGGGCCTAGGACTGGAGACAAAAGTTGGGAAAACACCCTCGGGCCTAACCTCGCTTTTCTTGTCTCTGAAAAGAAACGACGCAGTTGTAATACGAGGCACAATCAAGTCTTTGCTTTTTCTTAAGTGTCTGGCTATTACGTTTGGTTATATACTTACGACACTCGGGGGTAAAAGTTGTTCTTACCCCATCTAAAAACAAACGTCCTCTTATTTACTATTTGCAGTACTGTTTTAGCTCAAAGAATCATTTTGATGAAGCCGTCATGTTTTATTTGCCTGATTTCTTTTCTTTTCTTTTTATTTGATAATGCAGGAAAAAAAGATGGAAAGTTACACAAAAAATAGACAGGAATAAAAGCGTAAAAGAACAGAAAAATTAAGTCAAAACAGAACCAGATTTTTATCCCATATATTTGTTGCCTCCACTTAACATTTGCCGCATGCCCTGGACATGAACATTTGGTCAAAGAAATACTCGTCGTCACAGAACATAGTGCGCCAACTACTTTGAAATTCTAATACCAAACTACACACTGAAAACATGGTAAACAAAGACAGGTTTTACTCCATACACGGGAATTTCTGCATTTATTTTGACAGTTCATTCGTCATACTTTTATGTAAGCTCATTTGCGCAGCCGCATATCAATGACGATTCCCAGCACGGAGATGGTAACTAGGTCTGTCTCAAGTCCAGGACAAGTTGGCTGCGTCACACCTCTAGTCCACGTCCACATTCCAGGATCGGCTTGGTTAGGTCACGTGAAACCTCCAGCCCGGCAAAGAGATTACCAAGGATGTTGAATAATCATAAGTTAGCAGTTGAGGCACTCAAAGCTTAATCTCGCTGTTTCAAAAATAAGTGTTACTTGTATACATGTTTCGTTATAACGAAATGCAACATTTAAGAGACTTACTTTCCGAAACATTTGTTTTCTTTATCTTTATACATTTGATGAGATGATCTTAATTTTTCTCTGTAACTGATGATGTTGTGGGGATCCTGCTACTTGGAATATCACGTCTTTCTTCAAGTGTAATGGCCTGCTTACGTCTTCTTCAGCCTTCAGTTACCAGGATATAAGAGTAGAACGAAGATTGTAGGTAAAGTAACACAGAACTGGTACAGGATATATCAAGGAAGTCTGATCGCTTGGATTTGTCCGTAGTGGCTTCTGTCGTCAATATGAGGTTCCCGTTTTTCACCAAGATTAGATGCTGTCTTCGGTTTCTGGCCCAGACCGGACACAAGATGTTGATATGACATAGCATTAATGGCAGCATTATCATTGTGACAGAAGCCACAACGCGCTCGAGAACCGCTACATACAGGAATATGAGACACTGGAACCACTTGGTCTGCACTCCAATTTCAGCTGTATTTAAGCTTTCTTTCTTTCCCTCTGCCATATTCTCTTATGTTATTAGTTTTGCTGTAAAAAATTTGTTGTATATCATTATGATATAGTGCCAAGCTGTGAAAATAGTATGGCTCTATGAGAAAAATTAGTACAATATCTAAATGCCACAAAAAAACAAAACAAAAAAAAAAAGAATATATAGTGCTATAACGCTTTCTATACAAGATTCTACAATCTCATATAAGGTAAATATGAACAAAACAATACATGGTCCCCTCTCACAAAAGTTAACACTCAAACTATGTGTGAATTTATCATATGTCTTCATATGTTCATCATTATCGCCATTAAGATTTTGCTATTTTCCAGAAGTTCTGTCATGAAGTGTACCCCGTCTCTGGATGATGATGATGACGACGACGACGTTGATGATGACGGTGACGATGATGATGATGACAGTGGTATTTGCTGAAAATTTACTAACTGACACTACAGATTCGTATTCATGTGATTCAGACAAAATAACGGCTCATGAACTAATTTTAAAGTGTCGATCTTTCGAAACAGCAGCGAAACACAGAATAGCCCAAATCAGCAATACCGCAGGAAAAGCTGGAAATACCCGCAACTGACAATAATATTGCAAGTTCTTTATGGTTTCCTTCTCTCTCTCTCTCTCTCTCTCTCTATATATATATATATATATATATATCCGTCAAACACACATTAAAATTTTCCTTATCTCGCTTATTTCTGCGTCTCTACCCACTCAATTTTTCACATTCCCTCCTATTTTTAGGAATATGCAAATACGCCTGATTTAATTGCAGTGTCTCGTTTTATTACTTAACAAATGGGGAAAACAACAAGGTCAAATGGGGAAAGCAACAAGGTCAACAAAAAAGAAATGAAATGTAATTAATAATACTCTTACCTAAAGTATGACGGTACGTCACACTACAAGCAGAGAGGAGGTTATTTTTCTGACGTAACAGATGATGTTTTTACATGCTCTCTCACGGTAAACGTTTTTGTGACATAACTTGACATGTTCTAATTGGCATTCATTGCCAACACAAGAGCATGAGGCAGGAAAAGGAAGTTTTTGTATTGTTTTTAGCTGAGAAATATGGGAAAAGGGGGGGGGGGGGAGTGGAAGACTGGAGGCAAGAAGTAAAGAAGAAAGAAGCTGAACTAGCTATAACATAACATGTTAAACAAAACATTTACAAGAATTATCGATCTGTAATGTTCTACAGACTGCCTGGGTGGGTTATATAGAAGTAGTGGGAGAGAGTCGTCAGAGCCAGAGTATGTATGCATCCAGACGTAAGGCTCAAGATCCAGGGGTCTACCAAGGCAAAGATGGTGAGACAACACATTAGGAGACTTAAGAGAACTTGGACTTAAACAACTGGAGAGAGAAAGAAGAACAGAAATGATTGATCTTATCCGCAGTAACTGGCTTTGAGGATGCTGCAATAATAAGCACTGAGGTGTTGGAAAGCTGAAGAGATGAAGATTATGGCTAAGGTTAATGGGGCTTTTGCGTCTTCGAAGAAGGACTTGACATAGATGTATTCCAGTTATTTTGATGCTTACTAGGACACTATTATCACCTTGAATGACTTTATAAATTCAGGTGGATGTCATTTGTTTATAAAATCTTTATATAGACAAAATTCCCTCTTACTCATATATAACCATACCAGTATTTGATTGTCATTATCTCCCATAGAACAAACTGAACCACATTTGTATTGCATGGCCCAGTCTCCTTGCGCTCGCTTCTGTTTGATTCTTTCTGTTAGTACGAGATCTGTACAATGAACTACACTAATATCAAGCAATATTTGCATAACGTAAGGTCCTGGGGCATCGAAAAGGAGCACAGCCTGTTCTGTAGCCTGGAAAGTTTTTCCTGTTTTAAGAGTGGACGAAGTGGACGAAAAAAATGTTATGGAGGGCGGGGGCGGATGGTGGGGATGAGTTGTCTACGGGCTTACGGGATCACAAATATCTCTGGGAAGCTCAAAGTTCATTACTATTACGGGTTTTTTTTTTCAGTTGTAGCCCTCGTTTCATCATCACTGGAAACCATCTCATTGTAATACCCAAGGGAATGGGGAGGCCAACGCATTGGCATAGAGAGGTGGAGATCTTCCCCGGGCTGATACAAATCTATCATATAATGAAGTCAAAACGTTGATAAAAACCAAATACAACAACACATGGGGAAAAGACCGTACAGGACACCAGAAAAAAATGGTACCTGCTACCTGCTCAGCAGAGAAGAACAAATCAAGATTTTTAGACTCAGAACAGACCACAACAGACGGAGACACCACATGTTTAACAGACTTAAGACAGGCACAAACGATAAATGCGCTTGAGGTACCGACGGAATGACAGCCCAGCACCTGTTACAGGACTGCCCTTCATTTGAAGAACAGAGGCGGCGCTTTTGTCTGTCACCTGTACAAATCCATGACAAGCTGCATGGTGATCATGATAGCCTCAAACAAACGGCAGCATTCTCCAAAGATATCCAAGTTGAAAGTGGAAGAAGAAGAAGAAGAAGCTTCATATCCTCCAAATAGTCTAACTACACAATCCCCACCTGGCCAGACTTCAGCTCCCTGCATAACCTGTACAGGGGTGCGGAGAAGGAGGAGGAGGAGGAGGAGAAGAAGAAGAAGAAGAAGTTTCCACATCAAATAATGTTGGAGGCTACACTTTCACTTCTTTTCTGTATGAAGCTACACTAGCTATTTATTGTGTATGAGGCTGTGTTTGTTATTTGTTCTGGGTGTTACATGAGAGCCTTGTCACCCACTCCGTGATGATATTGACGAGAAATGACGATGATCAAGACAGTAAGCCATTGTTGTCAGTTCTTTTTTTTTTCTTCGCTGTTAGAGAAATATTAAGAAAGAGCAGGTTGATGTTTTCTCAACGATCAGCCCTGCTTCTCTGTAAACTTTGACCTCTTAAGAGGTTATGATTTGACCTCTTAATCTTCTTCGCCAAGCTGCTGTAAAAAGCCAGTCTTAGGGATACATTTAGCAGGATGGAAACTACGAGGTTTGCGAACAGTGAAACGACAGCAGCCCGAAAAAACAGTACATAAAACACTTCAAACATGAGAGAAAGAAAAACAGTAGGATAATGACTATGAGTCAGAGAAAGAAAAACAGCAAGATAATGACTATGAGTCAGAGAAAGAAAAACAGCAAGATAATGACTATGAGTCAGAGAAAGAAAAACAGCAAGATAATGACTATGAGTCAGAGAAAGAAAAACAGCAGGATAATGACTATGAGTCAGAGAAAGAAAAACAGCAAAATAATGACTATGAGTTAGAGAAAGAAAAATAGCAAGATAATGACTATAAGTCAGAGAAAGAAAAACAGCAGGATAATGACTATGAGTCAGAAATCCCAGAATGTATCCATATACACATATACGAGCTCTCATGCGTGCCATAAATCTGTAATTTTCTGTTTATGGCGGGTAATAAAATTTATACTGAACATAATTTTGTGGAACACGTGATATTCAATGCAGACTAACACCCATAACACATAGACATTGCTATAATGTTTAGTCAGCGTTTATTGCAACTATTCATTTCAGTCAGTTTGTACGACGAAACTTTCACGCTCTAAAGAAACGACAAAGTTATTCCACTGAAAACAGGTCATGGCAAGCAGTGACACCATCTATACAAGCCGAAAAGTCGCTCAACAAGACAGACAAAAAGGCTGGGCTCATCTCTCTCTCTCTCTCTCTCTCTCACTCACTCTCTCTCTCACTCTCTCTCTCATTCTCTCTCTCACTCTCTTACTCTCTCATTCTCTCTCTCTCACTCTCTCACTCTCTCTCTCTCTCACTCTCTCTCTCTCACTCTCTCTCTCTCTCATTCTCTCTCTGAACCTTAAGTGCAAAAAGGCACACGGGGCTTACGCAAGGGTTTTTCACAAACGCCTGTCCATTGCCTTTTTTTCCGCTCTTGCCCAAGTGAGCCATCCATTGCTCAACATCTTCTCTGCTGTTCTTCTCCGTGTCCTCTTTGGTCTACCCTTACTTATGTCCCCCTGTGGTGTCCATCTTAGCGCTATTTTTATTAGTAGGCTGGACGCATGTCCTCCAGATAGTCTAACTACATAATCCCCACCTGGCCAGACCTCAGCTACCTGCAGAACCTGTATTGGGGTACGGAGAACCATAGGAGAACTGTCGCACTTGTATGTCCATGTTTGAGCCAGCGAGGGGGAAAGACAGAGAAATCATTCTTTGACATGCTCACTGTTTAGAATCATCAGAGTCGATTCTGATTTCTAGCTAGCTCATTCATTCTTTTCTTGATATCACTGATGTCAGAAATGGACAAACTGCCTTTTGTCAATCTCTTAATTTTGGCTGTGTGTGTGTGGATGGGGAAAGAGAGACAGAGAGAGAGGGGGCGGATAGCTATTGATATAGCCAAGTGCTCATTATCACGCTATGAAGGTTAGCCTCTTTTAGGTAAGTCAGCTCATTAGACTGAGAGTGGAACACCCATCGTTCGTGGGGACGTCTGCTGTCTGGTCCCGGGATAATGTCTCCCAAGTTTGTCCAGCTCATGGAAGGTGACATGTGAAGTGTTACTTGTGTTTTAGTTATGTTTGTTGTTAATCAAGAAATATGATATTTAATGAATGTTAAAACATAAGTCAGAGTGGGAGGTAATTCATGAATCAATATTCCTTGATCTGTCATCATTAGTCCTGTGTACTCCCTATGAGGTATAAGGCACCAAGAAAGGTTCTTCAGTCAGTCCTGTCATGAGAATGTCGGGATACCTCAAACCATTTTCTGCCTTCTTTAGGTCTTCCTGTATTGTGTGTCTCCTTGATTTGTAGTACTATACAATACTTGTCATACTCCGAGTATTTTGGGGGGAGGGGGAGGGAGGGAGAGCTCTTGGACTGTTGGTGTGCCAAATTATTTTGAGGGACCTTGACGTGTTAGAAACTTAGACATGGCTGGGTGACGTTGTGATGTTGATGTTTGTGCACCATTCTGTGATTAAGTTAGGAGCTGAAGGTTGTGTTTTCAGTGCATAAAGTGACTGTGATGACTGAGTCTGTTTGTGCACGTTAGAAATGACAAAACTTCAGATTATGAAGGAATGTCGATGAGAGAGACAAGGGCGTCTTCCTCTGGCTGTCTTGTTTTAACTACGTGTCTGTGTATATATGTTTCGGTTGAGGCTTTCATTACGGACATGCAGACGCCCAAGAGAAAACGGGTCGCCTCCGCTCCTACTCAAAACAACTTGACCTACAAATTAATAGGGAAAAAACAAATATTATTGATCTCACAAACTGACCTGACGAGATCTTGCTAAACGGTTTTGCTTTTGAAAAAGTCCACAATTTCACCTATTTCGGAAGCAAAATGTCAACCTCGGGTGATACAACAGCAGAAATCAAGTCCCGCATTGCAATGGCTTCCAATACTTTCAATAAACTGTCTACTATCTGGAAGTCAAATACGCTCAGTAAAACCACGAAACTTAAAATGTTCAACTCCTGTGTGATCCCAGTGTTAACATACGGTTGTGAGAGTTGGAAATCAACCAGTCTACTCAGTCAAAGACTTGATGCATTTGAGAACAAATGTCTCCGTAGACTATTGAACATCAGATGGTCCGACTTTAAATCGAACGAGTCAGTAAGACAGGAATCGAACCAAGTCTACGTATCAAGATACATCAAAAGATGTCGATAGTCCTATCTCGGCCACGTTCTCAGAATGGACGAATCCAGACTCCCTCGCCAGGCCCTCACATGGTCAGCGAAGGGTAAAGGAAAGCAAGGCAGGCCAAGTGAGATTCTACGTGGAACCATCACTAGAGAGAGTACAACTTTGGGATTCAAGTCCATCCAAGACCTACAGCGGGCAGCAGCGAGTCGTCAGACATGGAAAGATATGATTTCCGCCCTATGAGCCAATGTTGGCCCAAAATAATTGTCAATCAATCAGTTTCATTACAGACTGATATTATTGTTACATGATGATGGTAGCTACTATGCGATATTTTTGTACAGTATTTCTTTGCAGTTAGTTTAATCTGCCGTTAACACAAGTCGAGTGAGATTTTTAGAAGATGTGAATGAGGCACCAGATCTCATTCTGTGGTACGGGAGAGATTTTTTAAAGCTCTGCAAGGTAGAGAGATGGTTGGCATGCGTGTGTACGTTAGAGGGAGGGGAGGGGAGAGAAGAAAGCTGAAACACAACACGAAGTTTCCACTATTACTGTCAGGTAAGATTCGCATACTGCAGGCTTACACTTAGGACATAAAAAACTACAGGTACACACCCTTTACCGCACAAACTTACAGGTCCGCACTTTTTAAGCTTTCATTTTTGTTTTACTCCCATACACTGCTCTGTTCTGTTTATTATAGTTTTTATTACATTGAAAAAATCTCTTAGTATCTGTAAAATAATGTGGTATACAGGGAATAGTAAGGGAGGGTATTGTTTCTGTCAAACACAGCCAAGGGTCGTCGATGTGATGGTGGGCCTAAGGTATCACTGACAGTTTAAAGAGATGCTTCTTAAGTGAATCAGGCAGACTTGAATGGACAACGACTTCAGATTTGACTGTCAAGAGAGGAAATTCAGAGATGGACGTTTTTCTATGACGCTGTAGTAGTACTAGCAGTAGTATTAATAGTGGTAGTAGTAGTAGTAGTAGTAGTAGTAGTAGTAGTATAGTAGTAGTAGTAGTAGTAGAAGCAGTACAGTAGTCGTAGTAGCACCAGCAGTAGTAGTAATAGTAGTAGTAGTAGTAGCAGTAGTATAGTAGTAGTAGTAGCAGCAGAAGTAGTAGTAGTAGTTGTAGATGTAGTAGCAGCAGCAGAAGTAGTAGTAGTAGTAATAGTAGTAATAGCACCAGCAGAAGTAGTAGTAGTAGTAGTGGTAATAATAGTAGTAGCAGCAGCAGTAGTAGTAGTGGTAGTAATAGTAATAGTAGTAGCAGCAGCAGTAGTAGCAGTAGTAGTAATGGTAGTAATCGCAGTAGTAGTAGCAGTAATAGCAGTGGTAGCAGTAGTATTAGTAGTAGTAGCAGTAGTTGTTGTAGATGTAGTTGTAGCAGAAGTGGAAGTTGTTGTTGTTGTAGAAGTAGTAGTAATTGTTTCAATAACAGTAGTATCAGTAGTAGTTGTTGTAGTAGTAGTAGTAGTAGTAGTAGAAGAAGTGGTGATGGTTGCTATAGTAGTAGTAGTAGTAGTAGTAGTAGTAGTAGTAGTAGTAGTAGTAGTAGTAGTAGCAGCAGCAGCAGCAGTAGATGTAGGAGGAGGAGAAGGAGAATGTATGTCCCAGTTTTTCTTTGTTTGCATTTTATCATTTAGTAATGTTAGAGAAGATGTAGTCAAAGAATATTACTATACCATAAAAACTGGAGGTAATGAAAAACCAGAGATTATATGTGCCAATGACACAGTATTACTGTCCACAACACAAAAAAAGAATGGAAAAACTAATTATATCAGTCCGTAAGAATAGTAAAGAACAAAACCTCTATCTTAACGCGAAGAAAACTAAATTGATGACAACTGACAAAACAAATAAGGCAGGTTATATATATCAATAAGGAAAAATTGGAAGAGGTGAAGAGTTTTGAATATCTTGGATCACTACTAACCAGTAATGGACATACAATGAGGGAAATAAAAGGGATAACATCTATTGCTTTTTAAAAAGTAAAACACCTAAAGAAACTGTAGAGAGGAACAGACAGAACTACAAAAATAAGATTTTTAAGGGCATTCGTCTTTCCCATCGCAACATATGCCTGTGAGACCTGGACACTTAGCAAAACAACTGAGAAACACATAAATGCCTTTGAATGTAAATGCTACATAAGAGTTCTTCAAATATCATGGACACAAAAAAGAACAAATATATTCATAGTACACGAAATTAATATTGAAGAAGGCTGGCTAGTAAAGAGGATTAAACAGAAAAAACTTAAATATTTTGGACACATTAAGCGTCATGAGAATTTAGGGACGACAGTCTTGGAAGGGTACATAATGGGAAAAAGAAAAAGAGGAAGACCAAGGTGAAGATGGCTGCAAGACACCATTGATAATCTGCAAATGGACCCATCAGCGGCAGGGCATCTTTCTTAAAACCGAGAGGCCCACAGGAAAGCTGTTAGGGAGGAAAAGTTCCACAAAGGACGTGCATATGACTGAGCATTTTATCTTTAATTTCTTGAACTTTTTTTACTCAACAAAATAAACTAGTTTCTTTCCATGTTAACATTTTAGACATGTTCTTTTATTTCATTGCTAAGTATCCATCATCCAATCCATATACTAATGTCACCTTACTGCAAACCTGATAATTTATAAATAATAACGCATAAACCAATACTGTAAATATTGTTTATCATCCCATGTAACGGAGTCACTGCGGAGACCCATTTTCACTCGAAGTATGAGGCCTTTAATACTCCTGGGACAACCAAAAAAACAAAAAAAAAAAAACAGTGGCCTTGGACTTTATACTTTATCCTTTGCCACATGTCCTCATAACCTGCCATCCTCTGATATTTATATTGATATAATATTTTTTTTTAAAAGCCTTTCTCTGTTACTCACACGTTAAGAATATAGAAGTATATACAAATACCCCCGCTACACTGTTCTGTACACAACAAGATCTCTTATACTGTTCTATACAGTTTGTTTTATAACGTTTGTTACACTATTCAATACAAAACGTCTGTTATACTGTTCTATACAAAACTGCGTCTTTTATACCGTTCTATACAAAACAACGTATGTTATACTGTTCTAAGCAAAACAACGTCTGTTATACTGTTCTAAGCAAAACAACTTCTGTTATACTGTTCTTTACAAACAACGTCTGTTATACTGTTCTAAACAAAACAACGTCTGTTATACTGTTCTAAAAACGTCTGCTATACTGTTTTATACCAAACAACGTCTGTTATACTGTTTTATACCAAACAACGTCTGTTTACTGTTCTATACCAAACAACGTATGTTACACTGTTCTAAACAAAACAACGCCTGCTATAATGTTATATACAAAAACAACGTCTGTTATACAGTTTAGTACAAAACACGTCTGTTACACTATTCTGTATAAAACAATCACAATACCTTGCAACCAGAACGTGGTGTCAGTTTATACTCTAGCAAAATAATTAAGAATGTTTAGACAGGCTCATGATGTCAGTTTATATTCTAGCAAAATAATTAAGAGTGTTTAGACAGGCTCATGATGTCAGTTTATATTCTAGCAAAATAATTAAGAGTGTTTAGACAGGCTCATGATGTCAGTTTATATTCTAACAAAATAATTAAGAATGTTTAGACAGGCGCGATGACAGGGAGAAGAACCGGGGTTGCACCCTTGGGGTCTGGGCTCGTGAGGTGGCCTAGCTATCGTCTTTTATTATTCATTCATTCATTCATTCATTCATTTGCATGTCCCTTACGGAACTTCGCCTTCCTAACAGTACTCCTGTAGGCCTCTCGGTTGTGAGCGAGATGGCCTGCTGCTGCTGCATCCATTTGCAGATCGTCAACGATGTCTGCAGCCATCTTCGTTATTAGAGACAAAATATGAGTTACTTTCTATGTTTGGATTGGAGGGGGGGGGGGGGGGTCCGATAGTAAGTGTCTCTGGGGCCCGATCTGTACCTCTTGGGCGCTGTGTTTAGAATATGAAACATCGGAGTCATTCATCTTCCCTTTAATTACTGGATGTAATTAAATCCTCATTAGTCTGACCGTTAGTGCTCAAGGTTGTTATAAAACAGAGCGGTTTTTTTCCTCTTTATTTTTGGTTTTATAACCAATGGTGGTGAGATGATTTAAGATGATAACAGTAGTTGGTATTCATTGTTTTCGTCATCCACCTAGGGCCAACATAGGAAGGTATGGCATGCCATTGTCATCGATTTTTGCAACATTTCTGTTTGGTTTTGTTCCTTTTCTTTGTTGTTATTCATGAATGATGGGTGTAATCGTCCTACGGCATGTCTGAGTTGGTTTCTTTGCGTTGTTTCATTATTTTGGGAAAGATATGTAAAAGGGGTCTGTTGAACGTCTTATATTGTGTGTGTTTTTGTATCTAAAACATCACAATTCTCCATGAATCCTCAGTGCAAATAGTGGCAGAGTACTAATTAAGCCATAAGGGTTCAGCTTAAGGGCCCGAAAGGTTAGATGGCCTGGCGACAAGTGGAGAAATCTCTGCAAATATAGATTATTGTTTCATGTGGCAATCATTTATAACTTTTATTGTTCCACAACCAGGTTATGTTATAAAAAACAAAAATAAAAACAGTGACGTATCCGCTGTGTTTGCAAGGTCATATATTAATAGTACAGATCACAACTAGAAGGGAATCAGACCGTAAATCAGAAGTTGGACGGTACAAGGTGGTGAGAACGAGGTCTCTTATCATTGTCAAGCTAAAAGGGCCGGCTGGCAGTAAATCCATCACTGCGTACAAAATGGTACATTTTCGAATCAACTGGTGCATAAAACAACTTTTTATCCTGACCGACAAATTTTCATACCGGAAAAATAATCTTACGCAAGACAAAATCAATCCTTATTTCTCCGGTTAGTCTACAAAAAAATGTTTCTACACATGCTGCTAAAGTAGTTAAATCACCCTTGGACCAAGTACAAAGGTACCCTGATAAGCGTAGCTAATATTAAACAAGCCTGGAAAGAACCATAGGATCTCTTAGAGGTCACATGTTACAAGCGTGAACCTGGCTCGTGACCGATCCACGTGTTGAGGCGGGGTTTCCAGCTCAAGGCTGGAGAAAACGGTCAAACAATTTCACGGTTTCTTTTTTTAAAATCTGGCTCCGGACACTAAAGCCCTCGCCTAAGCCTTCGGTCACGGACGATCGAACACCACGTATAGGACACATGATTTGGATATTCTGAGTGTTCATGTTCCACAACCTCGGTACAGCTGTACTGAGTACAGAAACAGTTGAAGGATCTCTCTACATATCAGCTAGAAATATACATGGATTGATGATACAGCGAAAGTCGGTTATTGTATTCAATACAATTACCTTGTGCATCATATAATCAAGAGCAAACAGGACATGATCAGTACAACTCAAGTGACTGTTCTCATTGATTGCTGAAGGAAAACTGATCAGAAAACAAACATTGGGAATTTACTTAAAACTGAAATACAGAAATCAGAGGTTCTTAGAATAAGAGGAAACAAAGGGAAAGGTTTTAGAATAAACTGAAACAGAAGAACTTTTAGAATAAACGGAAACAGAAAGAGAGAGGTTTTAGAATAAACGGAAACAGAGGGAGATGTTTTTAGAATAAACGGAAACAGAGGGAGAGGTTTTAAAATAAACGAAAACAGAGGGAGATTTTTAAGAATAAACGGAAACAAAGGGAAAGGTTTCCCAACCAAGAGATGGACAGGCTGGGGAGAAGAAATCTTAAATATCTCTTAATATGAACTAAATTAATGAGCCCATTAATGAGGGGTCTCTTTTCACCAACCCCCGTCTTGAGAGGGGAGGTACCCGAGGAAGAGACAAGACAAGTCAAACGATGCTGTAATCATGTTTCAGAAAGAGACAGACAAAAGCGACCTGGGTTCTGGAATTGAAGGTAACGGGTTGTTTTCCTGCATCCTGCACCCTGTAGTCGGTACGAATTCTTGTAGGTGCTATGGAGTACAGGCACCTGTGACGAGATCTTAGTTTCACGGAGGAGATCCAGGGGGGTCTATGGATTTTGTCTGTGCTCGAAGTGTGATAATGATGATGATTCTAAAAAAGGAATTTTTAAAAATTTAAATTTTAGTTTTTATTCATTTTTCTCATACACTATTAATTATTCAATAGTTAATCAATATTACATGCAAGGAGGTGATTTGGTAATTAATTATTCAGAATGCATATACATAAAAATGCATTTACAGTCAAACCAATGGTATAATTTAATCCAGGAAAGAAATCAATAGTAGTAGAGCTGAGTTTTTATTAAAGTGATGGTTTTATTTTTCGTTTTTGTTTTTATTTTTTAAATAAAGTTATCATGGACCATGCATTATCATCATTATTGTTATCATCACCATCATCATCATCATCATTAACCATTAGATGTCGTGAGGGCAGGCTTTGGCTGTCATGCTACTCTACAGATCTCGATCCTTTGTATTTCCATCAGTTCAGTAACTGACTTTTTATTGTGACACAGTGCTAGATTATCCACGACTTTTGTTTTCTCTTAACCTTCCACTACCTCTCTTCCAATTTATATTTTGTTTTGTTATGACGTTTTCAAACACTCCTTTCTCATTTATATCCAATGAATGACGACTGCTGTTTTCTTATGGATTTAAATAGGTTTCTCATTTCATTTGATTTTGTTGGACTTTCACTGTTTGTCATCTTAGCTCTCCACAGTACTCTTAACATTCATCAAGAAACCATATTTCTGTTGCCTTCACTGATCTCTGCACTGATCTGTTCATTGTCTGTGATCCACATTCACATCATCCATTCATTCATTTGCATGTCCCTTGCTGAACTTTGCCTCCCAAACAGCACTCAAGTAGGCCGCTCGGTTGTGAGCAAGATGCCCTGCTGCTGATGCATCCATTTGCAGATCATCAACGATGTCTTACAGCCATCGTCGCCTTGGTCTTCCTCTCTTTCTTTTTCCCATTATGTATCCTTCCAATACGATCTTCTCTACATTATCATGACGTTTAATGTGTTCACAATATTTACATTTTCTCTCTTTAATCCTCTTTACTAGCCAGCCTTCCTCAATATTAAGTTCATGTAGTATGGATATATTTGTTCTTTTTGTGTCCGTGATATTTGAATAACTCTTCTGTAGCATTTACATTTACATCATTTATGTGTTTCTCAGCTGTTTTGTTAAGTTTCCAGGTCTCACAGGCATATGTTGCGATGGGAAAGATACATGCCCTTAAAATTTTATTTTTGTAGTTCTGTCTGTTCCTCTCCACAGATTCTTTATTTGTTTTACTTTCTGAGGAGCGATAGATGTTCTCCTTTTAATTTCCCTCAGTGCATCTCCATTATTAGTTTGTAGTGATCCAAGATATTCAAAACTCTCCACTTATTTCAAGTTTTCCTCATTTATACATATTTCAGCTTCCTTATTTGTTTCGTCGGTTGTCATCAATTTACTTTTCTTGCATTAAGTTGGATGTTTTTTCCTCTTCTTTATTCTTGGGGACTGACATAATTAGTGTTTCCATTCATTTTTGTGTTGTGGGCAGTAACACTGTGTCATCAGCATAACTAATCTCCATATAGTAGGATGAAAATGTATCACTTTTGAATTCTTTTTTTTTTCCCTGATGTTCAGGGATTAAACTATCACAAGCATATAAACGGAAACCACAAATATTTTGCTACAGAATCAAGAGAAATAGTTCCGCCATTATGGCTCATCGTTTAATAGACATTCATTGTATAATTTTAATTTCAGTTATTAACTTTATGTGGTAAACATTAAACAGCTTCGTTAAGCGTTGCTGAGACGAAACGATAATTTTCATGATAAGAAATAATTTTAAACGTGTACATGAGCAACGTAAAAAATATAAAAGATCGATGTAAATCCTTCAGAAAAGTAATAATTTCTATTTACTGTGAATACAAATACATCCACACTCCGGATGAGGGACCGACTAGCGTAGTGGTTAGTGCACTCGTCTAGCAAGCGAATAGTCGAGGGTTCGAATCTCCAGCTGAGCGGGATTTGTTTTCCCGACGAATAGCCTCGTAAAATGGGTACCACAGAAAATCTGGGCAGGAAAGGCAGCGAGGAAAGGAACTGGCCGCCCTAACTCATACGCTGATGGCCCATCATAATGAGGTCTCTAACGCTTTATCCACTACGGCAGTTGCTATGGGACTATCTTTATCTTTTTTTTTTGTACTCCGATTTCCTTTTTTCAGTATCTTCGTCAGAGTTTGATAACATCCGTTCTTTGTTTACTTGACCTGCTTTTGGTGTCTTTAACAAGCCGTTCATTGTAATGAGTCTCAAAAGTTTAGCTTTCATTCTTGACATATATGCTGCTTCTATTACGATAAATGAACAATGGAACTCCGCAGAGCTCCGGCTGTATTAGTAACATAAGCAGAGAACTTTGACAAGGGAAGAGAGAGTTCGATATATCTAGAAAGTAATACCTGAAGAGAGGAGAGAGTTCGATACATCTAGAAACTAATAGTCTATATGGAATACCATCTAAAATTGTCAACATCATTAAGGACTTCTACATTGGATATGTTTATGGAGTCAAAACAGAAGAAGGGATGAGTGAATGGTTCCAGATTGAAACACGTGTGAAACAAGGATGTATACTGTCTCCTTTGCTTTTTGGAGTTGTAATAGACTTCATAATTAAAAAATCCTGCACAGGTAACACAGGTATTGACTAGGTACATGGGACCCAACTAGAAGATCTTGATTTTGCTGATGACATAACTCTTATTAGTAACAATGTGAATTCCATGCAAGAAAAAACAGATAGCTTGTCTTCACTGGCTAGCAAAATAGGACTTGAAATTAACAAGGACAAAACAAAAGTAATGAAACTTCCCATTAATCAGAATGGAAAAATACACGTAGAAGGGACGGATGTTGAAGAAGTCAATCAATTTGCATACTTTGGCAGCTAAATATACCAAGATGGTGACACCAGAAAAGAAGTTAGAATTAGATTTGCAAAAGCAGCATTAATCTTCAAGAATCTTGAGAACATATGGAATTCAAAAGTTATAAGCACAAAAACCAAGTTAAGAATATTCAATTCAAATGTAATATCCATCCTCATTTATGCATGCGAAAGGTGGAAAACAACTAAAGAAATAGAAAAGAAGTTAGACTCTTTTGAAAGCAAATGCTTAAGGAAAATACTCGACATCAAGTGGAACGAATTCAAGAACAATGCAGGGACAAGACAGATAATTGAACAACAACCAGTCTCATGGGTGATCAGGAAAAGGAGATGGACATATGTTGGACACGTGATGCGAAGAAACGATCAGAGAATCCCAAAACAAGCTATCAAGTGGAACACAACAGGCCAAAGAAAAAGAAGCAGACGATGTGAAACTCCAAAGAGGACATTGATAAGAGAGGCCAAATTAATAGGCATAAAATCCATTGATGAGGTCTAAGAACTCGCCGAAAACAGAAAAAAATTGGCGAACTACCTTACTGTGTGACGTTTAACGGCACGGGAAGGACATAAGATATAAGATATAAGAAACTAATACCTGAAGAGAGGAGAGAGTTCGATACATCTAGAAACTAATGCCTGAAGAGAAGAAATACTTCCATACATCTAAAAAGTAATACCTAAGTTAATACAAAAATTAAGTTTAAAAAAAATCACAGAAACACTGCAGATTGTAACGTGCTTTAACTTTTAAGCCCTTCTTGCTCACGAAAGAACCACACAAAAGCTAACATTCCAGTAGCGTAGAATTGTGTCCGCTTTCATAGTTTTGAATCAAATTCAAAGCTTGACAATATAACTCACACACGTAACTTGGATTTCTGTTGCAGCTTGGACTTAAAGGCTATATATTTGGACAGCTGGGGCTTTTTACGTTTTGCGCTGCTGCTTTTGCTGCTTTTCGTTTGTGGATTACTGACTCCGCGATAAGTATAGCACGATCAGTAATGAAGGGTAATGGGTTCTGTGAAAACATGACCATCATGTTATATATGCGTATAATAACTGTTGATTGACTGGAACAGAGAGAAAGTTATGTTTGGCAGATATGTATTAGTATGAGTCAGTGTCTATACTGAGTGCATAGATATGTGTGATAGACAGTGCTTTTTTCATATTATTGTATTTTCTTCAGTGTACTCAGTGTTAATTATGTTCAGTATAAGCGCTTCATACATAATAGGTGAATCCCTGGGACAGAGAAAAGGTTGTGTGATAAAGGGCAGAAGGCGTGCCCAACTTTCAACCCTGTGGAAATAGAGATCAGTCACTCAATCAATCAATTTAAGAAAGAAAGTGGGCAATGTAGGGGGGGTATCACACTCTAAACACAACATTCACTAGAACAGGCACATTCACTGAACAACCCTCACATTTTTAGAATAACTGGAAATTTGGAAAGCCATAAATACCCTATCAAATAAAAGAAAAGAATTTGATTCTCACGCCATCAATCGTACATACACTAGCGCACATATCAGTACACATTTCAGAGAAGAAATCAACGTTCTTAAATCATCAGTATCAGCTGCTGTATGCGACTTACATGAACTACAAACATTCCTGGACAGCAGATGTACTGATTTTAAACAGTTACACATTCCATTCTTAACAGTCAGTGAAGTTCACAGTTATCTCTTAACCTTAAAAAACAACAATACAACTGGGCTTGATGATATTAGTAATAAGATCTTACGTTATGCTGCACCTGTCATTTCACATACACTAACATATATTTACAACCAGTGCATTGCAAAATGTTATTTTCCTGAGGCTTTTAAAACTGCTAAGGTGTATCCTCGCTTTAAATCTGGCTCATCTAACAATCTTACCAACTATAGACCAATATCCATATTATCGTCATTATCAAAACCACTCGAAAAACACATACACAAAATAACTCTACGACACATGCAAGAGAACAATTTACTCATAGACAGTCAGTCAGGCTTTAGACCCAATCATTCCTGCCACACAGCTCTTACCAAAATGACAGAAAACTGATTAGTAAACATAAATGACGACAGACTATGTGGTGCCATTTTTGTCGACTTTAAAAAGGCATTTGATATGATTGACCACGATATTCTTGTAAGAAAAATAAAGACTTATAGACTGCACCCTGACCTAATAAAATTAATTGCATCGTTTCTGTCAGACAGACAACAGGTAGTATTCTTCAACAATTCTCTATCAAATTCTGCTAAAGTTGACACTGGTGTTCCGCAAGGTTCTATTCTAGGCCCGTTGCTCTTTGCTATCTATATCAATGATCTTCCACTTCATCTTAAACACTCTTCTTGTGACCTTTTTGCCGATGATTGCACAATCTACACCAGTGACTACGATTGTGTTAATCTAGAATCAACTCTTCAGGTCGAGTTATACAATTTAATTGGATGGAGCAAAAATAATGGCATGATTATAAACACCGATAAAACAAAATCAATGCTCATAACAACAAGACAGAAACTACAAAACGCAACAAAAACAACACTTCGGCTCTGTACAGAAACATCACAGATAGAAAACGTTAGCGAGCACAAAACACTAGGTCTTATTATTGACCAACATCTGACCTGGAACTCTCATGTGCAATGTCTAACAAAACTCATCGCACAAAAAGTATACCAATTAGCTAAAATTAAGCACTTCATAGATCAAGACACTAGGAAGACATACTACATAGCTCATATACAAACACATTTAGACTACTGCTCAACAGTTTGGGATGGTTGCTCAGTGTCAAATACAAAAAGGCTTTGCTCTCTCCAAAAGCGAGCAGTAAAGCTTATTAGTGACAAAGATCAAGCACAATCAACTAATCATCACAAACGTATCAAAATACTACCTCTTAAGAACAGGTTCCTCTTCAACAAGGCCAAGTTAGTACATCAAATTCTTTCACGGCATGCCCCGCCTTATCTATGGAACCTGTTTAAATCTAACCCAAAGTGCAGCCAACGCTTGAACAACATATGTCTTCCAAAACCTAGACTTGATCTTTACAAGAAAAGCTTTAGTTATTCTGCTGCTCATCTTTGGAATACCCTCCCATCCTATATAAAAAATATAAATTATACTCCTTCCTACAACTACAAGCTTTCCCAATATCTATTTGATGTCGACTACATGCCTCCATGAATTATAAAACTTAAAAGTTATCTTAAGCTGCTCTTACAGACACCGAATACAATTAATTGTTTTCTGAATAGTCCCGAAAATTTTGTTTAGTAGATAGTCATTTATAATGGATGTAGTTACTTCTGTACTGAATGAATGTGTAAGAGCGAAACGTAAATGTTATATTTTATTTTATGTCTCTCAGCTTCAATGTTAGTTATGTTTGTTATATGAACAGCATATTTGTAGAATGTCTGGAATAGAGTGAAAGATGTATGATAAAGGGCAGAATGTCAGACGGGCCTGCGTGCCCAATTCTTAACCCTTTTGAAATAAAGATCAATCAATCAATCAATCAATCAATAACAATCAAAAGACAAACAGTTCTGTGAAAGACAGAGTATACGAAGAGAACAGGAACACTAAATCTAAGGTAAATGTTTCAGATAACTGTATATTAAATTTCAAAATTTGGGATAACTTAATCTCCTCGCCTTCATCCTCATATCACCACTCACAAACAATTCTGGCAGGGAATTTCACCAAAATATACTTTCATCTTGTGACAAGAGCGCCTAGTTTAGTAAATGGCTTCCAGTGCTCGGGGTTTATATAGTTTCTACCACATGTGGAAGACATCAATCCATACCTTATCGACGACCAAGCTGAAATAGTACCGAAGCAACGGAAGCATATAACATATGTCAGGACTGTCAAACTGCGGCCCACGAGGTACTTGCGGCCCGCGAAATTTTCATTAAAATGCAGTTATTTGATTAAAATTAACTAAATCATATTTAAAGAAAAAAAAACACATGTAAAATATTTTTGAAAAGCTAGTTAAAGAATAATCAGTTCCCCTTTACTTTGTAACCGTCACTTTTTCTCATGTTTATCTAAGCTGACAAAATCTGGCTGATTTAGATGCTACCCGTCACTCACTTTCAGCATACAGCTGTGGCTCTTGAGTCCACTGAAGTTGTGGGCTCCAGACATAGGTCTTTCTCCAGCCATGGCCCGAAAGCTACTACAATTACAGAGTGGCTCATCATGAACAATAAACTTCTTGCGGAGATGTCTTTCTTGAAGGCTCTTTGTAATCTTCCCTGGCAGTGACATGCCCTGGCAGTTGACGTATAAAAATTCTTTCCGGTAAAGTGCTTGGTGTGTATTGTGACACATTATTTCCTTTTCCAGTTCGCCATAAACGTCAAGAAACGTCCTGCGTCTCCACGAACTTCTGTCTTCTCTCTCCACTGCAAGAAACCAGTGTCATTTGAAGTACATAAGGCATTTACAGAAGTGTTAACAGTCAGGAGCATATTTGCTTGATGTGTATTATTCTCTTTAATATACATAGCAATTAAAAACGCATCGCATGATTGAACTTGTGAAGCGTGAAATATTTATTACGTTAGCGATTTTCAAGCTCCTAAAACGTTTAAAATAATGACATTTTACCCTTCCACAGTTAAAATAATGACATTTTTCCCCTTGCACAGTTAAAATAATGACATTTTTCCCCTTGCACAGTTAAAATAATGACATTTTTCCCTTCCACAGTTAAAATAATGACATTTTTCCCCTTGCACAGTTAAAATAATAACATTTTACCCGCAGTATGAAGTTTAATTGAAATTTGAAATGCAGCACATGCAAATCAACTTTTAAAAAAGTATGGCCTTCTTAAAAATCATATGACCTTGAAATCTGGCACACCCATTTGGCAAGTTTAAGCTAGTGAAAGGCCATCATCTGTTTCTATCGACAGGAAGTCTGTTAGTGTTTTTGTCATGCCCCAACTGTTGTCACAAGAGCGATGGCAAGCTGTTGGCGTGCTCGGCAGTGAGATGACGACCAAAAAACTGTGCCAGATATTTTCACTGTGACCATTCGACTATAATGAGGCTGGACCAGCGACTTCAGGCAGCAGGTACCACGCCAGACCGTCCCACGCCTGGGCAACCTCGTGAAATAACACGGGCTCAAGATCGCCAAATGCCGGTGGTACATCTGACCAACCATTTCCAAACAGCGACTCAGACAGGAGCACACTGCACCTGGCATTCTGTGACAGCAGCACACTGCACCTGGCACTCTGTGACAGCAGTACATACACCTGGCACTCTGTGACAGCAGCACATACACCTGGCACTCTGTGACAGCAGCACATACACCTGGCACTCTGTGACAGCAACACATACACCTGGCACTCTGTGACAGCAGCACATACACCTGGCACTCTGTGATAGCAACACATACACCTGGTACTCTGTGACAGCAGCACATACACCTGGCACTCTATGACAGCAGCACATACACCTGGCACTCTGTGACAGCAGCACATACACCTGGCACTCTGTGACAGCAGCACATCCACCTGGCACTCTGTGACAGCAGCACATCCACCTGGCACTCTGTGGCAGCAAGAAACGCCGATGCCAAGCGCCACTGGCGCCTCTGTTGATCATACACAGCATTAATGATGGCGGCAACTTTATGACAGTGAGTGTGAATTTTGTTTTTACACCAAGGGTAGACAACTGCTTATGAGCCGGTTGAATTGTGTCTTGTTTAAGCATACAGCCTGTTTATGCCAGTAAATGGATGAGAAATGTGAAATCAATGGTTTTATGTACTTTAAACCTAGCACAACGACTTATTGCTAAAATAAAATAAAACAAATTGGTGCGTTTTTAGCATCAGACAGTATATATTAAAAGTAAACCGCTATTTACTACGACAAAGGATCATACTACGGAACGTACTTGTCTTTGAACACCCATTGTAGAAGTAAGGGAACTGAATGAAAAATGTAAATATTTTCACTTGGGATTTGGGGGGAGGAGAGAGAGAGAGAGAGAGAGAGAGAGAGAGAGAGAGAGAGAGAGAGAGAGAGAGAGAGAGAGAGGGGCCTTTTCAGCCAGGTTTCTAACATGGTTTTGGTTAGTTCAGCTTACATGTGGATACCTGTCCTTGTGGTAGGGAACAAAAGCAAAGAGGCTGGATGCAGAACGACCGATAGAAGCTCAGTGGTTGGGAAAAAAAAATAATGACATGTATAATACACGACCATTATATTATGACTGTTTTCTGCATATGTTTACTACTACTACCACGCCGCCACTACTACTACTACTACTACTACTACTACTACTATACTACTATTACTACTACCACTTCTACTACCACTACTATACTACTACTACTACTATACTACTACTACGACCACTACTACTACTACCACCACTACTACTACTACTATACTACTACTACTACTACCACTACTACTACTACTATACTACTACTACTACTATTACCACTACTACTAATACTACTACTACTGCTACTACTACTACTACTACTACTACTACTACCACTACTACTATTACTACTACTACTACCACTACTATTACTACTACTACTACTACCACTACTACTACTACTACTACTACTACCACCACCACCACTACTATTACTACTGCTACTGCTACTACTACTACTATTACTACTACTACTACTACCGCTACTACTACTACTACTACTACTACTACTACTACTACTACTACTACCACTACTACTACTACTACTACTACTACTACTACTACTCTCCTTTCTTGGAGTATTTCTCGTTGTTGAAGGGACAAATATATATCTTAATATGTCTCGACGATTTGTTCTTCCACATAATGAGATGTGAAAACTATTTAAAACAAAAGTAGGAACAGCTTTATTTTCAGCTCGTAGCAGCTTCCTACAGGACGCAGCTAAGTTCTCCACTTTTTTTCCTACTATTTTTCCCCTATTCTTATTTTTATTCATGTGAATTTATAATCTATTTCTTTTCCTGTTTCTTTGTCCTGCACGTTTTGTGTGTGTGTGTCTTCTTTTATGATCAAGGTGTAAACCAAAACGTTACAAATGCGTGTCTGTTAATTAATAAAGCTGTTCCTACTTTTGTTTTAAATAATGTTAAGATGTTGTAATCACGGCTTTACTTCAGTGACTTTGTGTATGTTTATATATTTAGTCTGATGTATACTTAACACCCAAAAACTGTGCTTGATATAATGAGATATGTACAGTAAGCTTTATGTACTTTCCTACAACCACCTCATGTGTGGGTAGCCTCCGTTACGCTACCTACAATTGTTAGCGTGAACGTTTCTTATTCTGTTTTTTGGCGGTAGCCGTGTAACGTGACCAAACCACGTGACTTTTTCTTCAACGTTGTGCAATACTGGGTGGTACTTTAACCCTGACGGTGTCATTTCTTATTTGGTGTCTTCTTGTTATATTCAGTGTTCTTATTAAAGGTGTAACGATTTTCCTTTTGTTACTGGTGTCATTTTTGCTAGTGCTATTATCATGCGTATTATGATTAGTAGAAACAGTATAGTTAATAAAAAGGCAAAACTCCCGTTTCCATACCATTAAGGCATTTTGGAGAACGCAGTGATAAGCCCGTATTTTCCATGTCCTTCGGCACATGAAAGTATGATGTGTATAGTTATTAGTAGTAATAACTGTAAATGCAGCAGCAGTAGAAGTTACAGTTGTAGTAAGCGTAGAACGTGATGAAATAACGCCAGCTATAGCGGTAGTAATAGTAATAAATAGTAAAAATAGTATAGTGAAGGTAGACGTTTTAGTAATAGTATTAGTAATAGTAACAGTAGTAGTAGTAGTAGTAGTAGTAGTAGTAGTAGTAGTAGTAGTAGTAGTTAGTAGTAGTAGTAGTGTTGTAAGGTGGAGATAATCATGTGTCACACCATTGAGACATACGGTGATTATGGGGTTCTCAAATCCCTTTTTGGGAGCGAAGACTGTCCGATTTAGCATCATGGCTGGCGAACCATAACTGAACAAGACCCTGTCCCACCTCTCCCTTGGTACCCTCAGTAGCAGTCCTATCCTGGCAAACGAAGCAGTGATCGCCATAATCACCATGGTGGTGGAGTCTGCTAAAGAAGCATGACAAGACCCTTGTTTCTTTAGCTCCACTCAGTGACTGAGAAAATAACTGCCGTGACCTGCTTCCAAGCCAACGTGATCATGTGCCTAAATATCTTAACCGGATCGGCTGCAAAGAACGTCAGCTGGGAATACCAGAGAGGTAGAAGTAGTAGTAGTAGTAGTAATAGTAGTAGTAGTAGTAGTAGTAGTAGTAGTAGTAGTAGTAGTAGTAGTAGTAGTAGTTTTTCCCTTAACTCGATGGTCCAGTTACGGTAAGCATCACTCCTATTCGCCTTTCCTAGCCTATGATCCAGTTACGGTAAGCATCACTCCTATTCGCCTTTCCTAGCCTATGATCCAGTTACGGTAAGCATCACTCCTATTCGCCTTTCCTAGCCTATGATCCAGTTACGGTAAGCATCACTCCTATTCGCCTTTCCTAGCCTATGATCCAGTTACGGTAAGCATCACTCCTATTCGCCTTTCCTAGCCTATGATCCAGTTACGGTAAGCATCACTCCTATTCGCCTTTCCTAGCCTATGGTTCAGTTACGGTAAGCATCACTCCTATTCGCCTTTCCTAGCCTATGGTTCAGTTACGGTAAGCATCACTCCTATTCGCCTTTCCTAGCCTATGGTTCAGTTACGGTAAGCATCACTCCTATTCGCCTTTCCTAGCCTATGATCCAGTTACGGTAAGCATCACTCCTATTCGCCTTTCCTAGCCTATGATCCAGTTACGGTAAGCATCACTCCTGGTCGTCTTTCCTAGCCTATCTCCAGAAGGGGCAAGGCACCCACTTGCTTCAGCTGGGTGACCAGGGCGCTTCCGGTTGGACTCGAACTGTTGACCCGGTCACAAGAGCAGCAGTAAATAACTGGTCAAATCGATTTTATGTTATGAAGATACGGCAAGGTAATAATACCGTTATTTTCACGGTACTAAAGCTGAATACGGTATTTCTCTCTCATTCCCTCTCCTCTTCGATACTCTCTCTCTCTCTCTCTCTCTCTCTCTCTCTCTCTCTCTCTGCTCCTGTTAACCTGCCAACACAATGTGAAAAATAATCCCGTTTGAATTAAATATTCTGTTCACAAAGAGTAAACACTACAGATGTGTCTTCATGAGATCATAAACCAGTCAGTATTTTGCATTTTCTCAGTTGTGGAAAGGAAATAATTATATCATAAATATCCTTTGGTAGGACGAGGGAAAAAAATAATTAGAAATTACATTAAAAGGAATGGAGTCTATCGAATACCCGAGCGGAGACTGAATTCTTCGCTAGCGCGAGTTTAGCATAAATGATCCAATGATCTTCTCATATTTAGAGCGAATTCAAAACTTAGATATTTCCTGCAAGACGACCTACGCCAAATAATATACTCCACATACTGTTGTCTGTGTGTTAAGGAAATATTATATTCACGTGAAAATTAGTAAATCAAGTCTAGGACTGATAAAAGTTTTTAAAAAGGGATAAATCTATTGGGACGGCGGGAAACTTGAAAACATTTACTGCTTTATTTTTATTTTTGAAAAGACATTTAAATAGACCATGAAAAAATCAGAACAATGGCTGGACTTCATAGGTAAGAAAATAAGCCAAGTTAAAACAATGAATCAGTCACTGTTAACAGGGCCAGGCTATAGTGAAGTGTTGAGACACATGCAGGATGTTTGCTCTTTCGCAGTAAGAGTTTTTAAAAAATCAAAGAAGTGTTAGATGCTGAATTAAAAATAACAGATTCAATGGAGTTTTAAGATATGATGTATCTAATTCACGCTGATAATAAAACTAACAAAACAAATAGCCATGTGTGATATAAGAGCAGAGACGATGGGATAACTCAAAAAGAGGATAAATAAACTTAAACAGAATTTGATCAATAAACTTAAACAGAATTTGTAAGACATGATATGGGAACTGATGTAAAGATGTTTTGCATAAAAAGTCAAACTTAAATGCTATGTCCCTCTGTAGTATTGAAAAACTAAAGAAGAAAAGCCATGAGCTTCTAATACAACAGTGCGATAAGTAGATTGAAAACTTGAAATTGAAAAAAAAAAAAACCGGTAGCTTGGACAGAAGAAAATGATAGGATACACCCAGACTAACCGATGAAATTTACCATCAGGTCTTGGAGACGTCTATTGCGTGGTAAAATTCCAGAAGGCAAGAAGCGAGGACGCATGATAATCAGTAAAGTAACAATTAAAGTAAAGCCGAAGACTCCAAAACTCGATATCAAGTGAACGAATGAACAAAGAAACTAGTTTTATTGTCAGAAAGTGAAGAAAAATGTACACATGATCATTTGACATTATATATATATATACTCAGTCACATAAGATTAGTTTATACAATTTTTAACACAAAAGCTAAAATACTCTATTGAACCAAGTACGTCAGTGCATGTTTCTTTCCTTTCACTGAGTTAAAAAAAATCCTTCAAGGAATTTGTATTCCTCAGGAATTCTAAAGAGCAGCAAACACAACCTCAGTCTATGATAGTGTGTGTGTGTGGGGGGTGGAGGGGGGAAAATATATTCAGTGTGTAGGACACAGGAACACCTTTTCCTATTTATTGCAGCTGAATACATGCACCGGACGAAACAGTGTTATACAGCACACCTATAAACAACCAGTAGACCTACCTTAGATGGGTTGGTAACTGCCACGACGGTTATAATGGAAACAACTGAAGTGGCATTAATGGTCATAATTTTAATGTAATAATTTCGCAGTAAAATAAAACTGACTATAGTGGCTTTAGAAGTAAAGGGAAACAGTGATAATGTTAATACTTTCGCGGCAACAAAAGGTGCAGTAATGGCAGCTATTGTGAGCGAGGTATCAAAAGGCACAAGACTAATAGGACGGTAAGAACAGACAGAGACGAGGCCTTGGTTGAGTTTTTCCAGGAAAATCTCCCATAGCCAAATCTTGGAGTGACAGCTACTGATGATGATGATGATGATGATGACGACGACGACGACGATGATGATGATGATGATGATGGCGACGACGACAACGATGATGATGATGATGATGATGGAAACAATAAAAGCAATAGTGGCTGAAGTGCTAGAAATAGAAATATTTCAAGGCAAGAAATATTCGAGTAGGTCTAATAGCTATAAAGCAGCACTAGCAGTAGCAGCAGCTGTAGTAGTAGTAGTAATAGTAGTAGTAGTAGTAGTAGTAGTAGAAGTAGTTGTAGTAGCAGCAGCAGCAGCAGTAGTAGTAGTAGTAGTAGTAGAAGTAGTATTAGTAATAGTAGTATTAGTAATAGTAGTAGAAGTAGTAGTAGTATTAGTAGTAGAAGTAGTAGTAGTAGACGTAGTAGTAGAAGTAGTAGTAGTAGTAGCAGCAGCAGCAGCAGTAGTAGTAGTAGTAGTAGTTAGTAGTAGTAGTAGTAGTAGAAGTAGTAGTAGTAGTAGTAGTAGTAGTAGTAGTAGTAGTAGAAGTAATAATAGTAGGGCCGCTGCGAGGAATTGTGTAATCCGATGCAAAAACTATTTTACACCCCCCACCCTCCACTTTTATCTATTTTCATCCCTTACGGGCACCCCACAGCCACCTGGACCCACTCTTAAAAACCAGGAAACACATCCGGGCTCCGGATAATCGTTCTGACTAGATTCCAGGGTGGGGGAGGGAGGGAGGGAGGGGGGGGCTGTCTCGTGTTATGCCCCAGATGACACATGAAGCTAAAACGATGACACAATAAAGAAAAAAGAAACTTACCCAAGCTTCTTCTCCTCGACATGGGCGTTGCCACGTTGGTCCAGTCTTTCCTCAGAACAGCTAGAGGCCCTTTTCACGGCCATTATGTGAAACAGATTTGCTGTGTCACCAAAGTGATGAGGTATTCTCACAACCGTTTTCACTATTCATTACTTATAAATTGGGTGTATCTTAAGAAAATGCAACTCTTCAAGAAATCTTCAACAGTAGCTGTTTGGACGCCTTTGAATCTGTGTATGAATCCATCTTGTTTTCCCGGGGGAAAAATGTTTTACACGAGGCGGACGTTGGTTTACGAGTTTCCCGTGCTGTTTTCCCCGGAGGAAACGTGACAGCTGGTAAAAATAATTTTAACAAAATAGATGTTATATTTTAAGATACGTCATAAAGGTGATATATGTTTTTTGTTGTATCCGTTACGCTTTTGTCTTTAGCCATTCCTTGAACAAAATTCACGCTGTCGTGTCTATTCATTCATCCATCTGTCCATCCATCCCAGGGTCTGTTTGTTTGTCCAACCACATACATGTATGTTCAACGGTTTGCTGCACGCGTGACCTTAAATGACCATTATCAAACCTGGATGAGGAAGGACGGCTTCGAAAGATCATGTCGATACGTGGGAAAATTCATGTCACGGTTTGTGAAAGATTAAATCAAGCTTGGTCAAAGATCATGTGGTCCATGGAATATCATATGAAGGATTCACAAGGACGGCCTTGATTTTAAAATTATTTTCATTTTTTAAGTTTTTTTTTTTTGTTTTTGTAGGCCGTAAAGAGCACAATCCCACAAGCTGGTAAAATGTTTAATTTAATGTCAAACTGAGGGGGGGGGGGGGAATGCAGGAGAACCACTGTGAATTATCAACAAATATAGGGGCCCATTACTTCAGAAAGACTGAGGAGCACTGCTTCAAGTAAAGGAAATAGTTTTTAAGTGACGACATTTTTCAAAACCCGCCAGTTCGCAAGCAGGTCGAGGGGATGAGTTCAAACTGGGCGTTAAGAACAATGGAGTATTCTCCAAGGTGGAAAGTAATATCTGCCTTTGATCATTTAATAGCCTTAACTTTCGAATGAATCACGTTAATATTCTTCAGGCACTATGCGCTATGACAACGAGATTATAAGAAAGTAGTTTTACAGGAACTAGTTTACAAGTCTAGTTAAAATTCTATCAACTATTAAGGTATTTACGTATTATGTGTAAGGTTTAATATGAACGGATCTTTTTTCTTCTCTGTAAATTTGATTGTAATTTTTTAAAAAAACAAATCTCTATACACTCAGCTTCTATTGTTATACTATACATTTGTTACTTTATTTTATTTTATTTTAAAAAGTCTAATAGGAAACGATAGCATAGTTTTTTGTTGTTGCTGCTTTTATAAAGGGGATTAACTCTTTCCTAACTATCTTATCTTATATCTTATGTCCTTCCCGTGCCGTTAAACGTCACATATGGGGCTCGCAAGGTAGTTCGCCAGTTTTTCCTGTCTTCGGCGAGTCTTTCAACCTCATCAAGGGATTTTATGCCTGTTAATTGGCTTATCTTAACAATGTCCTCTTCAGAGTTTCACGCGGTCTGCCTCTTTGTCTAAGGCCTGTTGTGTTCCACATGATAGCTTGTTTTGGGATTCTCTGATCATTTCTTCTCATCAAGTGACCAACATATGTCCATCTCCTTTTCCTGATCACCCATGAAACTGGTTGTTGTTCAGTCATCTGTCTTATCTCTGCTTTGTTCTTAAATTCGTTCCACTTGATGCCGAGTATTTTCCTTAGGCATTTGTTTTCAAAAGAGTCTAATTTCTTTTCTGTTTCTTTAGTTGTTTTCCAGCTTTCGTATGCATAAATGAGGGTGGATATTACATTGGAATTGAAGTCTTAACTTGGTTTTTGTGCTTATAACTTTTGAATTCCATATGTTCTCAAGATTCTTGAAGATCTATGCTGCTTTTGCAATTCTGATTCTAACTTCCTTTCTAGTGTCACCATCCCGGTCTATGTAGCTGTCAAGGTAAGCAAATTGATTGACTTCTTCAATATCTGTCCCTTCTATGTGTATTGTTCCATTTTGATTACTGGGAATTTTCATTATTTTTGTTTTGTCCTTGTTAATTTCAAGTCCTATTTTGCTAGCCAATGAAGACAGGCTATCTGTTTTTTTTTCTTGCATGGAATTCACATTGTTACTGATAAGAGTTATGTCATCCTAACTATAGGGGACGCAAGTTCCCTAGTTCTTGCAATGCAAAAAACATTGATTCGAAAATGTAAGAAAGAATTAAGCTTCCATAAACAAACATAAAATAAAGTATGGAAAAGTTCGGGCAGCAAAACATGTAATACAGAATAGACAAATACAACAAGTGATACAAATGAAATAGCACATACAGTACACACTAATGAAAGAGGCAATACAGTAAAGAAAAATGAAACAAATAATGCAGTGCAGAAAAATGAAACAGATAAAACGGTACATAATAATGAAACAGATAAGACGGTACATAATAATGAAACAGATAAAACAGTACATACAAATGAAACAGATAAAACACTACATACAAATGAAACAGATAAAACACTACATACAAATGAAACAGATAACATATTACACACAAGCGAAACATACAGTACAGAAAAATAAAACAGAGGAGCCGATGTACAACACATTCACAAGTTCAGCAGTCGCGATTTGTACCAGAAGATTATTCCAGTGTCTGCTATGATTATTATTATTATAATTATTATTACTATTAGTATATAAGAGAGACAAAAATATTAGTAAAAATTTCTATCAATTTGTATCAACGAAAGTAATAAAATAGTAACAATAATGGGAGTAGTAGAGGCAATAATAATAGTATTTAAAATGATATGATAAGAATAGTTATGAGTACGCCAGTAGTGACAGAAATAATAATTTTGCGATACATATATAAAAATGAGAAAGATTTGTTCATTTTTATTAAATATTATTGGCTATGAAGAGCGTAATTTATATGGAAGTTTCTAAAAAAGTAAGAATATAGCCAATACTGATGTTAATAAATGTAACAATTTCATTAATATGAAAAAGAAGAAAATGTTTATAATAAAATAATAGATAACGTTAAAATTCCCAGTTCCCATGCCATCAGGGCATAATATGGAATACAGTATTAGTCTCTTATTTCCGTGACCTTTGGTACATGAAAGTGTGATATGGTCAGTATCACGTCTGGCCGCATTTACCTTCCCAGATTTCTCTGGTACCCATTTTTAGAGGCTGAATGCACGCCGTTGCCGTTTTGTAATACAGTAATAATATATTTTTTTTATACTTATGAAAATGATAAGCGGAGTGATAACAGTAACATTTGTTATTTACCATTAATAATAACTGTAATAATAACATTTATTAGATTAATATCTTTAAAAGTGGCAGTGAACCAGAAAAATTTACTGGAAAATTATCTCTTTTACTATAATGGACGAAGGTCGGGGGTTCGAATCCTGCCGGAGGCGCCCCAGTCACCCAGCTGTAGAAATGGGTACCCGACTTCTTCTGGAGTTGGGGAAGGAAAGGCGGCCAGGCGTGATACTGACCATATCACCCTCTAGCGTGCTGACAGGTCAAGGAAAATATGGGCACTAACACCATATTCCTATATGCCTCTAAGGCATGACAGGATTACCTTAAATAATGAAAATACGATACTATCAGAGATAACAAAAATGGAAATAATAGTGATAATAGAAATAATAATAATAATAAGTTTAAATAGAATATTTCATACTGACACAACACAGTTCATTACTGAAGAAAATTAACGCTTGTAAGCCTGGAAACAACTGAAATTGCTGTATAAATCACCAGAATTCGTCCACCTAAACGCTACACCAGTTTCTCTGCAGGTGAAACGGAACGCGATGTCACTGCCGTATCGTTTTACAGATACCGTACAAGTTTACTGTTTACAGTTTCTTGTAGATCACTGGGGCAGACACCCACAATCGGACACCAAGTCGGTCCAAGTACGCTATTTTTTTACAGGTCACGGTATTTGAAGGTTGCCTGCAGACAAGAGCAACAAGTGACAGAGAACAACTTTTTTTGAAGTTGTATTGGTTGAAATGTCTTAGAAAGCCATACTGCTATTGACTGGATTGCACGCAACGCTCAGAGTGCACTGGCCATATTATCGTTGCACATAGCCGCTAATTATTCAAGACGCTTGTATATAGACACTTGCAAATAAACACTTTCATTATTCAAGACGCTTGCAAATAAACACTTTCATTATTCAAAACGCATGCAAGTAGACACTTTAATTTTTCAGCATGCTTGCATAAAGGCGCTTTACTTATTCAAGACGGTGGTCAAATATAAGGAATTATTTAAAGATAACATGCAAGTTGAAGATTCTCACAACAACGATATAACCGTTATAGAGATTATAAAACAGGATTCTAATATTTTTTTAGCTAAATTTATGCATTAAAAGCATGCATCTTTCTCATCGCAGCATATGCCTGTTAGACCTGGACATTTAACAAAACAGCTGAGAAACACATAAATGACTCTGAATGTAAATGCTACAGAAGAGTTCTTCAAATATCATGGTCATAAAAAAAGAACAAATATATCCATACTTCAAGAACCTAATATTGAAGAAGGTTGGCTATAAAAAGAGGATTAAACAGAGAAAAGTTAACTATTTTGGACATATTAAACGTCATGAGAATTTAGAGAAGACAGCCAGAGGTGTAAAAGAAAGACAAATCAAGTCAAATAAACTTTCTAGAAATTATAAATTGTCTTATCATGTGAGTAACACTTCGTATGTGTGTGCGTGAGAGAGAGAGAGAGAGAGAGTGAGAGAGAGAGATGGATAAAAAACAGTATGCAGTTAAGACGTTTATACTATACAGACGACTTCAAATTACATCTATATCGTATTAAACTGTGTTTATAACCAGTAAGAAAATTAACGGGCAGTTTTGTCAGATTTACAATATGCATTTTCCTAAGAATTTCGCATGAACTTTTACATCAGCTTCTGGAAAATGTCAGCTTTCTGTTCTAAAATGCTGTTCCAATAAGAGGGTATCTCTAAATACAAGGAAAATGATTTTCGGTCATATATAGAGCCAGTGTTATTTTGCGGTCGTTACAAACGGTAAATAATTTAGAAACAACGGAGATGTAGTTCAGGAGAAAGATGCAACAAAAACCATAAACAGACTTATAAAGAAATAAAGAGGTCTTCTGAGAAATTTCATAACAGTTTTTTTTAAATCTAGATAAATTTATAAGAAAAACACTGTCAAATATTCTTACGAGAAGACGAAATTTGGACAACTTAGCAATGACTGGAAAATTTAGAGGAAGCGGGAGGAAGGGTGGGTTGGGGGGGGGGGAGCTATTGAAAAATATTTGAGTGAAATGACCAAGTGACATGGGAAAAGAAAGTCATCTAAAATGAATGACAGCACCAAAGATCGCACTAGATTGGAGAAACACCTTCACCAACGCTAGCTGGCATGGCAGGTGTTGATCGAATGAATGATTTTTGAAATGTTGATCACTTTTACAATTAACGGAAGATGGAAATGCAGCGCAAAAATAATAATAATAATATTAATAATAACTGAGAAGAGAGCAGAATAAGGAAAAATATGCTTACTACACTAAAACAAGTGAAAGAATTGCATATTCATTGCGCTAGGTAAAGGTAAACTTCCTATTTCCGCGCCATTAAGACATTGGGGATACGGTGTTATCCATTACCTTCGGCATATGAAAGTGTATATTCATTGTGTTATCATCTACAGTAATTTGGTATGTCCATCAAATATTTCACTGCAGTTGGAAGTATTACCGATTCTGTAGTAAGCCACTGCAGATGCGCGTACAATCAGCTATGAACACTAGCAGAATGACTCAGGGCATAAAATATAGGCCACGAGGTGCAGATAACGAGCCACGAGTCCGGTGCATGAATGATTCCATAATGCGACCACCGCCACATTTGTACTAGACACTTAGGACTAGGGGAAGTTCCGTGACGATATATGTCATATTACAAGCAGTGCTTCTCATAATTTTTCCCATCGCAGGTACATTTACTATTATACTTTTATTTATTCTCCAGTGTAAAATATAAAAGATGCATTTACAATCAAGTCTCAGTTCCAGCAGTTAGCATTAATATCCTGTATTAAATGTTAGAAATTTTCAATGTTGCCAATAAAATGAACATATTTTTTTTAAAAAGCCAAAGTGAAAAGCCCTGATTCTTCTAGAATTACCGCATGTTTGACCGGCTAGCCAACCATAGATGTCAAGATTTTGTTCCACTTCTATATTGGTGCTCCAAATAGCACGCTTAGGCTAACTAAAGGAGCAACAGCCAGGATTTTGTTCCACTTCTGTGTTGGTGCTTCAAGTAGCAGGCTGAGGCTAGCTAGAGGATCAAAGATGGTTATAGTCGCCGTAGTGGTGATATCTGCCGAGAAGCATTTGCAGATTTTCCTGCTTTTTTTAAAAGTTCACATTGGCTCTGCAACCCTTTCTTTATTCCACAGGATGTCAACACTTCAGTATCTTTACCATAGATGCAAGCAACAACCTACTCGCAGTTCCGAGGGAAATAATAATAATAATAATAATAATAAGTATCCATAAACTGTTTGACGTGGATTTATAAGTTTAATAAACTGTTTATTAATCTTTCCTATACAGTCCATAAAGGTTATTTTAAATTAGATCTTAGTATTATGTTAAACTATAGCTAATCAGAGACGTTTATGACCCTAATTTCAGACCATAGCCAAGATCCCAATTCAAACAAAGACAGTCAAGATCCTGATGCAGCGAAGGTCATAGCTTGAACTGTATACAATCAAGACTATGACTTGAAATTCTCATAGTCTAGACAAGAGCCAAAAACATCCAGTCTCATAACTCCAATCATAGAATTTAAGAACTGAATTACGGGCAGCCAAGATCGCAACTAACTTCTGTGGAAGAAGAAATAGTAATAGACAACATTGATATAGAGGTCAACACGGTTTCTATCATAGAAAAGTCATTTTAAAAGTTTGGATAAACAGTTCGTTAGGGGGGGGGGGGGGCAGAGTAACAACTTTTCATGTGCACGTTGAAAGATAAGTAGATTCAAGAAAAACTTGCTACTGCAATTATCATGATCGCTGGATAAATTAGATCACATGTGGGTCCACGAGCATTTGTCTCTTAATTTGTGGCACACAAGAAGGTAGCAGGAAACTCTCAACCTTTTTTCCCTGCATAATCACAACCTTATTCAACCCAGACGAAACCAGGCGTATCAGTAACAGGAACATTGTTCATATACATCTCGTTTCTCTGGAAACGCAAACTTTTCATCACCATCATCATCATCATCATAGAACTGTCATCCCTTTTAAGGCTGTCTTTAACGGATCTTCAGCTCTCATCCTCCTCGCAGTTTAACTTCTTATGACGCAAATCTTCATCAAAACCTCAGTGTAAACATAAGCGCACATTAATCTGTTCCATTAATGAATTATTTTTGTTCTTTCTTTTCTTAGAACGACAGAGCGTTTGTGTTGCTGATGTCTCAAACTTGTCATAACAAAAAAATGGTTCACTGAACCAAAAAACTTTGAGAACCGTTGTTCCGTTTACTACATTCCAGTCAGCATAAATTTTAGATTTATTAAAATCCAAAGTCCAGCTTATAAATATATCTATGCCCAGCTTCCAAAAATGGGTACAAGAGAAATCTGCGAAGGTAAAGCGGCCAGGCGTGATACTGACCACATCATACTTTCATATGCAGAAAGTCATGGAAAATACGGGCATAACACCGTATTCCCCAATATGCCCTAATGACATGGGATCGGGAATTTTACCTTTACCATTATGAACTACTGACATTGTTCGAGGCTGTTACATGAAAATTCCAGTCAGTCTCTGTAATTTTCTCTTTTCTTTCCAATTCCTTCTGCTATATTGTTAAGTGTTCCTATCTTTCTAATTTCTCTTCTTCTTCCTCTTAAAAGGGAGACAAACCTGGGATGATATCTCGTTAAAACTTTAGTAAACAGACTGGCGGTATAAATTAGAAGAGCAAACCCAAAGGCACTTGTGGTGACATTTCACAAATAGTTCTCGAATCCTTGTGCAAAGTCAAATGTTTTCTAAACTGTTTGCATTTAGCCAGTTCATGCAGACGGCGTAAAACGTGTCCACCATGTATGCACGGAGATTACTGTACTGATGACGACTTCATGCTGTCGTCCTAGCAGGATGCGCGAGTAGTGCAGTGGGCAGCTTTCTGAGTGTATTCTCACTTACAACGTCATTCACAGCAATAGAATTAGGAGGCGGAGTAAGGTCATTCCAGATATAGCAGCTGATTGTTTTAACTACGTTGTTGATTATTAGAGTGCTTACAGTAGGTTGTGAAAAAAAAATGTAGCATCATTCAGGGCAATAGAAGGTAAAATAAGGTTCTGTAAAGGTAAAACAGCTGGTCCATTGAGCTATGCTGTTGGTTATTAAGAGTCCTTTAAATTGGGTTTTTATTAAGGTAAACCTGGTCGCTGGGTTAGCACAGTCAATAATGAGCTGTGGTTCTCAAGAAGTGTAGTGAGTTTGATACCGGTGCGATTTATGCCACACAATTTGCAGACGGAAACGAGAGAAAATATTGGAGAAAATTGGCCCTGACGATGCAGGGCGAGGGACACCAAGCCCTACTGTGCACATATCTACTTGCATGTGCATACGGGGGGAAATATAACTTGTATGTAAAAATTAATGTCATGAATAAAATAGTACTACCATGCTCTAGTTAGATGAATCAGAAACGAAAGATGAGAGTTTTTAACTATCAAGCTTCTCTAGATTTCACAGACTTATTTAGGAACTTTAAATCTTTTAGAAGTTCTACGAAATGTTTTTTTTTTAGGGTATATATTTTTTAAAAATTACAAAGTAACGAATTTTTTTCTATGACAAACGTAAACATCTGAAGGCGATTTACTACTCAGCACCTCCCCCACCCTCAAACTATTTTCTGGAGGTGCTGTCGGCAACAATTAATTATCATTTTTTTTTTGTAGTTAACAGACTCTGGAGGTGCTGTCGGCGACAATTAATTATCATTTTTTTTATAGTTAACAGACACTGGAGGTGCTGTCGGCGACAATTAATTATCATTTTTTTATAGTTAACAGACTCTGGAGGTGCTGTCGGCGACAATTAATTATCATTTTTTTATAGTTAACAGACACTGGAGGTGCTGTCGGCGACAATTAACTATCATTTTTTTATAGTTAACAGACACTGGAGGTGCTGTCGGGAACAATTAATTGTCATTTTCTTTGTAGCTGATAGACACTGGAGGCGCTGCCGGCGATATTAATTATATTTTTTTTCTGCATTTAACAGACACTGGAGGTGCTGCCAGCGACATTAATTATAAGTTTTTTCTCTGCACTTAACAGACTCTGGAGGCGCTGCCGGCGATATTAATTATATTTTTTTGTCTGCACTTAACAGACTCTGGAGGCGCTGCCGGCGATATTAATTATATTTTTTTGTCTGCATTTAACAGACACTGGAGGTGCTGCCAGCGAGATTAATTATATTTTTTTTTCTCTGCACTTAACAGACACTGGAGGTGAGTCGGCGATAATTAATTATAATTTTCTTTGTGATTAACAGAAGCTGGAAGTGGTGTCAACGATAATTAATTATAATTTTCTTTGCGGCTAAAAAACACTGAAGGTGAGGTGCTGTCGGTGATAATTAATTATAACTTTCTTTGCAATTAACACATGCTGAAGGTGTTGTCGGCGACAATTAATTATAAACTTTCATACAGGCTGAGATAATTAATATTAAGAAACAACCTCTCATAGCGTCAGGGCTTCGGTCGATTCGTTCTGGCATTTGTAGCTAAAATAATTGGACTCTAATACCCTGGCCACTTCCAGGTCGCTATTGAAAAAAAAAAAATTAGTTCAAATGAACCTGTTCCAGCCATGTTTACAAACCGTCCTGATATCAATTTTGTGACCAGCGGTTCAGCAAATACAAAGAAAGAGTTATCAGTTGTTTTTTTTTAAGCCTTTTCATATCCTTCTAAGTAATTCTGAAACTTACACTTACTGTGCAAAGCACCGAGACTAGATTTAATTAATATTATCATCAGTTTTGTTTCTTTTCTTTGTTAAAAAAATTCTTCATATTATTTACTCTCAAGGTAACAAAATCCCAAGTCTAACTGACTCTTGGATAGTTATCTTGTGTGTGTGTGTGTGTGTAAATGTGTGTGTTTTTGTGTGTGTGTAAAAAAAACAGCAAAAAAATAACGTTTGACTTTAACCATTTGGACTCCATCACTTTCTCATACAGGAAGGCCTGTTATTTAATTCACAGTAGGTAAAGGTAACCCTGTCATTCCTTAGAGGCCTATAGTGATATGGTGTTAGTGCCCATATTTTCCTTGACCTGTCAGCACGCTAGAGGGTGATATGGTCAGTATCACGCCTGGCTGCCTTTCCTTCCCCAACTCCAGAAGAAGTCGGGTACTCACTTCTACAGCTGGGTGACTGAGGTGCCTCCGGCCGGTTTCGAACCTCCGACCTTCGCCATGAGAGACCAGTGCACTAACCACTTTGCCACTCAGACACCCATTCACTATATTTTTAGCTTAATTTCCTAATATTGCTTTTTTTTGTAACTAAATGTTTGTGATTTTTTTCGTATTCCTTTACTAAGGGAATCTATGGAAAATGTATTTAATATATATCTCAACACAGTTTTTTTTTGTCCAGCAAATTATTAATAACAGAAATTCTTATTCCGTCTACGAAAACTTGTGATGACAAAACTTGTCAAAGAAAATTTGACATAAGACTTGAAACAGTGTAAGTGAGGCAACTTGTTTCAGTATGTCTGAAGAATGAGGAGCGGATGAAGGTGGCAGTTTCTTGCTAGTTTTAAAACACAATGCAGTACCTCCAGCTTTTGTCTCTTCTCTTTACCTTCCCTTTGTCTTGGTTTTATATTCACCACATCGTTATAGTTCATTGATCTTAGTTACTGTACGTTCATTAATCCTTTTTAAAATTGTAACACACAGAAACAAATTCTTCTTCAACCTCCCTGTAACTGTGAGCTGATGTTCTTTGCAGCTGATGCCGTGAGGATGTTTGAGGCACAGCATCGGTTCAGCGTGGGAGCAGGTTATTGTTATTTTTCAGTCCACGAGTGCAGATAAAACAAGGGGGTGGGGGTGGGTGGGTTGGGGGTGTGAACTTCTTTAGCAGACTCTTCCGTTGTAGACTGCGATCTCTGACCCGTTAGTCAGGCTAAGCCTGTTTCTGGAGGTAAAATTAAAAAACGGAGAAGCGAGATAAGATCTTGAACAGCTTTGGTTCGACAACCTCCTACGCTAGCATGTCAGCAAATAGGTCGCCGATTGCCAAACCTAACAGCGCCGTCTCCACGCAAGTGACTTTGCAGCTGATCTCAGTATGACCAGAATTACATTTCCTTCTTCTAAACTACATCTCTTTCCCAGTTAATTATCAACAAGGTCTTGCTTTGGCCACTGCTCCCTAGATAGAAACTTGCCTCCGTTGTTGACAAAGCTAAAATAGAACGAAACGATAGACTATTTGAGGCCAAACCCCTTTCCCTTTACTCCCAAGCTTTGTGCACATTCACACAGCCACAGTTCTTCTTTTCCCGCAAAACGTCGCATGTCTGAAGAAAGATACACCAGCTTTGTTTAGAACTGATGACAGCTTTCCGCACCCTGTCAACAACGTCTCGTGCTCTGGGTTTAACTTCAAAGTCATAAAATCCCACAGGAGGATTTGTCGAGAGAGAAGTAAGGAAGCCAGAGAAGATAGAAGGAGAGTGACCAGAGGATTTGAGCTGTTTACCCGAATTACTTTTCGTCTGCTTTTCATGTTGCAGGACTGACAATGTAATTGGCACCTGGCTGGAGTGTTCCTTTGGCAACCCGGTGTCACTCTTCTATAAATAATTTTAAAATGTAAAATTAGCCCTGAAATTTAAACTACCAATAACGATCCTGATTCACGACTGTGGAGTTAGTATGGCAAACCTCTAACTCCGTCTCCTCTATTTCTGCCCGAAAGATAAAGAGCAGAATACCATACGGGTATGGGTGACCACTCCATCATCCTTTGAAAATAACGTTAAATATTTCATTCCAATACGTCTTTTTTGATAGTGCCACACAATAATTAGTGTATAAGTATATAACTATACACGAAGCACTGCAGTAAAGATGTGATACCAAAATGTATAAACTAGGAAAAAGTAGGAGCAGCTTTATTACTTAACGATTACAAAGCTGTGACGTTTCGGCGTGAGCCTTAATCATACAAAAACATACAGGACTAAGAAATAGAGAGAGGAGATAAAGTATAGATTCACATGAATACTATTTTTTTTTTAAAATTAAAGAGTACTTAGCTGTAAATTGTAAGGTGCGACTTGTCCGGTGGTGTGTGTCAGGATTTTATTGTAATCGTTAAGTAATAAAGCTGCTCCTACTTTTTCCTAGTTTATACATTATTTTTTGATAGTGGTACGTTGATATGGGTTCTTCAGAATCTAGCAGTTTTCTTTTTTTTTCTGTTGTTCGCCCCCGACTCATTCACTCATAAACGATACATTTCTATCGACTCCTACTTGTTCATTCATAAACGACACATTTCTATCGATTCCGACTCAAACGCCAGCCAAAACTGTTTCGGACTCCAAGTCTACAGTCCTGCTTATGTTGATAAAATCAAACCATACGGTTCAATTACATTCTCAGGAATGCACACCACCGGAAAAGTCACACCTTACAATTTACAGCTAAGTACTCTTTAAAAAATTTTTTTTAAAAATAGTATTCATGTGAATCTATACTTTATCTCCTCTCTCTATTTCTTCGTCCTGTATGTTTTTGTATGATTAAGGCTCACACCGAAACCTCACAACTTTGTAATCGTTAAGTAATAAAGCTGCTCCTACTTTTTCCTAGTTTATACATTCTTTTTTTATAGTGGTACATTGATATGGGTTCTTAAGAATCTAGCAGTTTTCTTTGTTCGCCCCCGACTCATTCACTCATAAACGATACATTTCTATCGACTCCGACTTGTTCATTCATAAACGATACATTTCTATCGACTCCGACTCAAACGCCAGCCAAAACTATTTCGGACTCCAAGACTACAGTCCTGCTTATGTTGATAAAATCAAACCATACGGTCCCGCACACGTAATACTTCGCTGATTCTTCCTTTAATTACTGTAATTTTGAAAAAAAAAACCCTTTTAGTCGCCTGGATCTTCACATGTTCAGACAATGCCAGTCTTGTTTCTTGTTTACAGTTGTGTATTAAAACAATCATGGCAAAGTAAAATAATCTAACAGACGTAACACAGCATTATTCAACAAGAAGCTAAAAAATACAAAACAATGATTTTTTTTTTTTTTTGTAAGTGAAAGAAATTCAAGCACAACATATAAATCGATCCTTTTTTTTTTTATTAAAAGATCACAAGCCTTCGTGCGACAGCACCAGGTGACGACCATATAAAAAATGATCATGACAATGCGATTATTCGAAGTACTGTGGACTAAATTTCATCATGCAAAATTAACCCAGATTTGGAGGAAATTTTTAAAACAGGAAAAAAAAAATTCGCTACATCTTACACAGGATAGAGTAAATGACGGCTGCGTAAACGAAAAGTAATAAAAAGGCGGTAAACAAACTAAACTTTACCACTACTACTACCTCAGAGAGGCGGTCGGATTTGTCCTCTAGTGTATGACAGTATGACGTACTGCCCGTCCTTGTCAAATCTACTGGCTTCAGTGTGGCTACAGAGAATCAAATATAAAGTAGTTCGGAGAGCCAAAGATACAGGAGTTCAGAGAATAAAAAATGCAGGAGTACAGAGAATCAAAGATAGAGGAGTTCAGAGGATCACAAATACAGGAGTACGGATATTAGAAAAATACAGGAGTACAGAGAATAAAAATTACAGGAGGAGTACAGAGAATAAAAACTACAGGAGTACAGAGAATCAAAGATACAGGAGTACAGAGAATCAAAGATACGGGAGTACAGAGAATCAAAGATACAGGAGTACAGAGAATAAAAGATACAGGAGTTCAGAGAATCAAAAATACGGGAGTAGGGAGAATCAAAGATACAGGAGTACAGAGAATCAAAGATACAGGAGTACAGAGAATAAATGATACAGGAGTACAGAGAATCAAAGATACAGGAGTACAGAGAATCAAAGATACAAGAGTTCAGAGAATCAAAGATACGGGAGTAAACTCTGAAAAAAAAAATTCAGAGTTGGGATTCTGAAGTGGTGAGTTTCTTTAGCCTATTTATATTTTGTATTTCTCTACAACATAATGGATAATCAGATGTAAAGACCTTAATCCAAAGAAAAGTAAACTGACAAAAACTAACAAAACAAATAACGCAACTTAAATATATATATATATATATATATATATATATATATATATATATATATATATATATATATATATATATATATATATATATATGAGGAAAATTGGAAGAAATGAAGAGCTTTGAATATCTTGGATCATTACTATCTAATAATGGAGATAAATGACGGAAAGAGGGACATCTATCACTCTTCAAAAAAATACATTCATTCATTTGCATGTCCCTTGCGGAACTTTGCCTCCATAACAGTACTCCTGTAGGCCTCTCGGTTGTGAGCAAGATGGCCTGCTGCTGATGCATCCACTTGCAGATCATCAACGATGTCTTGCAGCCATCTTCGCCTTGGTCTTCCTCTCTTTCTCTTTCCCATTATGTACCCTTCCAAGACGGTCTTCTCTAGATTATCATGACGTTAATGTGTCAAAAATATTTAAGTTTTCTCTCTTTAATCCTCTTTACTAGCCAGCCTTCTTCAATATTAAGTTCTTGTAGTATAGATATGTTTGTTCTTTTTTGTGTCCGTGATATTTGAAGAACTCTTCTGTAACATTTACATTCAAAGGCATTTTTATGCGTTTCGCAGCTGTTTTGTTAAGTGTCCAGGTCTCACAGGCATATGTTGCGATGGGAAAGATACATGCCCTTAAAAATATTAATTTTGTAGTTCTCTCTGCACCTCTCCACAGATTCTTTAGTTGTTTTACTTTCTGAAGAGAGATAGATGTCCTCCTTTTAATTTCCCTCATTGCGTCTCCACTACTAGTTAGTAGTGATCCAAAATACTCAAAACTCTCCACTTATTCTAGTTTTCCCTCATTGATACGTATTTCAGCTGTCTTGTTTGTTTTGTCAGTTGTCATCAATTTAGTTTTCTTTGCATTAAGATAGAGGGTTTGCTCTTCGCTGTTCTTACGGACTGACATAATTAGTTTTTCCATTCCTTTTTGTTTTGTGGACAGTAATACTGTGTCATCAACATATCTAATCTCTGGTATTTCATAACCTCCAATTGTTATGGCATCGTAATATTCTTTGTCTACATCTTCTCTAACATTCCTCATTATATTTTCAGTATACAAGTTAAATTAGTAAGGTGACAATATGCACCCCTGACGGACCTCTTGTTTTATCTCAAACCAAGTTGTTGTTCACCATTTATTCTTACTGCTGCTTGTTGGTCTAGATACAGCAGTGATGTTATATCTAGGTGTTATATAAAAAAAAATAAAACAACTAAATAATCTGTGGAGGGGAACAGAGAGAACTACAAAAATAAGATCTTTCCCATCGCAACATATGCCTGTGAGACCTGGACACTTAACAAAACAGATGAGAAACACATAAATGCTTTTGAATCTGAATGCTACAGAAGAGTTCTTTAAATATTAACACAAAAAAGAACAACTATATCCATACTACAAGAACTTAATATTGAAGAAAGTTGGCCAGTAAAGAGGACTGAAGAGATAAAACTTAAATATTTTGGACACATTAAACGTCATGATAATCTAGAGTAGACCGTCTTGGAATGGTACATGATTGGAAAAATAAGGAGAGGAAGACCAAGGCGAAGATGGCCACAATGTAACATGTGGGCATCTTGTTTACAACCGAGAGACCTACAGGAGAACTGTTAGGGAGGCAAAGTTCCGCAAGGGACATGCAAGGGACTTGCAAGGGACTGACTGACAGGCCTTATCTTTTCTCTAGATCTGATTTGTAGACCTGAAAGAAGAGGAAAATGCGACATGGGCAAGGCATTTCATCCTTAATAAATGCCCCAGGTTAAGCAGGAAATGTAAATTCTACGTCCTTCAAAACCTCATTATTATTATTATCTCATATCATGTTTCTCAATCTGGCTTGAGCTAGGCGCCCCATTCATCTACATGTGGACATGGCTGCTGACTTAACGTTCAAGGCTGGGGCAATAAAAACAGGCGGCGTGACAGCGGCCATTTCGCTCTTCAGTGTCATGAAAATGTGAGCACAGCAGCCCGACCCGTAGGTGCTCCTGACATGGCACTGTTACGTGTACTTTATCGTTAAATTGAGAAACTTTTGCTATTGAAGACGTTTACACACGCAGTTGTGGGGAGGTGTGCGCTGGAGGGCGGGAACCTGGTGGATAATGTAAATCAAGAATTCTTCAAAACAAATCAGAAAACAGTTGGTAGCTTTAAGAAATGAATCTTAAAAATGGTGAAGGCCAGTTGAGAAAGACATGCTGTACTCGTTTGTTTTTTAAAGAATATTCTGAGAATTTGCGACTACTGAAAAATGTTTAATTGATCTCTCTCTCTCTCTCTCTCTCTCTCTCTCTCTCTCTCTCTGAACCTTAAGTGCCCAGGGCACATGGGGCTTCCGCAAGGGTTTTCCACAAATGCCTGTCCTTTGCCTTTTTTTTTGCTCTTGCCCAGGTGAGCCCTCTATTGCTCAACATCCTTTCTGTTGTTCTTCTCCATGTCTCTTTTGGTCTACCCTTACTTCTGTTCCCCTGTGGTGTCCATTTTAGTGCTATTTTTGGTTGTTTAATTGATCTATTTAACCTTTTCTTGTGAAGCCAGCTTGAGATGCTATGTTCAGCACCGAGGTTTTCTTCAGCTGTAACTGGAAGACACTATTGCTAGTCAGCCAGTTTATGAAGAAGTGTATGCAAGGATAAGTTTATTCTCTCTTTCTCCCTTGTTTTGCGTTGAGAGGACATACAGAGCCCTCATATCATTTGTTTGCTTATGTATAGAAATAAAACTGCTTAATTAGGAGAGATTTTATCTACGCGTAATAGAAACTAAGAGATATAGGAAAACCAGTTATTATATATTTTTTTCTTTTAAACGTATTACACGTTTTTTAAAACAAAACTCAAGGAGCTGCTAAAAGTACTCACAAAAGTAAAATTGTATTGTATATATTCTGTTATTTGTTTCTATTTGTGACCCTATTCTTCTGTAACGATTTAAAGAAAACGCATCACAAACAACAAACAATTAATGGGAACTATTAGCAAACATACACTTAGATGGATACATGCACTGCAGCTTGTAGGGGACATATATGGGGCTGTGCTGAATGCATTGACGCCAGAGTCTGATTTTAAACCTTTGAACGATGCACAATGTTTGTTTCTCCTTCATCCATGTGTTGTTTGTGATCAGTTTTCTTGTTCGTTATGGCCAGTTTTCTTCCAGATCTTCCACATGGTACATAAAACTACATCTCGTCACTTCGCCCTTTATATGTAAGCAGACAAATATTTGATTCACTATTCTGGCTAACATAAAAAGGGTAAAATGAAATTATGCACAGACTACAGAACTGTTGCCCAGATTGGTCATACCAGTAAAATTCTATTAAAAATCATAATGGGTAGATTTCGTATGAAAATAGAAGAAGTCAATATCGTCCAAGCTGGTTTTAGGCAAGGAAGAGGATCAAGAGAGCATATATTCAGTATAAGATTAATAACAGATAAATGCAGAGAATTTAATGTGAATCTATATTTATCTTTTATAGACTATTCAAAGGCATTTGATTGTGTACAACACCAGAAACTTTGAGAAATAATGGAAAAAAATGGGATTTCCAACACATTTGACACAATTAATATCACTGCTGTATCTAGACCAACAAGCAGCAGTAAAAGTAAACAGTGAAATAACAACTTGGTTTGATATAAAAAAAGACATTTAAATAGAGGATGAAAAAAAAATTAAAACAATGGCCGGACTTCATAGGTCAGAAAATAAGCCAAGTTAAAACGATGAATCAGTCACTGTTAACAGGGTCAGGATATAGTGAAGTGTTGAGACACGTGCAGGATGTTTGCTCTTTCGCAGTAAGAGTTTTAAAAAATCAAAGAAGTGTTAGATGCTGAATTAAAAATAACAGATTCAATGGAGTTTTAAGATATGATGTATCTAATTCACACTGATAATAAAACTAACAAAACAAATAGCCATGTGTGATATAAGAGCAGAGACAATGGGATAACTCATAAAGAGGATAAATAAACTTAAACAGAATTTGATAAATAAACTTAAACAGAATTTGTAAGACTTGATATGGGAACTGATGTAAAGATGTTTTGCATAAAAGGTCAAACTTAAATGCTATGTCCCTCTGTGGTATTGAAAAACTAAAGAAGAAAAGCCATGTGCTTCTAATGCAACAGTGCGATAAGTAGACTGAAAACTTGAAATTGGAAAAAAAAAACGGTAGCTCGGACCAAAAAAAATGATAGGATACACCCAGACTAACCGACGAAATTTACCATCAGGTCTTGGAGAGGTCTACTGCGTGGTAAAATTCCAGAAGGCAAGAAGCGAGGAGACATGATAATCAGTAAAGTAACAATTAAAGTAAAGCCGAAGACTCCAACACTCGATATCAAGTGAACGAATGAACAAAGAAACTAGTTTTTTTATTTTCAGAAAGTGAAGAAAAGTGTACACAGAATCATATGACATCGTATATATTGTCGCCTTACTTATTTAACTTGTATACTGAAAATATAATGAGGAATGTTAGAGAAGATGTAGATAAAGAATATTAAGATGTCGTAAAAACTGGATGTTATGAAATATTAGAGATTAGATATGCTGATGACACAATATTACTGTCCACAAAATAAAAATAAATGGAAAAACGAATTATATCAGTCTGTAAGAATAATGAAGAGCAAAACCTCAATTTTAATGGGAAGAAAACTAAAGCGATGACAACTGACAAAACAAATAAGGCACCAGAAATATGTATCAATGAGTATAGTCATGGGAGATTTTAATGCAAAAGTTGGTAAAGGAAGAACTTCAGACATCGTTGGTGATTGTGGACTTGGGGAGAGGAATGACAGAGGTAGTAAATTAATTAAATGGGCAAGAATACACAGCATGCTTGTAGGAAACACCTGGTTTAAACAACATCCCAGACGACTGGCAACGTGGTACAGCCCAGACAAAAAGACTTTTAACCAGACAGACTACGTATTAATCAACAAACGATTCCGGAATGCATTACTGACAACAAAAACCATGCCAGGAGCCGACTGCAATAGTGACCATGACCCACTCTGTGTAAAAATTAGAATAAAGCTAAAGAAAGCAAGCAGAAAAGTGAGAAACATCAAACTGAATACAGAACTCCTTAAAAATGACCAAGAAATGCGAGAACAATACAGAGTTATTATAACAAATAGATACAATACAATAGCAAAGATAAATAGTATAGATGAACAATGGGCAATGTTAAGAGATTCTACCCACTAAACTGTTAAGGAGATAATACCACCGAAAAAACACAAGCCCCTAAAAATAAATGGATGACAGGCGACATCTTAGGACTGATGGACAAGATGTGGAGGAATAAAAATAACCAAGAAAAATATAGCAAGATAAATAAAGAAATAAGACGCAAATGCAGAGAAGCAAAGGAAGTGTGGTTAAATAAAGACAGCAAAAGCATGCACAAACGAATTAGTGAACTCACAGGCAGGAAAACAAAATATACCACAGGATGCCTGAAATCAAATGAAGGTAAAACATTAATGGGAAAAGAAGACATTGTTAACAGGTGGACAGAGTACATCAGTGAGCTATATGGAGGAGAAAGACCAGAATTAACACTAGATGCTGAAAACTGTGATGAACCACCAATACTTGAAGATGAAATCATATATACCATCAAACACATGAAGAAAGGAAAAGCGACTGGGCCTGATAATATAACAATAGAAGAAATAGAGGCGCTAGAGGAGATAGGAATAAAAATAATAACCAAGTTACTGAATGACATTTACAACAGTGGTTATATGCCCAGTGACCTGATTAAATCCACGTTTATAGCGCTACCAAAGAAACCAGGTGCAAAGGAATGTGAGGACCACCGCATTATCAGCCTCTCATGTCACATAACAAAGCTACTTCTGAGAATTATTATAAGAAAAACAAAGAAAAAGATAAAAATGGAAATAGGAGATGAACAGTTTGGATTTGTTGAAGGAAAGGGAACACACAATGCCATTTATGCTTTACGAACACTAACAGAAAGAGCTTTAGAAGTACAGAAAGATCTCTGCTTATACTTTATGGATTACACCAAGGCATTCGACAAGATGAAGCATAATAAAATTATTAAAATGCTTGAAGACATCAGTATTGACGGCAAAGACCCGAGGATTGTAAAACTAGCAGCAAAAAGCAGCAATTCGATTTGAAAATAGAACTGGAAAATATACAACCTATAAAACAAGAGGTGCGACAAAGATGTGTACTATCACCAGACCTTTTTTCTCTGTACAGCGGGAATATTCTAAGAACTATCATCACAGAACCAGGCATAAAAATTGGAGGATACAATATTAATAACCTTCGGTATGCTGACGATACAGTATTGATAGCTGAGAACCAACAAGACCTGCAAAATCTCTTGGATAAAGTCGCAAAAGAAAGTGAACAGAAAGGCCTTACTTTGAACATCAAAAAGACAGACTAATGTTATATCTAAGAAACAGAATCCACCAACATGCAGTATAAAATTAAACGGAACTATTCTAAAGCAGGTGCAGAAATTCAAATACCTTGGAGCAGTATTAACTTCAGATGGGAAATGCATAACAGAAATTAGGAACAGATTAGGCCAAATAAAGACTGCATTTCAGAGAATGAGAAACATATTATCGAACACATCCTTATCAACGAATGTTAGAAAACGAGTACTAAAATGCTATTTTGAACATATCTTGTTATGTGGAAGTGAATCATTTACAATAGGCAAGTCTGCACAAAAATCATTGGAAGCAGCAGAAATGTGTTTTATTAGAAGAATGTTGGGAATCCCCTGGACAGCAAAAATAACTAATGAAGAATGTATGAGAAGAGCTGGAAAGACAAAAATTCTTGTCATAAAAATAAGAGAGAGACAATGTACTTTCATAGGACACGCAACGAGAAGAGGGGCATTGAAAATGTTATAACAACAGGAAAAATAGAGGGAAGAAGATCAAGAGGAAGACCAAGAGAAATGATACTGGACAGTCTGACGGGATGGTGTGAGAGGAGATCAGCAACTGAACTGATGGCCTGCATGAAGGATCATGTACTCTGGAGAAGCATAATAGCCAACGCCAGTCGGCACAGCACCTGATGATGATGATGAGTAAAGACTGGAAGAAGTGGAGAATTTTTAATATCTTGGATCACTACTAACTAACAATGGAGATACAATGAGAGAAATTAAAAGGAGGATATCTATCACTCTTCAGAAAGTAAAACAACTAAAGAGGCTGCGGAGAGGAACCGACAGAACTACAAAAATAAGATTTTTAAGGCTATACATCTTTCCCACCGCAACATATGCCTGTGAGACCTGGACACTTAACAAAACAGCTGAGAAACACATAAATGCCTTTGAATCTGAATACTAGAGAAGAGTTCTTCAAATATCATGGAAACAAAAAAAAAAGAACAAATATACTCATACTGAATATTGAAGAAGGCTGGCTAGTAAAGAGGACTAAACAGAGAAAACGTAAATATTTTGGACACATTAAACGTCATAATAATTTACAGAAGAATGTATTGGAAGGGTACATATTGGAAAAAAGAAAGAGAGGAAGACCAAGCCGAAGATGTCTGCAAGACATCGTTGATGATCTGCAAAGGGATGCAACATTACCTGGGCATCTTACTTAAACCAAGAGGCCTACAGGAGAGCTGTTAGGGAGGCAAAGTTCCGTAAGGGACATGCAAATGACTGACTGATTCTGGTTACAGTTTTTTGTAACTTGTGTTGTTGTTAGTTTTTGCGACTTCTTGTCCCTTTAATGAAAAAGAAAGAAAGAAAAGAAAGAAAGAAAGAAGAAAGAAAGAAACGGAAGGAAAAAAAGAGGCAACATGTATAGTACTTCCTTTTTGCACGTCTTCTGTCGCTTATTGTGTTCTGTTTTCATATTGTGTTATTCACTTTCATTGCTTTTAAAAAAGCATTATGTGAAAGCACAGTTTAATACATGCATTGAAAGCACTGAAAGAGATTGAAACACAAAATAGCAGGAAAAAGAAGGTCTCCACTTACCTGTTCACATCAAAGAACGGAGCGCCCATACCGAATTGTGACGTCTGTAAAGGTTGTCGTAGCAAGTCCCAGTGAAAGTATGCGTGTTCATTCATCTTTCATGAAGCTTAAGTTTCCGTGAATGATAACACTGATGACGATATTAGCGATAGGTTGTTGGCCGTACTGACGAGTCCAGGAATGACACCAAGCCAGCAAAGTTTTACAAGAACAACACTCGATCACCGAAGTCCTTCTGATAAGTACCCAAAACGGAAGGAAGATGTAATCGAAAAGAAGAGTTGATCTTCATGTAGAATGTATTACTTCATGAAAATGATTGGCTATAAATACCCTTAAATTTCCAAAGATTGACGGTTGGAAGTTCCGCTCCCAGATATTACAATCAGTTTCGAAGTACAAATTGATTTTATTTTCTGTAAATTGCAGCAGAAAATACGTCAAATTCCACCGAAAGTACTTCAATTAAGTGTATGTAAAAGCAGGAAAGTATTCAAACATATCTTTAAGACTGGTAGGGAAGCGAAAGGATTTCCATACCAAAATGTAAAATCTCTTGGTTTTTTGGGGGGGAGGGCGGGGGGTAGGTAAAGTATTGTGTTCCTTTCACAGTCCTGGAATATGCTCAGGATTGACGTTTATGAAATCTGTAGAGGGAAAAAAAAAAGATTTAAAAAACAAAAACCTCGACGTTTCTGCTACTTATTAACATAAAGTTTTATGTTCCAACTAATATACAAGAATTAAGTCAGCTTGTCTCAAATTGTCCTTGAGCGTGACGGAACGTGTCTGAAGCGAACAGGTGCAAGAATACACAAGTTAAAAATGATGTTTACTTAGAAAGGAGGAAGAACACTCTCCCGTTTCCTTTCATAGTTAACTTTTAATACTCCTCACTCCAAGCAAAGGATATCAAGTAAAGGTAAGGATGTCATGCCACTGAGGCAGCTAAGTATATATAGCGTTAGTGTCTATATCTTCTATGACATGTCAGCTCACTGGAGGATGATGTGATTATCATCATGGCTGGTAGATTTCTTTCCATCGCTTCAGGATAAGTCAGGTACCCATTTCACGATTCGAATAAGCGATTTTAAGCAAAACTGCTTAAAATAAGACTTGCGCAGACGCTCAGTGGGAATACAAGGTATGACTTTCACACGTAATGCATATCATTTCATACTGACATATAATCGGTATTAACTCACCTGCTTTCACGTCAGTTTAAGCTTTCATAATCTCCTCGTGCAGTGTTACACACTTAATAATCTCCCTTAGCTCCTGTGATTCTTACGTTGTTAAACTGAATCACTGATAAAAACAAGTACTCAAATGAGAAGCTCTATTAACAACCGAAGAAACGTATTGCCTAACCACGCTTTAAAAATCCATTTACTGCCACAAAATCATAGAAAGATAAGAGAATTATAACAGGTAGAAGTTTATATTTTACAGAACATTCAGTTATAACTGAGATATGTTTGGAGGTTTCAGGACTCAAGTCACTGGCAGATTTTATATGGCACATTAAGAAACAACGCGATTTTACTTGTGCCGTATTTTGTAAACGTTATGCCTATCACTGTAATATAGATTATCGAGAAATTCTGTCTGTAGTGTCCAAGAAGATATGCTGATGACACAGTATTACTCTCCACAACATAAGAAGGATTGGAAAAACTAATTATGTCAGCCCTTAAGAATATTGAAGAGCGAAACCTCTATTTTAATGCGAAGAAGATTAAACTGATGACAATTGACAAAACAAATAGAGCACCTGAAATATGCATATATTAATCAGGAAAAATTGGAAGAGGTGAAGAGTTTTGAATATCTTGGATCATTACTATTTAATCAAGGCGTTGCAATGAGGGAAATTAAAAGGAGGACATCTATCGCTCTTGAAAAAGTAAAACAACTAAAGAAGCTGTGGAGAGGAACAGACAGAACTACAAAAATAAGATTTTTAAGGGTGTAAAACTTGTTTGGTGCAAGTTAACAGTTATAATTATTGGGAGGAATATTTTCTCAGGATGGTTACAGACTAACATTTCTCTTGGCAATATACTACCTTACTCGAGGCCAACCTAGCTCCCCCATCATGACCGCCAACCCAGGCTCTCCCCTCCTAGGTATATTGTATGCTAATTATGCATAAATCCTGAACATCTAATCAACACACAATACATTGACATGCAGTACAAATCACCAGGTCCGAAATTAAGGACACAGCACTTTAATCTGACTATACGCCACAGTAGCACATACAACTAACATTTACATCAACATGACATCAAGATAACTGTCATTATAATGGTAATGAAGCATGGTATCATGTGATAATGACTTATCATGTTGTATTATTGAAAGCCTTATGGACCTGGGATCCCGGGTTCGTGGCCATACACGTAGCCTACATTACGAATCTAATGTGTAATGGCACCTATTCCACGCATCTACCGCTGCTATGACACACCTCTATATAACCACAATGCTCCAGCACAAGATCAATCTACATAAAAGCATAATAACGAATCAAACATGTTGTCCGTCCAATATGCCTATAAATCACACTGAAAATCATGTCCGTACTGATACGTAAATAGAAGAAACTACACCACAACTACCTGCACAACTACATAATCTACACCACATGAGGTGGGCACCGGCAGAATAAAGCCAACGATCACCATAATATACAGTAATTTACAGCACATCCATAGGCACAACTAAAGAAGACACCACCCGGCCACTGCCTCTATCTAATCTGATCCAAGCCAATGTGTATATATATATATATATATATATATATATATATATATATGTGTGTGTGTGTGTGTGTGTATTATATACATATCCGCCCGAAATCGACTACCATTCACGTGGACGATGACGCTTCGGTCAAAGTCGTACAAATCTCGATCTAAGCGTGCCTCGTCCACAAGGGCATGCATCTTTCCCATCACAACATATGCCTGTGAGACCTGGACACTTAACAAAACAGCTGAGAAACACGTAAATGCCTTTGAATGTAAGTGCTACAGAAGAGTACTTCAAATATCATGGACACACATAAAAAAGAACAAACATATCCATAGTACAAGAACTTAATATTGAAGAAGAGTAACTAGCGAAGATGACTCAAACATAGAAAACTTATATACTTAGAACACATTATTTAGAGAAGACAATATTGGAAGGGTACATAATGGGAGAAGGAAAACCAAAGCAAAGATGGCTGCAAAACATCGTTGATAATCTGCAAATGGATGCATCAGCAGCAGGGCATCTTGCTCACAACCGAGAGGCCTATGGGAGTGCTGTTAGGGAGGCAAAGTTCCGCAGTGGACATGCAAATGACTGAGTATCCATGATCGTTTGATTTCTTATTCGTTCTTTTTCTAAATACATTAAAACACTTTCGTAATAATAATAAATTCACACAAAACATCGGAAGTTCAATTTTCAGTTTTCTTATTAAAAAAAAAAAAAAAACTTTCCCTCAGTGTGTCTTCAAGCAGTGGTGTCCAAAATTTGGCGTTTGAAAAGTCAAAAGACGGTGAGGGAAAAGGGAGTAGTAGGGAGCATCTGAATCAGCTGAGGAGAAAAAAAAGCGGGATTCTTTTTGTTGCGCTAGGGATGTAGCACAGAGTTTTAAATGTCCTAATATACAGTAGCGAAAACTTGAAAATGACACAGCTGAAGCTTTCAAGTGTGTCTCCTTAATATCCAAGGAATGCTCTGGTCAGATTCCATAAGTAATCATATCTTGTTGAGTGACGGACATAACACTGTTGAAGACGGTTATTGAAGGGAGAAGATGGCGATGCACTGACCACATTACGGGAATGACAGACGAATCCTTACCACATAGGGAATGACAGGCAAATCCTTACCACATAGGGAATGACAGACGAATCTTTACCACATAGGGAATGACAGACGAATCCTTACCACATAGGGAATGACAGACAAATCCTTACCACATAGGGAATGACAGACGAATCCTTACCACATAGGGAATGACAGACGAATCCTTACCACATAGGGAATGACAGACAAATCCTTACCACATGCAGGTTTTAAGCGGACTCTGAAAGGAGCATGGGGACTTACAGAGGAGAAAATGCTGGTAAACAAAGAACTGATAACAGGGAAGAGCCAAGAAGATGGCAAAAGACCGACACAGGTGGAGATCTCTTGCTATCAGCAGCTGGTTCAATGAAAAGTGAGTCCAGCCCGTGCAGTGCCAGGGCCCCGGCTGTTTTGAAGGAAGGATGAAATCAGAATTTTCAATCCACAGGGTAACCGCCTCTCCTCTACTCTAACGGGGTTGGGGGCTGGGGGAGGACTGGGGAATAGTTATGCAGCGACTGACAAATTTCCTCAAGAGCTCCTGATAATCGGTAGCTTCAAGTATCTTGTTGGCCACTTGAAGGGTGAGAGAGAGAGAGAGAGAGAGAGAGAGAGAAAGTGAGAGTGGGAAAGAGAGAAAGAGATAGAGAGATAGAGGAGAGAGAGATGCGGCCTGCGAGAGAAAGTTACGACAGCGGGAAAAACGTTTGAGAGTTACGACTATACAAGTATTCAGAAATACCTTCTGTGTTCATTCTCTTCTCGGAATTGAACTTTGTCTGAAACACTTTATTTCATATTTAAGACAAAATAATTTTTTTTTCCTTTCAAATTCGTTTCTATGAGCATGTACACAAATCAAATCACCGATGAAAAGATAAGAGAGAAAAAAAAATTTTTTTGTAGAAAATAACATGATTTGACAAGATAGATTTAAATAACAAGATCTCACAAGACAGATATTGGAAGAAAATAATAAAATCTAACGACACAGATACTGGAAGAAAATAACAAGATTTGACAAAATAGATACTATGGACCAGTCAGCCATTCATTTGCATATTCCTTGCGGAACTTTGCCTCCCTAACAGATGTCCTATAGGACTCTCGGTTGTAAGCAAGATGCCCTGCCGCTGATGTATCCATTTGCAGATTATCAACGATGTCGTGCAGCCATCTTCGCCTTGGTCTTCCTTTTTTTTTTTTTTTGCTCCCATTATGTTTCCTTCCAAGACGGTCTTCTCTAAATTATCATGACGTTTAAGTTGTACAAAATATTTAAGTTTTCTCTGTTTAATCCTCTTTATTATGGACCACACTTCCTAAAACATTTGTCAGTAAAAGCCACCGCTACAAGCTCTGTAATGCAAACTTGAAGTGCGGGAGACAGGAAGAAAAAACTTTCTATCAGCGGAAGAACTACATGTACGACACGGGAGAGAAGAACTAACGACGCAGGACGAAAAGCAAAATATGCTCCATGACGTCTGCATATTGTAGTATGAAGTGTCAGCGCTTTCTCATTGCAACGACACGGAAATGCAAGATAAGAAAGCCATTTTGACTTGCTGTATGTAATTTTGTTTTCTATTTTTTTGCGTGTTTTCTTTTTTTTTTTTTAATGAAAATGTTACTCATTTTAGTGAATGTTGCTGTTTTATTCGGCCCCAGTTTAGCGTTCTTCGTTGTCCGTTATTTCCAGTTGTGACTTTTTTTTTTCTTTGTCGCCTTTTATTTTATTGCTGACTTGTTAGTTTCTGACGCTCATCTTTTATGTTCTTTTTTAGATTTACCATTTTCTATTTCCTTTAATCAGCTATAATTTTCTTCAGTCACTTGTCCTTTTTAATTTGTATCTTCCATTTTCTTTTATCACATATCCATTTCTTTAGTTACCTGCCATTTTCTTTAGTGAAGCTCGTTTTGTTTTTATTTTTACATTCACATCAATCACTGTCTACAAATACATATCTGTCTCACTAATCTTTTTTATGTTTTTTTTTTCCTCCTTTCATTTTTGTCACTTGTCATGCAGCGAAACACATAATAACGTAGATAAGACATTATATTTTAGATTTTGTCCTCTCTACCATAGATATGACATTATATTTTAGATTTTATCCTCTCTACCATAGATATGATATTATATTTTAGATTTTGTCATCTCTACCATAGATATGATATTATATTTTAGATTTTGTCCTCTCTACCATAGATATGACATTATATTTTAGATTTTGTTCTCTCTACCATAGATATGATATGATATTTTAGATTTTATCCTCTCTACCATATATATGATATTATATTTTAGATTTTGTCCTCTCTACCATAGATATGATATTATATTTTAGATTTTGTCCTCTCCACCATGATGGTCATACTTGACGTAGTGGCGTGTACTGTGAATGCCAGTCCCAGTTTATGCTATGTTTCTGCGAGATGCAGCATGAGCCAACGGCCATAGAAAACACTCATAGTAAGAATTGTAGGAAACAGGAGGAGAGGCCGCCAACACAAGAGGTGGAGAGAGGATATTATAGTAATCTTAAGTATCTGATTACATCACACAGCCTCTCAAGCCCATCAAGGAGTATATTTGTCCCATGGACACCGAAAGGTATATGAGGAAGGAGACAAGACAAGATATTACGAGTACTGAGTTTCAAGCATATTATCGAAGTGAGATATTTAACTTCCTCGAAGGATGAATACGAATAGTGCATTCAAGAAAAGACGACTGCCAAACTAAACCTATGGAGAGAAATAGTAATTAAACACTTTCGATTATTAAACAGGCACACAATTATAATTATTCATTTTCTAGTTGCACAACTGCAGTAGCATATGGATATATGATCTAATTAATATCTTCCTGCTTTGACAAAATATTAAACTTAAATTGTTGAATATTTAAGAAAATAATCATTTCTAAAACAAAACAAAAACATATTTTGCAGTGATTCACACATCTGAAGCTTTCAGATGTTAAAAGTTTATACTAAATTACAAAGTAGACAATAATTCGATATTGCATAAACTATTAACGGTTCAGTTTGATCCGTAAGGAGATTAATTCTTCTGATTGCACACCAGTTATTTAGAATTGTAAGTAATCTTCAGTTTCCAACACTTATAAGTAATCTTCTATTTCCAACACTTATAAGTAATCTTCAGTTCCCAACAGTTATAAGTAATCTTCTGTTTCTAGTAATCTTCAGTTTCCAACACTTACCACATTCTGTTTCCAACACTTATAAGTAATCTTCTGTTTCCAACACTTGTAAGTAATCTTTTGTTTCCAACACTTATAAGTATTCTTCAGTTTCAAACACTTATAAGTAATCTTCTATTTCTTACACTTATAAGTAATCTTCTGTTTCCTACACTTATAAGTAATCTTCTGTTTCCTACTTGTGAAGATTCTGCTGGCAAGTAGAATGTAGCTATTCTACAGAAATAGAATGTAGCTATTCTATAGATCAGAGGAAGTATGAAGTTTTTGTTTTTCTACAAAGGTAATACATCACTGTCAAGTTGCCAACACTGCTTCTCTCAGATGCGAGCTTAAAATTGCTGCTGAAAATGCAACAACACTACTGAGCTGCTAATGTTTACGTCAATCATCCAGTCTTTGTATTTCTGTTCATTGTCTTCTTCATTATAAACAGATGTATATCAGCTTTCCCTCCTTAGCGTACAGCATATGTATTTTAGTTCTATATAAAGCTTGATACACGCCTGGCACGAATTTTAACCGCGTTAAAACATTCCTAATTAACATGTCATCGTAAATGTTGTCAACATGCAAATGCTGACTGTCGGGGTGGGGAGGGGAGAATAATTTCTAAGAGAAGCAGCATAGAATTTTAAAAAAAATGAAACGATAACGAAAAGAAAACAATAACAAATTTGTGAAGATTACAGGAGAAGATAGAATTTTGAGAAACTAGTAATAACTGAGAAAACTAAGATAAAAAAAAAAAAAAAACAGGACACGCAGGCGAAGAGCTAAAAGAACGGGTTTGTCTAGATGGCACGGAAAGAAGAAGGTGTCCATACTGATTGGAAACGGCAAGGACCGAGTAAAATAGAGGAGCACGGTCGCCAATTACTTGCCCCTGCACAGTCACTGATTACATCACGATTTTGATTAGCTAATCTTGTAAACTTTGAATAACCTAAGTCACGTGGTCAGTTTGGTACCTACCACAGATTTCCAGTTCGCACTTCCCTTCCCACGAATCATTCACTGGTCTAATCTACACATATCCAGAGAAGTGATTTTCAGCGCTTGAAATAGTCAGCTTTCATTTTGTCAGCCACTACACGGATTTGACCTACACGATCTTTATTAATTAAAGAAGAAAACAAAGATTTATACAGTAGAATAACATTATAAATAGTCAAAACGGAAGAATAAAGCTTACAAGGATTATTAAACTGTGATTACGGATTAAAATCATGGGTAACTTAATTATAATCTTGAGTCTGGTAGTTCAACCCCAACCAAAGGTTATTTTAGTGCTTGAGCTCGGATAAAAACAGTAACTAGGCCTGCAGATTCGTTTTTGTTGTTTATAATTGAACTCCTTTGAACCATGGAAAGTCAGCAATGTCAGGAAATGGATTACGTTGTACAGTCTTTGCTTTACTTAGTCCATGTGAGTGGACTGACCTTCCGTGGACTAGTCACCAGCAATATTTGCACCTTCTGGGCGTCTCCAAATCTAGGCTGAAGAATATTAGTCTAGAGCTATTTAAGTGAATATGTACAAAGCAGTTTATATTTCAGCTGTTAGAGGCGTAGGCCATTAGGAACATGGTGACGCGCAATAGAGGAAGAACTAAAGGAAGCGATAAAGACCTGGTTTGAGGTATCTTGGCTTGCTCAAGACAGGACTGGCCGAGGAACCTTTGTTGATGCCTTATGCTCCATTGGAAATACAGAGGACTGATGACTGCGACGATGATGGTGATGCTTAAGCTATTTGTGAAGGAAAGCTTAGAGATCCACGGTTTAGATTCAAAATAAAATCTGAAATGCATTTTGGTCCAGTTTCCAGATAATTTAGTACTCTACTTTTCTGCAGATTGATATTAAATGAAATTCTTCTGATGAAAACTTCCACAATGAGTATACATGATTTTTCAGACATTTCAGTTTCAGATAAAATCTAATTTAATATAACTGACTTAATAATCTTTTGGCCAAGTTTTTGCAGTTCAAGAGAAAGATACTTCCAGGTATTTAAAGTTTGGTCATGAGAAATTTCTTTCCAACAAAGATTTTCGAATCTAGTCATAAATTCAAGCGGGTTACTCTGTATATCCCCAATGAAATTATAAAACATTACGAGATGTTTTATTGAGTAAGGCACACACTGACATTGTAGCACATCCCGAGACCGAAGAGTGCATCCAGCATAAAAGTAAAATTTCCCTGACTTTGCTTCTAAACATTTCCTAACTCGGCTGTTACAGCTTTACTTTTCAAGCTTATATCCTTCGACTCATGATAATCATTTTAATATATTATTTTCTTGCTGAATATCATTACATAATCGTGATATGCATATTTTCATAGCAGCATTTGAAAACGTTTAACGAACTGATAAACCTCAGGCTGCAAGAAAGCCACCAGGAATAAGTCTTCAAACAAAATGACTCTTCCTGCCCTCACTCTTACCCCAAACAACCCCTCACCCCATTTTATTTCAAATCGACGCACACCCACACAGCAGTGAATAAAAAGTACGCTAGCAGTAAATATAAATCACAATAAATAACAGCCTTAATGAAAGGTAACTGGAGTATATATATGCACACGTAGTTGAGGGTGTTACAATAGATAATTGTAACAAAAAATCAGCTGTAAAAGTGCTTACCTGCGTTATCTTCAGCTTCCACGATGCACACCGTCAGTAACAAGCGGACACTTACAAACCAGCAGGAACTTTCTAATGACATCCCGCCAATATATTTTTTCCCCGTTATTTTCCTGATAGACAAGAGAAAAACGCTTTTATTTCAATTTCTGCTTCACGTATCCGCTTTAGATGTGGCAAAATCACGAACGGCTGAGGACAAATTGGGTTCCAAAGACGGAAGCCGACAGAAGGAGGCGAATCTGATTGGTACTCGGAGAATTCCCTTACAGCAGAAGGGGTGGAGCTCTCAGTCGCTTGCTGTAGCCATCGACCACTTGTCGTGCGCCCGGCAGCAGAAAGATCTGCCACGGTCTAGGCAAGGATTGACTTGCTGGTCCCAGCAGATTTCTTTTTTTTTTCTTAAAATTCTTCTTTATTAAATTGGCAATCTTTTTTTTTCTTTCCACATCAGCTCTTATGGAGTAAAAATACCACATGAATGTTCAGCTCAAAATTATTCTCACCAAAGAAAAAAAAAAAACTACAGTATCATTATAAATCAAAACTCAGTGATATCTCTCACTCCATGTTGACACATCTGTGTGTGCTTTTTTTTTTTAAACATCCTATTCAAATTCACTATAAATATCCTTTTCGTTTGTCATGCGATGTTTTTTTCATAATTTCGAGACTTTTTAAGCTGGCAAGAGTACAGAGCTGGTCACAGCCATCGTGCCGCACATAAAGCAAGCACCGCCCCCACTCTCTAACACTCCTCCCTATTTTTAAGCTGAAGATATGCACGGTTAAATTTCCTCGTGGAAACATATACATATATATATATATATATATATATATATATATGTTTCGGTATATTGGCTGTAGTCGGTGGCGTTTTCCAAACAAGCGTATGTTCCCAGTTAAGCTTCTGTTAAGTCGATGACGCTTGTGGAAGGTAGATTCGGACAGCGATTTGCATGAAAGGCCCGGAAAGCAAACGGTCAGGTCAGAGAAGCCAATGTCCAGTTCGAAATGAAAGTGCTAAAATGAAACCTTTTCGTATTCTCGGGGGGGGGGGGGGGGAGAAAAACAATCGCATAAGATAAACAAAACAGAAAATAATTAATTTCTATTAAAAGAAAAAAGAAAGGTACACCATTACCTTCCGGTCAGAACAGATAAATTCTTTAGTAATTTAATCTTACCGTCGAGTCTATTATTTGACATCATTTTAGAGCTTTAGATACACAATACAGAATCTTCACCAAGTCTAGATCAAATCTTCACTAAGACTAGATCACTATGAAGATTACAGAAAAAACGAGAAAAATCACCTCTCTCTCTCTCTCCTCTCTCTCTCTCTCTCTCTCTCTCTCTCTCTTACATGAACAGCATATTTGTGGAATGTCTGGAATAGAGTGAAAGATGTATGATAAAGGGCAGAATGTCAGACTGGCACAATTCTTAACCCTTTTGAAATAAAGATCAATCAATCAATTCTTAACCCTTTTGAAATAAAGATCAATCAATCAATAAAGATAAATCAATCTCTCTCTCTTTCTCTCTCTCTCTCTTTCTCTTTCTCTCTCTCTCTCTCTCTTCCTTTTTTCCTTATTAACCCGCATTCGGTTTAAAATGTAGCAGAAGGGAGGCACAATCTAATCCAATCCATCATGTAGAAAGATCTCAGCCAAGTACCTGTTTTCGTGTAGAGACTGCTCCACATGTACCAGCTCATATGAAAGCTCATGTATGAATGGAATTCATATTCTACAGCATACACAGCTTGAGTACATGGCTCAGGTAAATCTGTGTCACCAGACCTGGCTGATGGGATTGGGCCTGAGGTAAAAGCTGTGAAGCTGACAGAAAAACATAAGAGTATACCATGGACTACGCTCTGGCGACAGACACAGTATTTAATTAGACCTTGTCTCGAATGTTAAAGAAAGAAAGAAAGAAGGCTACGCAATAGTGCACTATCTATCTATCTATCTATCTATATCTATCTATCTATCTATCTATCTATCTATCTATCTATCTATCTATCTATCTGTCTGTCTGTGTCTGTCTGTCTGTCTATCTATCTATCTATCTATCTATCTATCTATCTATCTATCTATCTATCTATCTATCTATCTATCTATCTGTCTGTCTGTCTGTCTGTCTGTCTGTTTGTCTGTCTGTCTGTCTACAGAAGACAAGCCTGTGCGCCTAAAACTTCACCTTTTAAAAATAAAGTTTGTTCTTACCTTCGTAATCCCCATCTCTTTCACTTTTTTTCAACCTTTACACAGGTTTCTTATCATCATCATCATCATCCCATTATTAATAACACTCGCTTAATGTCCTTTATTCTGCTACCATATTCCATATTTTGTATATCGGTCTTCCTCATTCACTCTATTTTTGTGAATCTAAAGAAGCAGTCAGCTGATAGGGGAGACAACTTTCCTGAATTTCGCTGAGGCTGCTCACATATCAGGCTGTTGTGACGCTTGTAACGTCCCTTACAGAGCAGCTTCAAGCAGGAGGAAAGTTCAGTTTATCTTAAACCAGAAGAAACTCAACGGTTGTGGAATGTGACCTTGAGGAAGCTATTGCTGCTCATATTCTTGTCAGAGATGATGCTGCTGTGATTATCATAATGATGATAAAGATGATAATGGTGTAATAAATGCCCTGCCTGTTAAAACCGCACATACCGGCCACATTTATATCCCTCACAGCAGGTCTTACAGCTCGCCCGACAGCAGTTGACAAGTGCATAAATAATTATTCTAAATAAGAAGCTGGATAAGGCGTCACATAAGTCAGCGGAAACTTAATGAGAAGAGGTATATATGAAGAATTTACTTCTTATATAGGGTCCGGCATAAAGCGTAGCTGGATTTTAAAACTGGAAAATAATTAAGCGCTATACATGTTTTTGGTAAAAAAAAAAAAAAGTGAATTTAAACTCGGGAAAGTGGATATTTTTTATTATTACTGACAACTATATTTAGGTTTTGAAAATTACGCCGGTTAGATGACTGCCATTACATTTGATACATTCAGCCAGGCGTCTGAAAAATTCCCGCATAACACCATTTAACATGTTCAAAGGGATATTTTGAATGCAGTGTCGGATTCGATCTTTTAGGTCTGCAGTTGACTGTGGTCGACTAGCATACACAGTGTTCTTGAGATAGATACCCCCACAAAAATAAGTCTGCGGCCGATAAATCTGGTGACCTTGCCGGCCAATGAATATCCCCAGATCTGGAAATAAGACGATTGGGAAATGCTTGTCGCAGCATGGCCATGGACTGACGGGCTGTTTGGGCAGTTGTTCCTTCTTGTTGAAACCATATTAGTCTCTTATTTCTATTGGCCAAGTCTGGAATGAAGTATTCAGTTAGCATCTGCACATAAAGATCACTATTAACAGTAAGACGATGCCAGGTGCCAAAGCGTTCCTAACAGCTGATCGCCGAGGGCTACTCAGCAATGCGTTGAGGACTTCTTGAATTCGTTCAGGTGTCTGTTGAGTTCCTGGACGACCAGTAGACTTGTTATTTAAGGCAATTAGCGGTTTCCCACAATTAACGGTTTCCTTAAATTTTTTTTTTTGACCCACCTCAAAATTGTTTTGTCCTCCGATCGGGAACATTATCACGGGGATGCAACTCAAAATGACAACGAAACTTTCGTTGTACAGTAATAGACGATTTTCCACTTTTAAAATAAGTTTCAACGGTGAATGCCCGATGTTGTGTTTGCCAAGAAGCCATTGTTAAAAATGGCCGCTTGTCTCCTTCATCTCTGACGTCATGTTGTTTTTTTTTTTCACACGTATTCAGTTTCTGCGCACTACGTCAGTTAAATCCAGCTATGCTTTATGCCGGACCCTGTAGTAAGGCAGAGGATCATTTCTTAGAAGTAACACGTTCAGCTTGAAGGTTTTTTCTCGCCTCGTTTTCATCATCATCGTCATCATGTGCCATTTCCAGAACGAAGGTTGGCGGTAAATGAATCTCCAGTATTCTCCCTCTCTCCCTAGTCTTGATGTTGCACTCAGCCAAGGTGTGTCCTGCTCATTCTCATATGACATCTGTGAACGATTGCGTTTTGGGTCGGAAGGCGTACGGCACTGACTAGATGGCAATCGTCCACCGGTTGGTAGTGTGTTGTTCTGCGGTTAGTTATGTGTCAGTGATTCGTGTTCATTCGTGTCCGAGGCATGGCCGTGTTCGGAGGGAGCCGTTCTCGTGCTACATATGGATGTAGTTGTGAGTTTTACAAATATATTCTGTGTATTTTAGGAAAGCCGAATGTTCCTGCTATGATCTCTATCCGTGCCCTCCCCCCACCCCTCCTGTGATGTAAGTTACATTTTGATGTAATATAAGTGTTGATGTAATGTTGTGGAGGTGAATTCTTTGTTAGTGAAGCTTCTGTTGAACTGTTAAGCGTTGAGTGAGATATGTGTGAAGTCATCGCTCTTGGTCATTTTTTTGAGTGAGATATGTATGAAGTCATGTCTCTTGGTCATTTTTTTCGAGTGAGATATATGTGAAGTCATCGCTCTTGGTCATTTTTTTGAGTGAGATATATGTGAAGTCATCGCTCTTGGTTATTAATTATTATTATTATTATATGCTATTTCCATTGCTATTAATTGCTCGGTTCAAGTGCCATGTTATGCTTGTAGTACAGTCACATTATTTATATGCATGTGTTGATACGCCCATTTCAATGCACATTGATTATTATACGTTTGTGCTATGTGTGCGGCAGGTGACTGCGAGCATGTTTGATGTCTTTATATTGCTTTGAAGTATCATGAATTTGTGTTTAGCTTGTGCAGATGTTGGCACAAGAAGAAGTTGTTGCATGCTATGCTTCGTGTATTACTTGAGCAACTTCGATAGAAGATGTACATTTGGTGTTGAAGAAATAGGGAATACTGCATTGTATTTTTGCTTGTGAGGCGTTATGATGTTATAGGCCCACATATTAATATGAGTGTTCATGAGTTTTCATCATTGTGATATTACAGGCCAGGTAATGTTCACTATTGCATTTTTACGGGGCTTGAGATTATTGCTGCGTTAAAGGATCATTTATCATCTTAATCATTCATCATCTTCATTGTTCATATCATCAGTTAATGTACTGTCACTATGCTCACTTCCTTGCATTATTGCCATCATTACCATTTAATATTCTTTGTCATATGTTGGTATGTCCCTGACATTTGTTGTTATGTTATATGTTCCCGTCTGGTCTATGTGATTAAATAAGTGTTATTGCTCATGATGGACTTTCTCGATTCGTGTTGCACATTGTTATGTCGATGGAGTATGTTGATTGCCAGAACCAACAGTATTAATATATTACATTAAGCATGCAATAGACCACAGAAGTCGAACATGGGTTAACATTACATAGAGTGCAACGTTATCTTCGTAAGTACAGTTGTACAAGGAATGGGCATTGTTTTGGATCCGTTGTCTATTTTCCCCATATATATATATATATATATATATATATATATATATATATATATATATATACTTCAGCTTTCCGAGCCATTAAGATTCATTGCTGCAGGTAAAGTTCGCTTCCATTTCTTTCTGTTCCTAATCTTCTATCTCCAGTTGGTGACATCAATTTCTTTTATATCCTCTTGCATGTTGTCTTTCCATTTCTGTCTTGGTCTGCCCCTTGGTCTTGTTTCCCTCACCTCTTGTGCATACATCATTTTCGTTTGTCTGTTCTCTCCTGTTCTTTCTACATGGCCCACACAGCTTAGTCTACTCAGTTTCAAGACATTTATATTTCGTTATATATCTTATAATATAAGCTGTTCAGTTCATCGTTCCTTCTAGCTCTCCATTCTCCACTGTTGGTATCCTTTATGGGCCGAAAGATTCTTCTTAGGATCTTGTTCTCAAAGATCTGCAATTGTTGTTCATCTTTCTTTGTTGTACTCACGTTTCTAATCCATACATGACAGCTGGTCTTATTATAGTTTTGTAGATTGTTATCTTAATGCAAAGAAAACTAAATTGATGACAACTGACAAAACAAACAAGGCAACTGAAATATGTATCAATGAGGAAAAACTGGAAGAAGTGGAGAGTTTTGAATATCTTGGATCGCTACTAACTAATAATGGAGATACAATGAGGAAAATTAAAAGGAGGACATCTATCGCTCTTCAGACAGTAAAACAAATAAAGAATCTGTGGAGAGGAGCAGACAGAACCACAAAAATAAGATTTTTAAGGGCATGCATCTTTCCCATAGCAACATATGCCTGTGAGACCTGGACACTTAACAAAACAGCTGAGAAACACATAAATGCCTTTGAATGTAAATGCTACAGAAGAGTTCTCCAAATATCGTGGACACAAAAAAGAACAAATATATCTATACTACAAGAGCTTAATATTGAAGAAGGCTGGCTAGTGAAGAGGATTAAAGAGAGAAAACTGAAATATTTTGGACACATTAAACGTCATGATAATTTAGAGAAGACCGTATTGGAAGGATACATAATGGGAAAAAGAAAAAGAGGAAGACCAAGACGAAGATGGCTGCAAGACATCGTTGACGATCTGGAAATGGATGCAACAGCAGCAGGCCATCTTGCTCACAACCGAGAGGCCTACAGGAGTGCTGTTTGGGAGGCAAAGTTCCGCAAGGGACATGCAAATGAATGAATGAATATTCTGGTATTTTTGGGACAAGATTTTTTATTTTAACAGGTGTTGCAGGGTGAAAAATATTTTATTCCCTATCTGTACTCTGTTTTTAATTTCTTCGCTTACTATGTTGCTTTTGTTGAAGGTTGTGCCTAGATATTTGTATGTTTCTGTTTCCCTACTGATCATATCTCCAATATTTATATAATCTGGATCATTCTGCCTCTGGTCTCTTGACATCTTCATATACCAAGATAAGACAGAGTATGTGAAACTGCCGTCTTATCAGATGTGAAGCAGCCGTCTTTACCAGACTCCACCACTCTTGGAAGTGAACGTAACATTGTCATGCCCCTGAAGCAGGCAGAGGACATGAAAGTGCTCGTGTCTTCATTAACCTGTTGGCAAACCAGAGGGTGATGTGGTCAGTGTCACGCCTGGCCGTCCAAGAGAAGCCAGGCGGTGTTTCATACAGCCTGGTTGAGTATTACACATACATCCAGGATCAAAACTCAGTCCTTCGGCGTGTATTAAATGCTCCGCTACTTGGCGCCTTTCATTATCATTTATATCATAATGTCAGCTATTAGGAGCAACACATGGGAGGAGATAATGTCAGCTATTAGGAGTATCACATGGGAGCAGATGATGTCAGCTATTAGGAGTATCACATGGGAGCAAATGATGTCAGCTGTTAGGAGTATCACATGGGAGCAAATGATGTCAGCTGTTAGGAGTATCACATGGGACCAGATGATGTTCCTTGAAAAAAATTAGAGGTGTTATCCCTCTCTCTTTCTTTCTCTCCCATTCTTTTAGTTATCCCTCTCTCTTTCTCTCTCTCCCATTCTTTTACTCTATCTCCGTATCTCTTTCTCTTTCTTTTTCTCTATCTCCCTATCTCTTTCTCTCTTTTTCTTTCTTCCCCTCTCTCTCTCTTTCTCTTTCTCTCATTTTCTTTCTCTCTCCCCTCTCTTTTTCTCTCTCCCCTCTCTTTTTCTGTACTGTGCCTTTGCAAAAATTAGAAGTGCAGCTAGAGTTAATTGCCTTTGTATTTTTTTTTCTTTTAAGAAGGAAAAATGCACACTGTAAAATGCCACTTTATATGGAAGAAAAGTAAAATGAATTTTTCTACTTTTGACCATAAGGAAATTACTCCACGTCAAATCTGGCCCCCAGATAAGGTGTCTCATTTGCATGGCCCTTGGTGCCCTTCAGGAAAAAAAAAACATTAAAAAGATAACTAAAGTGGTTCTGTAGTCTTAGCTTGTTGTTAAGGTTGTACCAACAGAGCTAGAAACAATGTAGCTAGCATTCATTTCGTTTAATTCACTTGACAGTAACGAGTACCAAGTTAGAAACTTGGTGGAACTTTTGCAGGTACTGGCAATTACTTATTAGTGACGGAGCTATGGAATCCCCCCGGATTCAGTTATTATGGGCCCTCTGTCCAAACTTTGGCGTAACATTACAGCATTTCCGTGAATTCTGTCTCTAATAAGAAAACAAAGAAGGAAAGCAGAGTCTCTGGGCTTTCTTGACAGCCCTGGCCCCAGGGGGTACACCACGAGTCTCCCACCTCTCGTCGAGCCTGACTAATGAAGCGTAACGGCGAGATCGGGACCCTATTGCTAATTAACAGGAAGCTAAACCACCTTGTATACAAGAACAGACCCTACGTCAGAGGGTGGAGGCCCATACGGCGCATTGATGTGGAGGCCGATGGTTTTTCATGTTTTAAGGATGGGCCTGGAATGCTTTGGAGGGTTTTTTTTTTTTTGGGGGGGGGGCGCACGTAGTCGATGACAACAAATATGCAGGGTGGGGAGGGAGAGAGGGGAGTTTTACAAACAAAAGTTCTTTCGGAGGTCCTGCAGAAGAACATTACAGAGTGTTTCTAGTAGAAGCTTTCATTTATTGAACTGGAATGTATAAAATAGTAAAAAGTAGGAGCAGCTTTATTACTTAACGATTACAAAGTTGTGACGTTTCGGCGTGTGTAGTGATATACTTATACACTAATTATCATTTATTGAACTAAGTGAGTGAGTATTTAAAGACAATGCCATTAGCGAAAACAACCTTATACCCTCCTCGTAGTGCCTGTTAGGACTACAAATGAGTGTGCTCGTAGCTTATGTTCTTGTGCCTACAGCTAGTTACATCTTCAAGACATTAACATTACTGGTAGGTAATACAACTCATTTCACTTTTCCCCATTTTTTTCTTAAAAAAAATTATGATACTCTGGAACGCTTATTTCTCAAGACTGATGCATCTACATATTTCATATAGAATTTACTGTATAATTACTGTATAGTGATGTATTCACGCTATAAACGCACAACTGATACAGCATGTATAACATCTGTGATGATTCACATCTGATGCAGGATGGGTAATTAGTCGTCGTATGTTCATCTGAACATCATAATGAACTCACAAGCAGGAAAACAAAATATACCACAGGATGCCTGAAATCGAAAGTAGGTAAAATGTTAATGGGAAAAGAAGACATTGTGGACAGGTGGACAGAGTATATCGGTGAGCTATATGGAGGAGAAAGACCAGAATTAACACCAGATACTGAAAACTGTGAGGGACCACCAATACTTGAAGATGAAATCATAGATGCCATCAAACACATGAAGAAAGGAAAAGCGACTGGGCCTGATAATATAACAATAGAAGAAATAGAGGCACTAGAGGAGACAGGAATAAAAATAATAACCAAGTTACTGAATGACATTTACAACAGTGGTTATATTCCCAGTGACCTGATTAAATCCACGTTTATAGCACTACCAAAGAAACCAGGTGCAAAGGAATGTGACGACCACCGGACTATCAGCCTCTCATGTCACATAACAAAGCTACTTCTGAGAATAATTATGAGAAGAACAAGGAAAAAGATAAAAATGGAAATAGCAGATGAACAGTTTGGATTTGTTGAAGGAAAGGGAACACACAATGCCATTTATGCTTTACGAACACTAACAGAAAGAGCTTTAGAAGTACAGAAAGATCTCTACTTATGCTTCATTGATTACACCAAGGCATTTGACAAGGTGAAACATAATGAAATTATTAAAATGCTTGAAGACATCAATATAGACGGCAAAGACCTGAGGATTGTAAAACATCTATACTGGCAGCAAGAAGCAGCAGTTCGAGTTGAAAATAGAATTGGAAAATATCAACCTATAAAACAAGGGGTGCGACAAGGATGTGTACTATCTCCAGACCTTTTTTCTCTGTATAGCGAGAATATTCTAAGAACAATCATCACAGAACCAGGCATAAAAATTGGAGGATACAATATTAACACCTTCGGTATGCTGACGACACAGTACTGATAGCAGAGAACCAACAAGACCTGCAAAATCTCTTGGATAAAGTCGCCAAAGAAAGTGAACAGAAAGGCCTTACTTTGAACATCAAAAAGACAGAGACTATGGTTATATCTAAGAAACAGAATCCACCAGCATGCAGTATTAAATTAAACGGAACTGTTCTAAAGCAGGTGCAGAAATTCAAATACCTTGGAGCAGTAATAACTTCAGATGGGAAATGCAGAACAGAAATTAGAACAGAATAGGCCAAGCAAAGACTGCATTTCAGAGAATGAGAAACATATTGACCAACACATCCTTATCAGTGAATGTTAGAAACGAGTACTAAAATGCTATATTGAACCTATCTTGTTATATGGAAGTGAATCATGGACAATAGGCAAGTCTGCACAAAAATCATTGGAAGCAGCAGAAATGTGGTTTATTAGAAGAATGTTGCGAATCCCCTGGACAGCAAAAATAACTAATGAAGAATGTAGGAGAAGAGCTGGAGAGACAAAAAACCTTGTCAAAAAGATAAGAGAGAGACAATGTACTTTCATAGGACATGCAATGAGAAGAGGGGGCATTGAAAATATTATAACAACAGGAAAAATAGAAGGAAGAAGATCAAGAGGAAGACCAAGAGAAATGATACTGGACAGTCTGACGGGATGGTGTGAGAGGAGATCACCAACTGAGCTGATGGCCTGCATGAAGGATCGCGTACTCTGGAGAAGCATAATAGCCAACGCCAGTCGGCACGGCACATGATGATGATGATGATGTTCATTTGAAGTAGGGCGCATCATAATAATAATGCCTGCATAGCTTTTTGGTGCATCATTATAGTGATGTATTCACTTCTAATGCAGGGCGTACCATTATCATATTTTTGTATGCTAGAACAGAACCATCAGTTGATGGAAACAGTAAGACCCTGCTTCCGTTGGCTAGAAATAAAGAAATAAACAAAATACAGATACATTTTTAAATTCTGAGGATATATATTATGCTGCTTCAAATCTCTCTCTCTCTGTCTCTCCCCAACTCTCTCTCTGTCTGTCTCTCCTCAAATCTCTCTTTCCCTCCCTGTCTTTTTTCCCCGTCACTGCCCAAATCACACAGGTCTGCTTGTAGTCCGTCCTGTGCTGTCTTCTAAGCTGCCTCCCACATCAGTCCTTTATATACCAGCATTTTCTGTGCTGTGTGCTTCCATGTCTCTTCTGATCATCACATGCTTCTTCTACCCTGTGGAGGCCACTTCAAAGCTGTTGGTGGTAAGGATTCGTCTGTCATTTTCAAAATGTGGCCAATCAATCACCACTTCCTCCTTTCAATCACTATCAAATGGTGTCATGTTCAAGTTGTCATTCTTTACGGTATTTCACCAGAACACTCCTTTGCTCTTGCGTAGATCTTTAAGTTGACAGTCGTCGAGTGTATGGGTGCAACTGTCTGTGCCATTTTCCAGTATTCGCTCAGGTACACTAAAAATATTATTCTTGAATATTCTTCGTTTGTTTCCTGGATTATTTTCTTGCACTTCCAGATAAGGAAGGCTGTCTGGGTTTTATTGTTCTTATTCTGCCCCCCCCCCCTCTTTTTTTGTATTACTGTCTCCACCCGATGTTACTGTGCTTCCGATCTTATAAAACTCGAGAACTTTTGAAGTTTGAGATACGCTTGCGTCTGGGCACTGTCATGAGAAAACATGCTCGGCCAGCTGTATCAGCCCTGCCTAGGCAGCAAACAGTCACACAACATGACAGGGCTGTAACATTGTGAAAGATAAATATGATGATAGAATTTTTAAAAAAAAATTTTTAAAAACGCTTTTAACGGTGGCATTCACAATGAAATAAAAGTAGAATAACCATGAAATCACAATATTAATTCCTTATTTGTTCTGTATCTTTATTGCAGTTGCTGGCTTTGTTCTACAGAGATACATTTATAAGAAACACTGAATATACAAATTTTATAAGAGTAAGGCTTTGCAAATTTAGGTTTTACATTGAGACATTGGTTCATCAACAAGTAAATGATCTATATATGGCAGCCAGCCTCTAGAAGTTGTGCTGTAACAAAACGTAAAACAGAAGAATGTTATGACATGATGTCAGAAAGCAAAATTACAGCTTGTTCTTACTCTTGTCTTCCTAGAAGTATGAGCAGCATGTTCTTTGTAACCAGGATGGTGAAGGTAGGGAGTGGGTTATTCTGGCTAACTTGCAGACCTGGAGTCCAGATAAAATGTTTGAGGTGTGATACTTTTCTGTAGAGTCTTATGTTAAATGGATTCAGAGCCACCCCTGACCTGTTCGGCCAGGATGAGCCTGTTACCAGGAACACCAGTGAAGAGATAGGACAAGGTTCTGGCAAGCTTTGGTTCACATCAGATCACTCTAGTGGTCATAAAATATGAGTACAAGATATTTAGAACTGTGTAAACACAGTAAATAGCCCAGTAAACTGTGGGCTATTGTTGTGGAAAATATTAGGACAGTTTACTATGGGCTATTGTTGGGAAAATATTAGGACAGTTTACTATGGGCTATTGTTGAGGAAATATTAGGACAGTTTAATATGGGCTATTGTTGGGAAAATATTAGGACAGTGTACTATGGGCTATTGTTGGGAAAATATTAGGACAGTTTACTATGGGCTATTGTTGAGGAAATATTAGGACAGTTTAATATGGGCTATTGTTGGGAAAATATTAGGACAGTGTACTATGGGCTATTGTTGGGAAAATATTAGGACAGTTTACTATGGGCTATTGTTGAGGAAATATTAGGACAGTTTAATATGGGCTACTGTTGAGGAAAATATTAGGACAGTGGTTCATAACCAATATTCTGGCCATGGATCCACTTTCCAACCTGAGAACAGATGTGGATCTTTGCTAAAAATAAAGCAACAAATCTTAATTATTTATTTAATTATTTACTTAATTAATCTTAATTTTTATAATGGAGCCAATCTATTTGTTGAAGGGCAGATCTTTAAAACCTTTCAATTTGAACCCATGTTAAGAACCACTGTATTTGGAAGTCTGGTATGCTCAAAGAGTGGCATAGAACACATACATAATATTACCAGTGTTGAACACATCTTTAACACACCATGAAAGAAAATGGAATACTGTGATAAAATTGATGATATTTAATAGCAATATACAGGTAGTCTGATGAACAAGATGACGCAATTTTCAGAATGGGTAGGACCCTATCCCACTTCCATTTGATATTAATAGGCTGACATGATACAGTATGTGTATGATACCTTGCTTCTATTTGATAGCAACTGGCTGGCATGATACAGTATATCCATAATACCCTGATATTGTGTGATGACAGTAGACTAACACGATACAGTATGCTCTTGTTACAAACTGTGAATATAATGCATAATGATTCTGAAATCCTGTCCTATGATTTATAGGTTGTGATTTGTAATAATTATACCCACATTCCACCTCATAATTCTCATTGCCACCTTTTATTTCTAAATTGTTTTCTTCTCCCAGAATCAACATTTTTCAAGATGGAATGTTACAAAAGAGACTTAGAATATTTCAGAAGCATAGCATGAGCAGTAAAGCATCTTAAAAGAGCTGGATATAGATGAAAACTGCCTCCTCAGCTAATTCAAGAAAATTCAGGAAAATTTATCCTTTTTTTTGGCCATGTTAACCCTTAAAAAAGCAAACAACACACTTGACGCACCAACATTTTTTACAGTTAAATTTATCACTGCTGTGGTGTTTTACTTGAAATAATGAGATGAATATTTTTTAGCATTTGTGGCAATCTAAAATGATAAACTCATAACTCTGTAACAAAACCATTTGACTGTAGTTATCCTAATTTGAATTTTAAAAAAAAATTGTTTAAATGGGTCATGATATATTAAGAGGTAAATGAAAGATGACCTAGAAAGAACAATAATTGAGCGTACAGTCCCCTCGGGAATGAGAGAGAGACGAGAAAGTGATGAGCCCAGAACATCACTGATACTCTAAACTGCAAACGAAGAAGAAGACTGATACTCTAAACATCACACTCCCATAAGCAGAACCTGGCCCAGCAACAAGACATCTTTCAGACTGGCTATCAACCTGGCAAACATGCAATAATAAAACACCTTTTCAATAAATAAATGAAAGTTAAAACTGGCATTTGTAACTTAATACACCAAATTTATTGCCAAATCACCAACTGAATAGGCAAAGTAAGTTGAATGTTGCCCTTTAAACCAATGGACGACTTTTTGCATTTAATGTGAAATAACATAGTAATTTTTTCTCTGAACGATATGTGCTCCACCAACACTTTTGTCCTCATTGTTGTTGCAGGCTAACAAATCAGATTTTGTAAAATAAAGATTAAAATTTTTACACCATTAAACATTTCCATCTGTACCACAGTATGTTACCTACATGAAGTTAAAAACATCCTCCAAGAAAATTTCTACATCAAAAGAAAAAGAAAAAAATATCTGTGGCAAAAACAGATTCTAAAAAAATGCTTATTTATAAGCACAGCCACACTTGCAGCTGTTTGCAACATAACATCAGCACAGAGCCAAAAAAAATTAATGGCTTCAGGAAAAGTTTAAAAATGAATAAATCATGCACTTGTGTCGTAATTACAGCCTTACAAATATTTACAGTTTCCTACTTTTGCTGTCATAAAATGCAGAGGCTGACAAGAAAGAGTGGAAAGTTAAATGATATATTTAAGAAGAGTTTTACATTTCCGTTAAATAGAAGGCTATTAACATCATGTTTCTTGCATAAAGCCTTTTCTATATCCTGTCATTTTTATTTATTTATCAGTTTTTTTTTTAATCAGACTCTTTCAAAAACAAATGTCTAAGGAAAATACTCAGTATAAAGTGAAACAAATTCAAGAACAGCGCAGAGATAAGACAGATAAGCAAACAACAGCCTGTCTTGTAGGTGATCAGAAAAAGAAGACGGACATATGTTGGACATGTGATGAGAAGAAACAATCAGATAATTTCAAACAACCTATCAAGTGGAGCACAACAGGCCGAAGAAAAAGAGGTCAACCACATGAAACTCTAAAGAGGACATTGTTAAGAGAGGCCAGTTCAGTGGGCATAACATCTCTTGATGAGATTGAAAAACTTGCCGAAGACAGGAAATCTTGGTGAACTACCATGCAGGCGTTATGTAACGTTTAGTGGCACGGGAAGGATATAAGATGTAAGTTTTTTTTTGTCAGTTTATGACCACCTAAACTTGTATTTGATCAAATGAACCTGTAACAATGTACTGTTTTCTACCCATGTCAGGTTGAGTTTTCCCCAATGGTTAAAAGTACCGCCTATAGTTCTAAACACAATGCATTGTGGAGTACTAAGGGAGTAATTAGTTGAAAATCTAATGACTACCTCTTAAGTGAGTGAGTAAAAAAAAAGGTATTTTTTATCTATAATCTGATGCTTTCTGTGTCACAGTTTGATTTCTACCACATAATGACTTTGTTATTCATTTGTGAGCTAATGAACAAAGTCAAGATGTGTTTGGTCAATATAATCGAAGTAACTTCTATATAATATTTTATCAAGCAAAGCATGGGAAAATATGACTGCCAGAGTGATGACAAAGATATCAGGTGTAGAGAGGCTCAGCTGATCATGACCCTATCATATTTCTTCAGTGGTGTCCCTAGTAATAGGCTAATGATGGAGGGTATACTATGATCTCTTTGGTAGTGGTCTCTGCCAAAAAAAGCTTGTTTCTTAGGTTCGCTCTCAGTCTCCAAGCTAGCAACCATAACCCACTCCCAGTCTGATAAAACTGTTTGCATTCCAACACTTTCACAACATCATCAAGAAAATAAGGAATTACAGAAGAATCATTCTTTTGCTTAAAAATGGAATTACAGAAGAAGCATTCTTTTGCTTAAAAAACCATCTGTAACAAGAAAAAAGTGAATGTAAGATGAATTTGGTATTGAAATACACAAACACAAATTTATTAAATATTTGCAGGAGACATCTGCTCAAAATTTCTCATTTATGAGGGTCATACCGAAATTCGCGAGCAAAAATTTTAAAAAATCAGAATTTATAGATGGCGAAAATATAAATATATCACCTTAACCTGTATCTTTTTCTTCACTTTTCAACAAAATCTCCATTTCTCTGCACACATTTTTCCCATCACTCTGCAAGTTTGAAAATACCCTCCCAGTATAATTCTGTTCCAGCTGATGGACAGCACAAAAGTACTGCTTTCTGGACATCCTCTCCCGTGGGACCCAGCAGGCATAAATTTTTCTATAGCCTAGCAAATCATATCCTGTACTGCATTGTGTCCTATTCCAAGATTTACGATTTAAGATATTGTGACACATTGTCTTTTTTAATGATGTTGTCATTGCATTCAGTGGAGGCAGTTCGAGGACAACCACTGCGAAGCATATTTTGGACGTTCATGTTTCCATCTTTGAAATGTTTCACCCATCTCCTAACACTGCTAGCACCCTTACACACATCTCCAAAAGCAAGTTGAAGTTTTTAGTGAATTTCAGTAGTGGGGATTTCCTTTTAACGAGGAACTCAATAACAGCACGTTGACGAAATGAAACTTCAGCACGTGCCATTTTGTTTATGCTTCACGTGGTCACATGACACATGATGGTGATGTCATGTGATCTCCACATGAAGTGCAAAGGATGCAGAATAAGGTGATACATTTATATTTTCTCTATCTATAAATTCTGATTTGTAAAATATATTTGCTCACAACTTTCAGTATAACTCTCGTACAAGACATAATGAACTATATATAAAGCAGAAAACAGCTTATAAGATAAAGTAACAATTACTAAATACAATGTAAGTCCTCAAAGTAAGAAGCTGCTGTTCACTGACCTGAGCAAACATGACACAAAGCATTATGGACATAATGTTCTGAGTGAAAAATATCACTCACATCATTAACTATTACATCCAAAGATAGAAAAGTAATACCATAAAATTTTAACAAGAGCATTATAAGAAAATACATTTGGAAATAACAAAGAAATTGGTAGAATGGAATGCTATAACTGAGAATAAGAGAAATTAAAACAAAATATTATGTTCTGGATATTTTAACATGACACCAAATTTAACTCCTTATTTTTCAACTTCTAAAAGAAAAATATTTCTAAATCTTTATAATACAATAAGAACTCTTATAACATAATGCACCTCAGTGACTGTACAGTATACGGATCCTTCTTGATCTCTGTCCTATAAAAATGTTTAACAGGAGATTTTGTTTCCCATAACCACAAGACACACATTGCTTTTTCTTGCACGGTCTCTATTTTTACTGTTTTTATCTCTCTCTCTGAACCTTAAGTGCCCAGGGCACATGGGGCTTCCACAAGGGTTTTCCACAAATGCCTGTCCTTCGCCTTTTTTTATGCAATTTTCCACAAATGCCTGTCCTTCGCCTTTTTTTATGCAATATATATATATATGATGATATGGAGTGCTGCCAACCTCATGGAAAAAAATTTCTGATGTTAATGTAACTCCATTACACTTGGCTTGCATTTTTTTTAATGGATGACAGTTATCAGGTGAATAATTTATGTACACTCTGTAGGCCTTAAGGTCTACATTGATTAATCAATGACTTTCAAAGCATCATCACAGGTAGTTCGATGTGCCACTTTTTAATCTATTTCAGACACCTCCACACTTCATCAGGTGTGATATTTTATCTTCCTTCACTGTTGATTTCAAATTATTTTCCATTTTTTTTCTTATATAAAGGTTCCACCTCAGGTATGTTAGGTCATGTTAGAGTCTACAGTCCCTACAATGTCTACAATCTGCAGTTAGACCATGTCTACCAGAGTCTACAATTTGACTGTGCTTCTTCCTTCTAGTTAAGGAAGTGGACCCTGCTAATTCATCTCTACATCTTTCTCTAACCAACACTACATTACTAAAGCCATCATGAAAAGTAGGAATTTGAACAGGCACTTTTAAGAGGCAGCACACTTACATTTCCAAAGTGAAAAAAATAAGCATAATTATTAACATTATACAACACAAACCAGTACTGTCATCTGACATTGACAAATATGGAATCATTCAGAAAGCAAAATGATATGGATATTCTTGTACATAATCATTCCTGTTTAAAACACATTTTTTCCCCCCCAAGATCATCTACTCTAAGCTTTTGATTTTCTGCAGGTTGGTCCAGTACTAAACATGCGCTGTCAGTACAAATTTATTAGGGCATAAGCAAAGGTAAAGAACAAGGGACGTAACATTACACAAACATGCATCTCGTTGATGTCTAAAGGCTGAAGTTATCTGTCCATCATTATTACATGGACAAATACAACATTATAAAGTTACAGTTTGTTCACTACACTCTGTATCAGTTACCTTAAGATACTTTTGATCACAGTTCTCCATCAACGTATGCTTTTTTTTTTTTTTGGCAGTACAAAAGTGCATAAAGTAACAAATTTAATGAGGTAAGGATAAACTGAAGGGTGAGAGAGAGGGCAAGGGTTGTGGGGAGAGATTCTCAGTGAAGATGCAGTGACCATCACCTGTGGAAGCCTCCTAGTTTTCTTGATGGATACAGCATTAAACCACAGCCTACTTACAAAGTCCCATCAAAATCATAACATACATTATGTTTACTTTGAAAAAGAACATGTCCTTTTGAGACACAAATTTTAAGCAAGAATATATGTCCACGTGAAACTCTAAAGAGGACACTGTTAAAAGAAGCCAATTTGGTGGGCATAACATCCCTGGATGAGATTAAAAAACTCGCCGAAGACAGGACATCTTGGCGAACTACCATGCAGGCCCTATGTGACGTTTAATGGCACGGGAAGGATGTAAGATATGTCCTCAAAATAGTGGGAATAGAACAAAACTAATAGCGATTGGTGAGACACATGAATAAAGGAGGGATATCACAGAGATTACCATCTAACATGTGCAAATTCTTAAAATGAAACATTTTAAATAAGATTGCAAATAACATTGGAAGTGATACTTTTTTTTTTACCGTAAGCTGTTATTTTTTTCAGTACACTCTTGGATCTCTTCTCATGGGTGACACAGATCTAGCTCGTGCATGAAGTCGTGCTGCCTTTTTCCGAGACCTTTCTCTTGACCTCTGAATCACAGGATCTGAGGCCTCTAGGGCATGATGATATGGGTATGTGAGACCATCATGAGCATCTTGAAGAGCTTCACCCAAAGACACAGAAGTAAAAGCTGTTGCATGATGAGCTTGGATAAGTTTTTCCAAACGAGTGATGATCTCATAGTCTGGGACAGCCAGGGTATTAATGTCAAGGCCAAGCATGCGGGCCACAACAGTACGGAAGTCAACTAACTGCAGAAGGAAAATAGAATTTTAAATCAGAAAAGGGCAAAAAATAACTGCATTTTCACCACAATAAAGAAAGCTTCTATAGTTAGTAGAATATAGACTTTGTTAACAAGACAGGTAACAGTGTAAATCAGTGATTTAACTACTATTATATGTTGCATGGTTTTGTTAACAAGACAGGCAACAGTGTATAAACAAGGAAAAAAGTAGGAATAGCTTTATTATTTAATGAATACAAAGTCGTGACATTTTGGCGTGAGCCTTAATCATACAAACACATACAGGATGAAGAATTAGAGAGAGGAGATAAAGTACAGGTGTATTGGAAAAACAAAAGAGAGTTAAGACATACAAACAAATAACTTAGTAGAAGAATCAGAGAGAGGAGACAAAGTATAGGATCACATAAAACTATGTTAATGAAATAACAAAAAATGAAAAAAATTAATCAAGAAATATAATTAAAACAAAACTTATCTGAATATTTTACATGGCTTTCAAATAATTCTTGGTTTGCACAATTCTTTTGTTCTTCCAATACACCTTATCTTTATCTCCACTCTCTAATTCTTTGTCCTGTATGTGTTTGTATGATTAACACTTTCCGTGCCTTTGGACATTATAATGACGCTTACGGTTTCCCGTTGCGTACAGATGGTCATTATAATGATCACTGGTTTGTTTCAATAAAACAACCGGTGTAACATTTAGATTGTACATATTTTGTCCACGATTCCGGTGACACTTTTCAAAATGGTGAAAGAGTGCCTAGTTACGAGCGATTCCGACTGAGAAAAAGGAACAGAAAGACCGAAATTTTTCAATTTTTGATGATGTAGATAGGGGTATGGAAATGGCCTGTGACCACCCCACTGCTCTTGAATGTATCCCAAGTAGATCTAGACATTTTAGATTACTGGAGAAGTAGTTAGGAGTTATTTCAGACATTAATTTAGCGAGTGCAACATAGAATCAGAATATGAGATCAACAAGTAGATCTAGACATCTCAGATGGTAAGTAGTGCATATCTAGACCTAGCTGATGGTGAGCTGGGCACAATCTGTGTCTAAAAACATCATATTACTTATTTTTTTCCTAAAAAACTCTGCATTTATGAAATTTTCATACATTTAGTTATACTTTGAAACATAATAAGTATACGGAAGTTCATGGAAATACTGTTTTCCACTCCATTTTATAACTATACCCCCTAACATATCAAGACCCGCGCTTTTACTCTGGTACCCAACTACACGTCCGTGTTTCTTCCTCAGGCACCGAAAGTGTTAAGGCTCATGGCGAAATGTCATGACTTTGTATTCGTTAAATAATAAAGCTGTTCCTACTTTTTTTCCTAGTTTATACATTTTGATATCACAGCTTTACTGCGGTGCTTTGTGTATAGTTATATACTTATACACTATTTATCATAGGTAACACTGATTTAACTACTATTATATGTTGATTAATATAACACCTATTTTGGTGGCAATGCTACTGATGTAGCTTGATATACATATAACCTAATATTGCTGTGGCTGGGATAGTTTTGAGACCAAAAAATATTAGTGACCTGGAAGCAGATTTCCAGTTGAAAGAAAGCAATGGGTTATATAAACACTGATAGGAAACAATACCTGCTTCTCTCTGTATTTTATATTCTCCAGTGCATTTTTTGTTGTGCGTAGCTCACTGCTCAAAGCCTGAACAGCATTTTCTGAGGCTACATTCTTCTCATGCAGAGTTGACTCACTGCTGTGAACTTCAGATTTCAGCTGTGAGATCTTGCGGGACTGACGTTTGCGGACTTCTTCCAGTTCTTCAATTTGGCGAGCCAGTTCTTCAATATCTTTACGCTGTTCAAGGGTCCGGACCTGAAGAGACCAGTTAACACAGTTATTTCACTTCATTTTTTTTTCTGCTTTTGAATTTTATACACTTGTTTAAAAAATTCTGAAAAACATAAAAAATGCTATAGTAGAATTAGAAATCTCACATCAAAATATCAAACAAACTATACTGCTGAAGTCTGATTCTCTATACAAAAATTGAGATTTTCAGGTCAAAGGCCAAATCCAACATGAGCTAGACATATGGTCAATAATGAAAAAATAAATTATAAACAGTATTACATGAATGTTTAATGAGTGTTTAAAATTTAAAGAAAATCTCTCTCTCTCTCTGAACCTTAAGTGCCCAGGGCACATGGGGCTTCCGCAAGGGTTTTCCACAAATGCCTGTCTTTCGCCTTTTTTTCTGCTCTTGCCCAGGTGAGCCCTCTATTGCTCAACATCCTTTCTGTTGTTCTTCTCCATGTCTCTTTTGGTCTACCCTTACTTCTTAAAGAAAATAGAACTGAATAAGATTCAGTGTGATTTCTATGGAAAATAAAATACAATGAAAAGCAAATAAATGGTGAATGTATCTGGTCCATCTTACCACAATGTAGGAAGAAAAAAAAAGAAATTATTTTGGTCATGTAAACTTGCTAAAAAGACAGTAGTGACTAATGTAACTTCTTCAATGTAGAACAGGGAAAAAGAACTGTCAAACTATTAACTACTTATAAGAAGAAGACTAATGTAACTTCTTCAATGTAGAACAGGGAAAAAGGACTGTCAAACTATTAACTACTTATAAGAAGAAGGCAAATGATATTTCTACCTCTGAGGCTTAAACAGGTGATGGTTTATATATTTTTTCTTTTTATCTCTGCTATTTTGTGTCACTGAATGATATACTCTCACTAATTTCTTTTCATAACAGAAGAAGGTAAAAAATATGCAGCTGAGGAATTGTCATGAGCAAACAGCAATGCAGTCTTCTTCTTCTTCTTCGTTCACTTCTACCACCAAAAACCGCACTGTGAACCTACTGAATTCACGCCTGTGGTCCTCGTTAGGTCCCGTGGTCCCCTGTGTGGTCCAAAATAGACCACACGAGATCCACGAAAGGACCACAAGGGGTTCAGAGTATCACAGTGCTTTAGCCTGTATTCTTGGTGGGTCTCGGAAGCGGATTGCGTGACACCGTGGTTTTCATTGCACCAGTTTAGTCTAGGGTTGGACTTTCTCACCAGAAGACCTCGACGTGTTTGGAATATCAATGCATCCCCGCTGGGTGAGAGGCGTTAGCCCACCCAGGCCAGAGTTGGACTCACCGGAAAACCTCGACGTGTTTTGAGATACCCGTGTATCACCGCCGGGTGAGAGGTGGTTGCCCATCCAGTCCAGGGTTGGACTTTCTCACCGGAAAACCTCAGCGTGATTAGGATACGCAGACATCCCCGCTGGGTGAGAGGTGGTTGCCTATCTAGACTTCCCTAGTCCAGTGTCTCCGACTTCAGCATTTTGCGGTCGTGGCCGCTACCCTTCTTAGTTGTGACCAGGATGGAGCTTTTGTCCAGGAGGACGAATCCTCGCCACTAGTGACTTCTACCCCTGGGTTGAGCCGGTTTAGGCATTTCCCAGTATGGGCGTGTTTGGGACGGGACCGACCTCTACGACAGAGGTATTGTGACATTCATAGCCTTCAAGATTCACCCCTGGTATGAGCCGGTTTAGGCAAAATTCACCAGTATGGGTGTTTATCAGGCGTTACCGACCTCTAGAACGGAGGTGGCATGACATGTCTAGCCATCGAGTTCCACCCCTGGTGTGTGCCGGTTTAGGCATATTTCACCAGTGTAGGTGTATTTCGGACGTAGGCGGCCTCTAGAGCAGAGGTGCCGTGGTATAGCTCTCGTAGCGATACTACTGGACATACCAGGTTAAACTTCACTTTCCACCACCTTTTCCCATCGGCGCCGCACAGCAACCTTTATTTCCGCATTTACTTCCTTAACCGGGAGGAGCTTCACTCCACGCGCGGCATTTGAAAAGTCAAGCCAGCAGTGACTTAACTTCTGGGACAAGCCGGTTCACGCTCTTTCCACGAGGGTCGGAGCTTGGTAAGCATGTATTAGCTCTAGAATTGCCACAGTTATCCAAGTAGGATCGTGTCATCTAAGGAACCTCGACTGATTTAATGAGCCATTCGCGGTTTCACCGTGAGACAGTGTGAACTTAGACATGCATGGCTTAATCTTTGAGACAAGCATATGACTACTGGCAGGATCAACCAGATAGCTTTCTTCACCGAACCTTTGTCGGATATCTGCCGACAGACCGACGCGGGGCAAGGGAGACAGCGCTCTGCTCAGAGCGGATCCCTTTCGACCCCGGCGGCGTTTCATTTCCTTTAACCGGCGGGGGCAGCTCTCTCTGCTCTAACGAGCGGAGAAGAAAGCCTGGCCACCCACAAACAACACACGTTACATACTGCAGACCCAATACTCTTTGCGAGAGATGGGCCAATTTCGAGACCATCGGTCGACAAAACCGTACTACATCGTTATCACGAACCTGGCTGGCTAGCCGTTTACATGCTTCGCTCGACGGACAAACCACTTGCTTCTGCATCGAAACACCTTAACTCTCGCCGTCCGGGAAGGGAGCGAAAGCCTGTCTCCCCACGCACGGAACTCGAGAGCGCTTTTTCGCCAAAAGAACGGTCGGCCTGCGCAACAGCAACCGCCCGCGCTGTGCAGGTCGGCGCAGCTCTGCGCGGCTGACAGCAATGCAGTAAAAGGCATATGAAAAAAACAAAAAAAAAAAACAAAGGCAAAGGTAGAATTAGTCATGATTTTTAAAAAAGTCTTTTGCTATAATCATGACTCACTTTTTGTTGGAAGGATACAAAACAATAAAGCCCCGGTAAAACAGGATCACAAATCTCCTATCCACATGTTATTGAAAAATGAGAGATGTCAAATCTTACCTTTAGTTCTCCTGATCCAAACAACTGAGCTTTCAGGTTCTGAATCTCATGCCTTGAGTCTTGTAGCTGCAGTTTGTACTTCTCCACCAGTTTTTCAAGCTTTTGCACTCTCAAGCTCTCTGTGTCTCTCTGCTTCTCAATGTCAGCTCGGCCATGAAGTTTCTCTTCAAAGTCTGTCAGCTTCTTTCTCAGTAGGTCAATGTGAAGGTCTTTACTCTCAAGCTGCTCTTTCAGGGCCTTTATCTATGAATATGTCAACGTAGGTCATGCAGTTTTGCTTTTTTTTTTTAAATTCTTAGTTAATTTATCATTAATTTTCAAAGAAACTTTTTTTTCATGGTTAAAACTAAAGCAAAAATACTTTAACTTTAAAGATTATTGTAAATAATAAAAAAAATACAAGATTATAAAATATAAAATTTTACCCTCACTTTTTTCAAAACATTTGTGACCAAACAATGTAAAAGTTGAACTGCTAAAAAATTCAGGCAGTGAAATAATCCTCCTGAAATATTTTGCTCACCTTGCGCTGCAGATTATAAACATGTGTTGACTTGTTGGCAAGTGCATCTGCTTCAAGCTTCATCAACTGTTCGGCACGAGCAACAAGAGCATCCATCGTGAGGTCTAATCCAAGATCAAGGGATATGCGATCCATTTTCATAATTTCACCCAGCTTCTGCAACCCTCTTAGATACTGTTGAAGAAGTAAATTCATTTTGAGAGCAAAACACATTTTACTGGTACATTTCTTCTTATTCAAACATTCTCATATGTCAAGTTGGATATCTGTGAAGAATGTACCAATATGCCTCAGGCTACTGACATTGCCATACACTTTTGTCTAGCTTGGCATTGGTAATGGCCATACATGTCTTATTTGCTTCTCATAATCAGTACAGTCTTGCAGCTGATGTATGGCTGTCATTTTTCCAGAGCTACATATGTACTTATCGGTTGTATCTATCTTATGTTTATTATGCATATGATATCTGAGCACTGGTATATTTCATTATAGAAAAATTAGCCATAAATGCTAAAAATATGTAACTGAAAGACTGCTAAAAGAAAGAAAAATCACATATGGAATCAGGATAATTTTAATTTCATTGTGGAATCTTATTACAAGGGTCATACTGAAAGTCGTGAGCAAAAATGTTTTAAAAATCAGAATTTACAGAGAAAATACAAATGTATCACATTATTCTGCATCCTTTGCACTTCATGTAGAGGTCACATGATGTCACCATCATGTGTCACATGACCATGTGGTGCATAAACAAAATGACGGATGCTGAAGTTTCGTTTCGTCAACATGCTGTTACTGAGCTCCTTGTTAAAGAGGAAATCCCTGCTGTTGAAATTCACCAAAGACTTCAACTTGCTTATGGAGATGTGTGTATGGGTGCTAGCAGTATTAGGAGGTGGGTGAAACATTTCAAAGATGGAAACATGAGCATCCAAGATATGCCTTGCAGCAGTCGCCCTCGAACTGCCTCCACTAAACACAATATGGAAAGGGTTGACGACATCATTAACGAAGATAGACGTGCCACAGTATCTGAAATCACTGTAAATCTTGAAATAGGACACAATGCAGTACAGGAAATGATTGAAACCCTAGGCTATAGAAAAGTTTGTGCCTGCTGGGTCCCATAGGAGAGAACATCCAGAAAGCAGTGTGTCTGTGCCATCGGTCAGCTGGAACGGAATTCTACCAGGAGGGTATTTTCAAACTTGCAGAGCAATGGGGAAAATGTGTGCAGAGAAATGGAGATTATGTAGAAAGGTGAAGAAAAGGATGTAGATTAAGGTGATACATTTATATTTTCTCTATCTATAAATTCTGATTTTTAAAAAATTTTTGCTCACGACTTTCAGTATGACCCTTGTAGATGCAAAAAATCTCTTCTCTGGGTAAGAAATATTCCAAGAAGTATTGTAACTACTTGTTAGTATTATTTCTGCTAGTAAAAAAAAAAGAAGAAAATTTGTTTTCATTTACAAATTCTATATAGTTCAACTACTTAAAAACCACATTGGAAAAATAGTTTCTATAGGAACAGTTTACATAACAACAAGTACACGCAATACATCTATGTATTTATTTTTCACAAAATATCCCATTACTTACTTTTTACTAAAATACAATACTTTCTTTTTTATCTACTATTCTGATTTTACTTACTTTTTCCTTATCAGATTTGAACCCATCTCTGAGACAGTCGCCTGTGGCCAGTTCAGCCTCTGCATCTCTCAACCTTTCACTTAAGTCAAGAGCTTCAACTTCAAATCTCTTTGCCCTCTGAGCCAAGTCTTTATGGATGTTAAACTCCTGGTCCAACTGGTCTGTCAGATGCTTTATACGACTCTCATATCCTTCAACACGCTGTAAAGAATATATATAATATATATTGCTCTGAGTTCTCTTTTAGAGTGAAAAAATGTCATTTGATAAGAATAGCTCATCTCAGCTTATATTTCAAGAAAACATTAACAATATATGACAATCTATTTGTTCAATTATGTAATATGTAACATGACATAAAAAGAACAAACAGAGGAAGTCTACAGAGAGGTTAAAAGAATATCTGTGATCAAAACAGAGGATAGAGATAGAAAGTAAACTTTTCCCAATTGATCAGTTTACTAGGGAATAATCTGACTATCATTTTTAATCTTAACATTTTGAGACTATTTATATCACCTTTAAAAGACATTCACCCATGGAGAAGCAAAACCCATACTTCAAAACATGTGCAACATGAGTGCTCAGCCCATACAGTTTTGGTCTGAGGGAGTGGAACTGAGGCAAAAACCTGGAGAAAACTATGAACTTCACCCTGACACCAGGGCTCCAGATTTAGCATGGTGTAATACTTGAATGCTCTAAACGCTTTAAAAAATACTCCTAATTAAAATGAAGTGATTAAAATCTGGAAAGTGTATCACTGGTTGGTACACGAGAAAATCCTTGGCTGTACCTTATGACACGTTATGTTAGTAAGAAAGTGCAGACATAGAACTTACTGAGAATACTAAGTGACTAATAACCAGTCAAAGCAGGCTTTATCATGAAACATCAAAGGCAAAGAATAAAAGACATTTAGAAAAAACGGAACTGAATGCAGAACAAGAGAATGAAGAGACAGAGATATTTCTGGAGCAGTGTCCCGGTCAGAATGGAACGGAGAACATTAGTAACAACCTGCACTCTGTAAAAGGCTGAAAGTTCGATGATGATAATGGAATAAAATTTCCGTTCCTTAATCAGCATTATTTCACTTCATAAGCATTCACATACAAGGATAGGGTACAAACAAATTAATCTGACGCTCTCACCAAATCAAGCTCCTTCTTGTCAGTGACAAGTCGTCTCACTGTCTCTCTTACACTCTCTTCTGTTGGGATGACTGAAACATTGGTGGTGCTCAGTAAGTTTGCCAGCTGCTCACGGAAAAGTTCAAACTGAGTGCCTGCGGTTTTCACACTGTGTGCTGTCTCTCTGAACTCACGATCAAGGGAGCTAAACCTGCTTTCTCTGAGTTCAAGTTCACCCCTAGTTGCCTCTAATGCCTTTTGGTTTGCTTCTATTCTCTCCTTCAATAGACTCACTTCTCGTTCCAAATCACGACGTGCAGCCACAGCATTATCTCTGTCCTTTTAAATATAATTAATATTCATTATGTTAAATTTTCTAACTTGACTGATTAAAGTTGTAGGATGTATGTAGAAGTTACTTTACATTGGTGAATTTCATGTAACTCCGCTGACAAATGTGAATGTAAAGAATTTGACATGCACGCCCATCTAACACTGCGCCTTTCATCACTCAACTTTCAATTTAACCATTCATTCAATATCAGTTTAGCTCTAGTATTACACATGCATAAAGAAAAATAATAAATATGAAATGAACAATCAACACATATAATCTCACATCCATAAATCAGCAATAATATATAAATAAAATGAACAACAGAGCTATTTTACATTCTCATGCACTAAGTATAGTCAAACTGATTCATGTAACAGAAATGGATTATGTAAGTGATGAAAAAAAAAGCATCCAAATGCTTGAAGGTATATTCTGTATTCAGAAGGTGCCTGATACAAACAAAAGATTTCCAAAATCATGCAGGTGCCACTTCTGCTGTTATCAAACTTTTTCAAATGAAATGCAAAAATCTATTCTAAAATATACTGGATTTTTTTGGGGGGAAGGGGGTTTCTGTGCTTAACGAAGCTCTGGTAGAAACCTTAAGAAACAGCCTGTACAACTTCCTCTAGTACTCACTATTCTTAGTTTCTCAATGTCCACAGTGTATCGTGTAGCCACTTTCTGTTCTCGTCCCATTTCAGAGACCAGTCTCATAATTGTTTCTCTACTGGCTTTTGTCTCCAGCTGGGTCTCATTCAGGTGCTCATTCAGCGTAAGAATCTTCCCCTTCAGTGTAGCATTCTCCTGTATGAGGTCTGTTAACTGTGAAAATTCAATACCAAATGTTGAAACACATTCTTGATCTCTTCTGCACCATAAATAACTGAATCTTAAGCAGCATATGTATGACACATAACACTATAGACTAACTGTACATACATACGTACACACATCTACACACACATGCATGCACGCTCGCACATACACATATACACACATACATGTGTCATGCCAGCATAGCCTTGGCAATCATGTTTCTCCGTCTTGTGCAATCCTTGATGTTTCAGGTCAACTGAAATGTTTTCCTTTACCTGTGACACCTGGTCAGAATGCTGAGATGTCTTTCTCCTGGTCTCACTTCTTCTTTTACCCTTAATTTTAAACTGTCAGTAGAATTAATTAATACATCATCAAATCACTCAGCTACAACTAACAGTACTGTGAAGCCATTTTGGATTCTACCTTTCGGATGACTACTTCAGATGAAGATGGTGAAGCATCAGAGAGTCCCTCTGTGTACAGCAAGCTGCCTAATTGATTCAGGAGATCATTTGAGTGTCTGCCTTCACTTATTAACTTAGATTCCAGCTGTTCTCGTTCATCCAGCTGTCTCCTGTGAGACAAAATAAAATGCTGTTTGCATCACAAGTGATAAAATTTTTCAGCTTGGTACAGTTATATACTCATAATATATTATTGCATTTTACTTTGCAGCTTGTACTATTCTGGTTCCCCTAGGAACAACTGGGTTAAGAACCCACTTATCTTAACTAGTCTTTATGAGACATGGAACATAGATCTGTTTGCTTAAAAACTCTGACCTACTTCTGTAGCCCAGAAACCTGTAGCAATCAACACTAATTGTAATTGCTATTTTTGTAAAATGTCAGGTTGGTGGATGGATGGGGACATGGAGACTGCTGGCGAGAATGAGGAAAATCTGGTGTGAAACTACTGAATCCAGGACGTGACAAGCCTATGGATCTTTACAACAATGGCTATCAGAATGATGTAAACAAAGCAGAGCCAGCAGACTATAGGTGGTGGGGAATGGATATCACTGAGGCACTCATCAGATTCCTCATCCCAAAGTTGAAGTGTCTCTGTGGAACTGTCTCAAAGCTGTCTGGCCAGCCAGTGTTGCACACTGGATCTGACATGGAGAAGGGGGTCAAGTACAGCCACCAGAGGTTGGAAAACAAAGTTTTGATCAGGCCAGCCTACACTACTGTCTTCATGGCAGTTCAAGCAAGACCACAGTCTGCCCTAGCAAGGAAATGTGTTGAAGTCGGAGGTACCCACCCAAAAGGCACCATCGCAAAAATCAGGGTACCACGCATCATTGCCAATGTGCGTACGAAGAAGTAATATTCTGGTTAATTTAAACTCCGCACTGTAATTCCGTAAGCATCTTCTAATTGGTTTGACATAAAGAAATATTTTGCATTTATGGAGCTTTTATCAGAGCATGAGCCAACAAAATAGGAATCAACTATCATGCACAATACAAAATGAAGAAGGAGAAAGTAGATGAAGGAAAAGTCAGGCATTATTAAAGAGACATCTACAAAAAAGCAAACCAAAGAAACAACCCAGACCATACAAAACAAATATATACATTAACAACCTTCCAAACGACCAAACCACTAAAAAAAAAAAGAAAAGGTACAAGGCATTATAACTCAATCAAGAGACAGCTCACCTGGCCCAGATTGAATCTGATACTCACATTTATAACAGGTAATCAAGCATGATATCTGAGAAATAACCAAGGATTTCAATCAAAATGCCAATAAAGGCAAAATATCAGACAACTGGCACATAGTCTCTTCATACCAATCCCAAAAAAAACAAAAAAACACATAACTTCTTATCGCATTATTACCCATCAAAATAATTACAGGAAAATCATGGAAAAGTTCATAGCTAAAAGCATCTCATGGGAACTTGAAAATAAATGCTTACTACCTGAAACTTTGGAAGGATGCCAGCTGGGACAAGAAACAACCACCAACACTGCAATTGCAGCATTTGAAACAGATGAGGCTTTTCAAAGAAAACAGGAAATATTGATGACTCCATTAGATTTAGATGACGCTTACAATCATGTAGACTACTCCATGCTACTAACAATTATGCTTGAAATGAGGTTAGAACATGGATCATCAAATGGACAGCGAATGCACTTTTTTTAACAGAATGGTAGCAGTAAAATGCAGAACATGTACATCCCAACCAGCCCAAATATACCCAGGGTTGCCACACGGGTCTCTACTCTTCCCAGTCTTATTTAACATCTACATGACAGGCCTAGACAAACTACATAAACCATCAACATGCAAACTATTAACTTTTGTGGATGATGTTTTACTATATGCACGTGGCAAAAATAGACAAACTATCATAAATAAAATCCAAAGGCAAATAAACAACATCACCAGGAGGTGCACTGACCACGAAGCATTCATAAACCCGGTGAAAGCAAAAGCCCTTTGTTGCTCTCTGAATAACAGAACAGTCAAAGAAGTTATGCCTGAGATTTCTTATGGAAATATCCCCACTGGAAGAAGTCATAACCTGAACTACCTAGGAATTAACTTGGACAGAATCTTATCATTCACCAAATATATACAAGAAACACCATTTAAGGCAAGGCAGAGACTTGCTGCCATCAGGGGCATAACATATATACAACTTCCCCAGGGCACTCTGTTCACACTAATGAAAGCCTTGGTCCCATCCAGAACAATCTATGGCATGGGGTTTTTAAAGATGTCTAAAACACAAATAACCAAACTTAAATGAGTACAAAATGAGGCGATGAGATTCATTATGGGCTGCACCAAAGACACACCCATGGTGGCAGTGAGATACATACTGAATCTTCCTGATCTACGAACCTGCCACAAATGTGCCCAAGTAAAGGAATACCTAAAAAAATTAGTAATGATAAGTCCACCCACTCCATATTAACCTTCACATGATCAACAGATCAAGAATAAAATGGGGCAAATCCTGGATGGCTGAAGCAGAAGACTCAATATGCATAGTTACTGATCCTCAACAAGTCTCAAACGAACCTACATGCAATGAGACCCATCAAAATCTCACTAAAGTACACATAGACCTTACAAGATAATGTCAAAAATGGACAGAGGAGAAAACACAAGAGGAAATAAATGAACTCATTAACAAACATACAACTCCTGAGGACATGATCAGTTATACAGATGAATGAGTGTGCCGGGGAACTAGAAGCAGTTGGGGTTTTGCAGCATATCAAGGAGGTAAAACACTCAAACTCATGGCTGGGGCTTGAACAAACACCTCCTCAAGTATGTGCATGGAAACAGAAACCACCACATAAATATTAAAATGGGCAGTGACACAGAAAACACACCACATCACCATCATTACCGACTCTCAAAATCTATTATAGAAAGTGGAACAAAAGAAGTGAATAGCTAGAAATAATAAATCCCTCACTAAAAACATCACATGAATATACTTTCCAGGGCATGCTGGAGTTGATGGAAACAAGATAGAAGACTAGCTAATACAAGGGCCAAACCAGAGGGTCTCATCAAAATGGACAAATTAGACCTATACAAATCCATCAAGCAACAAATGAACAAATGCAAAGTAACTTTCTCCAAAGTACCCATCACACATGACTCAGTGCATTACTTGTAACCAATGAATTACATGTAGCCCAAGGGTAGTGGTTGCAAATCTCAACTAAATGTTAGATCACAGGGAACTCGCAATCAACACAACATTGGAGTGTGGAGTCATCCCCTTAAAAACACTGAGGGAAATCCTGATGTCAAAGGCTGAACATGAATGAGCAGGCCCTGAGTGTAATGAAGCTGTTCTCCATGGCCAGCAACAGAACCAGGCTTCTTTTTTCTGCATGATATACTATAAAAAAACTCTCACAGCAGACAATATCAATGATTTGAAATATATAATTGAATATAATGAATATAATAGCAAATAAAGCTGATGTGTAATATCATTAGCATTTATGTATTAAGATGGTTTGCGGGGTAGGGGTATCCCCTATCAAAGGTGAAGTAAGACGCCTTCTTACCTCCGTCAGTCTATAGGACATCCTTGGGCAAAGTGGAGTACCTGTATCCCCCCCCCCGTCCTTCCGATCAGGGTGACGTGAAGCCATAGGAGCAGGTGGTGGATGGAATGGGAGAGCAGCTGACAGATAATGTTGGTTATGGTCACCATTCTATGATGGTAGGCAGATGATCTCAATGTAGGGACAATGGCTATGATCAATGTCTAGTGCAGTCACTGCCCAGAAGGAAAGCAATGGTAAAGCAATGATAAACTATCTTCAGGAAATATACCAAGAAACCCAAGCAGCAATCATGGAAAGTCAAATAGGAGAAAGATCTGGTGGTGAGTCCCCCAGGCCAGATAGATCTAATTTTAACATTGGGGAAGAGTGTGAGGCTGAGGTCAGTACTAGTAATTGTGATGATGGACAAAATCCAGACAGTGTTACCAAGGAAAACTCCTGCATCAAACTAAAAAGAAAATAAGAGTAGGAACATGGAATGTAAGAAGTATGTAAGAGGGAAAGTAACAAATAATAAGTGACGAGATGAAAAGAACGGGGATACACATTTTGGGAATCTGCGAACATCGATGGAAAGGATCAGGACACTTCAAGAGTGAGAATGATAATATCTTTATATACTCTGGTGGAGAAGTAGGAGAAAAGAATAGAGTGGGTTTTTACTTGGACAAATCAACATCAAAAGCATTACTAGGCTAGAATCCAGTAAGTGATAGAATCCTCACAGTCAGACTTAAGGGCATTCCTAGAAATGTAACAATCATCCAGATATATGCACCTACATCAGCAGCAGAAGAAGAGGAAGTAGAAGACTTTTATAACACACTGCAAATGACAATAGAAAGGTACGGAAAAATGATACTGTATTAATAATGGGGGATTTAAATGCAAAGACTGGTACAGAAAGAGCACAAGATGAAGGATATGTTGTAGGGAAATTTAACATATTACATAGAAATGAGGCAGGTGACAATCTAACGGCATTTCACATGGGAAATGAGCTAATGATTGCTAACACACTTTTTAAATAACATCCAAGAAGACTTTACACATGGACATCACCTGATGGAAAACCAAGAATCAAACAGATTACATTTTAGTGCAAAAAAAGGTGGAGATCAAGTATAACATTAGCAAAAACTTTACCAGGTGCTGATTGTGACACGGACCATCAGTTATTAACAGCAGACATGAAGATAAAGATAAAAAAGACAGTTACGGGATCACGACCACTCCGCTTTGATCTTACAAAAATATCAGAACAATAAGGTATAGAAGTAAAGAACCATTTCAAAATCCTGATGGATGTACAGGAGGAGATGACACCAGACGAACTGGCTACGCAGGCAAGAGATATCTTAATAACAACAGCTAACGACATGGTTCCAGTAAAGAAAACACAAAAGAAAGGATGGATTACAGCAGGCACACTAGAACTGATAAAACAACGTGGAGAAATGAAGACGCAATGGAAAGTGATAAACAACAACAAGGAGGAATATAAATCTTTAACAAAAGAAGTACGAAGAAACATCAGAAAAGACAAAAACAATACATACAAGATTGTTGTGAAAGAATAGAAGGACATCAGAAGTGTGGAAGAGATAGCGAAATGTTTAAAGAAATGAAGACATTGACAAGAAATGTCACACCCATGCTAAATGTAATTTGTGACGAGATGGGGAATACCTTGACAGAGACAGAGGAAATTCTAGAAAGATGGAAGGAATATTGCAGAGGAATGTATGAAACAACTGACTGTGAAAGCAGAAATCATCAGTATGAATTATTACTGGAGGAGAAAGAACCCGAATCGACAACAGAAGTTTTATGGGCAATAAATAATCTGAAAAATGGTAAATTACCAGGGTGTGATGAGAAAACAGCTGAACTTATTAAAGCAGGAGGAAAGGAATGTGCAACAATCTATCATGCATTATGTAAAAAGATATGGCATTCAGGTATTTGGCCAAAAGAATGGAAAAGAACTGTATTCATACCACTGCCAAAAAAAGGGTAGCCTGAAATTATGCACAAACTACAGAACTGTTGCCCTGATTAGTCATGCCTGTAAAATTCTGGTAAAAATCATAATGGTTAGACTTCATAAGAAAATAGAAGTCAATATGGTCCAAGCTGGTTTCAGGCAAGGAAGAGGATCACGAGATCATATGTTCAATATAAGATTAATAATAGAGAAATGCAGAGAGATTAAAATGAATTTATATTTAGCCTTTAATAGACTACTCAAAGGCATTTGATTGCGTACAACATCAGAAACTTTGGGAAATAATGGATACATTTGATACAATTAACATCACTGCTGTATCTAGATCAATAAGCAGCAGTAAGAATAAATGGCGAAGCAACAACTCGGTTTGACATAAAACAAGGGGTCCATCAGGGGTGCATATTATCACCTTACTTATTTAACTTGTATACTGAAAATATAATGAGGAATGTTAGAGAAGATGTAGACAAAGAATATTACGATGCCATAACAATTGGAGGTTATGAGATTAGATATGCAGTATTACTGTCCACAAAACAAAAAGGAATGGAAAAACTAATTATGTTAGTCCGTAAGAACAGCGGAGAGCAAAACCTCTATTTTAATGCGAAGAAAACTAAATTGATGACAACTGACAAAACAAACAGGGCAGCTGAAATATGTATCAGTGAGGAAAAACTAGAAGAAGTGGAGAGTTTTGAACATCTTGGATCACTACTAACTAATAATGGAGATGCAATGAGGTTAATTAAAAGGAGGACATCTATCAATCTTCAGAAAGTAAAACAAATAAAGAATCTGTGAAGAGGAACAGACAGAACCACAAAAATAAGATTTTTAAGGGCATGCATCTTTCCCATCGCAACATATGCCTGTGAGACCTGGACACTTAACAAAACAGCTGAGAAACACATAAATGCCTTTTAATGTAAATGCTACAGAAGAGTTCTTCAAATATCACGGACACAAAAAAGAATAAATATATCCATATTACAAGAACTTAACATTAAAGAAGGCTGGCTAGTAAAGAGGATTAAAGAGAGAAATCTTAAATATTTTGGACACATTAATGTCATGATAATCTAGAGAAGACCGTCTTGGAAGGGTACATAATGGGAAAAAGAAAGAGAAGAAGACCAAGGTGAAGATGGCTGCAAGACCTCGTTGATGATCTGCAAATGGATGCATCAGCAGCAGGCCATCTTGCTCACAACCGAGAGGCCTACAGGAGTGCTGTTAGGGAGGCAAAGTTCTGCAAGAGGCATGCAAATGAATGAATATGTATTAAGAACTTATTAATATAAACTTATGTGGTAATTTATTCAGTAGATCTGCAGATAAATTGATTGTTAAATACTAAATCAGAACTTTTTCAGTGGCTGTCCTGTCAGCAATAAGAAAACCAATGTAAGGCACAATGGGAAATAATGGATAGAAATATCTAAATATCTTACCTAAGCCTTTGTTCCAGTTCAAGAATCTTCTCATTCAATTCCCTATTCTCCCTCTGTAATGTGGATATAGTGTACTCTCCCCTGCTTGCCACTGTTTCAAATGAGCCTGCCTTGGACTCAAATTCAGAGAGTTGCTCTCTCAGTGCGGCAACCATACTGGAGAGACGTGCCTCAGAGTCTCTGCTGGAGTCAACAAGATGCTGTAGCTCCTTAATTCTGATGTCTTTTGCCTCCATTTCATTTTGAAGTTCTCGGATCTGTTATGAAGATTCAGACAAACAACTGCTGTGCAATATTTGGTATTTCAACATTAAATCAAAATAATTTCAGTAATGTTATGAAGCTGTCCACAATAAACATGCAACATTTACCAAACCAGCAGATTTTGTTAATTTAATAATGTGTTAAGCACTGCAGAAGTTTTCAGTATGATTTTTGCTTTCTGCGGCATTCTCAAATTACATGGAAAACTCCAGTACATCATCTTTTGAGCATTACTTTCAGGCACAGATAAATTGTATTTAAAATTGACATTGCAGGAATATATAGTAATGAAGGTTTAAAATTAATCATAAATCAAGAAATTTTCACTATCTGTATATATATATATATATATATATATATATATAATATAAATTCTTAAAACTTAGACCTGAATTGATAAACAATAACCATGGAATATTCTTAAAACTGCAGAATACAAACATGCTAAGCACAGAACAGAATTAACTCTTGTGTGTGCTGTGAGTTATTTATAGAAAAAAAAAATTCAGTAATAATGCAAAAGTTGCTAACCTGAACCTGAGCTCTTTCATGTTTGACCTGCAAGGCTGCCAGTTCACTCCTGACTGTGTCCACCGCTGATCTTTCCCCAAGATAGAGACTGTCCAGCTGCATTGATGATATGGAATACATTAACATTCCTGATCACAGCTGTGATAACTGATTAATATCAGAATGATGATTAATAATAATTTCAATAAAGATAACATTATTTTAGCAATGTATATCATTAGGTAGAACTACTATTTTGTGATTGCTATTTTTTTTCACAGTGTTTGACTACAGATATTACAACATAAAGCAAAGACTTCATGATCAATCACCATTTTACTGTCAGACTGACTTTAGGTGTCTGGATTAGATACAAAAATAAGACTCCCCCATTCACTTTTCATTTAAAACTTTCAATGTTAATGTTTGCAAATTCTTGTCTTTGTAAAATTCTAAATTCTGGGAGTAAAGTAACTTTCCTCTGGGCAACATTCACTCCTAAAAATGAGATAATAATCATTCCAATAAAATAACTATTTACTACTTAATTGTCACTTCAGATTTACTTACTCTATAGGAATCTGGTGCCCTAGGAACTTTTGGAGCTGAATCTAAACTGACAAGATGCTGAATAAGAGTTTCCTTTTTCTTCAGTTCTTCACGGACAGCTTTGATCTGATCCTGAAGCTAACCAAATCATTCAGAATACATTTTGTATATTAATAAAACCATGAACTCTGAACTTGGTAACTGTGATCTGATTTAGTACTGATGATTTATATGAATTCATTTGTACCCTTTAAACCCAAGTACAACTTTCTGAGGGCGTTTTTTTTTTTTAAGATAATTTTAAGTCTCATTCCTTTTCTGGAAGGAACACTGTGTTGCTGCTATGGCACCTGCCTGCTTACACATATTCTTGCTAAATTGTGTTTACATTTTTTTATGTTCAAAACCCCTAAAGCTTAAAAATAACTGACTGCATTAGATTTGAAATCTAGGTCCCCCCCCCCCCTCCTAAAAAAAATGTCCTTGAATAGATTTCAGATGAACTTCCCATCAAAGTGAAGAAGCAATTCTCAAGCTCTCACTGCTGGTGATATGATCTTACATTAGCCAGAGCAGAGATGGTGCTAGGATTTTTTGAAGCCAGTACAAGTGTACCCATCTTTCACTTTGCATGAAGTACATTCTGAAATACCAGTTTTCTTAATACAACATTAGGTACTTTATATCTGTTTTTTTTTTTTTCAATGTAAAATTAAACACACTTTACAAACATCAGCAGAAAGTAAGTGTTCATGTGACATTTTTTTTCTTATTTGCAACAAGATTTAATCTTTACAAAATACTCACACACCGAACCAAAGTCAAAGCTGGAGGATTCTCCTGCATGCAGACTGAGCATCCTCAACCTACTGTTCTTTTTTAATCTAGGTTTTTGATAATATAAACTGGTTATAGTAACCAAAATTTTCAGTTTTTCTCCTTTTTTTATTTTTTAATCAGTAATTTACTGGAAATTACCAGTTACTGCAATCACTGACCAAAGTCACCACCATCCATATTCATATCCACTCACATTTGTTTATGTATTTATTTAACCATTTATGCTGTTTCACTGGTCACTTATGGGCTGGGGGTTTGAAATCCGCCTGAAGGAGGCACCCCAGTCACTCAGCTGTAGAAATGGGTACCTGACTTCTTCTGGAGGTACGGAAGGAAAGGCAGCCAGGTGTGATGCTGACCACATCACCCTCTAGTGTGCTGACAGGTCAAGGAAAATATATGAGGGGTGATTGATAAGTTCTCGGCAATAAAGTACAACGGATTATTTGTGGGCAACTTTTTTGGGTTATTTCTCAGCACAGTCCCCTTGCAAGTTTATGCACTTAGTCCAGCAGTCCTGAAGCATATGGATCCCTTCTTTGTAAAAGTCAGCATCTTGTGCCAGTAGAAAGTGGTCTACAGCATGAATGACATCATCATCTGAAGCAAATTTGCGACCACTGAGCTCTTTTTTGAGTTTGGTAAACAGGTAATAGTCCGAAAGAGCCAAATCTGGGGAATAAGGAGGATGTTCAAGAAGCTGGAAGCCGCATTCATGAATGGAAGCCACTGCCACCGTTGACTTGTGAACTGGAGCATTGCCTCGCTGAAAGATGACTCCTCTCATCAATTTCCCTCGATGCTTTTCCTTCAGTTTGACCCACAATTGCTTCACAAGATTAGCTTAATAGGTCCTAGTGACTGTTCTGCCATTTTGAAGACAGTCTACCAATAGCACATTTTCTGAATCTCAAAAGATGGAAGCCATCACTTTGCCTGTAGACAGAAACACCCTTGCTTTCTTTGGAGGTGGGGATCCATGATGTTTCCACTGCTTTGACTGTTCTTTGGTTTCTGCTTGAAAATGATGAACTCAAGTCTCATCCATAGTTACAAATTGCTGAAGAAACTTTTAAGGATCTGCAGAAAAATGGCCAAGGTTGTCTCTTGACATGTTGAGATGCTGTCGTATGTGATCAGCTCCAAGAAGTTTCGGGACCCATCGAGCAGAGACCTTTGTCATTTGAAGATTATTGTGAATAATGGCATGAACATGTTCCTGGGAGATGCCCAACTCAGTAGCAATGTACCGCTCAGTTAGCTGTCGATCCTCCATTATCATGTCATGGATTCTGCCAGTGGTTTCATCGGTGGTTACCATTCTTGGTCTTCCTGGACAGGGATCATCTTCAAGGCTTTCCCTTTCATGTTTGAATTGAGCTGCCAATTTCTTCACTGTGCTTGTAAGAAGGGGCACTCTCCCCTAAAGCCTCCACCATATTCCTCATGGATCTCCTTTGATGATAAGCCCTTGAAGCAGAGTTAGCGAATGACTGCTCGATGAAAAATTTTATCCATTTTCTCAATTTCTGCCACCCCTTACCACTTTAGTAGCCTGTAAAAAAAATTAGTTGCGGTTAATTTCTTGAAACTTAGTGTTTAATCTTACATTAACCTGATCTACAAATGCACCTAATATCAACTGTGTGTTTCAAGTATTTGTACCTTATACCGAGAACTTATCAATCACCCCTCGTAAGTACTAACACCATATCCCCTATGTGCCTCCAAGGCATAACAGATTTTTACCTATTTATGCCATTTAAACAGTTCTATATGGCACATTTACATATAACAGTAATATATGATACTTGACTTATGATGGTTTCAGCAGAATGAATCTTGGTCATAAATCAAGGACTATCTGTATTTTCTTCTTTGACAGCGGAGAAAGAAAAAAAAAAAAAAAACAGAAGTTTTCCTCAAGCACTTTTAATCTGTATCCTGCAACTTTCTCTATGATGATGACCATCACACTGTGATTATAAATTCACTAATTTTATGGCTAAACAGCATTTTCAAAGATTATGATTTCAACTTTAAACAATGGCAGAGTTTCACGAGCCGTTTCATTTTTCTGATCCGGCAGCCATTTGAGTTTATGCTCTTTATCTCAAAGCGATAGCAAAGTATCTGTAGGTCTTCTAGTCTGTACATAATGTGTTTCAATATCTGGGTGTTCAAGCAAGTACTCCAGTCATAAGTCTCTAAGTGTTGCATATTCTAGGTAATGGTGTGTGACTGCTTCTTTGTTATCATAACACAGTGGCCATTTTGGCACTTCATGAGCTGTATCCATTGTATGTATGAGATCTTGAGTATGTGCCTTGGTCTTAGTTGATATTGATTGAGTTAATTTATTCACAAATTTATAACAGTTCGTAACAGTTTTAAAATGTCTTCTGAAAAAAGTAACATATAGAAAATATGAGAAAAGAAAACAATAACTTAATACTACTTTTTAGGAGAAAGGTCAGCTCACCAGAGCAACCTAATGATAACGGCAGCAGATGAGTGGACAACTTCAGTGACAGACGGGGAGAAAGAACAGTGTTCTGTCATGACAAGAGTCAAAGCTAACAGGAGGTCTATATCAACAATCATCTAACATAGCATATGGAACATGATAATGTTTACATGTGATGATTTTCTTGTGCTAGGCAAAACAAGTGAACTTTATTTAATCTAATCAATCAGCCATTAAAATAGATGATAGTCTCATGTCTCAGAAAATGGATGATTAAAAAAAACACATCATATGTATTTTCAAAAACTACCAGACTGCTGTATATACATATAAAACTGTGGAAAACGTCAAAACTACGTGATAAGTGTCTCACAATTTAGTAAATATGAAAGCTGTTGCTAAGTAACACAATAAAACATTTCACGAAACACAACCTGTAGAAATTGCATTCTAAACAGTAAGACATCCTTGCTTCTCATGTGACTTTAAATATACTAAATTAAAGAGTTCTTACATCAATGATCTGTCTTCGGTTATCGCTGGCATCATATTTGCTGTCGTACTTAAGAATTCCTACAGGTGTTGATCTCCCGCCGGTTCCAGTTTCCCGGAGTTTGTACCACTGAAGTTCTTCCTCTAAAGCCTTTATCTTTCTCGCAGAAGTAATGGAAGGTAGTCCGCTTGTGCTTCTTCCTAAGTCGATATAACTCATTTTTTTGTCTTTTTAAAAACAAAATTGTGGTATGAGAATGTTAAGGCAATGGGCTCTAGCGTTCAGAGCCAGCAGCTGTACCAAATATTTTTCTTAGTTCCAGCTTCGCATAGCAACGATAACAACCACAACAGCGCGTTACTTAGCGAGAAGTCGCGAGATTCATCATCCTGTGCCATCTCCTCCGTGGGATTGTGTACATCTTTCATCGATCACTGTTCTTCTCTTAGTACATAACTCCAGAGTGATTCTTGGTGGTCTCTTGTTATCCAGCCACTTTTATCGTGTGTCATCCTGCTGCTCTTTTCCTTTTTAAATGTATCCAGTTTGTGTGTGTGTGTGTGTCTGTGTACATGAGCAGAATGTTTCATATTATCTGGTAACTACGTTTTTCGATATTTGTCTTTACAGTTTCAATTTGTCTAGTACTTAGTTGTTTCCTGGCCATGAGATATGTCAATTTCTTCTATGCATACACAACTAAAGAAAATCAGTTTTCTTGTTTATCGCTCAAGCTTTTAAACAAAAGGCAGGTAAGGTGTATTGCATATATACAGCATGTGACAACTGTGAAAAAGAAGACCAAGGCGAAGATGGCTGCAAGACATCGTTGACAATCTGCACATGGATGCATCAGAAGCAGGGTATTTTGCTTACAACCGAGAGGCCTACAGGAGAGATGTCAGGGAGGCAAAGTTCCGTAAAGTATATGCAAATGACTGACTGACAACTGTGAACTTCATTTTCTCCTCTATTGCTTTTAAGGATCCCCCTAACACCACCACCACCACCACCAGTCGACGGATGCACTAATTTAGCCAGTCCTAGCTTCGATTAATTTCCATTTCACATTTCCAGTAATCCCTTTACCACTTGTATCAAAGTTCATACTTGTCACAGGTGTACGAGATCCCGCGAGATTAAAGGGACGTTACTCCTGTCCAAGACTGGGTGACCTTGATGTCTTCGTTAATTTACGAGAACTGATTTCGACGGTTGAGAGACTTGAAACATGTTTTATAAGTTTAACAGGCTCGCACAGACTTTAGTTTCAGCGACACAAGATGTTGCAATAGGACGTCTCGTAACGCCTCAGGTAATTATTTCTATTTGTTTCCCCAATTCTGAGTAGTTAAATAAACCCGGAATGGACAGACTATTTTTTTTTCCTGACTGTAGACCCCTTTTCCAGCCAGAGAACAGCTGTGGACCCATTTTCCAGCCAGAGAACAGCTGTGGACCCATTTTCCAGCCAGAGAACAGCTGTGGACCCATTTTCCAGCCAGAGAACAGCTGTGGACCCATTTTCCAGCCAGAGAACAGCTGTGGACCCCTTTTGCAGTCAGAGAACAGCTGTGGACCCCTTTTGCAGTCAGAGAACAGCTGTGGACCCCTTTTGCAGTCAGAGAACATATGTGGACCCCTTTTGCAGTCAGAGAACATATGTGAACCCCGTTTCCAGCCAGAGAACATATGTGGACCCATTTTCCAGCCAGAGAACAGCTGTGGACCCCTTTTGCAGTCAGAGAACAGCTGTGGACCCCTTTTGCAGCCAGAGAACATACGTGGACCCCTTTTCCAGCCAGAGAACATACGTGGACCCATTTTCCAGCCAGAGAACAGCTGTGGGCCCCTTTTGCAGTCAGAGAACATATGTGGACCCCTTTTCCAGCCAGAGAACATATGTGGACCCCTTTTGCAGTCAGAGAACAGCTGTGGATCCCTTTTTCCAGCCAGAGAACAGCTGTGGACCCGGCATTAAAAATAAATCAGTAAATAGAACCCAGATGATACTAATATTTTATTAATCAAATTAATCCATTTGCTGGTCTGTGAACCCTCGAAAACCCCATGGTTAAGAAAGTAAGACTATTATCATTTATCAGTCACGTTCAGACTATTAGATGCTTTATTTTAAATGAACACATTTGAAAGTTTTAACACAATTTTCTTTTTTTAATTGAACCATGTGGATACAGAGACGTAAGAGACAAAACTAGGAACAGGGCATGCATGAAAAATTTGGGGGACTCGTAAACTTCTACTGATGATAAGATTCATGGAGGCGACCCGTCTCATTGTCCAAGAGGCTGAGCACATGAAACCAGATGAGGAAGATGAAATGTGCTAGAAATATTTTATAATAGTGTAATCGCTCAGTGTGTATGCCCTGAGTGGAAGAATGATGGTTCTTTCTAACTTCAGATTAATGACTACCAATTTAGATAATAAAATTTCATTATGAATAGGTTGATGAAATAATCTTAGACAAGCAGCCTGCAAATAGAGAGAGAGGAGGGGGGGGGGGGGAAGAGTTCTTTTTTTTCCTCAGGTAAAATGAAAATAGTTACTTTTTTCCATTCCAGATTCATTTTGCCATATAAGAGTCTCAGAATTTTCTCATCAAGTGCTGTGCTGGGAAATGGTTGTCATGTTTCTCCCCAGATATCAGCCCAGGATATTTTATACCATCTCATTTGGTGACTTTATTGTGCCATCACATTAGGCTGTTCATGATTTTTTTTTTTCTTGGTCTTCCTCTGCCTTTCTTCCCATATATCTTTCCTGTTGTTATGGTCATTTCAAGCTCTCCCCTTCACATTAAATGTTAAATAAATTGCAATTATTGTTTACTTATGGATTTAATTGGATTCCTTTCTTCATTTTCTTTTGATAGACATTCCCTGTTTGTCATTTTAGCTGTCCATTGTCCTCATAATGTTCTTCTAAGGAACCTTAGCTTTGTTGTCTCTTTGCATCAGTCTGTTCAGTGTCAGTGACTTGCCTCCATAGAGGAAGATAGGCTCAGTGTAGCTGTTTAGCACTCTGAGATTTTTGCTGTCATTATTTATATTCTCTTTTTAATGATTTCATCATGTTTTACTTTATCAGATGCTTTAGCATAGTCAGCAAAGCATACAAAGAAGTCTTTAGTTCTCAAGTTCTTTCTACCAAGAGTTGTTAGTGCAAATATGGCATTGTGTGTTGCTTTTCCTACTACATATCTAGATGGCTTATCTCCTATTTCTATCATTATTATGTGTCTAGTTCTTCTCATAATTCTCAATAGTAGTTGTGTGATATGGCATGAAAGACTTAATTGTTCTGAAGTTTCACACTCTGTGGCCTCTGGCTTCTTAGGCAAAGCTCTGAAGGTAAATTTTAATAGTTATCTCTGTAAGCTTAAACTTAAATATTTATTTACCACCGTAAATTCAGTTCTCATTAATACTACATGCTACAAACCAGAACTAGTATTAGAGCTATGGAAGCCGATAAGACCACCAGAAATGGCAGTGCTATAAGACTTTACAAACTAAAACAGATCAGGATTGTATCCTGCTTTTGGACAGTTGTTCTAGTATCAGGTTGATATGTTACTAAACCAGGTCTATCAGACATCAGTGAATTTATTTAAGCTCTACAACCATATGAGAAGTAAGAGAGCCATTACAGACCATTACCCATCCAGTCTGATGCTCTTTGTTGTGAGATCCTGCCCATGGCAACAAGTGTAATTTTTTTTGTAATTCAAAGCCTCAGTGGGGTGGGGCAGTGTTGGTCCCAGTTTGCTGTATAGTTTTAGTAATAAAGGCCAGATATGTCAAATATGTGACCTAGAAGCATATGGCAGCTGGTGAAGCAGAGTAGCAAACATAGTTGGGCAATACAGCCAGTAGGTAGACAAGAAAATAATGCAGAATCATGTGAATCTGTTTGGACTACAGCAGGCACTCATTCCATGTAAACATTGATATCACAGAGTTACAGAATAATCTGAAACTTTTGCAAAGTGTAAAGCCTTCCTTACATTCACACACATTTAACCCTGGTGGCTGGAACTGGGGTGAAGCAGACGTGGGAATGTCCCGACTGCGCTGAAACAAACTCTTGAGATCAGTTAGTCAGACATGTTTGGATTTGTGCTGAATAAACAAAAAAATGACCAGGCTTTTATTTTTTTCTTTTCCTCAGGCATTTACGGCAACCTCGAGTGAAGCACCTCGAATTCATTATGAATACAAACCACTCCACGGTCCTGAAAGACCCTCCCCTCGCCATGTTTCATCTAGCTCCCACCCACTTCCTGAGCAGGGCAGGTACGAGGTGCCAAACACCACTGGATACCGAAAACTAATGGAAAAGCAGACCTTATTTTCGGTTTGTTTACTTTGTCTCACGTTATGCTTTTGTTTGTTCAGATTGTTTATGGTGCGATAGAATCAGCCTGTTGGATATTTTTCAACTCATGGCACACTGAACAATGCAAGAAGTTGATTTAAAAGTGATATTTTGTCATTTAGAACCAAGTAAAAACATTTCTTTTTCCCAATCTTCTGTGGCATGACTGCAGACACTTCAAGGCACACCAGTTTCTGATTGCTCTGATATAGAATATGTCTTACGAGACTGGCCAGGAGGTGAAGGCACTGTCTGATTTGGCTGTCAGCAACCCATAGCTAGCCTGCTGGTGTCAGAGCTGGCAAACCATAAATAACAGAGATCTTGTTCCACCTCTCTGTTGGTATCTCCCAGTAAAGGTCTAGCCTCAATAACAAGGCAGGGATTGTCATAGTCTGCTTAAGAAGCAGTGCACACCCTCTACTAAAAAAATAACACCATAACCTGCTGACATGATGCGATGCTCCAGCATCCTCACTATATCGGCTGCAAAGAACACCAGCTCACATTTCCAAGGAGATAGAAGCCTGCCAAACCCATGGCAGATCTGTGTTGGTAGATTTCACTACAGGGATGCCAAACCCATGGCAGATCTGTGTTGGTAGATTTCACTACAGGGATGCCAAACCCATGGCAGATCTGTGTTGGTAGATTTCACTAAAGGGATGCCAAACCCAGGCAGATCTGTGTTGGTAGATTTCACTAAAGGGATGCCAAACCCATGGCAGATCTGTGTTGGTAGATTTCACTAAAGGGATGCCAAACCCAGGCAGATCTGTGTTGGTAGATTTCACTAAAGGGATGCCAAACCCAGGCAGATCTGTGTTGGTAGATTTCACTAAAGGGATGCCAAACCCAGGCAGATCTGTGTTGGTAGATTTCACTAAAGGGATGCCAAACCCAGGCAGATCTGTGTTGGTAGATTTCACTAAAGGGATGCCAAACCCAGGCAGATCTGTGTTGGTAGATTTCAGTACAGGGATGCCAAACCCATGGCAGATCTGTGTTGGTAGATTTCAGTACAGGGATGCCAAACCTATGCAGATCTTTGTTGGTAGATTTCAGTACAGGGATGCCAAACCCAGGCAGATCTGTGTTGGTAGATTTCAGTACAGGGATGCCAAACCTATGCAGATCTTTGTTGGTAGATTTCACTAAAAGGATGCTAAATCCATGCAGATCTGTGTTGGTTGATTTCACTACAGGGATGTTAAACCCATGCAGATCTGTGTTGATAGATTTCACTAAAGGGATGCCAAACCCAGGCAGATCTGTGTTGGTAGATTTCACTATAAGGAATGCACCTGACACGCTGTGTTGCTGCAGCAGGGGCAGTGAGACAACTTGGGTCAGGAGTTGAGGATTTTAACATGACCAGACATCTGAAAAATGAAGCAGGCCAATATATCAGTAATCCAAGATGTGCCAGTGACACTGAAAATGCTGTTCAGAAGCCTGGCAGACAGCTTTTCTGAGAGTGCCCCATGACATGATTACAGCCAAAGCAATCATCATCTGTTGCCACTATGATCTTCATTGACTAGAGGTGCAAACCGCTGCTTTGTATATTAGTTTGGTCATCTACTGTTGTTCTAATATTTGAAGATATTGTACCAGTATTTGTAAATATTGTTTTTTTTTTTTCCAGGCTGAAGATGGCAAGCTTGTGTGGCAAAAACTTCCGAAAGACCGACTTCTGTATTATGGGGTAACTGGGCTGACAACTGTGGCCTTCTTCTACACTGTCTATGGGCTCTTTTTATTAGCGTCACCTCCAGGGAATTAGTTACCATTGATAACTTGTTTGGTGGTAAACATTATGGCTGTTAGCAGTTGCATGAGTCAACAATAGTTTTGTATGTTTTTTATCTCAAAACAGATTAGAAGTGTTTTGTGATGCTCCGTTTTGGATATAGTAGGTTTAGTTATGAATTTACTGAACACAAAAACTGGGTACAGAAATAAATACAATCATGCATGTTAATTTTGACAAATTCCATTAAGAATTATGTATTTAGAAATAAAAACTTGGCATGGCCTTAGAAATAACAAATTGGTCATTTTTCAGGCTTTGAGTTATTTGAAATTCACTATGGAAGTTTGTAAATATCATGTGGCTTCTTAATTTCTAGCCCGTCACCTCCCCCCCCCCCCCCACACAGAGAATCTTTTGTTTTGATTTTTTCAGTATACTGAAGATGAATGTTTGACAGATACGTTGATTAAAATATGAGTCATTTTTTTCTGTCTTGGATGTTTTCACGATTTGTTTTGTATGTAAATGTGGCAAAAACCACATAGTTTCTTATATGATCTTGCATTAACTACAAACTTAGATGTTTCTTTAACCAATGTCATGGTGAAAAAATGTTTTTGAAAAAGATGGCTTGTTTGGATGCAGGACATGCTGCTGTGGTTATCCTTACTATTTTATAATGCCATTTTAAGAAGCAGACTTCTTGGCAAGTTCCACCACCACATAAAAGAAAAATGTGTTGATTCTTAGCCTGTTGTCTAGGCTGGAGTATCATGTGTGTGTGTTGGTGAGGGGGAAGGGTCTCAAGTAGAAGAATGTAGCACTCTAGGTCATGACATGTGAAGAGAATATGGCAGTGAAATGTTCAATAAATTTAATGCACAGAAAGACAAAAGGTCGATAATGCCAAAATTTTCAAGCAGTTCATGAGAAGAGAAATATAAAAACGAATTCTGTATTATATATTTTTAGCACAGTCTAAATTCTCTTTTTTTTTTTTCCCATCTTAAACAGTACTCTACTAAATTACTTGTAACAGATACATAATTAACAACACAGCTATGGTGTAATAACACTTAATTAAAAAAAAAAATTGGAGGAAACATTAACAAAAGTTCTAAATAACAGTGATGACTTTCAAATTGCAGATATGGAAAATATTGTTAAGTAGAAATTTACAATCAAAGATTTTTCTATCATTAGAAAAGTAACAGTTTTCAAAAAAAAAAAAAGGGGGTGATCAAGCTGTGAAACATTTCCAGTTTAGTATTTATAATGCATATCTGTGAGTCTCAGATATGTTACAGAGCACACATTTTGAAGTTTCTTGTGTTTAAGGCACCAAACCTGTTGAACCAGGCACCCCAAGTTCAAGTCCTACAATCATCAGGGATCTAAGCACAAACTTATGATTCTCACAGTGCTATTGTGTCACACAAGACAAGACACCATTAGCCGCCAGAGTATGAATGAAGATAAATGGACACTAAAAACATAAACCAGTCTCATGTAATTTATAGTACACCTAACAATGAGTAATGAGTGGCTTAAGTGGCACAGAGGTTAGTATGCTTGTCTCTCATGTAGAAGCCTAGTTCATATCCAGCCTGACATCTGTAGAAATGGGTAACTGGCCATATGTGATATGGACAAGCTCACCTTCTACTGTGTCATCAAGTCAAGGAAAATGTGGACAAATCAATTTATCCAGTGAGATTCCATGACAGACATGATAAGATTATGTTACGAGTAAATGTTTTTTTTCTTTTTTTTTTAAAAAGGCATTTTTGTTTAAACCTTAATCTCTTTTGCTGCAACAAAATACTACTGAAGAGGGAAGCTAACAGACTCTGCATTTCTCTAGGATCCAATCAGTTGTCATACATCACTGTAAGCTAGACATAGACCTTGGTCATTGTGTTGCAGTCTCCCTACATGCAGTAAAATGGATGTACCGACACATTCTAAAACATTGCACATCATGTCTCTTGTGGAACTTTGCCTCCCTAACAGCTTGGACATGATTGCACATCATGTCCAACAACTGTGCATTGTTATTTACCAACAGTAACTAGCTGAAATATATATCGATGAGAAAAAACTGGAAGAGGTGGAGAGTTTTGAATATCTTGAATCTTTACTAACAAATAAAGGAGATACAATGAAGGAAATTAAAAGGAGGACATCTATCACTCTTCAAAATATAAAACTAAATAAGCTGTGGAGAGGGACAGACAGAACTACAAAAATAAGATTTTTAAAGGTATGCATCTTTCCCATCGCAACATATGCCTGTGAGACCTGGACACTTAACAAAACAGCTGAGAAACACATAAATGCCTCTGAATGTAAATGGCTACAGAAGAGTCCTTCAAATATCATGGACACAAAAAAAAGAACAAATATATCCATACTACAAGAACTTAATATTGAAGAAGGTTGGCTAGTAAGGAAGATTAAACAGAGAAAACTTAAAATACTTTGGATGTATTAAACGTCATGATAATTTAGAGAAGACAGTCTTGGAAGGGTACATAATAGGAAAAAGAAAAGACAGGAAGACCAAGGTGAAGATGGCGGTAAGACACTGTTGATGATCTGCGAATGGATGCATCAGCAGCAGGGCGTCTTGCTTACAACAGAGAGTCCTATAGGAGAGCTGTCAGGGAGGCAAAGTTCCACAAGAGACATGCAAATGACTGTCTGACTGAACTAACAGAATAGTTACACAGACTACCACGTGCTGGATACTAGGAAAGCTCACTTCAAACATAAATCTTCTGAAACCATCTTTAAATGCTAATACAAAGGAACATTTCTGCTGTGTTATCTTATGCATCTGACATAACCATCTTGTAGAAAGACACAGTGGCTACTCTCAAGGTAGCATCTCAAAGTTTTAAGCAGTTGCTGCTCAGCTATTACAACCAAAGAGCTGATTATCTGACCCAACATATCTTGTAAATTGTATGAAATCTGTATATCATAAAATGTATATATATCAGATTTAAAGGGCAGTGAAGCATGTTTAATATGAAAATACTGAATATATCATAAATAAATAACTTTCAATTTATCCATAAGTAAAACTCAAAAATATTTTATAACAAGCATATTTACTTAATAAACCATTTTCATACCTTGGCAGCTACATAGACAAGGATGGTGACACCAGAATTGCAAAAGCAGCACTGACCTTCAAGAATCTTGAGAACATATGGCATTTAAAAGTTATAAGCACAAAAACCAAGTTAAGATTATTCAATTCAAATGTAATATCCATCCTCATTTATGCATGTGAAAGCTGGAAAACTAAAGAAATAGACAAGAAATTAGACTCTGAAAAAACAAATGCCGAAGGAAAATACTCTGGAATGAATTCAAGAATAAGGCAGAGATAAGACAGATGAGCAAACAGCAACCTGTCTCAAGGGTGATCAGAAAAAGATGGACATATGTCGGTCATGTGATGAGAAGAAACAGTCAGAGAATCCCAAAATAAGCTATCAAGTGGAACCCAACAGGCGAAGAAAAAGAGGTCAACTATGTGAAACTCTAAAGGGGACATTAGTAAGAGAGGCCAGTTTTGTGAGCGTAACATCCCTTGATGAGGTTGAAAAGCTCACCGAAAACAGGAAAACTTGGCAAACTAGCATGCGAGCCCTATGTGATGTTTAATGCTACAGGAAGGATGTAAGAAGACATTTACTTAATATGAATTGCAGTCAAAATTACTTCTGATCCTAACCTAGGTAAATAATATCAAAATATATTACTACATTCATAGTAAATGCTCATGGTATAAATGCAATATTATTTCTGCAGATCAACATAATGTCATCACTGTGAGTCAACAAAAACTGCAATTTTTTTGTTGTTTGTTTAGGTCAATCACCATATATAACACAAACTTCACACAGATAACTCGTTCTTTTATTTTAATCATTCACCACAGAGAACACAAATAACTCTCTTTTACTTTAGTCATTCACCACAGGTAATATAACTTAATGGAACTGCCTGGCATCACTGTGGGACTTCCAGACATCAGAGAACACAATGTGAATGACGAATTATGTTACCACTGTCAGTGTCAACAGCACTGCTTCAGACAAATGAAGAACTTTATCGCTGTTAATCACCACATGGTGGCCATCCTTGCAAACACTACACAGCTGGCTTTCATTATCACAGTGGCTATGAAACATAACCCAAGCAGTAGATAAAAAAAAAAACAGTCATCAGTGCTTTCTAAAACCTTTCAAAATGGGATAAATATTTTCGAATGCTTCATAAATTTCTGACCTCACTTTGGCTCCTGCAAGATGGAAAGAAAAACCAAAACAACTAAGATAATTTGATGGTTTACTGTTATAATCAGTGTTTCTCAACCTTCTCATGATATCTCACTCTTTTTTGCAATAAAATCTTCTCTACAGTCTTTCATTCATCCCATTACTACAGAAAAATGCTACTTTTATATATTATGCAACTGCTGCATAACCCCTAGATGATATACTGGCTCCCACTGAGAAACCCTGGAGAAAGAAAGTGTCCAGAATGCATACAGATAGAGATCTTACAGTTCCACACAAAACATTAATCCATTCCATCCTTCAGGGCCTAAAGGCAGGACCAAGCTGAATGAGAATGGTTGGCAACCCATAGCTTGGAGTTAACCACAGCTGGCCAAGACACTATTCTGCCTTCAAGTGGTGCCCCTAATAACAAACTATAGAATATAGTGTGGCCAAGTGAAAGGGATCAAAATGGAAAATCAAATCCAGTCCTAAATATATGCCATACTGAAGTCAGATGTGCTGAAAGGTGCAGATATCACAGCCTAGCTGCAAACCATGACACAAAGCTAACAAAAGCTTTTTTGAGGATGAAGACAACCTGATATTCCAGACATTATATGTAAAATCTTTTAACTGTTATCAATAGTCTCAGATTGTGACACATTGGTAGACATTACTACATGCTACTTACAAAATACTAAAAATAAAACCATTATCTATAAAATGATAACTACAAAACTGCAAATTCCTGTCTCAGCTGAACTCACCTGTCAACACAACTTTCCCAGAGACAAAAATGAGAAGAACAATCCTAGGCTTGACCATGCGGTAAATGAGTCCAGGAAACAGCTCTGGTTCGTAGCTGAAACATCACACAATTACGTGCTCTTATAAGTAAAAAAAAAAACTGGTATTCCACATGATTAAAAGTAGTCCATAACAAAGTCATGGATAGCCTTGTAGCACACGAGTGATATGGTGTTAATAAACTCATTTTTTTCACCCATCAGCACATTGCACATTCGAGATGTGACCTGTTATATTTGATTGCCTTTCCTTCCCTGGATCTAGAAACTAGATACTGATTTCTACAACTGAGCTGACTGGGTGCCTCTGAGATCAAACTGCCAACCTTCGCCATGAGAGACAAATGTACTAATCACTCTGTTTAACTTTAAGTGCCTATGCCCATGCTAAAAACATTTAAATTCCCTGTATACAGTATATATAGTGACATGATGTAAACTGTTCATTATGCTACCACAAAGGGACAAAGCCTTTTACAACCAAGCCAGTAATGACGGCTGGAACCTATCATTCAACTTTCTTGCATCAGTCAACATCTGATCTTAATCCATTGGACTTGAACTGGACAAGTAGCTCATTACTGAAACTTGATTGAAGTCTCAGGCCCAGTTCAAGGATATGGCTCTCTGCAAACTCCAACACTGCAATGTAGCACGATAATCTTTGTCCAATTAACTAATCTGAGCATAGCAGAGCCATGTTTTAGGCAGTTCTGCAAGAATCTAGGACAGGATCTTGACCAGCTTTTGAATTCTGCTCACACCAGTCGTGCTGTTTCATACACACAGCTATCTTGGCTCTCAAATGACTATGAATTGAAACACTTTCTTGTACATGAAAACCTCTTTCTCTTTAGTCCCACTGTTTATCTGATCACCTTCTAACCTGTCTCTCCAAGCTCTGCTAAATCTTCCCTAGATTACTGCACATGATCTCAGGGTCTTGAAATCCTTCAGTTTCATAAACAACAATTCATAAGACTGAATTCACAGCTTTTACTAAAGATTCTGAAAGTGTGATTTATACAAAAGCACCAGCCCTTAAGAATCAGATAACCAGCCTGTTAATTTTAGAACATTTTATCTAAATTAAGTTATTCATATGTGCCAAGTACTGTCTTTCAGGCATAATCTCACTGTCTTACCAGCAAAAAATTAAAAGAAAAAACAATATTCTTCTGATTCAGTTGGATACAGTACAGAAAATGTGCAAAGTTTTCTAACTTAACTCTTCCCGTGCCTAAGGACTAAAATTGGTCACTTCCAGTATGTGTGTTCTGTGCCGTGTGACTATTTTTTTTATACTCATTTTGTTTCTACAAAAATGATGTAACTTTTTAATTGTACATGTTTTATTTGCGCATGTCCAGTGACCCCTTTCATCATGATGGAAGAGTGCTTAGTTAGAGCGATGTCGAGCATGAAAAATGAAGTTGTTGATCAAGAAATTTCAATTTTTGGTGATGTAGATAGGGGGTATGGACATGCCTTGTGACCAGATCACTGTTCTTGAATGTATCCCAAGTAGATCTAGACATATTAGATAACTAGAGAAGTAGTTAGAAGGTTATTTCAGACATTATTTTATTGAGAATGCAACACAGAATCATAATACAGCATCGACAGGTAGATCTAGGCATCTCGGATGATAAGTACTCCTCATGTAGACCTAGCCGATGGTAAGTAGAACGCAATTATTGTCTAAAAACATCACATTACTTCTTTTTTCCTAAAAAAACTCTGCATTTATGAAATCTTCATACAGTTTTAGTTATTTTGAAACATAATAAGTACACTTATGGAAATACTGTATTTCATTCACTTTTACTAATATACCCCTATACATATTAAGACCCGCGCTTTTAATCTGGCACCCAACTGAACATCAGCGTTTCTTCCTGTGGCACGTGAAGAGTTAATTAGTTTGTGACAAAATGGGAGACTTTTCAGAGTAAATGGATGACGGTGCAGCAGTGATATATATATCAATCATTTGCATGTCCCTTGTGGAACTTTCCTCCCTAACAGTTCTCCTGTAGGCCTCTCGGTAGTAAATAAGATGTCCTGCTGCTGATGCATCCATTTGCAGATTATCAACGATGTCTTGCAGCCGTCTTTGCCTTGGTCTTCCTCTCTTTCTTTTTCCTATTATGCATCGTTCCAAGATGGAAAAAATCTCATGATGTTTAATATGTCCAAAATATTTAAGTTTTCTCTGTTTAATCCTCTTTACTAGCCAACCTTCCTCAATATTAAGTTCTTGTAGTATGGATATATTTGTTCTTTTTTTGTGCCCATCATATATATGTATATATATGTATGTATATGTGTGTGTGTGTGAGAGAGGGAGAAAGAGAAAGAGTAGTGGAATGGAACAAAGTTTAATAAAAACACTCTGACACTGATGCAGTTGAATTAACTGTACCTGGAGAAGGAACTATGTGTCAGGACAAGACCCTCCAGTCTTATTGGAAATCTTACATCACAGCTCCCTACCATATTTTGAATCTTGAAGTCCAAAAATTTGGCCTGTTAAAAATTTTGGCAAAATTACCATAACAGATTATACAACCAAACTTCATTTTCACAAACATAACAGATTAAACATGTTTATATGTCACCCTCTGCAATACATTCTCAGTTAGCAGAAAATATATATTCATCCAGTTTTAAATTGTACCTGCTGATTACATATATGTACACATGATAAATAAGACGAGTTTGGTAGACATTTACCTGCTGAGACCACAGGTATAGCTCTATTTAGCTCAGGACTTTCATGTGAATAACATATTTTGCCATAATGCACCTACAGCTGTATTCACTCTGATGTGCCTCTCCTTTTGGGCAAATATTTCTCCACTTGTAGAGGATTTTCTCCCTGTTTTTACAGTGATACTCCTAGGAATGCATAGGAGCTAGATTAGGCTTCATGGTACGATGGGGAAACAACAAAGACTTGTGTATAACAAAGTATGGGGAGGCAATATATGTGGACTGCTGATCCTGCCTATTCAATTCCCCTACTTCCCTGGACCTAGGTTACAGTCCTTTCTTTTCACCCTCTGAAGCAGCAGTCACACTGCTATTGTGTCACTCATTTTTTAAAATGCAAAGCAACAGTTTTATATTATATCATTGTTAAGAGAGAAGCCAGTTTAGTGGGCATAACATCCCTTGGTGAAGTGGACAGACTAGCCCAGAAAAGGAAAACTTGGCAAACAACTATGCGAGTCCTATATGACATTTAACGGCACAGGAAGGATGTAAGTAAGATCAATAAGGTGTATTTATCAAATTCTGCTTCAAGTACCTGCAGCTTCGTTTTGTTTTTTTTTTCCCACAAAGACCAATGTCTTTTGAAAGAAATTTTGAAAAAAAAAATATGTGTGAAATGCAAGCTATTGTATACCATAGATCAGCTTGTTGGAACATAATAAGTTATCATTCAGTGCTACTGCAGAAATCAGACACTCGTTAAATAACACAGACAGAAACACAGACTAAAGCAAAGATTTTAAATCTTTTTATAATTACAAACCCCCTGAAGGACTGTCCAATTCACTCCCCATACTCTCTTTGCCAGACTGTCAAAATCATCATCACTAGTTGTATTACGTAGAAGAGTGACTTCACATAGTGTCAACAGCTTGGTTTTACTCCACTTATCAGCACCTGCCTGGTACAGAACAGCTTTTAACCCTTTGGTGTTCTCCCTGAGATATCTTGTGTATGCTTGTCACCCTTACGTTTTCCCATTTATACAAGACACGCTTTCACGGCACAACTTCCACAAGTTTTCTCACTCTTTTGTAAACAAAAGTTATCAGATATTATGGGGCACTGGTGGAACAGCAAATTCTGTAAGCAAGACAAGCTTCTCTGTGGTTTTGTTGTGTTAAGCTACACTCTTTGAGAATGGTGGCTAGTTGTGGTAAAAGCGATCATTTTGGAGACAACAAGGACCTGCTGCATGATGGTACAGATGTTTCTACTTGTACAGACAGCAGACAATTTACAATCTTCAAGTGAGCATGATGTTTATGATAACAACACTGAAACTGTTGAGACCGCACCCAAATTAGTGTGATCCAAGAATGGTCAATGGCCACATTCCAAGCCGGCATTTAGATCTGCAGGGAAACTCATTATTTCTATGAGAAGTGTAAAGTGACATTGCTCTCCAGTTTACAAAATACAGAAAAACTGTTGATTTGGACACCAGCATCATCATACACGTACCATTATTGTCATTACCACTTTCATCATAATGATAAGCCCATGTCAAGAAACTATAATCGCCATTACCACAAGCATAATCATTATCATTTGCAATCATATTCACTCTCACCATCTAATACCACACATCATCATCATCACTGCCACCACTTTCACTATCATCATCAATCTATGTCAAGAGATGTTATTTTTATTTCTAGCATAATAATTATTTACTTCATCTTTATAACTCTTGTGCATTCTACTTGCCCCAGTGGATACCCTAGGTTAAAAGTCCCTAGACTAAAGTCTACAAGAGAAAGTCTGTGGCATGAGCATCTTTGCTGCATGTGGTGCTCTATGTGAAATTTAAATGCAGTGATAAATGAAATCCACTACAGAACATGTGTCCAGCTGTTATGGCTGACAAAATCAGAAATTATCAAGAATAACAAGCCAAAGTAAATGAATATATTTCCATTACTTCTTTAGGCTGCTGAATCTGCAGCCATCTTCAGCACGACCTGTTTCTGTGGCAGATCATACAATGGCCACTCCAGCATGTGTTATCAAGATGGTAAGACAATGAACATGTTTCAGAATCTGTGCTCCTCGATTTAAACTCCTTGAAACAATACACATCTCACTAACTAATCAACTGGTAAAGCAATGTGACTTACAGTGAACCCTAGTTTCTGAATAATCCTTGCATACTTCCTTGCTGCCAGTTTAGCTAGCTCCTCACTGTAAAGAAGACTCTACACATTAGTTTTAAAGACTTCAGTCTGACACACACATTCTTTCACAGTAAGCAAGCTACAGATTCCTTACATTCTGGAGCACATATGGCATCAGAAAGTTCCTAGACTGATCCTAAAAAAGAAAGAACAGGCTTACCTTGTTTAAATTTGGTTGTCATCAATGTTCCCTCTAAAGGTGTGCGGTCTGTGTGCAAAATGTTCAGCTCGTGTGCCAAAAAATATTGTATGTGCAAATGTGCATAGCAACATATATAACATATATATAAACACACTGTAAAGTCCTGTACATTTAATAACAGGATAAATCTGCTGTACTTTTCAGTTACTGGTATTTAGTTAATTGCGATGATGATTTCTTTGTTTACTTATTCAGTGACAGTACTTATTTATTTACGTAGCTGTTTACCCTATCATATTCGACTTACTATGGGTTCACTGAAACATAATCCCATCATATGTCGAGAAGCAAGTAAATGAGCACAAATTTATCCTATCAATAAATGTACAGGACTTTACAGTACAAAAAATGTTTTAGAATACATTGATTTGATTACGCAAGAATGATATTGGTGCAGTACATCTTGTGATATACTGTAAAAGTACTTACTATTAACTCTTTCTATACTTTGTGTCACACTGTGTGATAATCCGGCGGACACTTTTTGCCTTGTGTACATGTCATGTGCTGGTAATGAGTTGGCTCTAAAAGTGAATTTAATCATACTATGCTTAAAATCTGGCCAAAACCGGTTGAAGAAATTGCTTCCAGCATGATACAAGCATCAACACAAGGTCCCCCGTGTGAACTGAGAGCCATGTTGTGATACAAAAATTAATTTTTAAAATGTTTTTCTAAGCTTACGGGCCACCGCCTGTGGTGTTGCCATGTTATTAGTGTATTGTAGACTGTAAATTAACTGTAAATATATAATTAATGTATATTTTAAGTGAGGAAATGGTGTTTGTGTAAAATTCTATTCAATTTGGACATCTATGGACCCACTACAGAGGAAACTTGAGTAGGGTAAGAGAGAACATTTTTCATCATAATTTTTCATCTCAACTCTCCTCAATTCTTAGCTCTTTTTTTTTCTGTTATATACTAATATATTAATAAAAATGTTATTAGAAAAACAATATACAACTTTTCCTATTTAAAAAAATATATTATATGTCATACTGCAAATCAGACTATGCCTTTGTGATCCTTCTAAATGTGACAACCATCCCATTCCATGTTAAGAAATTTACCCCACTGAGATGACCATTGGTCATTTGAGGGAAAAACCTCCGGTACAAAAAGAGTTAATGTTATTCTCTGATCCTGAAGGATGTTGTGAAGCAAAATAATAATATTAATACCTGGAAGATGATGCTGGCGAGGAGGCTACAAGTAACAGTGTCATCAGTTTCTCTTTCTTCATTGTGTTCACTATCACAGCTTGTATTCAAATTAAAGAATAGTCTCAAATGTTGACGGTCAAAGCAAAAGGTATCGGAAAAATATCTTTTCACTTTCACACATTCATTCTGTTCGTCAGAGTTCAGAAATGGGAATTCAGTCATTTTTAGTGTCTCACAGAAACTGCTCTTTGCCCTTTGTCATTTTTCCGAATGTGTAAACAGTGTCCAAGTTAACCATGTTGCCTGAAGCGAAGTAGATTCTCATAATGTTGTCCAAATGAACAGTTTCCAAACGGTTCCTGGCTTTTGTTTTGATCTGGTTCATCAGGCTAAAGCCTCTTTCACAGTCTGTACTAGAAGATTGAAATGTTCCACAAATATCCGGAAGGAGAGACAATTCTCTGAACTGTGTCTGGTGAAATGTGTAGGAAATAATATCTCCAAAAGTTTGTATTGCACTTGTCTTTATTTTCTCACTGACAGTTAATTTGAATTCTACATACTGATTTAGCAAACCTTTTATGAAGATGTTTTGTGTCTTATTAAGTACTGAACAGTATCGTGTGGTCAAGGTTTCCAGTTGCTGTCTACCAAAAGTGAACTCCTCTAAATTCTGCATAGATGAAAATGAATCTTTATCAAATATATACCACTCTTTAAGCTCATCCTCTGGAAAATGGCTGTCAAAATGATCACATCACATACTCCTTCAGTAAAGCAAACTACTGCAGTTGTGTCACAAGGTATTTGGTATAATGTTATGAGATCTTGAATTTCTCACAAGGTATTTGGTACGATGTTATGAGATCTTGAATTTCTCACAAGGTATTTGGTACGATGTTATGAGATCTTGAATTTCTCACAAGGTATTTGGTACGATGTTATGAGATCTTGAATTTCTGCTGAGAAATGAGAAGCTGAACCAAGATACTGTGTTTGCAGATTTCTAACCTTGGTTTTTGTACATTGGTACACATCTATTGTAGTTAGTGTACTGCACTGAAGAAGTGGACACAACTCTGCCAGTTCTTGTAAAACATCATTTAAAATAGCAGTTACAGCAAAATACTCGGGCTTGCTCAATTTATCCAGTCAGTGTTTATGAACTGGGTCATTGTCTTGTTCAACCTGATCTTTGCCGTACTGTATAGCTATTCATCAAAGCTCTAATGGCAAACTGTCTAGAAAGCCACTTGACTTCATTTAAATGACGGAACAAAACAGCTTCACAATTTGCAGTCTCGGTTTTCAAATTTGGCTTTCCTCACTGACGACCTATTAAAAATTGCATAAACTGTTCTGACAAGTGTTTCAATATCTTTCATTATGATATATTTTTCCAAGTATCTTACAGAACGAAGTCTTCTCTATGTGCTACAGCGTTCTAGTAAATGTGGTATGTATCTGTGCAAAATTCCTGCCACACCATTCCGCTTTCCTAACATAACTGAAGCACCATCAAATGTAAACATAACCATTTTCTGTAAATCTATATTTTATGCAGAATGTAAAACTGTTTAACTGCTTCAATTATTTTTTAACTGTTACATGATGTTAGTTTTATAATTCCTCCAAACATTGTATGGTATGATAATTCATCATGTTTTCTATAACTTCACATAAATAATTAACATTTTGCTGACAGAAAGTGGGAAATACTGAATTTCTCCAGTCATTTAGCAGTTCCTCTTTTACAACAGTATTTATGCATTTAATAAATTTGAATGTATAATTCTTACTTCTCCAATGATCTGGAATAGAAATATATTTAGAAACATGATCATGAATCTCTTGCACTGATAGCATAGATGTATTTAGTTTAATTGCCAATAGGACATTGTCAATTAAAATTTTTATTTCATCTGAATTTGCTCCATTTCTCTTAGATATTTCAAGTTTATTTTCTCTATCATCATGTGTTCCTGTCAACAAAGTTTTTAATGTGCCCTTATGCTGGTTTCATAACATCTGGATGGCAGAAATGTGACTCTTTTGAAACAGATGCTGTCTCAAATAGTCTAATCTCAAATAGTCTACTCATCACAAATTTTCCCTGTATCCTATTTGTTACCAGTTTTCACTTGTTACCAGTTTTGCAAATTGTGCAAACTACTTCATCATTTTCATTCTTATACATGTAAATGTCTCTTAAAACAACATGCGGCTTATCAGGAATGGATGGCACGTCAGTTTCTATAAATTCTGGCAGCTATTCTTCCTGAAACCTGTAGCATACTTTCTTTCTTGGACACTGATCGTTCCTGCTTTCTTTTAAATTACGCTTCGACATATTTGTACAGTATAGTTCAGTATCTCAACAGACTTATGAATATAATCCAGTACTCCAACTGTCTGTAAGAATTCAATGGAATATTATGGTTCCAACAGTACGAATTGTATATTATGGAATAATCACCTCCAGAAGTTGGCGTGCAGCACAGCGTGAACTTTTTTTTTTTCCTAGATTCTACTTCCACATTTGTCTGCCAATATCTTTACTGCAAATCTGACAGCCTGTTTGAACTCAACTGATACTCTTGAGTCCCATCCCTACTTCTTTCCCTCTCTCCTGAAATACTCTTCTAAAACAAAAAAAACTCTTAAACAAAGAAATTCTGGATGACGTCCTGGTTGTTTCAGTTTATCCTATCAAGAATAATTTGCAAAGATTTTAAAAAAAGACTTCAGTTTACCAAACAATAGAAGATTAAATTGGGGTGACAGCAGGACAGACCTAATATCCCAATCCCACATTTTGCTGTCTGGCCATCTAATTATGGGTTAGAACAGAGTTACTTTCACTTTTAAAGGTGATATTCTCATTAAAACCTCTAGCCAACCAAATTTATGCTTGAAAAGTATAGAACACAGGATGCAGGAGTCTTTGTCAGTACCAGTTTGAACATTAACACATACTTGAGTTACAGACAATTTTGCATGTTTCCACAGCGATAGTAAATATACTGTTATATATACATATATCTATAAAAAAACAGGACGGTTCTAATGTTGGTGGTCACGACATCTGGTGTTATCAAGATCAATTTGCATACCATGAGCAGCTCAATGGAATTCTTCTTTTCCATGATGAAAGTGGAAATTCATCTGCCCGTTTATTTAATTATCCTCTATTCTCTGTGTGCCCACTTGCCTCATCATGATTCTGCTACAGTACTACCAAAACTATGCGATAAAAGACCAGTTGAAACATCCGATCCGAAAGTAATTTCTGAACAAGAAACAAACAGTAAAGGAAAAACACGTACCATTATTGTATTTTTCTTGATTGCAATTATAGCATGGAGTAACATCTGGAAACTGGAAAATAAAAGTAGCAGTTTCATTTTTCTTTCTGTGTGCAGTATGATTTTTCTCTGTGCGCAGCTGCACATCTTAGAGCGAATAGTGGTTGTCATTCCCTTTGAAATAGTCCACTTGGGAATTTTTCACGATGATCCCAGCACCTTTTCCATGCACCAAAAGCAGTGCGGAAGTCCTATTCCTGAAGACTGTCCAGTACTGTCTGTGACTCCATTTGGATGTCACCTACGGTGACAAAGTGGTGTCCTTTCAGTTTCAGTTACATTTTGAGCAGCAAAGTGAAGTGACAGATGGCTATGTCAGATGAGTATGGAGTGTATGGACACTATTAGCCTTATCACAAAACTTAAGGCACACATAATGATGCTGCTGCTTTTGACAGTTTGTCAAACGCTTGGGACAAACTTCATAGCAATGTATGCATGTTCATGTTTTCTAAAAGGTTTTCCTGGATTGTTTGCTTATGGTTCTCATGGATAAGTTCATGAATTTTTTGCACTTTTTTCTGGTGTTTTACAGGTAGGTGACTGCACTGTATGCTCATCATCTTGAATAGACACTTGAATGGCTTTAAAACTTTCATGCCACTCAAAAACATGTATTAAAGCTAAAGAGTGTTTGCCAAAAGTCTCAAGAAACATTTCACTGTATCTTCACATAAAATGTGATGCAGGCACATCGCTCAAATTTGTCAGCCACCATAATAATCATAGAGTGCTCCTAATGCAAGGAAAAAAAAACCATGTGTGCACAAAGTTAACGTGTGTACAATGCCATGTGGCAGACAGACTCAACAGGCTCTGGAATAATCAACTTCAGCGTCCTACACATACTTGTTGAACATTATAGTCATTGCAAGGACAGTCCAGAAATTTTCTAATACCACCTTATCTAGACATGAAGAAACACAATTTTCTCATAAATATTAATAAACAATTATTTGATAATTAAGTGCAGAACAAAAGTAGCATAAAGGTGCTTGTCACTCTCCTACAGATGTTATGCATTTAGAACTTTCTTCAAGAGCAGGGAGTGGCAAACCCATAGCATGTGTGCTAAAAGCAGCATGCAAATTTTCTGACCACATGAAAACCAAAAACTGATGGAGCAATTTTCACAAGAGCTTTTTTTGTTTTGTTTTTTTAAATCAAACTCTCTTGGAAAAGAAGAATGTGTGTTTTATACATTTTCTGTTACTACTTTCCCCTTTAATTTACATTTAACAAGTTTACATTCTCTGGTTAGTTGTTGTTTTGTCTCCACAGAACTGCTAGCATGGTGCTCTTAGCAAGTGACAAAGTTATGGCGCTGATGCAACAAGGATGATACATTCATTTTTGGCCACATGTTTATGGGTATAACTCCTGTCAGTTGTCAAAATACAATGAAAGACAACTCAGACTCCTAAGTACAATTACACAAAGGACATTTCCGACTTACCACTGAGAATATGGGAGTAAATTTTAAATATTTATAAAACTACATGGTAAATTATGCTGCGTTTGATACAGAGTGGCGCACACAAAAAAAACCCACCACCTGTCTACATGCACGCTTTGAGGCAGCTAGCTTTTTCATCTGCCACCCTGCATTTACTTTTGTGTAGCTTTCTGCCACACTGATACAAATAATGCTTCATTTCCCTACTGTACCGCTGTTATTTCTACTGTTATACTACTGTACCAACCTTTTTGCTCCGGTGCACACCATTTTCCCAGAACTAAATATAAGGGCTGTGGTACGTGGGTCCCTGATTCTCATGATGACGGCTGCAAACCGTTTAGGGTTGTACTCTGCATTCCTTGCACGCATGGCAATCCTTTTCAGATCAAGTTTACAGTTCAGGTTGACTGTACAAACAATATTTCTGGGATAGAAAAGTCCAGATTAATCACTGTTAAATTAATACATATGTTTTCTGCTGGAATTTTATTTCCATAAACTTTCAAATACACAAGAAATGGAATGAGAGGGGGCTGATTTCAATCATGGTGAAGAATATAACAGTTAATGTTTCCTGATAAAGTGAAACTTCCTGATAACTAAAACAAGAAATAAATTACATACATTTATTTTGCTTTCTTCTTCTTCTTTGAATATTCTCGGAGACAAGGTGGATATCTGTGATGAATGCAGCAGACTGCCACAGGATTCTGGCATTGCCATACAGCTTGGTCTGGACTGGTATTGATGATGGTCATCTGTGCCTTCTCAGCTCCTCCTCTCTTACAGCAGAAGCTGGTCTGTCATTTTTCCCAGTGCCACAGGTGCATTCATCAGTTGTGTCTGGTGCATTCATCAGTTGTGTCTGGTGCATTCATCAGTTGTGCCTGGTGCATTCATCAGTTGTGTCTGGAGCATTCATCAGTTGTGTCTGGTGCATTCATCAGTTGTGTCTGGAGCATTCATCAGTTGTGTCTGGTGCATTCATCAGTTGTGTCTGGTGCATTCATCAGTTGTGCCTGGTGCATTCATCAGTTGTGTCTGGAGCATTCATCAGTTGTGTCTGGTGCATTCATCAGTTGTGCATGGTGCATTCATCAGTTGTGTCTATCTTCAGCCTGTTATGCATGTAAGGTTTTATTTTCAACATGGTTTCAATTCCACTTCTGAAATTTTGTAAAACAAATATATAAAAAAAAAAGTATATTTTTTTTTGTGTTAGCTAAAATGTGATGATACGGATTAAATTCTGCATAATAATGACACTAACTGTAACTGCGGTGTGATACCAGAACCTTCTGACGCTGGAGTGGCAGGTGAGAATGGTGTCAAGGGGCCCCCTGGGTTTGGGGTTCCTGGATACAGACTTGCATTAGAAGGCGGAAGCACTGGGTTTAATCCCATTCCAGGAGATAATAATGGGCTCTGTGAGACAGACAAATACAAAACTGTAAATACAGCCACACTGCATATACATCTGAAATATATGCCATGAAAAATGCAACTTTTATTTAATTTACAAGCTCCTTGTCATAAGAATTGAGGATCTGTAAATCTTTAGGCTTATCTAAATATAAATCTTTCTTGATTTTACCAAAGTAGGCAGATCCATAGGGAAAGTAAAGAGAAAAAGTACACAAGGGGTATCAGAGCCAAGATGTGAGACTATGGATGTATGAGGTTCGGGGGAGGGGGACAGCGAGAAAAAAATCTGGGAACCTCTGCTCTACCTGATGTTTTACTCCATCACATAAACACAATATGCTGTTTAAAGAGATGATTCCAAAAAATCACAGATTATCATTAGAGGGTGTCATGCCAGTATATGTAGGTGATCATGCTCCTCCACTCTTATGCTGTCACTGATGTGACATTTCTTTTGTGCCACTAAGCCACCTAGTATATTTTTTTCTTTTTTAATCTTCCTAGGATAATATTCCTAACAGCTGTCTTCCTATGACACTTGCAAAGAACTTTGAATCTTTCACTTAAAAAAAAAATTCTGTTGTTTTTTTTTTTTTTTTGTAGTTGGAAACATTCCCCCTTTCATAGCCCCCCCCCCCCCAATCAAACACACACACAAAACAATGAGTTTTGCTTCATTACTGGTCAAGAATCCACTACTGTTAGGTGTGTGTGTGTGGTGGTGGTGGTGAGGTCTTGATGGAATCTGAGAGCATACTGTTTCATAAGAAGATGCTGACAAAATCAAACAAGTCAGACACATCCTGGTGTACAATGCATGATTCTGGACCGTGGACTACTGGACAAATCTGCAGAAGATAATCAGGCCACAGTGATGAGTAATGAGAACAGGAGGAGTATTAAGCATGACCTAGAATTTTGACCCTGATGTACATTTTAATAAATAACTTAGTTTCTTCCTTCATACTTACAAACATTCTCAGCCTAAAATGTATGTACTGTTTGTACACTGAGCGCCGTGACTTAGCTAAGACCTGATTCCAGAAACAGACTAACCTGCAGGAGTGGCTGTGGGGTTAATCCACTCCCAAATGTTGGGAACTGGTTTCTGTCCATGGTCAGGATCTTTAATGTCCCAAAGTCAGTGTCAAGGCAACCGTTGTCACAAAGCCAGATCTTGGGATATTTCTGAAACCATGCTGCTGCTGTCAGTACATAAAACCATTATTTTTCCACCTGAAAGATATGGAAAAAAAAAAAAATTAACTTGTTGTCTGTTGTCCAGAATATTATAAGCCCAAGCTGTTAGGGTGTAATTTGCTTCCTATTCTCGTTATGTGCCATGCCCAGAGGCAATGGTGATTGTGACTCACCACAGTTTCTGATCTTTCATGTTTTCCATTAGTTCTTCTCCCATGCCATTTTGTCAAGCCATCTGAGATTTTCCCTTTTGGGATGCCTCTTCCTTTCCTGCCTCCCATTTTCCCTGCTGTCACAATATTTTCGATTCCTCCTTTTCTCATTATATAGCCAAAAGAACCTCAACTGTCTCTTCCATAGTGTATCAATGATGCTCGTTTCTCTCTGACTTTTCTTTGGCATTCTTCATTTGTTGTTTTAGATGTATTTTGCTTAGTACTGGTAATATTAGACCTGCCATGGCAGTCCCCATATCCTGGAGCATTCTCTAGAAGACAGGCTGGTGCAATAGCAGCAGGTTGCAAGCTCATACCTTCCAACATGGTAGAGATCATATGAATCCATACATCAATCATCAAAGAGATTAATGCTGAAAATTTCAACTCTCATACTGTATACAAAAGTGTGCGGCTAGTGACCTGTTATCTTGCCATTATTTTCATATAGTTGTTTTCAGATACTAATATCACACCTCACATAATGAATATGAAGTCAGTCATAACTGAAAACAGATCCGTGAAATTAAGCATAGATTTTACTTACTTGTTATTCAAATTAAGCTTGCAATATGAATACTCTGTGACCTTTTTCATAGTTCTTCTGTCTCAATCTCTGTTCATCATTTGCATGGCCAAATTATTCAAAGTTTATACACTGTGGCATACATAAACATATGGCCTAGCCGCAAAATGCAGTTTTCACGTTTATAATTCTTATCCTGTGCTGGATGACACTTGACGCTGCTCTACATGCACATATGAGTTCAGTAATGGAGAAACTTACCACTCCTCTGATCACTCACTCACTCAAATCCACACCAGTTTCACTCATGAAAGGTTGATCAGTAAAGATTTACAGCCACTTTGCCCTCCTGACTCATTGTGAATCTTTAACCTCTGTGGCTCGCTAAAAGAAAGTCTGCTGGAACAATTCTTGAACACTGCGAGGAGCTGGAAACCAACAAATGGTGAAAGACTATCTCTTTTACTGTTGCGGAATTGAAAAGAATTTTCCTGAACATGTTTTACCAAGCAGAAAAAAAAATGTATCGAGGTTGGCGATGTCCATTTCCAACATACACAGTGAAGAGGTTAAACAAAAATGCTCGTAAATATGTAAATTGCTAAAGCCTTTTTAAGCCACAAAACACCAAATGTAAACCAAACATACAGTACATTATTACCAAATGAAACTGTTAAACTGTATTTTGCAAACTGGGGCCAGTTTTATGTGCGCCACCCTGTAAAAGCCCCAGGTTATATCACAGGACTATCAGTTCTAGTTCTGAGTGTCATGATGGTATAGAAGTTAGTGCACTCGCCTGCTAATAAGAAGGTCCCTGGTTTGATTTTGCTCTCAGGCTGAACCTTTATCAGACCAATCAGCAATGGGGTCAACCCTACCTCAAAAAAATGGGTACCTGGATTTCTCTAAGAAAACAAAGACAGCTGGGACAGGTGCTAGCATGTCTATTTCAAATGCTGCAGTAGCACAGAAATGTTAGGGCATTAACACTTTACACCCCTAAGGCATGCAAATGCTATGGGACATAGATCTAGATGTGAGATCAGTTATATGTTTATAATGTGCTTAATCTTCTGTTTTATTAAATGAAATCACATGATAAAAATATCGCCTGGACTTGACTGCTTGTGACAAATAACCAAATACAACAACTATGCGCCAATATAGTTATGGCGGTTTTCATCTTAGAAGACAAGATTTCAAGCAGAGGTTAGCTGTTTGTGCACAGGTTAGCTGTTTGTGTAAGTTACAAAGTGACTTCTCTTAGTTGATTCGCCACATAAACTTTAAACTATGTTTATGTTGCTGGTCCAGCCTATGAGCTTGTGTCCAGGACCTTTCCCTGCTGTAGCTTGACTACTGGGGGAAGTTTTGTCGTTCGTGCTGCAACACCTGATCGTCTCTGAACTCTGCATACTAACCCCAACGGAAGGACGAAGAAATCTAACATCCCGATAAGAACAAGCACAGAACAAATGAAGGAATCTGACATTACAACAGTTTTCCCAAATATATTTTGCCGTGCATCTCCATTAATTATATATAATACAACTTAAATCCGTATCTGTACCTACGGCTATACTCTCTCTTTTTTCTGTGTTCGTCTTTCCTCTGACCGGAACAGGAAGCAGTTCACAGAACCCTTCTACGCATGTGTTGTATGCTGTCACACAACTCCGATGAAAACAATTATGATGTAATGTTACAGCTCGGGGGAAATTGGGCACTGATTGTAGATACTGATTTCCTTTTTTCCTAATCAGTGTTTCTCAATGTGAGGCACGTTCCTACTTCCCGCTGCTCCAGTCAAACTAGTGCCTCTTTCTTGGAGAAAATGAAAAGAAGTAAATAATACATTCGGTTCAGGCACGTATTACAAAGTTAGGAAAGGCAGCCATCAGTCCTTGCACTTTACACTTTAAAATTTCATCACAAAACTTATAGCTGTTGCTGCAAAATCCTGCCAAGAAATATATTCGAGTCTAAGTGCCCGTCGTCATATTTATTAACTCACAGGTTTTTAAAATGAATTCCCAAAACAAAGTCTCCGAGAGAAATTCTGTAATCGGTATAATATTCTCCCCTCTCCTCTCCCCTTATCTTTTTCTTCTATCCCCCCCCCCCCACAAGCACCACCAAGCCCTCCAGCCTACCCTTAAAACAGAGACCGGACCCTACTCTGGCAGAGCTTGACCCCAGAGCATATACATTTGAGTCACACTGATAATAGAGCAATCTGACGTTCGAAAGCCCCTACGTATAGAAATATAAGACCATGGAGCCACACGGACTGAAATGAAATTCAGCCATACCTAACCTTCCCTTTTTTCATAATCCTATTTCCTCTTTATTAATTTCTCATTTAGTCTTCCCTCATCTACAATTGATATTGTAGGATCTTCACTACACTATTACAAACCCACTACCCAAACTCAGTCAGTCATTTGCATGTCCCTTTGCCTCCCCAACAGCTCTCCTGTAGGCCTCTCGGTTGTAAACAAGATGCCTTGCTGCTGATGCATCCATTTGCAGAGTATCAACGATGTCTTGCAGCCATCTTCGCCTTGTCTTCCTCTCTTTCTTTTTCCCATTATGCACCCTTCCAATACATTCTTCTCTAAATTATCATGACGTTTAATGTGTCAAAAATATTTAAATTTTCTCTGTTGAATCCTCTTTAGTAGACAGCCTTCTTCAATATTAAGTTCTTGTAGTATGGATATATTTGTTCTTTTTTGTGTCCATGATATTTGAAGCATTTACAAATTTACATTTTCTGTAGCATTTACATTTAAAGGTATTTATGTGTTTCTCAGATGTTTTGTTAAGTGTCCAGGTCTCACAGGCATATGTTGCGATGGGAAAGATGCATTCTTCTATTTCACTCACCCTTTTTTTCTCGGTGTGACAATCATTGTGTCCATCTCTCTTTCATGTTCCCTTTCTGATTCCTCTTACTACCAACCAGTCAGACTGGCATCACCCCCCGTAAGTCTTCATTTAACCATTCACAATATTTCACCACACGCACTCTGAAACACAGTTTAGTACAAGCCGCAGCTAACTGCGTCGTTTATTTTTTCCATTAAGTTTTTTCTTTCATTCTTAACCTGAAAACAGATATCAGCTGAGGATACATGAAGTAAAAGATGTCTGCATTATTCCAATGTTCACAGTTTTATTCCATAAACAGGACAGACTATCAGGGCCATGTCTATAAATATGACAGACTAGCAGGGCCATGTCCATAAACATGACAGACTAGCAGGGCGACATCCATAAACATGACAGACTAGCAGGGCGACGTCCATAAATAGGACAGACTTGCAGGGCCATGTTCATAAACATGACAGACTAGCAGGGCGACGTCCATAAATAGGACAGACTTGCAGGGCCATGTTCATAAACAGGACAGACTAGCAGGGCGACATCCATAAACAGGACAGACTAGCAGGGCATGGGAAGCTAAGCCAGGACCCTGGGTTTGTTACTATCAGCCCCCTTAACTGTAGGCTTAACTGTTAAAGCATTTTTCTGAATTTCGTGGCTAATAAGAAAAAGGGCTTGGGGAGAGGAGGAGGGACAGGGCTCACAGGTACCCACAGCTACCATGGCCCCTGGGATAAGCAGTTGCCGTAATCGTCAGGCCTGGAAAGTAACGTTCGTTTAACATGCATAACTCCTATTTCAGACAAAAGCTAATGCTTTGGTAAGAGAAAATGCTGAAACATACAGCGCTGCTTGTACAAAACTGATCACTTCACATATCAGCACTGCACGTGATGAAGACCTTTTGTTGTTGTTGTTGTTGTCCTGACGCTACGACTCAGTTATGAAACTTCTTTTGCACATAGAAGCCCACAAACCACAAACACTGAATATCCTCTTTTTTTTGGTGCCTTTTTAATATCTCATAATATGTCACTTTCTAACTAACATTCAAACGTTTCTCGTCCTATTACCCCTTGTTTGTCTTATATGTTTCTATATGAATAATACAAAATCCGAAATTCTAAACACTTTTTACGTAACTGGACCAACGAGGCTTGCGCGCTGCAAAATGTTTGAAAAGATTTAGATAGGGTTAGTCTAAAAAATATGTAGATGAAGCACTTTAGATATAAGAGAAAGAACAATAGAAAGAAAATGTTTTCATTATTTATTTTGCTTCAGTTTGTTCCTGAAACAAGCTTTTGTTAAATTCTTTTGTTTTCATTAAACCGTTGTTTACCACAGCTTTACTAAAGTGGACCCTAATGCATATATATTCCTCATTATTTGTGTATACAAAAATATTTCGCTTCTAGTACAGCAACAGTAGTTCTCCGATTAAATATTCTTTTCAGTACAGCTTCATGAACGATATAAATAAGTTACACATTTCGGTTGGAGGTAGAACATACCCCTCAAAATAATATATTTTCTGTACTTTTTTTCTAGATTATGGAAATATACTTTCCTCTAATTAGAGTTACTCTGTATCTCATTGTTTTTGGACCTATTTCATCACATGTTAGTTTTCTTTTGAATTTGGGGTTAATATTGTTTTTTTTATATCTTTCTTATATCCTTCCGGTGCCGTTAAACGCCACTTAGGGCTCGCAAGGTAGGTCGCCAATTTTTCGTCTTCGGCGAGCTTTTCAACCCCATCAAGGGATTTCATGCCTGTTAATTTGACCTCTCTTAACAATGTCCTTTTCACATGGTCGCCTCTTTTTCTTTGGCCTTTGTGTTCCACTTGATAGCTTGTTTTGGGATTCTCTGACCGTTTATTCTGATCACGTGACCAACATATGTCCATCTCCTTTTCCTGATCACCCATGAGACTGGTTGTTGTTCAGTCATCTGTCTTATCTCTGCATTGTTCTTGAATTCGTTCCACTTGATGCCGAGTATTTTTCTTAGGCATTTGTTTTCGAAAGAGTCTAATTTCTTTTCTATTTCTTTAGTTCTTTTCCGGCTTTCGCATGCATAAATGAGGGTGGATATTACATTTGAATTGAATAGTCTTAACTTAGTTTTTATGCTTATAACTTTTGAATGCCATATGTTCTCAAGATTCTTGAAGATTGATGCTACTTTTGCATTCGAATTCTAACTTCATTTCTGGTGTCACCATCCTGATCTATGTAGCTGTCAAGGTATGCAAACTGAATGAGTTCTTCAATATCTGTCCCTTCTACGTGTATTTTTCCATTTTGATTAATGGGAAGTTTCATTATTTATTAATATTGTTTACAGCGCAAATATTATCAACCCACTGTTTGTTTTCATTTCTCATAAAATTCTCTTGTTAATCATTACCTCTGTAAATCTCATCGTGGATAATTTTTGTTCCATTAAGATAACACTCTATGTGCCTCCAAAAAGTGAATGATAAATAATTACAGCATTTAACTGCGACGGAGTTGAATTGATCTTAAAATTTGACTTGATAACAGTGAGGAAACATAACTTTTACTGGTATCTTCTGGCACGAAAGTAAAAGTCGAAGTAAATTATGGGGTATGATCACTTTGTTTTTAGTTTCGATCATGATGGAGAGCACTGTCCTAACAGCACGCTCTCTTTCCACGAAGACAAAGATGATCGAAGGCGTTTCTATAGTTACTGCTCATGTGTTCATTCATTCATTCATTTGCATGTCCCTTGCGGAACTTTGCCTCCCAAACAGCACTACTGTAGGCCTCTCGGTTGTGAGCAAGATGGCCTGCTGCTGTTGCATCCATTTCCAGATCGTCAACGATGTCTTGCAGCCATCTTCGTCTTGGTCTTCCTCTTTTTCTTTTTCCCATTATGTATCCTTCCAATACGGTCTTCTCTAAATTATCATGACGTTTAATGTGTCCAAAATATTTCAGTTTTCTCTCTTTAATCCTCTTCACTAGCCAGCCTTCTTCAATATTAAGCTCTTGTAGTATAGATATATTTGTTCTTTTTTGTGTCCACATATTTGGAGAACTCTTCTGTAGCATTTACATTCAAAGGCATTTATGTGTTTCTCAGCTGTTTTGTTAAGTGTCCAGGTCTCACAGGCATATGTTGCTATGGGAAAGATGCATGCCCTTAAAAATCTTATTTTTGTGGTTCTGTCTGCTCCTCTCCACAGATTCTTTATTTGTTTTACTTTCTGAAGAGCTATAGATGTCCTCCTTTTAATTTCCCTCATTGTATCTCCATTATTAGTTAGTAGCGATCCAAGATATTCAAAACTCTCCACTTCTTCCAGTTTTTCCTCATTGATACATATTTCAGTTGCCTTGTTTGTTTTGTCAGTTGTCATCAATTTAGTTTTCTTTGCATTAAGATAGAGGTTCTGCTCTTCGCTGTTCTTGCGGACTGACATAATTAGTTTTTCCATTTCTTTTTGTGTTGTGGACAGCAATACTGTGTCATGTGTTAGTAAATGAAAATATTCATCGATGAATTGATTGATTCCAAAACAACGGAAAGTTCACTTATTACTACAAGCATATTTATGTTTCTGCCGTTCAGAGCAAAATCAGGATTCACTGACATGATTATAAAAATGATAACAAAAGGAACAAAAGAGGCAATGAATAGAGCAGAAATTGTGACGACCATTCTGGAAACTTTCCTACTACTAGTAAAGACGACTTCAGCCTGTGACATTCTGTTGTCATTCTCCGCCATTTTCCTTTGTTGTGAAGCTTAATAAACCAATATTACAGTGAAAACAGTGATGACTATGTATGCACAAAAAGGCAGGAAAACATTGTTGATAAATACACATATGTTTTCTATTATTTGTCTATTCTCTGTAACAATAAGACCGATCAGTGTTTTATTTTGTGCAGGAAAAGATTTCCACCCTAGTCTGTTGACGAAGAAGAAGAAGGGAACAACACCAGCTATGAGGATGTCGAAGATGCAGATGATGATGTCTATCACTCTTCTAGACGTTAAGATACGTTTCATCTGGTAGAGATCGTTACACGTGGTTAAGTACGATACGTGAAGATAATAATAATTGTGATAAAATGCCTAAATCAGTGGTTCCCAACCCTTTTTTTTTCCTAAAGCGCGATCCTATACCAACAGTACTACATGAACCGCAACCTTGAACCTGCAATAGTACATGAGCTACGACCATGAAACACCAATGGTATGTAACACACGACCCTGATCTAGCAATGTTACATAACCCACAACTACGAACTAGCAATGGTACATAACTCACGACCCTGAACTAGCAATAGTACATGACCCACGACCCTGAATTAGCAATAGTACAAGACCCACGACCCTGAACGAGCAATGGTAGTTGACCCGCAACTATGAATCAGCAATGGTACGACCCTCGCGACCCTATAACAACAATGGTACATACCACTGACCCTGAATAAGCAATGATACGTGACCCGCGACCCTGCAACAGCAATGATATGCCACCCACAACACACCCCAAAAAAATGAAAATATGGAAATTAAAGAACAATTCTCATTCATAAGCTATTCTCATGAATACTTTAGACACTCCCACCCCGTACCCCCCTGCGGCCTTAATCTGAACTGAGACCCGAGGCTGGGAACCACAAATCAAAATAATTCTTGTATAAAATAATCTCATGATGAGCTATAGATGTATGTGTTGGGCGCCACTTAAATATTATTTGTTCCATTCATAACATACAATTGTTATGGAAAAGAAATGTTTACAATATTTCATACAGAAAAAAATGGCCATAATATCAATAGTCTGAGATATGCTGATGACACCGTTGTAACTGCAGAAAGTGAACGAACTTTGCAGGAACTAATGAACAAGATTAGTAAAGAGAACAGTTAAAGAAGTTTAAAAGCTAAACAGCAACGAGACAGAAGCAATGGTAATATAAAAAAAGGAGTGAATATACCAAAGTGCAACATCTTTTCATATAGGACAACACTGACACGAGTAAATAAATTCAGTTACCTCGGAACAATATCAGCTGATGGCAAGTACGCAAACGAAATAAAGTCACAAATAAGTAAGGCAAAAGTATCATTTGATGACATGAAGAAGATATTAATAAATAAGAAGATAGACAGCCAGATAAGCAGACAGACAGACAGACAGATAGATAGATAGATAGATAGATAGATAGATAGATAGATAGATAGATAGATAGATAGATAGATAGATAGATAGATAGATAGATAGATAGATTTACGTCGGGACATATATGTGAAAAGGAATATTTCACATATGAAGGAAATTATACAGTTATCCTACTCCCATGAGACTAACGTTGATCTGATAATCGAAATCGTGTTTGATGAAGAAGATGATGTTGATGATGTTGCTGCCTACATCATATAAATCGATTCCTTGAAACGCCATAGCGTAGATGATCCATTGTACTATAAGGGTTATTTCATCGATTAATACACCTTTCGTGTCCTCACCACTAGATATTATCAGAGAAAAACTCAAGGAAAGCGATAAGTTATATTGTGCATCAGCTGTAGACATGGTTAACTATGAAAATGGAGAGGATAAGTAGTACTACAAATTTGTAAGTTAAATTTAATAATATAATTGAATCTATTTACAACAGGAGTAATCTATCCAGTTATTCACTACATGCAAGAGACAGCTTTAGCACGTAATACGTGATATCTTCTGTTATATATTTCTTATCTTATATCTTATATCATTTCCGTGCCATTAAACGTCACATAGGGCTCGTAAAGTAGTTCATCAATCTTTCCTGTCTTCGGCGAGTCTTTCAACCTCATCAAGGGATTTTATGCCTATTAATTTGGCCTCTCTTAACAATGACCTCTTCAGAGTTTCACGCAGTCTACCTCTTTTTCTTTGGCCTGTTGTGTTCCATTTGATAGCTTGTTTGTGATATATTTAGAGTTTTGAAAAGCATACATTTCATATCAGAATGTAGTAGATTACATTATCGTGCTAAGAGATTGTACTGTTACAAAATATCAGTACTATGCACTAATTTCTGTACAGTTTTTGACGGCGCGTTTTATAGCGTAAGTGGAGGTTTCTACCGTTTATAAACGAGCCTGCATTACTGAAAGTTTATGTAATAGGAGAGCTGTTTTGCTTATTTTTATTTGAATATACAACATACACAGCAGAACAACCAGCACAATAAAAGGAAATAAATGGCCAATATGACAGGGTTTCTCCACTGTGAACATGGAACAAAGACGAGGAGAATGTGCCTCAAACTGAGAAACATAACCCTTAGTGAAAAAAAAGAAGTAACTTTCGCACTATTTTCTGTCTTTTCTATGTCACAGTGGCTATATAAGAGTGTGAGTAACCACTGAAAGTTTGGTGTTCACTGCGGTTATGAAAGAGTGTGAGTAACCGCTGAAAGTTTGGTGGGGGGTATCCTTGCATTTATCTTAGTTTGTCTGTGATTATTACATTCTCGGTTATCGCGAAGATACTTTAATAACGATGCCATGTAGCCTGTAGAACTTGGCGTTGTCTGACGTGTTCACACTTTTCTGTTACTAAGCTAATGTTACTATTACACTGATCCAAGGATGCGGCATTTAGCAGTGTCTTGACAAAGTTAAATTACGTAATATAATTCAAACGTCAATATAGATTACTATAAAATGTACTTAGGGAAAGGGATTAATTATAAATACTGGCTACATAAGGATTATAAATACTGGCTACATAAGGATTAGAAAAATTATTAATTTTTGAATAGTTTCGTGAGCCACGAATTATTTAGCCAATATGGAGAAAAATAGTTTAGACTGTGAGTAATGGTCAGTGTTAACACTTGTGTTGCTCACATTCTCACTGCTGAAGAGCAGTTTCGGAACGGCTTTCCTTTCTTTATATCCTGCCTGATGAAAAAAAAAATATCAAGTAGCATGGAGAAGTTTGGAGTACTTGGCAGTGTTCGCCAGTGATTCTCAACCTTTTTTTCTAAAAAATCCAATGGCCACTTTTTCAGCTACACAATAAGTTGTGAACCATCGGCTTATAAGTAATATTGTAATGTCAAAAAACTATTAAATGTTCTTTCTCGATAGACTGTCAGGTAATATTAGATCTGTTAACGCAGGCACTGACTACCTGGTAAATGCTCCGAGGACTATTTATGGTTCGCAGATGACAGGTTGAGAATCGCTGTTTTAGTCTATCAACGCCACATTGATGGATGGATATTTCTCTCAAAGGGAGTCACAGGATAGAGGACAGCAGGTGAAAAAGCTGGAGCGGGGCTGAAAGCAGGGGGAGCATGGAGCTTGTCGAGGGACCCAGATAATTTTGAAACTAGATCTACACTGAAGCAAGTGATTGTTGAGAAATAAGCTAAACTAGACAAAGGTTTAACCTCATCATACGATATCCAAACTGATAACCAAAGAAGGCAAGCTCCATAATATAGGTGAATCTTTAGTGCTGCTGACAGCAGTGTCTGTCATGAATCAAAATGCTCGTGGAACTGTTGAATCAATTAATTTGAGAAACTCATCGGCATCGAGGCGGTCGATGAAATAGCAGACGATGCAAGAATGCAGATTGTTTCCCGGTCAAAAGTTAAAAAGTCTGCACTGCAGATTAATGAATATTGTTTAGCAGATAACACAACAATAGTGATGGCTTATGGTAGATATATGGACGAAGATAAATTTAGAGAAGAAATATTTTTCGTTCGAAAGTTTAAAATTGACGCTAAAGGTGAGACTATATTAAAAGAAATACTTATTTCAATAAAAAGCGTAGACATTTAGAAAACATTATGGCTTGTCCTAGTGGTGGCGCTGCTTCGGTACAAGCTGTTCCTGTGGAAAAGCACAGCGTCATGGTGCTCCTAATAATTCTGCTGTTCCGTTTCTTAAATCTGTTTAACAAGGTGTGGATACTGAGATACTTCGATGCTCCATTTCGGAACGTTAAGCGAAACAATGTAATCTGCTGCTACCTTAAACGATACTTGTGTTTCAATGTCACCACGACGTCGACTGCATGGAGCATGATTTCGCAGTTTCAGGGAGATGAAAGAAGTTAAATAAGTTCCAGCTCGAGATGATGTCTACAGAGAACTTATGTGCAGCACAACGGTCATACGGATATAAAGCGAGAACCTAAATAATCCCCGCCATTGAACTGCTACAAACTTCAGACTGAGTCTAGGCTTTCTACACAAGGCACAGGTGACAGAGACTTGGTCTGAGGTTACTCGTTCATGCTGAGGATATGGAAGCCCTCATGCATATATTGTGAGAAACACTGTCTCAGAAGGCAGTGCACGAAAAAAATAAAACAGACTGATATTTGTAGTTTTTTCTTGCAGGATAGACTTAGAAGACAATATTTCTACATTTGTGCAACTGTATATTTTATTGAAATAACATTTTACAAATTTTATTTTATAGCTGGAGGTGTTTTCATTGAAGAACAGGGACATGACCTCCTTATTTTGTTAATTCGCATGAGCTATCATATAATGTATAAATATACATGTAAATCTTCAGCTTTAATATGAATTTGAAAAGGAGGGGCAAATGTCAAGCGTTACGATTTAGAGTCTTGACTGTGGGTCTACATTTTCTATCTTCGGTGTCCGTAGGGGATGAAGTGTTAGATATCTCATTATGCTGGGCCATCAGTGTATGTATAGAGAGACAATGTACTTTCATAGGACATGCAATGAGAAGAGGGGGCATTGAAAATATTATAACAACATGAAAAATAGAAGGAAGAAGATCAAGAGGAAGACCAAGAGAAATGATACTGGACAGTCTGAAGGGATGGTGTGAGAGGAGATCACCAACTGAACTGATGGCCTGCATGAAGGATCGTGTACTCTGGAGAAGCATAATAGCCAACGCCAGTCGGCACGGCACCTGATGATGATGATGATGATCAGTGTATGTGGTAGGGTGGGCCAGTTCCTTTCCTCGCTGCTTTTCCTCCCCAGATTTTCTCTAGTACTCATATTACGAGGCTGGGTCGACCTCGGGGCCGTATTGGTCGGAAAAAAAATCCCGCTCAGCTGGGGATTCGAACCCTCTACCATACGGTTGCTAGACGAGTGCTCTAACCACTATACTAGCCGGTCCCCTTCTTCGGTGTAACTTTGTTTAAAAACATTAATTTTGTTTGCGTTGTCATTATTTCATTGTTATGTTATTCATGACTAAGTACGATTAAATCCTCTGTCCCTATATGACTTTATCAATCATAACGTGGCTGATAGTAATGACAAGTAGTTAATTTTCATGAAGCTTAAAAATCAAGTTTATTTATCCCTCGGCCGGACAGGAGCTCAAGGATTATATTCAGCATTCCACGTAAAGTGTAATCCGTTTTACCTTCATATAATGATATGAATGTTGACAAAAATATTGTATTATCTAACAAAAGTTATTTGCTGACTTACACAAAAGATGGCAATAGTAAAACGAAATATTAGTTTCAGAGCAGCTGCAGTAGATAATGGTTTACCTCCTTCTCTCTCTCTCTGAACCTTAAGTGTCCAGGGTTTACCTAGATCATTAAAAAATTCTGATTAACCAGTAAAAGTTGACATACTATATATAATGCGTGAATCTTTGGTTTTGTTAAAAAGTTTCTGCTGTAATTTCATCTTCTTAGATCAAATTAGCACTATTAATTAACTCTACATTAAACATCCTTGAGTATCATGACACAGAGATAAAAGACTATGACAAATGAAGAAAAAAAAACACCACTAAGTTATACAATTACAGGTTCAAAACTTGGCTTTGCTGTTCGTTTATTTTTTAAAATTCGAAATCTTACTACAACAGCAAATGTGGAACTTATTTGTAATGATCTGAACACTTTTTCAGATAAAGATGTGAACACTTATTTAGATAAAGATGTGAACACTTATTCAGATACAGCTGTGAATATCTATTCAGACAAAGATATGAACACTTTTTCAGATAAAGATGTGAACGCTTATTCAGGTAAAGATGTGAACGCTTATTCAGATAATGATGTGGACACTTATTCAGATAAAGATGTGAACACTTGTTCAGATAAAAATATGAACACGTGTTCAGATAAAGATGTGAATACTTATTCAGATAACGATATGAACACTTATTCACATAAAGATGTAAACACTTATTCAGATAAAGATGTGAACACTTATTCAGATAAAGATGTGAACACGTATTCAGATAATGGAGTGAACACTTATTCAACTAAAGTTGTGAATACTAAAGCAAATCCCTCCTGTGATTGGGGAACTAGTGAGGCTTGTAGAAGATAAGCAAACAAAAAACATTTACTACCTGTTGAAAAATTATATCGCATAATGTTATTCTAGTTTCTTATACCTTGTATTGATGAGTGGATTGTAGATAATATTTCACTGTAAAAAAATTACCCTGAGTTTAAATGTCTTTTTTTCCTTTCTATAAGAGAATCAAGAAGACGAACATGTGAAAAAATTAACAACGCAAACAGACCTCAACTAATAATCAACCTGGGGATTGGTTTTCTCACTCTCCTGTGTAGTTCCATACACCATTACTTTATAGTTTAATACAACACTACTTTATAGTTTAATACACACATTACTTTATAGTTCCGCACAGTATTACTTTACAGTTCTGTAAAGTATTACTTTATAGCTCCTTATAGCATTACTGTATAGTTCTATACATCATTACTTTATAGCTCTATATAGCATTACTTTATAGTTCCATACATCATTACTTTATAGTTCTATACATCATTACTTTATAGCTTCATACATCATTACTCTACAGTTCCTTACAGCATTACTTTATAGTTCTATATAGCATTACTTTATAGTTCCACACAGCATTACTTTATAGTTTCATACAGCTATTATTTTATAGTTCTATACAGCATTGCATCATCTTTTTCAAAACAGGTAACTTGGAGAAAAGACCATCTTCATTAAGAATGCTGTATCATATTGTTTTGTTTAATCTGAAAATTTTGAACAAAAAAGAAAAGACAAAATTTTGCATTTCTAAAATAAACCGGTGCTGCTTTCGCCGGAAAACTGAAGGTGTGGCAGCCTTGTACTGGACCTCGTTGGACCGCCCCTTCGTTTTTCTGGATTGCTCACGTCCGTCTGTAATATGACCATATGTTGCCCTTGTGCACTATTTAAATCTTTTGCTTTATTGCATGCACATTCATTTCAGCGACTTCATCGACATACCATTATTGACAAAGGTGATGGTTCCATTCGTACTGAAGGTAGATGTAAAGAATGAAGCATTGTATAAAAAAAGTGATTTATCAGTCAACAAATAGATTCTCAAGAGATAAGTAATACATCTGAATCACTAGTGAAGAAGCTAGACCTCATTATCTATGGGAAGACGAAAGTAAATAAAAACGTAATAAGCTGAGAGAAGTCCAGGTTGTATCCCTCCCTTAGTTGGTGTCATTTTGTGACTGAAGGTGATTTTGTTGAACGGTTTATTTTAGTATAAGATTGTATGTAACCATCTTAGTGAGCTGAATAACAGGAATATTCACTGATCACTAATCACGCCGACCATTCTAAAACATGCTAGTTTACAGCAACCTAAGAAAATCATTAATATAGGATTCTGGATCTGAATATTACAAACAGCCTATTTTAAACAATTCAATTTTTAAAAAATACATCATTGAAATGAAAAACTGTCCAAGCTATAATTGAAATGATTTTTTTTTGTCGGGCCACCATGTTTGTAAGGAGCGAGGATTAGGTCAGAGACAGACTACAATGAAAACGGGGTTACAGGAGAATATTTTTAGAAGCGCTGATTATAATTAAAAGGAAGTCAAGCATCACTTACTTCGGTCACCGAACAAGTCCCCTTTATTTATAGATCACGCAACAAATGGCTTGGCATAGCGTATATGTTAGTTCTGCAGAAAAAAAATTGCTTGGATTCTAAAATGTCGGTAAAAAGGATTGTACATTTTATTTCTTATTTCTGCTACGACGTGTACATCACATTTAGTCTGCACGGATTGGAGCCACTTGAGAAAGTCTTTGTTTATATCCTTTTTTAGGATTCTATTCCATATATTTGTATAATATATAATGTGCATATACTATATGTGTTTATGAAACTTGAAAACCGAGAGTTATCGGTATAAAGCAGTGGAAACTGGCCTAAGGATAAATGTTATAGGAATAAGCTGTGCGTAAAAACTGTGATACTTCAGCAAGAAGTATATATGAGAAAAGGGAAACAAAAGTAAATAAAGAAGACTCAAGGGAGTTGAATGGTTTTGAGCTAGAAACAGTATACGATGTTATTTTCAATGGATATGGAAAACTTGTAGTGCGGTATTAAATTGTACACAATATAATCATATGCAGCATTAAGATTATTCATTTGATTTTTACTTCTGATTCTGTTAGTATGCTATCGTCCACTAAAGAACCGCTTCTAGCCAAATGACATTATAATAGTGACAAATAATTTGAGAAAGAAAATACAGGTAATTTTTTTAACCTTCACTTCAGCATTTTAACTAGTAAAGTATTAAATATATATATGCAAGAAAGCTATAATCTACCCTTTTTTTTCTGTTAATCATACATGTCAAAGAAAGCGTCTTCTAGCTGCCAACAAAACAACTTGATGAGAAATTATTCAACACTTTTAATTTGTTGTGTATGTGAGTTTTATTTTTCACTTTTTTTCGGCATGTTCTAAGGTTGATGAATATGCTACTCTTCTGTAGGCCTTCAGGACCAAAGCACTCTAACGACATGCGACCACATCTTTGATTTCTTTGTTGCCTTTTGGCTTGTTCCTGAATAGTGCCCATGTTTCATATAACAAATCACACCGTATTATTTTCTTTCAAACTCATCTAATGGAGGTGACGAAAATAATGTTTTTCTTTAAATTCACAACGTATATGGAACACCTTCCACTTTTTAGATAAGAAATATCTTATCCCATTTTTTTTATTGACCGCATTCATTCAAAAGCTTGTAGTCTTGTTCATTCATTCATTCATTTGCATGTCCCTTGCGGAACTTTGCCTCCCAAACAGCACTACTGTAGGCCTCCCGGTTGTGAGCAAGATGGCCTGCTGCTGTTGCATCCATTTCCAGATCGTCAACGATGTCTTGCAGCCATCTTCGTCTTGGTCTTCCTCTTTTTCTTTTTCCCATTATGTATCCTTCCAATACGGTCTTCTCTAAATTATCATGACATTTAATGTGTCCAAAATATTTCAGTTTTCTCTCTTTAATCCTCTTCACTAGCCAGCCTTCTTCAATATTAAGCTCTTGTAGTATAGATATATTTGTTCTTTTTTGTGTCCACGATATTTGGAGAACTCTTCTGTAGCATTTACATTCAAAGGCATTTATGTGTTTCTCAGCTGTTTTGTTAAGTGTCCAGGTCTCACAGGCATATGTTGCGATGGGAAAGATGCATGCCCTTAAAAATCTTATTTTTGTGGTTCTGTCTGCTCCTCTCCACAGATTCTTTATTTGTTTTACTTTCTGAAGAGCTATGGATGTCCTCCTTTTAATTTCCCTCATTGTATCTCCATTATTAGTTAGTAGCGATCCAAGATATTCAAAACTCTCCACTTCTTCCAGTTTTTCCTCATTGATACATATTTCAATTGCCTTGTTTGTTTTGTCAGTTGTCATCAATTTAGTTTTCTTTGCATTAAGATAGAGGTTCTGCTCTTCGCTGTTCTTGCGGACTGACATAAATAGTAGTCTTGTATATATACATATAAGTATGAATACAAATACATTTCTTATATCTTATATCTTATATCCTTCCCGTGCCGTTAGACGTCACATAGGGCTCGCAAAGTAGTTCGCCAATTTTTCCTGTCTTCGGCGAGTCTTTCAACCTCATCAAAGGATTTTATGCCTGTTAACTTGGCCTCTCTTAATAATGTTCTCTTCAGAGTTTCACGCGGTCTGCCCCTTTTTCTTCGGCCTGTTGTGTTCCACTTGATAGCTTGTTTTGGGATTCTCTGCTCATTTCTTCTCATCAAGTGGCCAACATATGTCCATCTCCTTTTCCTGATCACCCGTGAGACTGGTTGTTGTTCAGTCATCTGCCTACAAATACATTTATTATGCAAATAAAGAATTCATAGCGATTCAACAGACAATGGAAATGATATGTTACACCAGTGTAATGATTACGCTTCGAAAAATGCACATAATTATGAAATACATTTGCATTGCTGCTAAATTCTGTGTATACAGTTGATGAAAAAATATTTGCAGCTTCTCATTTATTTTATAGACAAAAAAATAGAGGAGAACTTTGGTAATGTGTTGTGTTAGATAAATGAAAATAGCAAAACTTATTTGAGAAACACTGTTCTAACATTTCAAAACATTTCACAGAATGTATAAATAAGTGTTCATATGAAAGCAATGCTATGGTTTTTAAAATTTTAAAATGCTTTTATTTACCTAGATGGCACAGTTTACTACTGCCGTTTTCTATAGCAGCTTATTGTATTACTAAGCTTTTCTCTGTACTCATTTACCTTCATGAAAAATGTAAACTTCATTGTAAAGCTTTAGTTTAATCCTTTCGTTTTACATTTTAACTTTTAACCATCCACATCCTCTGTCTTTCTTTCTCTCCACGTTTGTGTCTTTCGCTCCAAAAATAGATTGCAATATTGACTGTGGGTTAAAGCTGAAAGTTATTGTGAATGTTGTATGTCCATTTCTTCAGTAAGCATTTCAAGCGGACTTGCATGCTTTTAGTAGTGCCCAAAGGACGCCAACGTTTATGGCATCATCATGGTGGTGGAGAATGTCTAATAATCTAAATGTCTAAATCGTAGAAGAATCTTTAAATTATTTGTTTAAACAAAATGCCACGGAATTTTTAAAAAATATAGTTCAACTGGACATATTCAGATTTTAGGTATTTCTTTTTCATAAAAAAAGATTATGACAATTCAATTCTTTGGTGTAATTAGTTGTATGATATACTGACGAATTCTTCATTCACTAACAAGAATCATAGTATTTAGAGTCGTCGTCACATTTGTCATCGGTGCCATCTATTCTCGATACCTATCCTTATCAAGATCATTAATGGTAAACATCATTATCAATGACATTTTGACTTGTGATGAGAATGAGAAGAAATATATTTTCCTTAACTGACTTTACGGATGTCACTAGTAGTGCTGCCTTTGCTAGGGTACGCCATCTTCACCTCCATCTTCACCTACTTGCCCTGCTGCATAATGCCAATTCTCACCGTTGTACAGGAAATCGTTAGCTAAGATGATCACACTTCGCTTACTACACGCATTCATCAATGGCGGATAAATTCGTCTCTCTCCACATACACACGAATATCAATACGTCGCACGCGAACACGGATGAGTTTTTGATCATCTTCAACACTGGAAACAAAGAAACTGGCATGACTCTTGGACCACTGTAAAGATATTTTACAGATTATCTGCGGACCACTGTAAAGATATTTTACATATCATCTGCTTTTTTCGGCAACAGAATTGGAAAGGACGGAGACCTCGTACAAGTTTATAACCTGTAGCTATTAAGTTTATTAGTTCATACGTAGACATCACTCCAAGATAAGAGTTTCTTTAGTTGGGTGTTGTTATATTTTGAGCTGCCACTTCTTACAAAGTGAGTCATCACACATGGTAGAAGTAATACATCGTTGATACGTTTTTCCTTTAGGCTCTCTTTCATTGTCCTGTCTCTGACGTGTACTGCTTTGTGTCCCGGTTTGTCCAGTCATAAGTGTCCTGCCTAAAACAAGTAATACTGCATGTTATACTATCACATCATTCTGTATTCAAGAAAACGATCTGTCTTCTTCTTGGTTGTCCTTAGACATTTCTGTCTGAATGTTGGAATTTAAAAAGTTCTACTAACAAGCAGATACAATTGTTTTCTTTCAGATTAAATAAGTTTGACGTATATTCTATTTGCTTTTGTATCTAAATATCATTCCTTTGAAAACAAAATGTTCTTTCGCCATTTCAGTATAGTTCAGAAATGTGCACAACGGACTATAAAACATCTGCCTCATTCAAAGATTAGCTATCAATTAATCTTATCGAAAGTTTGAGTTTCTTCCAAGAGTTTTATTGCCATTTCAGTTAACTATTATTCTTGTATGTTGTTTTCTCTTTTTTTTCAGATTTTCACCTGACCATAGTATATGATTTTTACTATCAGTTACAATTTTACATAGCAAGTTTCACGTTGTCGTTTTTCATTTTTAAGTGCTTTCATACTTTTGACCTTGAGAGTAGAATGTATTGATGCTATGTACAAAATAAAAAAAAATTGTGAACATAATTCTTTATGATGCATTGATTCTACTATTTTAGAAAGCTTGTGAAAGGAAAAAAATATTGACTGGAGGGAAATAGATTAATACTTTCTCCCCACTCCAAGATCTCTTTAAGGAAAAATGTTTGCTGTTATCTTTAAACATAACATTTTGCTCATTGATTTTAATCTCTTCCAGGTGAAAAATATCTTCACGCGTAAGCGGGTGACAATCACCATCATCTACATCTTCGCCATCCTCATAACTAGTGTTGCTCCGGTCTTCTTTGTCAACAGAGTTGGGTGGACATATTTTTCCTCCACAAAATAAGACATTGATTGGTCTCATTCCTACAGAGAACAGACAAAAAATAGAAAACATATGTGTATTTGTCAACAATGTTTTCCTACCATTTAGTGCCTACGTAGTCATCACTGTCTGCACTATAATATTGATTATTAAGCTTGAGAACAAAGAAAAATGGCGGTGTATGTCTGCCGCGGCTGCGCAAGCTGAAAACATTTCTACTCGTAGCAGAAAGCTCTCCAGAATGGTACTCACAATTTCTGCTCTATTCATTGCCTCTTTTGTTCCTTTTGTTGTCATTTTTATAATCGTGTCAGTGAATCCCGATTTTGCTCTAAAAAGCAGAAACATAAATATGCTTGTAGTAATAAGTGGACTTTCCATTGTTATGGAATCAATCAGTTCATCGATGAAGATTTTCATTTACTACCACATGAGGACTAACTATAGAAACGCCTTCGGGGCTGTTTGACTGGTTATTTGAAAGACAATGCCAGCGTGTCTAAAAATTGGTAGGAAAAAGTCAGTATGTCTAAAATTGATAGGAAAAAGTCAGTATGTCTAACATTGATAGGAAAAAGTCAGTATGTCTAAAATTGATTGAACTCTGGTTGCTGATGAAAAAAAAACTGTGGAGACTTTCTGTTCATTCATTCAAGCGTAATATAGAAACTTAACTAAATATATCAGATTCTAATGCAGCAACTATTTAACAGCCAAATTTTGGGAGGCTCTCTGATTGTATCCTAGTGTAACAAAATTGCTGTCAAATTCTTGATTTCCTGGAATAAAAAAACTATAATTTGGCAAAAGATGAAAGCCAAAGAAAAAAATATGTTTTATAATTTTTGTATTTAGAACAAACCCTACCAGTTTCCAAAGTGAAAGAAAGAACTGAGATTGATAAATGCATCTCGAAATACGGAACTCAGCGGACAGTCTCACTAAATGAAATGTATAAATTTTAATTTATAACATGAATAATTAAATAAAAAACATATAAATAATGTAAAGGAAAGAAAACATTATTCTGGATGGCCTTTTCTATCAGTAACCGAAACTTTATTGACTGTTCAATTCCATAATAAAACTTCGATAGTGTTTTATATTTCAACTTAGGTGCCATTATTGATGTGATGTTAACTTACATTGTCTTCTACCGATTGGTGAGAACTTGCAGCTTTTTTTACAGCTTATATTTTCATGGTGAAGATTCTGATATAAAGGATAAAGAATTTGAACTGGGGATGGACTATGGTGATTTTCTTAAATTTCCATAAAGAACATAATATTCTCGCTGAAGACAAGGATTATGTCACCCACGTTGAGATTCTGCGTCCAAATAGAATGTCGGAGCACCCGTTGTCCAAAGCGCAATGATGATTATTTGCACATGTTAACATTTTTTTCTCATATTCTTACAGATTTTGATGACACGAAATTAAGAAGCAAATCAAATCAGAAATACACTTTGGGTATTGCGTTTCATTTATAGTGCAGTCATGTAACAATTTGTGGCAGTTTGTCATAGATAAAAAGGTTAGATCTGGGAAAAGGGGGACTATTGCCTTAATGGAGCAAAAGAAAGAGTAGCTTCCCTTGTTAGAAATCTATTTTAAAATTTAGGTGTCAAAGTTGGGCTTATGCAGTGCGATGACTGAAGGATGTGAAATCGAACGAAAGAGAGCACAAGGTGTGAATTGACAAGCAGAGACGCAGAAAAAAGAAACTTTTACGACCGGATATAAGGGAGGATGAGTTAGTGCCCTTCTGGAAGGTCCGCTTCTTTGCTTGTTAATAACTAAATCTTGTATAAATCTTAATAAATCTTAATACTAAATCTTAATAACTAAAACTAATAACTACAGTCTTGTAACTACCAGTTCATCTTCCGCGCCCAATTCTTCACCCTTTCCAAATAAAGTTCAATCACTCAATCAATCAGTTTGATATTGGTGATGATTTGGTCATGAGTTCTTTGCATATAAAAACTGGGTTCAGTGTGCTCCGAATGACTGATAACTCACTATCAAAAACAGCACTAAGACGGACACCATAGGGGAATAGAAGTAAGGGTAAACTAAAAGAGACATGAAGAAGAAAGATGTTGAGCAATAGAGGGCTCACCTGGGCAAGAGCAGAAAAAAGGCAAAGGACAGGCATTTGTGGAAAACCCTTGCGGAAGCTCCATGTGCCATGGGCACTTAAGGTTCAGAGAGAGAGAGAGAGAGAGAGAGAGAGAGAGAGAGAGAGAGAGAGAGAGAGAAGAGATGCGCATAATTTTTTGTGTGTGTTGGTTGTTCTTTTTAGGACAAAAAGTGTTGTAGAATCTAGTAGTTGTGATCAATTTGTCCTTTTTTAGGGCAACATGTAGTTTTTTTTGTCCTTTTCGGGACGAAGATTGTCATGTAGAATGTGTGATTTGATTGTCACCTTTTGGACAATCTTTGTGATTCTAGATCGAAAGCTTAGGTTGCAGTTTTTGGTATACATGAAGTTAGCATGTTTTTTTTTTCAGTGTTGTCTGAGTGTGTCTGGCGATGTTAATCGCCCTGACAGTTTTTCCTTATTTATTGTAATTGTTCATCAGTTGTTCAGTCCAAATTGATTTGTAACACTCACTTACAAATGGGGGTTCATCATTAAATTTTGTTTATCTAAATTTGTAACTGCTGGAATCCTGTGCTCTTTGGATTCATGTTGAACTGTGGTGTTGTGATGAGTTTTACTTATGTAAACTGATTATGTTCGTGGTACCGACTTGTACCGGTTGCTGTACTGGGTGTTCGTAGATGCCTGGAGTATATCAATGTAACGTCTGTTGTATCTCTGGTGTAGCAGTCCAGTCAAATGTCTTCTTTGTGACCAGTGACCTATGTGACACAGTGATGTGAAGTATTCAGTCAAATACTCTTTTAGCTGGTGTATAACATATTTATACCCACGTTAACAGTTCAGTAGGCCAACACCAGGCCCAATACACATGTAAAACACTTGTTTAGTTGTACAGTAGTGCACTAATACGTGTTTAAATTTAGCTAGCTTTGATTTACATATAAGCATTAGGTTGAGTAATTACATTTAATATAATGTTAAGTGCAATTTAAGTGAAAGATTCCGTGCTGCTGCTTGATATAGATCTGTGTATGGGCGTGTATGGTCTTATATGGTCGTATAAGGGTGTGTATGGTCGTGAATGAGTGTGTATAGTCGTTTAAGGTCGTGTATGGGTGTGTATAGTCGTTTATGGTCGCGTATGGTCGTGTATGGGTGTGTATAGTCGTTTATGGTCGTGTATGGTCGTGAATAGTTGTAGCACTGTCCTGGTTCCCAGGGTTGGACGGGCAAGGCGGAATTTCTGAAACGGAGACTTCAAGATAGAGTCTGTTGACCTCAGATCAGACCTTGACACCCACAGTTTCTGTAGTGTTAATGTACTTGGTATTTCATTACGAGAGAAGGTCAGAATGTAAACAAATCTTGTGATCGGCTATTCTTTGACGAGACACCCTAGAACTGGAGTAGTGAAAGGTAGCTGGTTATTTTGTGGGGTGGGTTGGGGAAAAGGGGGGGGGGGGAGAATATGGGAGAGAGACATTTTTCAACGAAATCCGTGGAATGTCATACTTTTGCCGTTCTTTTCTCGTAATAAAATGTCAATATATATAAACAATGTCACAGTTATTTCATAAAGGAAAGAAATAAAATAAAAATATCAGGTTAATTTTTATTTCTAATAATCACGCGATCATTTGCACTCAGTAAACTAAGTATTTAACTTGCAACGTTTTTTCAACTTGTCCACACACCTTAACTGTGTCAGTTTCTAGTTCACAGACGAAAGTCGAAAAATGAAATTTAACCCTTTCACACCTAGGGTAATGTACATGCTCCGTCAGAATAAATTTTGATGAGAAATTTTGACAGGAAGAAACTGGAAAAAAATTACTACATAATTTCAAAATATTGATTGTGTTAGAAATATCCTAAGTTTCATTTTAATTAGAATATGATTAAATGTTGTTCCGAGCATTGATTCGCATGGGTGTACAAGATTTACCAAACACTGCCAGTGTTGTTTTGGAGCGGACAAAAATCAGAACGGCATCGTGTTAAGGCAAGAAAACAAAGAATATAATTGAGTTAAGCTAAATATCTTAAAATTGTCAGTAGTTAGCAAGGATTATTTTTCTGGGATCCAAACACAGTGGTTAATATTCATCCGCGGAAAAAAGAATATGAACAACAAAATTATTATAGCATAGTTCATTATCTCCTTATCTTGTAACCACCAGTTCATTTTCTGTGCCTAATTCTTCACCCTTTCCAAATAAAGTTCAATCAGTTAATCTGTCAATCAATCAATCAATCAATCAATCAATTAATCAATCAGTTTGATATTGGTGGTAATTTGATCATGAGGTCTTTGATATAAAAAGTGGGTTATATGCTGATAACACACACTTCCTTGCATAAAGTTTTTTTCTTTAATGCAATGATGATCTGCTTCAGAGCATGTCCTGTCTACATGATGCCACTGGCTGCACAAGCAATGCGATGTGGCTGAACATAGAACACTTAATTTGTTTTTTCGACCTCTTCTAGGCAGAAAATATGTCTAAATGTTTCTCTGTACTTCATGCTCATGTGGTAATAAATAATTATATTCGAAGAGGAGTTTATGGACTCCATGATAAGAGAAAATCCAGCCAACATTAATCCTATAAATAAGTGTTTGCCACCAAAATTGATTTCTGGAAAAATGGAAGCTGCGAGTATGCTCATGCTCATTGGGAAAGAGCAAACAATGAACAGAGTAGATATCATCACAACCATCTTGGCCACCTTCTGGTTGCGCTGAGAAACCCTGTCAACTTGTAACTGGCTTGCGGACTTTTGTCTCCACTTTGCTGCGCTTCGTAGCTTCATAACCAGAACAGCGGTGCAAACGACAACGACGATAAAAGCAGAGAAAGGAATGAAGAAGTTGTTGATGGAGAGAGCAATTTTCTCAACTTTTTCTTTGTCTACAGCATAAACAAGGCCAATGATTGTCTTATTTCGTGATGGAGAAAACTTTGTATCCAGTTTGTTGACCATGTACACGGGTGCAGCAGATGACATGAAGGCGAGGAACAAACAGATGATGGTGATTAACATTCGTTTTGGTGTGACAATATTTCTTATCTGGAGAAAGATTTAAACTACTTGAAACAAACTCTGTAACACTGAAACAGACTGATCTCTAATGCTCATACTGATCTGTAACGCTGAATCAGACTGATCTATGACACTCGGACTGATCTGCAAAATTGAAAGAGACTTATCTGTAGTACTGTGTAGTGCAGCGGTTCTTGAATTGTTTGACCGTGGACCCCACTATGATGAATATAACCAAAATGATGCACAAGTTTGTGTTTTTTTTCCATGGATCCCAAAAATCCTTCCGTGGACTATTTGCAGGTGTCATGACCTCAAATTAAGAATCACTGACGCAGAGGAAAATGTATTACTAGAAGCTGACAAGTAAACACGATTGAGAAGAGCAAGTTATACTTCGTTCTTACATTGGCATTATCATTAATTCGGTTGTTTCATTTCATTGTTTACATGGTTTATTTTTTTAACCTAAAGAAGGAATAATTCAGTAAATCCAGAAAGGAAATAACTCAGTAAATCCAGAAAGGGAGTAATTCAGTAAATCCAGAAAAAGAGTATTTCAGTAACAGTTGCAAGCTTCAAGAGAATGGGCTATAACGAGTCGTATAAAAGATGTTTCTTTTCCCTTGGAAAAAACGGGGACACGGGACCCAATAACCGTGTGTGTTTGTGTGTTATATGTGCAGGTGTGTGTCCATGCGTGTCTGTGTATGTAAGAATGGTTCTTGTGAAGCTCACTGTAAGCTCTACTATCATTGTGAAGTTCGGGGCCAAGACCATTTAGTTTCCCGCATTCTTAATTATTAAAATGGTCACTATTGGCATCTGAGAAACGTCTGCACCAGAAGCTACTTTTCAAACCTTTCGCTACTTTAAATGAGTAGAGAAATGAAAAGTGCATACACAATCTCGCCATCAATATGATCAAGGTGTTCCCGTACGTGAAAGTCAATACCAACAAAAGATACTTCACTAAAACGACAAATATCAAAATGTGCCATTATCAGTCTCACAGTCAAACTGTGCCACTATCAGTCTCACTGTCAAACTGTGCCACTATCAGTCTCACTGTCAAACTGTGCCATTATCAGTCTCACTGTCAAACTGTGCCATTATCAGTCTCACAGTCAAACTGTGCCACTATCAGTCTCACTGTCAAACTGTGCCACTATCAGTCTCACTGTCAAACTGTGCCACTATCAGTCTCACTGTCAAACTGTGCCATTATCATCTCACAGTCAAACTGTGCCATTATCAGTCTCACTGTCAAACTGTGCCATTATCAGTCTCACTGTCAAACTGTGCCACTATCAGTCTCACTGTCAAACTGTGCCACTATCAGTCTCACAGTCAAACTGTGCCATTATCAGTCTCACTGTCAAACTGTGCCATTATCAGTCTCACTGTCAAACTGTGCCACTATCAGTCTGACTGTCAAACTGTGCCACTATCAGTCTCACTGTCAAATCTTTTAATCTGGTAGGGTAATGTGAGACATAAAAGAAATGACAGTTTGAGACACATAGCTGCACAATCAGTCCCACTGTCAAACTGTGCCACTATCAGTCTCACTGTCAAGCTGTGCCTCTATCAAACCCACTGTCAAACTGTGCCACTATCAGTCTCACTGTCAAGCTGTGCCACTATCAGTCTCACTGTCAAACTGTGCCACTATCAGTCTCACTGTCAAGCTGTGCCACTATCAGTCTCACTGTCAAACTGTGCCACTATCAGTCTCACTGTCAAACTGTGCCGCTATCAGTCTCACTGTCAAACTGTGCCACTATCAGTCTCACTGTCAAACTGTGCCACTTTCGATCTCACTGTCAAAGTGTGCCACTATCAATCTCACTGTACTATTGTGAAAATATTCATATTTATTCAAATACAAGATGATTTACATTTCATATAATGATACCAAAACAACGTAATGGTTAGATCATTTAATACTTTGAACTGGAAAAAAATGTTTTCTATTTAAGCCCACTATAGAACGTTTAATGTGAGGTTTCATGTTCAAACATTAAAGTAAATTGTTGTTGCATTAAGATTTGTAAGAGATTAATTGTGTATGAATTCTTAATGGAGAACACAACAAATGATGTATCCGTCACTAACGCAAAATATATCCAGAAAAGGATACTTTCTAAATGTATGTGTACTCCAACCTTTAAAGGTGCCACAATACACAGACATCTTTCGAGTGTGATGATGGCCGTGATCCAACTGGTTACACGAGAGAAAGCGAGATGTGGCGTTGCTGCTGTGAGGTAGTTGATTTCTACAGAATCGAATGGCAGGTCTGCTCCACTGACCGCAGGAGTGACACAGGTATTAGTCCAGCTAGATGTTATAAGGCAGCACAGGTCAAATACTGACAGAGCTGGATGTAGAGAACAGCAAAAAGTGTACGCTGTATTGAATAAAGTTGTTATAGAAAGTTATAACGCTACTACCAGATAAAAACGAAAATAGATGGGTTAATGATACAGTTTTACAAAATAAAAAAAAGATAGCAAGAATGAGGAAAGTGGGCAGAAACAAGAACGACAGAAAGCAAGATGAGTACATAGAAACGAAGAATATACAACAATCCAATGTTTCGGCAAAAGCCTTTTTCAAGGATCACATACAAAAACAACACAACAGATAAAAACACGAAAAATGTAGGAAAAAATATATGATAGCATTTTGGCTTCCACCTTGAAAGAAAGTCTGGCAACAAGTGCCAAATTCATTACTAGAACAAGTTCTACCGCAGATGTCATTTCTTGTATGTCTCACATTACCCTGGAAGATTAAACGATTTTAATTTTATAAGGAAATTAAGTGAAAAAAAAACTGTATTTTAATTTTTTATCAAATATTTCTAATATCTTTTTAAAAATCTAATTATAAATAGGGCTGAACTTGCATAGAAACAATAATAATAATAATAATAAACCAACTGAAAGTGTTTCTGTATGTACTGGTATGTTATTCATATGTTGTCATCTGCGTCAAGTCAATCCAGCTGAAAAAAATGAAAGTTGTTTCAGGACAGCGAAGAATGAAGGGACACCTCTCATCTTCCACTCGAACCTTCTTTTGTTTTTGTTCCCAGCACCTCGCTATAACCGTTCACTGAATATGATACTAACATGAAACAGTCAGCTGTCATTACAGCAAGATAAATACCGGAAACCGTCAATGAAAACACTAGAGATTATATAACATATTGAACTTTCTCCAATTTTTCCTAGATCAAGGAATACAACATTCATATATTTTATACTCTATCTTCATCTTACATATGTAAATATATTTAATGAAGATGTGTCCTTGTTTTTGTCATATGGGGATATGGTGTTAGTGCCCGTGTTCCGTCTCCAGTAAATGATGTTCTCAGTATTTTGCCTGGCCGTATTTACTTCCCCTATGCTCCAACACAAGCCAGGTAATCTATTCTTAGTTGAGCAACTGACTGGCACTAGTCACTAAGCTACTCAGGTACCAGTATTTAATAAACAACACAAAGTATCTCTGCGTATTTTCTTCGTGAGCTCATTGTTTGATAACATTAACAGTTATCTGACGCTCACTCTTAGTTATAGAGCACAATTATTCAGCGTCGCTGGAACATTCTCATTCTACACAGTAACATTTACTTACCAAACAAACTAACATTTATGGATAACTTTTACTTACCACACAAACTAACATTTATGGATAACGTTTACTTACCACACAAACTAACGTTTATGGAATCCTTGAATCCTTGCCTCACAAAACAAATGATGTTTATAACGTTTGTTCCAATGCCAAAACCATTGATAGCTTGACAGACCACACCAAAGACAACCCAAGTGTAAATAAGTATCAGATAGCCATTTGTTACGGAGAAATGGAAAGAAGGCACATTGTTAGTGGAGAAGTTAGTCATTATTAGCATTTCCGCATCCTCCATTATGATGTAACATCACTGAAGAACTGAGGAAATTAACCCTTCCCTATCCTGTTTCAAATATATACTAGATAAAGATCTTCCTCATTCGTAAACACATTATTCCACTAAGAAAAATATTTTAAATTAAACACACGGAAAAAATTCATTATCAAGTCACGTTATCTTTTCTATGCAGCAAACTCTCTAACCGAGAGCGGAACAACTTCCAGTGCATTACCGAAAGTCGTGAGCAAAAATATTTAAAAAATCAAAATTTGTAGACAAAGAAAATATAAATGTATCACCTTAATTTGAAACCTTTGTACTTCATGTAGAGGTCACGTGACGTCACCATCATGTGTCACGTGACCACGTAGAGCAGGAAAAAAATTGCGGGTGCTGAAGTTTCGTTTCGTCAACATGCTGCTATTGAATTCCTCCTTAAAGAGAAAATCCCTGCTGCTGAAATTCACCAAAGACTTCAACTTGCTTATGGAGATGTGTGTATGGGTGCTAGCAGTGTTAGGAGGTGGGTGAAACATTTCAAAGAAGGAAACACGAGCATTCAAGATATGCTTCGCAGCGGTCGCCCTTGAACTGCCTCCACTGAACGTAACATGGATAGGGTTGACGACATCATTAAAGAAGACAGACATATCACAGTATCTGAAATCGCTGTAAATCTTGGAATAGGACACAATGCAGTACAGTAAATGATTGAAACCTTAGGCTTTAGAAAAGCTTGTACACGCTGGGTCCCACAGGAGAGAACGTCCAGAAAGCATTGCGTCTGTGTCGTCGGTCAGCTGGAACGGAATTTTACCTGGAGGTATTTTCAAACTTGCAGAAGGATGAGAAAAATGTGTGCAGAGAAATGGAGATTATGATGTAAAGTGAAGTAAAGGATGTAGATTAAGGTGATACATTTATATTATGTCTGTCTATAAATTCCGATTTAAAAAAAATTTCCTTACGACTTTCGGTATGACCCTCGTATATAATCTCCCTAGATGATCAGAAAAAAGGTACACCTTCTCCACTCTCAGACAAATGTTCCGACCCTTTAAAAATAGCTGTCTTATAAACTTCAATAAATAATCAAGGCATGAGGAAAATAGAAAATAAAATTCTAATAACAATGTAGGCAAAACTGTAAATAAATCGGATTGGACAGTATTATTTCATATTAAAATTACGGGAAATAGTCATGTTTCACTATTACTATTATTATTATTATTAATAGTTCACTATTTTATTAGTGGCGGGGCAGAAAAAAACTCACAGGACCTCTGGGAGTCATGACACAGAGGGGCCCACCCCTCTGGAAATGTTAGGACCGAAATACTTGTCTGAGGCTTTTGGGGGTACTTCCTCTGATGATCTGAAAGAGTTGTGTTGTTGATCCACTCTTTACAATAGATAGTTTCCTGCAGTACTCCACATATCATAAGAAATTAAAGTAGAGCATTTTAAACTACGTGGAGAAAACTGAGAGTAAACTGAGAAAATCTAATATTTTGCAATAGAAATCTACATACAAGCACGACCAGAATAAGTAGGTACGCTAATGAAACTCAAGAAACAAAACAAAATACAGTATACACTTCTCATTCATTCATTTGCATGTCCCTTGCGGAACTTTGCCTCCCAAACAGCACTCCTGTAGGCCTCTCGGTTGTGAGCAAGATGGCCTGCTGCTGTTGCATTCATTTCCAGATCGTCAACGATGTCTTGCAGCCATCTTCGTCTTGGTCTTGGTCTTTTTCTTTTTCCCATTATGTATCCTTCCAATACGGTCTTCTCTAAATTATCATGACTTCTAGAGATATGAAATGTTTACCAAACTTTAGCATGGTATAGGTCACACCTGTTTGCTATGGGAATCTTCTTCTTCTTCTTCTTCGTTCACTTCTACCACCAAAAACCGCACTGTGAACCTACTGAATTCACGCATGTGGTCCTCGTTAGGTCCCGTGGTCCCCTATGTGGTCCAAAATAGACCACACGAGTTCCACGAAAGGACCACAAGGGGTTCAGAGTATCACAGTGCTTTAGCCTGTATTCTTGGTGGGTCTCGGAAGCGGGATTGCGTGACACCGTGGTTTTCATTGCACCAGTTTGGTCTAGGGTTGGACTTTCTCACCGGAAGACCTCGACGTGTTTGGAATATTAGTGCATCCCCGCTGGGTGAGAGGCGGTAGCCCACCCAGGCCAGAGTTGGACTTTCTCACCGTAAAACCTCGACGTGTTTTGAGATACCCGTGTATCACCGCCGGGTGAGAGGTGGTTGCCCATCCAGTCCAGGGTTGGACTTTCTCACCGGAAAACCTCAGCGTGATTAGGATACGCAGACATCCCCGCCGGGTGAGAGGTGGTTGCCTATCTAGACTTCCCTGGTCCAGTGTCTCCGACTTCAGCATTTTGCGGTCGTGGCCGCTACCTTTCCTAGTTGTGACCAGGATGGAGCTTTTGTCCAGGAGGACGAATCCTCGCCACTAGTGACTTCTACCCCTGGGTTGAGCCGGTTTAGGCATTTCCCAGTATGGGCGTGTTTGGGACGGGACCGACCTCTAGGGCAGAGGTATCGTGACATTCATAGCCTTCAAGATTCACCCCTGGTATGAGCCGGTTTAGGCAAAATTCACCAGTATGGGTGTTTATCAGGCGTTACCGACCTCTAGAGCGGAGGTGGCATGACATGTCTAGCCATCGAGTTCCACCCCTGGTGTGTGCTGGTTGAGGCATATTTCACCAGTGTAGGTGTATTTCGGACGTAGGCGGCCTCTAGAGCAGAGGTGCCGTGGTATAGCTCTCGTAGCGATACTACTGGACATACCAGGTTAGACTTCACTTTCCACCACCTTTTCCCATCGGCGCCACACAGCAACCTTTATTTCCGCATTTACTTCCTTAACCGGGAGGAGCTTCACTCCACGCGCGGCATTTAAAAAGTCAAGCCAGCAATGACTTAACCTCTGGGACAAGCCGGTTCATGCATTTCACCCGATATGACTGCACTCAGGACGTGGCCGACCTCCAGACCAGAGGTGCCGTGATTTGACTGTTTGCTTCGCTTTATTCTTTCAACCACCTTTTCCGCAGTTATGCTGCGCGGCAACCTCATTTGCAAATTTCTTCATTGGCCGGGAAGAGCACCGCTCCACGCACGGCAGCTGAAGATCTCGCCAACAGCGGCAGATGAGCTACCAAACGTGCCACTCATCTACCCTAAGTAACTGGTTTTCAGGCGCCAGATATTCGCCCTCGCCCCTTCTCCTGTCAGTTTAAACAGTTCTGCCACGGGAAGGCCAGGAGCTGGACTTGACTGCCAGAGGCTGTTTGTGGCGCATTTGCAGTCCTTAGAACCGCTATGGGAATGAATAGTCCAAAAAAAAAAAGCTAGAGTGTATGTTGGTAAATATATGCAAATGTAGACAGAAATCATTGTTAAATCTAAGAAGTACATGTCGTATTCAGTCATCCTGCAGAGAATGACGACATAGAAGATATGTTATTGAGGCTTACATTCAGACTCGTATAATTTTATTATTTACTTGTTTCTTACGGTTTCGTTGCCATTTTTATATTTCTTTCGCACTGGGTGTTTTTTTTTAGTTCCTGCTTTTTTTTAAAAGTTGAATATTTATTTCCTATGTGCTATTTAACTGAATATACAGACTTTAATTTTACAAAAAGGCGTTCATTACACGAAATACATGTCCGCTTTATCCTAAGGGCGATAACCGGAATTAAATTATATATTGTGCCTGCACGCAACAGTTTGAAACACATTCATCAAAAAAAAAATGACAGGCATTTATAGAGCTTCGAAATACTGAACCAGACTGGTAATGTCACCACGAGATAACTCCGAATGTAGTATCATTATCAGCTGATTCAAGTGGTATTTATCCTTGACAGTAACATTAAGTTTAATTTTTGAACTGCACAAATGGATATTATTATAACACAATCTTATCTTATAGCACGAAGAAGAAGATATAAGAGCCGTATAAGAGCTTATTCTCTTTATTCTTGATCTATGTTGGGGAGAAAAAAAAACCAGACACGGCTGGAAAATCAATCGCATAACTCAAGTCATCAGAGAAGGCCTTGGAAATTTCCAAGTTGTCTTAAGAAGTAGAGGATTTTCAATCCAGGGCTCATACATTCCTGTGAAATGTGCATTGTTAATCTATTCTTTTCATAAAACAGGACACGCTCTTGTCTCTTCCTGTGGTCCTAGCTGTCGTCGTTTCTTTCTGTGTTTGAGAGTTTCATTAGTTCATCTCAGGCAGGCATAACTTGAGTGTTTTCTGTGCTGTGGTTTGACTCCAGGCAGAAATATTATGTTGCTTCATTTGTATCTGAAGTCATAACATACTGTTGGCTATCGACAGAGTACTGTTACTCGTATATGTCATGAAAAATAACTAAAACTTCGAAAACGCTATTTTCAATCTCTTATAAAGTTCGTGTCAGGAGCTGAGTTTAAAATGTTAACATTTTTATTTGGTAGAAACAAATGACATTTTAACTAAAACATTTTTGTAACTATATAAACTGTTTGCGTTTGTGTAATAGTAAAGATGTACATGATTAAGTTAACAAGGGTAATTATTTGTTCCAGCAATAAATATCTTAATGAAAGACTACCTCTCGTTGTTTTCTATTACAGTCGTCAAATGGCAGGCCAATATATGTTATATTATGTTATGTTTTGTTATGTTATGTTGTAGATGGATCATCATCACTGCTCTTCGGACACATCCATAAGTGCTTCGATCTCTTCAATATATCCCTCAGCTTACAGCGACTACGTTCTGTCTTGACCGACTATTCCTCGTAGCGCCGTGAATAATGCTCAGTTACTGCGATGTAATTCTTACCTCAACTCGTATTTCTGAGACAGGGATGTCAAGTCAGCTCTCTCAGAGTCCCCGTTCGTTCAAGCTCTCTGAGGGCTTTAACAATGTCAGCACGATCCATCAGTTGACCATCATCGGACTCCAACATGACTTGCTGCAAAAAATGAATGTTACACAGCGAATCTTTGACCTCTGCAAGAACTCCAGCCACTGTCTGCTCACCGATCCCGCCTGAACCTTTAGGATCAGAGTTAGAGAGTAGCTCAGGTCGCAGACACGGGTGTAATCCTGTGATTCCAGCCATGATCGTCACTGCAGTGATCTCCACCATCATGCTGCTGGTCGTCACTGCATAGGTACCGCTGGTGTTCTAGACTGTTCTGCCACAAGACTGTGCGGTGAACGACTCCGCTGATGGAGCACAGCAGACTTACCGCGTAGAACATAGCATCTGTGTCGTTGACGTTTTAGCTTATGAGAGCATTGATCTCCGCATCGACGACAACCGGGTTCTACTCTTTGCAGCTTTTGTCGAGTGTGATGATGGTAGAAAAGATGTCTTTGAAACCTGAAGTCACTGGTGTCAGGTCCGCACCAGGATTGATGCCAGTCAGTTGCAGACCTGTTGGACGACGTCTTCTGGTCAATCCTTCAAAGATTTCCTTCTCCTCAGCCTGTCTTCCTTTTTTTTTCAATGAGCTCTCTATGTAATGAGCGATTTGTATCTGCGCTTATGCTGAAGTATGTGCGCACCTTTCAAATCTTGGTTCTGTGCTCCATGGTATGAGAATCTATTAGGAATCTCATTGCCATACATGAGGTGTCCCTAGTTCAACTGAAGATAATTCTCATGACTTGATTCTTCACCTTTTCGAGTCATTCAGTCTTTGTCAGGCTGACAGTGAGGATGGCCAAGACATACTCGATGGGTGAAAGGACTAGACTCTGGTCCAGAAGTACAAGTAACCATTGCGCAGCTGCATGATCCTCATCGCCGGTAAACTCTTGCAAACTTTCATCATTACACGATCAACATGCGCTTTAAAGCACAAACTGCTATTAAACGTCACTCACAAGTATGTTATCAAGTTGGTTCCAGTCACCAGAGTGTCTCACAGTCTCACAACAGGCATCTCTGAGTTGAAATGTAACTGTTGCTTTTTTGATTGACTAAGACTTTTGAAACACTACACCAGATAGTTATGCCATCAAGTTCGGTTTGCATGGAGTTGATGATTTAGTTTCTCTTTTTCCCCTGTCGATAGACCATAATATCATTAGCGAAAGACAATATTCGTCTCTTTCCATAAAGTTGTTGAGCAGTAAATACCTCAGTGTACACATTGAAATGGACTGGTGACAGCGGGGATCCTTGTGACAGTCCAGGACAAATTGTTATCGCTTCTGAAGACAAACTGCCACATGTGAGCACCATCTACCACTACAACAAGGCCCCAGCCACCCTTCTAACTAATAGAGGCAGTGCTTCAAGTCTCATAAACGTGTGCTAGCCAAACGTGACCCTACTATACTCATCGTCTAAATCTATGGCGGCTGCACATGTCTCCTCACGAGCATGGAATCCTTAAAAACATAATTGGCGAAGATGACTGCACTGAGTCATGTCTCGTTATTGCAAGGATATCCTCCAAGTGTGGGTGGAAATATGCGACGTGACTGAAGGTCACAAATGAGTTTACAAGCAATGATATTCTTAAGAAGCTTGCCATTTGTATTTTGCATTGTGATGATCCTGTAGGCACTGATCTTGGAATTGAATCGTTTATACTTGGTTTTAAAAGCGGGAGATGGTAGCTGTGATCTTGCGACTTGGATGTTAGTGTTGAATCCATTTGCTAGGTCCTTCATGCCGTCATCCGATAAGAACCATATATGCTAGTATCATATGCCATCAGGACCTGCGGCGAGATCTCTTTAGTGTTGCACAAATGACCTCTGTGGTGATGCAATGTTCATCATCCAGGACGACGTCCTCACATATCTCGGAGATTATTGTTGTGATCTTCAATCTTGTAGCCTCGTCTTTCTGATCAGTTTGCTCTATTTAGCACACAAGGAGGGCCTTTTCCTTTCTCTCTTCAGATCTATACCATGTCTGGCCTCTATCCTGAAAATGAGGAATAGTTCTGCCATGTGGACTTCTATTCATTCTCTGACGAAGACACCAAAACGTTACACATGAATATTCATTTGCAGAATTCGCCTCATTTGGCTGTCTCATGCAGGTCTGCACATGATCCCTAACAGCACTCATGTAGGCATCTCGGTTGTGAGCAAGATGGCCTGCTACTGATGCATCCATAACATAATCTTACAGTCAAGAAATACATCTTTGTCAAAAATGGAGACAATTAGCTCACAAACTCTACATGATAAACTTCACGATAATTGTCCTAAAAAGGACAAATCAACTACAACCATTACATAATAAAATTCTACATTTGTCTTGAAAAGGACAATCAACCGCAAAACTTACAATATGAACGAAGCAATCGAGCAACCATCAACAGAAAAAAAAAGCCAACACACATGCTATCGCTTCAACATCTCGAACAGAAGTGTTCATCTTGCTTTCTGCCTTTCATGTTTCTGCTCATTTTTTCACTCTATTTGTCTTTTTGTAAAACTTAAAATGTACACCTTCATCTACCTTCACTACTAGAACCAGTTTTACGGTAGTCGTTATTTTTCTTATCTCTCTCACACCAAATAGTTATGAAACCAACCACCAGCTGTCAGACGACTGTATTACAATAAAAAGCAAGAAAACAAAACATGACTCCTATGACAACGCTACTGACGCTGGATTGGATGACACATGAATAGACCGATAAACACAATGACCTCTTATTGACACAAGACCAGGATGGACATATGTTTCTTGTCGTATCTCTAGCCCATACAGGACGCAGAAAGATAGGGGAGGGGCTTAGATGACCGACTTGACGACTGAAAGACAGGATTGATGGATATATACGAGTAAATAAGGGATTGATTGATTTTTATTTCAAAAGGGTTAAGAATTGGGCACTCAGGCCCGTCTGACATTCTGCCCTTTATCATACATCTTTCACTCTATTCCAGACATTCTACAAATATGCTGTTCATGTAACAAATATAATTAACATTGAAGCTGAGAGACATAAAATAAAATATAACATTTACGTTTCGCTCTTATCCATTCACTCAGTACAGAAATAACTATATATAAACGACTATCTACTAAACATAAATTTCGGGACTATTCAGAATAATAATTAACTGTATTCGGTGTCTGTAAGAGCAGTCTAAGATAACTTTAAGTTTTATAATTCATGGAGGCATGTAGTCGACATCAAATAGATATCTGGAAAGTTTCTAGTTGTATGAAGGAGTATAATTTGTATATATTTTTTATACAGAATGGGAGGGTATTCCAAAGATGAGCAGCATAACAACTAAAGTTTTTCTTGTAAAGATCAAGTCTAGGTTTTGGAGAACATATGCTGTTCAAGCGTTGGCTGCACTTTGGCTAAATTTAAACAGGTTCCATAGATAGGGCGGGACATGCCGTGAAAGAATTTGATGTACTAACTTGGCTTTGTTGAAGAGGAATCTTCTGTTAAGAGGCAGTATTTTGATACGTTTATGGTGGTTAGTTGTTTGTGCTTGATCTTTGTCACTAATAAGCTTTGTTGCTCGCTTTTGGAGTGAGCAAAACCTCTTTGTATTTGACACTGAGCAACCATCCCATACTGTTGAGCAATAGTCTAAATGTCGTTGTATATGTGATATGTAGTATGTCTTCCTTGTGTCTTGATCGATGAAGTGCTTAATTTTGGCTAACTGGTATACTTTTTGTGCTATGAGTTTTGTTAGACATTGCACATGAGAATTCCAGGTCAGATGTTGGTCAATAATAAGACCTAGTGTTTTGTGCTCGCTAACGTTTTCTATCTGTGATGTTTCCGCGCTGAGCCAAAGTGTTTTTGGTGCGTTTTGTAGTTTCTGTCTTGTTGATATGAGCACTGATTTTGTTTAATTCGTATTTATAATCATGCCACTGTTTTTGCACCATCTAATTAAATTGTATAACTCGATCTGAAGAGTTGATTCTAGATTAATACAATCGTAGTCACTGATGTAGACTGGGAAATCATCCGCAAAAAGGTAACAAGAAGAGTGTTTAAGATGAAGTGGAAGATCATTGATATAGATAGCAAAGAGCAACGGGCTTAGAATAGAACCACGCGGAACACCAGTGTCAGCTATAGCAGAATTTGATTGAGAATTGTTGAAGAATACTACCTGTTGTTTGTCTGAAAGAAATGATGCAATTAATTTTATTACATCAGGGTGCAATTTATAAGTCTATTTTTCTTACAAGAATATCGTGGTCAATCATATCAAATGCCTTTTTAAAATCGACAAAGATGACAACACATAGTCTGTCGTCATTTACATTTACTAACCAGTTTTCTGTCATTTTGGTAAGAGCTGTGTGGTAGGAATGATTGGAGCTAAAGCCTGACTGACTGTCTATGAGTAAATTGTTCTCTTGCATGTGTCGTAGAGTTATTTTGTGTATGTGTTTTTCGAGTGATTTTGATAATGACGACAATATGGATATTGGTCTATAGTTGGTAAGATTATTGGATGAGCCAGATTTAAAGCGAGGATACACTTTAGCAGTTTTAAAAGCCTCGGGGAAATAACATTTTGCAATGCACTGATTGCAATTTATGTTAGTGTATGTGAAATGACAGGTGCAGCATAACGTAAAATCTTCTTTCTAATATCATCAAGCCCAGCTGTATTGTTGTTTTTTAAGGTTAAGAGATAACTGTGAACTTCACTGACTGTTAAGAATGGAATTTTAACTGTTTAAAATCAGTACATCAGCTGTCCACGAATGTTTGTAGTTCACGTAAATCGCATACAGGAGCTGATACTGATGATTTAAGAACGTTGATTTCTTCTCTGAAATGTGTACTGATTATGTACACTAGAGTATGCACAATTGATGGGTTGAAAATCAAATTCTTTTCTTTTATTTGATAGGGTATTTATAGCTTTCCAAATTGACTTACTGTCTGATTTATTCTGTACTAGATTCCTAAAGTAATCTATTTTCTCTTGTTTGATTAAATATTGAACTTCTGAGTGAACGGTAGGTCCTAAAGTCCTTGATTTTGTGAGCCTGGTCACGTTCTCTCATGGATTGTAGTATTTCAGGTGTTATCCAAGGTGACTTCGTCTGGTGTTTTACTCTCACCTCTTTCATGGGGACATGTTTGTCTAATTTATCTCTGAAGATCTTTAGCCAGTATTCTATTGCCTCATCAGGGTCAGTTATTTGGTACACGTGTGTAAGTGGAGATTCTTGCAAATCATTAAGGAATAATTCTAGGTTAAATTTTCTGAAGCTTCTAAATTTCATACTGATGTGATTGTGTTTAGGAAGTTTATACCCCTTTCTTGTCCACGTACAGCAGACTGGGTAATGATCACTTAACGAAGTATGAGGGATGTTACATTCAATGATGTTTTCTAAGTGGGCTACATATATATATATAATGTAATAATGTGGATGATACTTCTGTTACTCTAGTAGGTTTGGTGACAATATGGCAAAAACTGTAGGAAAATATATTATTTCTCCAAGCTGAATTTGATTGTGTTAGATCTATGTTGAAATCTCCAAGAATGATTATGTCTTTGAACTTAAAGGTTGAAGCCTCATCCATCATAGTCGTGAAGTGATCATACCACAGTGTTGATGCATTTGGATTACGGTACAAAAGTCCAATAACTAATGGACTCTTGTTTGGCAATTTAACTTCAGCTCAAATACACTCTACCTCTGATGATTCGAGGTCTTCTCTACGACTAAACTGGATAGTTGTGGAGACATACATTACTAGACCTGTTTCTAGTTTCCTGGTTGGGTCACGCCGGATCAGGTTAAAACCGTTAATTCTAATATCTTCATCGGTTATTTTCCTATTTAAACGGCTTTCAGAGAAGCCAAAAGTGTGGAGATGTTGATTTAATATGTGTGTTAATTCAGGAATTTTACCTAATAGGTGATATACATTCAGATGGCCTATTCGAAGTCCTTCTTTATGTAACCATTTTCGGTAGGTTGGGTCATTTTATTTTCCTGTCTACTGTTATTGCTTTGAATGTAATTCTTATCATTATACTTAATAATGAAGTAAACAAACTTTTAAATACTACACAAAGACACACTTTGTATATTAAACTTTCAACTGGTACACAAGTCGCCAGATGAAATAACTGGAGCCTGAAAGAAAGACACGCCTAATTACTGAACAATTAAACCCTGAATTATGCGAATTCACTAACAAGTGGAGTAATTAAGTATATAGTTCTCACACACAAACAGATACAACTCACAAACTGCAAGGACCTATAGAAAGTTAACAAGAATTAGAAAAATAGGTAGAAAAGAAAAGTGGCAAGAAATAAAATGCAATAATAAAACGTAAAGAATTCTAAATAAACTTAAGAAAGAAGATAGTCACTATGTCCTGCTGAGTAATAATTCCTTTTCGACATTGCGGGTTGAAGGTTTCAGTTTGTGATGGATCATGATGATATTGCCATCAGTCTAAGGCATGTGGTGTCTGTAAGGTACCATGACATGTGAATTATGCAGAGATAACATATAGGCATGACTCAAGGCTGCAGGGCTAAACTGCAACAAATACTGCAGCTCCAGATTTCTTTGAGGATATTGCATGGAACGTGCTTGTGTATTGAAGTCTTCCGTGAAAGAATCCTGACGTTGCTGACGCTCGTATCAGCTCGTCTGACCGTCTGAGGCTGACGTGACGGTAGGGGTGGAAACATTGTATCATAGTCGGTGGTTTGATGTGGAACAGGTGGTGCAGATTTGGGGGTCCCTATGGTTTTAGTGCTCGGAGCAGAGCTGGCTTTAGGGCTTTTTTTGTTGGATGTGGGTGTTATTTGTGGACATTCAACTGTACTGTGTCTTTCTGTAGTGTACGTTCTGGAAACCTTAGCTTTTTGGCAAGGATGCTGGTACCAAGTTTTGATGTATGTATGTGGTCCTTGTACAGCCGTTTATTCGGGGCACCAGAGACTAAGATGAAAAACACAATGTGGTTTAAGAAAACAACGTTGTTAACACGACAGTATGACTGAAGTACCTTGTTGTTGATGTCTACCAGGCGGCGTCCAGGACCGGAGCAGGGTGGAATGATGGAAGATAGGAAGATTGTTGCAGTTGGATACTTTTCCTAGACAGCTGAAGTCAAAGCCTGTACGTCGGAACGTGTGATGTTCTGGCGTTTCATGCCGTCATTTATGCCAACGACGGCTGAGCCTTTGGCTTCATGTTAAGATTACTTTGACTAGCAGCCACTGACTGACTGTGACTACCAGTTTCTGTCTGGTTGTTTTTCTGTATTTTTCTGCTACTACTGTGTTTTTCGCTGTTCGTTGATTGAATGAGCAGCTTCAGCTTGGTATTTTCTTCTCTCGGCTGTTCAACTTCTTTTTTGATATTGTCATTCTCCGTAGTGAATAACTTTACAACTTCCGACTTCATGTCATTGATGAGTATTTTCACGAAGTCTTTAATAGCGTCTGTGAAGTCATGGCCACAAAGACAAGTAAGTGATTTTGTATCTGTACCAACAGCTTGATGAGAACTGACAGTCTCACTAATTCTAGGAACATTACTCTGCAAAGATTTTTCAGAGTTTGGTTCCGTTATTATATCAGTTTCGTAAGAACTGTTAGCTATAATGGGTTGTCTTTCTGAGTGAAGGTGTCTGAAGACAGTGGAGCTTTCTCAGTAGAGGTTGTTGCTCCTTGTTCTCCAGCAGTATCTGGGATTATTGGTTCTTCTGCAACAAGTGTAGATAGTGATTCATGTTTTCTGGAGGCTTCTTTGCTGGTGATAATAACAGCGTTTTCTGGCACAGACTCTTCTGCTGTCATAATTTCTATTCTGTCGCCGACTATGTCAATAGACTTCTTTGCAAGACTTGCAAAACTTTCAGCCATGTTTGCAATTGATGTGTTTAGTTCATCTTGGTTATCTGCTAGAGGGAAATGACTGACCATCAGTCATAAACTGACTGTGTTTATGTTTCCTTCTGGCAGCTCCATAAACTGTTTTGTTAGCCAGGATTCAATGGTCTCGGCGTCACCTTGTACCATCACTTTGTTCTTAGTGTGGTAAAGGTGTAAGGTGAGGACTGGTGTTTTTATGATGTCATCAACATTAGCTCATTGCTTGTCATACCTCTCCTCTCTTTCTGCTTGATAGCCCTTCCTAAGGGCTTGCCTCAGGGACCCGTACTGAAGTGTTTGTGCTGTGACATGTCACAACGACACATTGTCCCTCGTTTGTGTATTAGACATCAATATAGACGGCAAAGACCCGAGGATTGTAAAACATCTATACTGGCAGCAAGAAGCAGCAGTTCGAGTTGAAAATAGAATTGGAAAATATCAACCTATAAAACAAGGGGTGCGACAAGGATGTGTACTATCTCCAGACCTTTTTTCTCTGTATAGCGAGAATATTCTAAGAACAATCATCACAGAACCAGGCATACAAATTGGAGGATACAATATTAACAACCTTCGGTATGCTGACGACACAGTACTGATAGCTGAGAACCAACAAGACCTGCAAAATCTCTTGGATAAAGTCGCCAAAGAAAGTGAACAGAAAGGCTTTACTTTGAACATCAAAAAGACAGAGACTATGGTTATATCTAAGAAACAGAATCCACCAGCATGCAGTATAAAATTAAATGGAACTATTCTAAAGCAGGTGCAGACATTCAAATACCTTGGAGCAGTAATAACTTCAGATGGTAAATGCAGAACAGAAATTAGGAACAGAATAGGCCAAGCAAAGACTGCATTTCAGAGAATGAGAAACATATTAACCAACACATCCTTATCAATGAATGTTAGAAAACGAGTCCTAAAATGCTATATTGAACCTATCTTGTTATATGGAAGTGAATCATGGACAATAGGCAAGTCTGCACAAAAATCATTGGAAGCAGCAGAAATGTGGTTTATTAGAAGAATGATGCGAATCCCCTGGACAGCAAAAATAACTAATGAAGAATGTATGAGAAGAGCTGGAGAGACAAAAAACCTTGTCAAAAAGATAAGAGAAAGACAATGTACTTTCATAGGACATACAATGAGGAGAGGGGGCATTGAAAATATTATAACAACAGGAAAAATAGAAGGAAGAAGATCAAGAGGAAGACCAAGAGAAATGATACTGGACAGTCTGACGGGATGGTGTGAGAGGAGATCACCAACTGAGCTGATGGCCTGCATGAAGGATCGTGTACTCTGGAGAAGCATAATAGCCAACGCCAGTCGGCACGGCACATGATGATGATGATGATTGTGTATTTTATTGTTAAGCCCGGTGGGTTACTGCATTTCTTTAGCTTTGTACCCATGGCATTTTGTTTTCTTTCTGCTATAGTTCTTTGTTGTGGTAGACCGGAGACCATCCCGCCGGCTGGGCTTGTTCGTCACCTCACAGATTAAACCTTCTGTCCCGCATTCTATCATTGTTGCATAATGTCCAGATTAAACAAATAAAACATTTTGGCTGACACTGGGCAGACCACGTGGCTTATCGAAAAATGGTTGTGAAAACTGGTGACCACTATGAACTCAGAGAATATCTTACCGCATTTTATGAAATATCTTCATAAATTCACATATTTTGAAGAATTTTCAGAATCCGTGAAAACACAATGTCTTCAGAAATTCGACAATATAAGTATCATTGTCCAAGTATTTGAAATAACAAGCAAAATAACTGAAAAATCAGGAGCGAGAAATTACACGTCCTATCGAGGACAACTAAGATGAGAGAAAGAGGGAAGACTGGTTAGAAAGGAAGGTAAAAAAGATAAGAGGAATGGGGGAGAAAAGAAAGACAGAGGGCAGAAGGGAAGAGAAAAGCAGAGAGACCAACGAATTTGCTACCATTATGGAGTATAGTGATTATGAATGAATAGTAAAGTCTATCGAAGTCAGAAGATTAAAATAATGAATGATAGCTGCGGAACAAATGTATGGAGTTCAATTTACTAACGTGCAATTTTTGCATGTGATGTTCCGGGTACGTAACTGTGTATCAGTCTTTATGAAAATATACATTACCAAAAATTATGAAATGGACCTTTACCGAGAGCTAATTAGAACTGTTGTATCACTTTGTGTTAAATGAAGCATTTCGGGGAGATTCTTGAGGAACTTTTGACTTCAGTGAAGTCAATAAAGAAAAGTTGTACTAGGACTTGATGTCCCTGTTTGAAGATTACGACTGCAAGTTTCACAAAGATTATGAAATAAAAAAATATGAAAAAAGTCACTGTTCTCGTATGAAGACCCAGGCATTCAAGTCATAAAGAACTGTTATGAAGAAGGCTTTATTATAGCAGAATAAATCAGTAAAGATGAAAAAGAAGCAAGGACAGATCGGCTGAAATTGTTATCATCTGACAAACAGTACTTTTAAAACAGTGACATTAAAACAGAACATGTTAAGTAAATAGTTTTCACTTTCCAGGTAAACACTGAAGCAGTCCATACTTGATGATTATTTGAAAACAGAGCCGTGAGTACTCACTTCGTAGTTCGAAAGTTTTATGATGAAATGGTCTTGACTCTGTTCTGGATTAAATATTATAGAGGCAACTTTGTCGCAGAGACACAGCAACAAGTACGGATACCTTCTGCTGCTGATTCGAGTCGCCTATCTCGAAATTTTCATGCATTCGTCTATCCTAGATGTTTTTAAAGACAACTGATTTCTGAAAATTTAGTTCCCGTTGGAAAATACGAGCTGTGACTAAATGAAAGTAGAACACAAGAGTATCAAATTTAGTATATAAGAGTATATCTTATCTTATATCTTATATCCTTCCCGTGCCGTTAGACGTCACATAGGGCTCGCAAAGTAGTTCGCCAATTTTTCCTGTCTTCGGCGAGTCTTTCAACCTCATCAAAGGATTTTATGCCTGTTAACTTGGCCTCTCTTAATAATGTCCTCTTCAGAGTTTCACGCGGTCTGCCCCTTTTTCTTCGGCCTGTTGTGTTCCACTTGATAGCTTGTTTTGGGATTCTCTGATCATTTCTTCTCATCAAGTGACCAACATATGTCCATCTCCTTTTCCTGATCACCCGTGAGACTGGTTGTTGTTCAGTCATCTGTCTTATCTCTGCATTGTTCTTGAATTCATTCCACTTGATGCCGAGTATTTTCCTTAGGCATTTATTTTCAAAAGAGTCTAATTTATTTTCTATTTCTTTAGTTGTTTTCCAGCTTTCGCATGCATAAATGAGGGTGGATATTACATTTGAATTGAATAGTCTTAACTTGGTTTTTGTGCTTATAACTTTTGAATTCCATATGTTCTCAAGATTCTTGAAGATTGATGCTGCTTTTGTATATATCATTAGATAATGTTTCTTTATGTTTATTAAATGATTTATATCCTGTTTTAGAACAATGGAAAACTAGTCGCACAGGATATTTACTTTCCTATCACTTTATGAGGGTGAGAACTGGTAAATGAACAGACGAATCAGATAAAAAATTGTGGGAACAGAAATAGTCATATCTCTTAGAAATAGTCATATCTCTTAGAAATAGTCATATCTCTAAGCAATTTCTTATTCTTTATCGCTTAGAAGTACTATCATCAGTGCACCTTGGACACATTTACAGATGGCTCGATCTCCTCTTCAACATCTCTTCCAGCCTACAGTAAATGACGACGCCCGTTTTTTTATGTGGTTGACCTCCGTCTGAAGCTTTAGATGAACCGTCCAAACTTCGCCCTTCCCCACCTCCCACCCCCGTCTTCATTATAGACAACAACAAAGATTTATAGTTAACATAATATATTAACTATAGCAAATATAGCACTGATGACGTCTGATCGATCCATTGCGCGTTCTTCCTCCAAGACAGCTTGGTCAGCCAACTGATCTGCTCTTTTAGTTCCCCCTAACAATTGCATGGACTTGTACATAAATGAAGGTCAGAAGACGGATCTATATGTGACATCTGCATGGATTTGGGCCACTGTTGCCCTAGAGACCCAAACATAATTTTTTTATAGCGTGTTCACTGAGTCGCTCGAGGTCCATGTTTGAGTGTAGTTCTGTGACCGGAACCAGGTCAGAGCTGTTATCACAGCCATGGTCTCCACTGTGAGGCTGCTTGTTGCCGCAGCTAAAGCCTGACTGGCTACATTCACTGTTTTGGCATCTCAGTTGACCTTCAATACCCAGGCACACCTCTTGTCAGGGAAAGCCGATCCGTCTGCGCCCTATCTGGTATTTTCACTAATTAATCCTTTGACTTTGACATCTATTGAAGCCGTAATATATTCTCTGTGTCTTCTCTAGGGGGTAATACGAATAAATAGAGCCATAAAATAAGGAAGTGATACTGTAAATGAGTGAAATACTTACACGGATTGAAAGATTACGGGCCAATCATTCATTCATTCATTTGCATGTCCGTTGCGGAACTTTGCCTCCCAAACAGCACTCCTGTAGGCCTCTCGGTTGTGAGCAAGATGGCCTGCTGCTGTTGCATCCATTTCCAGATCGTCAACGATGTCTTGCAGCCATCTTCGTCTTGGTCTTCCTCTTTTTCTTTCAATCACAAAAAAAAAAAAAACAAAAAACCACTTGTATAAGGGGAGATAATAAAGCGGAAGTAATGGGAATAATGAAACGAAACCATGCTTGTACTGACTTCAAAAACCAATGTAGTATAAGTACATCATCATCATCATCATCATCAGGTGCCGTGCCGACTGGCGTTGGCTATTATGCTTCTCCAGAGTACACGATCCTTCATGCAGGCCATCAGTTCAGTTGGTGATCTCCTCTCACACCATCCCGTCAGACTGTCCAGTATCAATTTCTCTTGGTCTTCCTCTTGATCTTCTTCCTTCTATTTTTTCCTGTTGTTATAATATTTTCAATGCCCCCTCATTCTCATTGCATGTCCTATGAAAGTACATTGTCTCTCTCTTATCTTTCTGACAAGGTTTTTTGTCTCTCCAGCTCTTCTCATACATTCTTCATTAGTTATTTTTGCTGTCCAGGGGATTCGCAACATTCTTCTAATAAACCACATTTCTGCTGCTTCCAATGATTTTTGTGCAGACTTGCCTATTGTCCATGATTCACTTCCATATAACAAGATAGGTTCAATATAGCATTTTAGGACTCGTTTTCTAACATTCATTGATAACGATGTGTTAGCTAATATGTTTCTCATTCTCTGAAATGCAGTCTTTGCTTGGCCTATTCTGTTCCTAATTTCTGTTTTGCATTTCCCATCTGAAGTTATTACTGTTCCAAGGTATTTGAATTTCTGCACCTGCTTTAGAATGGTTCCGTTTAATTGAATACTGCATGCTGGTGGATTCTATTTCTTAGATATAAGATATATGATTCTGTTTCTTAGGTATAAGTACACAGGAATAAAATAATAGAAGCTGAAGTCCAGAAGCATGTCTCGAGTACATATAGTCGTCTTGGCATGAAGGTACAAAATTAGTAAATAAAAATTCTTATCGTAAATCTACATATCCACAAACATTAAAAATCGATGGTAATGAATGCTGAGAACCATAAGTATTACCTTAAGAAAGAATAATGGCTATTGGAGACTTCAAAAACGGATACTGTAAAAAAAATGGTAGATGTACACTAGAAGAGAAACAATTTTTACAGTTAGTGAGAAGTTCGAACCAAAGCAAGAAATGATTTATTAGTTCCAGAATATTCTGTGGCGAAGTAAGGTATTTTAAAACTCATTAAGTCACGTGGAAAAAAGAACCATAACTGATGTGAAATATAGACAAGAGGACATTTACGTTTAGAATGGCTCCGAATTTTACAATTTGTTATCACTAGATTTCTGAAAAATGACATTATTAGAAAAGTTGCTGATGTTTCTGTAATGAAATTACGAATACATAGTATCAACAATTTTAGCTAGAACAGACTTCAGAGTATCAATAAACATATTTGAAAGCATAATTTAAAAGCGTGTGGATCAAATAAGTGACATAATGAAAATATGACAAATACCAAATTGAGGGCAGAGATAAGGATAGAGTGGCATCTTGATATGATTAAAAAATGTTTTTTTTAAAAACTATTTATATCTTTTTAAAATATGCACATTTAAGTTTTCATAGCTGGACAACTAGGAAAGATAACCCATGATATAATGTACTCGTAGTGGCATGTCTTGGTTGTGGCGCTTGAGTTTCTTCTCATAGCGAGCGGCTACGAGCAGGTCTAGTTGTGACCTGAGGAAAAGACGCCACTGGGGAGTTAACTCTGAAGTACTGTAACAGGAAAAGTATTAATACTGGATTTCAAGGTGTTCTTTTCCTCTTACATTAATCGATTGTAACAGTACGTAAATTTCTTCAAAATATTTTTATACTGGATCTAACCCATACTTTTTGAAGAGAACGCGGGGTTTTGAGAGTCTGCTCTTTTATCTAATGAAAAAGACTGAAGAAAATATATTTCTTATATTCAAATTTGTAGACTGTTACAACATTTGTCACTTTTTCGTTATGACAATGTTCGTACTGCTCCACTGAAATAGGGAAACGATAAAATGAATTCTAAGTGCCATACCGCGTGGAGAAGGCGATCATTTTTCTCCACAATTCTCTGTCTTTTTGCGTTGATTATGAGATCCGCCGGTGACTTTCTTCCTAGCCACACTTATAGACCATCCAGTAACTTCTCTCTATCTCTCTGCCTTCCTTTGTCTCTTCTTCCTTCAATTTTTCCACTTGCCACAGTGTGTTACAATTTTCCTCTTCTCAGAAAATGTCCTACAAATCTCGCTTGTTTGGCTCTGATCTTTGCTATAATTTGCTTTTTAACTCCAGCCTCTCTTAAGACTTCTTCATTGGTTTTCTTGGCTGTCCATGGTACCTTCAACATCCTTCTTATAAACCACATTTCCATGGCCTCCATTTCTTGCTGTTCTCTCTTATTCATAGACCATGCTTCACACCCATAAAACAGAATTGACTCGATGTAACATTTAAGAACTCTGAATCTTGTTTCCGTTGATATGGATCTGTTGCACAAGATGTGTCCCATTGTCTGGAATGCTGACTTGGCCTGAGCATGGCTGCTTTTTATTTTATTGTGACATTTCCCATCAGCTGATATAATCGTTCCTAAGTAATTGAATCTACACTTGTTTCAGAATTGTGCCTTCGATGGTAATGCTACATTTAGGCGGTATTCTTTCTTTGAGGTGACCATCACTTCAGTCTTCTTTTTGTTCAAGATGAGACCTTTACTTTCACAAACAATGATGTCCAGAAGAGCTGTGGCGCCCTTTCACATTTAACAATTAGAACTGTGTCGTCTGTATATCTTAAGTGGTTAAGGTTGTAGCCGGCAACTGATATTCCTGGCAAACTCTCTATATTTCTCATTATGTTTTCGCTGTACCAGGAGAAGAGGTCACTCTCAGTTTTATGTATTGGAATGCTCCTATGTGGTTTTCAACCCCCCCTCCCCCTACTGCTGATTGCTGCCAATAAATGTTTTAGATAAGTTTCAGATCTTTCCCATCTATGTTGTTGTCTTCCAGCACTCTTATAATTTCTGTGTGCTTCACTTTATCGAACGCTTTACAGTAGTCTTTGAAGTATAAGTATAGATCCGTCTTTACTTCTATTGCTCTCTCCTTCAGTGTTCTCAATATATATGTGGAATTTCTTGTATCCTTTCTTTCAACGAAGCCGTACTGTTCTTCAGGGATTTCTGGTAAATACGTCCCATCAGACATTTTGCAATCAATTTTTATTGCCCTACCAAAGAAACTAGGCGTAGCTGAATGTAAAGACCATCGAACCATTGGTCTTACGAGCAATGTTACCAACATCCTGCTTCGTATTGTTATGATTAAATGAATAAATTAATTATTTTACTTCATAAATGTCAGCCGCGCAGAGCTGCGCCGAGCTGCACAGGGCGGGCTGTTGCTGTTGCGCAGGCCGACCGTTCTTTTGGCGAAAATCGCTCTCGAGTTCCGTGCGTGGGGAGACAGGTTTTCGCTCCCTTCCCGGACGGCGAGAGTTAAGGTGTTTCGATGCAGAAGCAAGTGGTTTGTCCGTCGAGCGAAGCATGTAAACGGCTAGCCAGCCAGGTTCGTGATAACGATGTAGTACGGTTTTGTCCACCGATGGTCTCGAAATTGGCCCATCTCTCGCAAAGAGTATCGGGTCTGCAGTATGTAACGTGTGTTATTTGTGGGTGGCCAGGCTTTCTTCTCCGCTCGTTAGAGCAGAGAGAGCCGCCCCCCGCCGATTAAAGGAAATGAAACGCCGCCGGGGTCGAAAGGGATCCGCTCTGAGCAGAGCGCTGTCTCCCTTTTCCCGCGTCGGTCTGTCGGCAGATATCCGACAAAGGTTCGGTGAAGAAAGCTGTCTGGTTGATCCTGCCAGTAGACATATGCTTGTCTCAAAGATTAAGCCATGCATGTCTAAGTTCACACTGTCTCACGTTGAAACCGCGAATGGCTCATTAAATCAGTCGAGGTTCCTTAGATGACACGATCCTACTTGGATAAATGTGGCAATTCTAGAGCTAATACATGCTTACCAAGCTCCGACCCTCGTGGAAAGAGCGCTTTTATTAGTTCAAAACGCTGTTGGCGAGATCTTCAGCTGCCGTGCGTGGAGCGGTGCTCCTCCCGGCCAATGAAGAAATGAGGTTGCCGCGCAGCATCACTGCGGAAAAGGTGGTAGAAAGGATAAAGCGAATCAAACAGTCAAATCACGGCACCTCTGGTCTGGAGGTCGGCCACGTCCTGAGTGCAGTCATATTGGGTGAAATGCATGAACCGGCTTGTCCCAGAGGTTAAGACACTGCTGGCGAGACTCTTCAAATGCCGCGCGTGGAGTGAAGCTCCTCCCGGTTAAGGAAGTAAATGCGGAAAAGAAATAAAGGTTGCTGTGCGGAGCCGATGGGAAAAGGTGGTGGAAAGTGAAGTTTAACCGGTATGTCCAGTAGTATCGCTACGAGAGCTATACCACGGCACCTCTGCTCTAGAGGCCGGCCACGTCCGAAATACACCTACACTGGTGAAATATGCCTAAACCGGCACACACTCCAGGTGTGGAACCTGATGGCTAGACATGTCATGCCACCTCCGCTCTAGAGGTCGGTAACGCCTGATAAACACCCATACTGGTGAATTTTGCCTAAACCGGCTCATACCAGGGGTGAATCTTGAAGGCTATGCATGTCACAGTACCTCTGTCCTAGAGGTCGGTCCCGTCCCAAACACGCCCATACTGGGATAATGCCTAAACCGGCTCAACCCAGGGGTAGAAGTCACTAGTGGCGAGGATTCGTCCTCCTGGACAAAAGCTCCATCCTGGTCACAACTAGGAAGGGTAGCGGCCACGACCGCAAAATGCTGAAGTCGGAGACACTGGACCATTGAAGTCTAGATAGGCAACCACCTCTCACCCGGCGGGGATGTTTGTGTATCCTAATCACGCTGAGGTTTTCCTGTGAGAAAGTCCAACCCTGTACTGGATGGGCAACCACCTCTCACCCAGCGGGGATGCACTGATATTCTAAACACGTCGAGGTCTTCCGGTGAGAAAGTCCAACCCTAGACTAAACTGGTGCAATGAAAACCACGGTGTCACGCAATCCCGCTTCCGAGACCCACCAAGAATACAGGCTAAAGCACTGTGATACTCTGAACCCCTTGTGGTCCTCTCGTGGATCTCGTGTGGTCTATTTTGGACCACACAGGGGAACACGGGACCTAACGAGGACCACAGGCGTGAATTCAGTAGGTTCACAGTGCGGTTTTTGGTGGTAGAAGTGAACGAAGAAGAAGAAGAAGACTTCATAAACTTAAAGTTTATAAAAGATGACAGTTTAAATTAATATAAAAACACAATTGTTATTTTGTTATGACTATTGTTACATATGTCTTGTCTTGTCTTGTCTTATCTTCCGTCTCCCTAGAACTTGGAGCTGGTGTTCTGTACAGCCGATTTGTTGAGGTAAAGCATCGAGTCGGCTTGGGAATGGATTATAGGCTTCATTTTTTCAGTCGCTGAGTGCAGCTAAAAGCAGGGCGTATGCAATACTTCTTTAGCAGACTCCACCGCCATGAATTTTATGGGGTTCCCGTGCACCTTAGCCATGCTGGCCTGATGCAGTGGATGCCAATAGAGAGGTGGGATATGGTCTTGATCGACTGTGGTTCACCAACGCCGACTGCAGCATGTCAGCTATGGGTCGTAGACTGTCAGGACAGACAGCGTCTTCGCTCCACACTGTAACACATAAAGGATAGTCTAAAGGAAGGAAATGTAAACGTTTCTCGACACTGCTGCTTTGTTTCTTTACTCTGGTCAAACACTGACAATAATCATGTGTCAGTAAGTGGGAGTTACCCACAATAATGATTATTAGTTAGTTAGTTACCTAAGAGGAAAGGACCATCATCCAATCAGACCAGACACATCCATAGGTGCTTCTATCTCTTCCTCAATATCTTCTTCATCTTGTGATTAACCATTCGTCCGGAGTTCTTGATTAGACGTTCATTTTTTTTCCATCCAAAGTTTCAACCCTAACGACGCCAATTCAAAGTTGTTAGAGACGTCTTTTCTTTTATCAGATTCTCTTATAGCAGATACCTGCTGAATTCATTGAGTCCCCTTCCCCTGTGGTAAATGATCGGTCAAGTGATCGCTCATTCATTTTCCGTCACTCCTGCAAGGTCTGTTACAAAAAAAAAAAAATCAAAAAAAATCAATGATACATCTGTGACATTTACAGAAATTTGAATCGCTGTAGTCTTAAAAAGCCAGGCTGAATTATCCTTAGCATGTACAAATAACTATTTTGTCTATCAGCGTCAGAAGAAAAAAGCCTTATTTTCTACTTAGTAATCATACGAATAAGGCATACAGCAAATCACTGAAGACATTTTCTGCAAATTTAATTCAAACAAAACAACGACGAAGAAAACACAGAACAATGACGAAGGGGAGACAGTCAACGATTTGATTATACGTTAATGTTAATGTTTTGCTTTATAGGTTTAAAAAGAGTTTGAAAAATCAGCAGATAAAAATATTTAAAAGGTGGTATAAGAATCATTTAAAGCAGCAACTATTTCATGAAAAAACCCCTTTAAAAACAAAAAAAAAAAGCTTACGAAAACATTGGACAACTTGTTTGTCTTTTCTAAACTTTCACAAATCCACGCCTCATTAGATAGTCATAGACCGAATGAAACAAAGAAATATTACTACTGCATATGTCGTTAATGTGAGAAACACATACGATACATACATACAGATGCTGAAATTCTCTAATTTCACCCTTTGGACATGTAGAATGGACTTTTAGATAACCATCTACCTGGAAGCTGCTGTTTAGAAAGGGTTCTTGTCAGCTGTTAATTGTGTACTGAAGTTGTTTTTCAAGAGCATGTTATTAAATTAATTGCATACAAGGTACCTCCAAAAACACGCCCATCCGCATAATATAACATCAGGTTAATAACAGTATTTACACTGGCTGAGCACTTATATACACAGCATACGATTACGAATGCACAACAAAGACTGAGTAGCTGATATACGAACCAGAACATGGTAGTTCAGAAATAAAATTTCCAGATTGTAAATAATATTTCAGATAATAATATTTACAATTTTCCGTTAATACAACAATGAAATGTACATTACATCAAACAGTTATAACACTGTGAATGTTTCTTTCAGCTCTATGAAGTTACTTTGAAAAGCCTATGATACCAGATTTATTAACATGTGCTGAAGATTGACAGGTCTTCGCTTTAAAATAAAAGAAAATATTTACTTCAAACAAAGCCAGCAGTGTGGCAAAGATAAAATGCTTTATTTTACCATGCACAAAATGTTTTCAGGAATGTACATCTTTAGAACATAGGGCAGATGGCTGTTGTTTGTATGAAATGAATACTTTTGTACATAAGTAAAAAAAAATCTAAACAAGCTTTATTTAACAGCAGACAAAAAAACATGTGAAACATTTTAGCACAATGTGTTCCTTAGAGAAATACGCACACACACACACACAAACACGCACACACACAAACACACACAGAAACAAGGGCCAACAGTTTTTAAATTAACAGTTTTCTACATTTCACACTTGTTTTTCTTATCACTCATAGCAAATAAGTCTCCTTTCATCCTATTATTTTGTTATCTTTCTTTTACCGTTATGCTACTGATTAAGTTTCATGTTTTAATATCACGTACACTAATTCTCTACTAGTCATAATATTGTTCACTCGACATTTAATGAAAATATTGAGAACTATAGCTTCTACCTTTCAAGAACTCTCAAAGTGAAAAAAACATTTTACATGGAACCAGACATTCAAACTCCGTTGTTTCATTAATATTTACACATTCTTTCTCGGATGGAAATATTTACAAAATGATCGTAGTTGTAACAACAGTATAATCAAAACTTTTTCACGCAATACCTAAATTTATGGAGCATATAATTATTATTTTAATCACGTAGTTCTGTTGTTAAATCTATTTTGCATTAGTGTTGAATATACGCTGTATACGAAAGACCAATATTGAAAAGCACTGAAAAAAGGCAAATTACCTGATCCAATCACGTTCAGCATTTCAAATGCAATATTATTCTAATAGTAGCACAGACATTTTACAGATAATTTCATATTTCTGGTCTTTATTGACTTTCTAAAAGCATTTAATATTCTTAGTTGTTAGCAGTCTTTCATTCATTCAGATTGTGTATTCTTTATTTATTGAACGTTGCTCTCATGTTAGCAGACTTAAAGATGACTTATTTTCTACCCTGGGTGACTGCTGTCTGTATCGTTTGTTTATATGCTCCATGACATACTAATATATGTAATGTACCACTCTACGGGAAAGTGTTTTCAGGATCACTGTTATAATCTGCACATCAAACATAAACGTTAGCATTGTAGAAGCATATGGACAACATCTTTGTGCAAGACTACACTGTGCTTCAATAATTTTTACAAGAAATGAAAAAAGAAGAAAATCTTTCAGACTTTGAGAAACCAGCTGATGATGAGTCCGGTATAAGCGATGAAGCACTTCTGATCTTCACTTGGCTTAATTACAGCGTTGTGTGCCTGGCAGTAGACATTTTTGGTATAGTGACTAACATCATCAATATCATCTGTTTTACCAAGCAAGGTTTTCAGGAATCTATTAATGTCAGTCTACTCGGTATGTCGGAGAAGTTTATGATCCTGTTAAATATTTTAAACATTTAAGACGTGTTCGTATGTAGTTTTTAACTGAATTAAATTTAAATTTAAATAAGTAATTTCATTTGCCACAACCAATACCAGTCCTCCGTAGCTAAATCGCTAAAAGACGCACTTCAAAAAAAAAAGTGCAGTGCCAACTGGAAGATCACGGGTTCAATCCCGGGACCGGAAAAAAAGCAACAACTCACAAGACCTCTGGGAGTCATGACCCGGAGGGGCCCACCCCCCTTAGAGTGTCAGGAATTTAATATGGCCGAAACACTTGTCTGGGGGGGGGGGTACTTCCTCTGATGATCTGAAGGATTTGTGTTGTTGTTCCGCTCTCTACGGTAGAGAGTTTCCTGCATATGACGCTAAATTCTGGGTTTTTTTTATTTTGCTTCATTATTTTCTGTTGTACAGAACCCTGCGTACAAGAAGGAAAGTGTAATGAGGAAAGATCAGCGATTTTCAACGTTTGAACAGTTAAGAAAAAGGAAAAACATGTTGCTGGATTCAGCAGTGGGGTAACATAGAATCATCATCATCATTATCATGTGCCGTACCGACTGGTGTTGGCTATTATGCTTCTCCAGAGTACACGATCCTTCGTGCAGGCCATCAGCTCAGTTGGTGATCTCATCTCACACCATCCCGTCAGACTGTCCAGTATCATTTCTCTTGGTCTTCCTCTTGATCTTCCTTTCTCCTTATTTCCTGTTGTTATAATATTTTCAATGCCCCTTCTTTTCATTACGTGTCCCATGAAAGTACACACTCTCTCTTTCTGTTTTTGACAAGATTTTTTGTCTCTCCAGCTCTTCTCATACATTCTTCATTATTTATTTTTACTGTCCAGGAGATTCGCAACATTCTTCTAATAAACCACATTTCTGTGCTTACAATGATTTTTGTGCAGACCTGCCTATTGTCCATGATTCACTTCTATATAATAAAATAGACTCAATAAAGCATTTTAGGACTCGTTTTAAAACATCAGTTGCTAAGGATGTGTTGGATAATATGTTTCTCATTCTCTAAAATGCAGTCCCCGCCTGGCCTATTCTTTACAAACTCCCGTTATGCACTTCCCATCCGAAGTCATTACTGCTTCAAGGTACTTGAATCTCTGCACCTGCCCTAGAATAGTTCCGTTTAATTTTATACTGCATGTTTGTGGATTCTGTTTCTTAGATATAACAATAGTCTGTGTCTTTTTGATGTTTAAAGTAAGGCCTTTCTGTTCACTTCCTTTAGCGACTTTATCCAAGAGATTTTGCAGGTCTTGTTGGTTCACAGCTATCAGTACTGTGTCGTCAGCATACCGAAGGTTGTTAATATTGTATCCTTCAATTTTTATACCTGGTTCTGTGATGATCGTTCTTAGAATATTCTCGTTGTACAGAGAAAAAAGGTCTGGAGATGTACACATCCTTGTCGCACCCCTTGTTTTATAGGTTGATATTTTCCAGTTCTATTTTCAACTCGAATTGTTGTTTCTTGCTGCCAGTATAGATGTTTTACAATTCTCAGGTTTTTGCCGTCTATATTGATGTCTTCAAGCAGTTTGATAATTTCATTATGTTTCACCTTGTCGAATGCATTAGTGTAATAAATGAAGCATAAGTAGAGATCTTTCTGTACTTCTAAAGCTCTTTCTGTTAGTGTTCGTAAAGCATAAATGGCATTGTGTGTTCCCTTTCCTTCAACAAATCCAAACTGTTCATCTGCTATTTTCATTGTTTAATCTTTTTCCTTGTTCTTCTCATAATAATTCTCAGAAATAGCTTCATTATGTGACATGAGAGGCTGATAGTCCGGTGGTCATCACATTCGTTTACACCAGGTGTCTTTGATAGTGCTATAATCGTGGAGACATAGGATATAAACTTTAAAATTTAACAAGAGATCATTGTACTGAAAGGATTAAATGTACAGTCAGTAACAAAGTTTATTATCTGAAATTAAAAGTTTGATTAATTTTCATCAAATAGTTTAGCATTCATGATATTTATTATAATTATAGCTCATATTATAGAAGATATGGAGAAGCTATTTGTGCCTGCACTTCTCTTTCATGCCTGTTGTCGGCAGTTACATCATTGTTTACAAAGAAAACCGTCCTGATGTAATACTGACCACATTCTTAATGTCCAACCAGGTCTTGGAAATTAAGTCCGAAATCACGTATCTTTTTTTATTTATTAATAAAACGAACGAACACTCATTATGCACATTTGCATGTTTAGGTTTGTCGGTCTCGGACTTGTTCTGTCTTATAACATTGAGCTGCTTCAACATCTGCTGTACTTTGACCGTAGCGAAAGCTGACCTTGATTTTGACCCAATGGAAGTCAGTTTTCTCGTGGTCACGGAGCCCCATTTTGCTTTCTCCCGTGTGAGCAGCTGTATCACTGCCTTAATCACACTAGAGAGATGCCTGTGTGTGGTGGTGCCCTTGAAGGTCAGATTATGGATATCAGTAAATGTTTCTTGTGTTTTTAGTATGACATAATGTAGAGGTCGGGTGGTTTTCCTTTGTTTTGCGTTTAAAGTTTCGGGTTCTCCACTGTTTCTAGGATAGAGATAACTAGAAGTGGTATTTATTTTCTAACACAATATTTTACCTGTCTGCATTAATGATAATAAAAAGTGTTTTTCTTTAGCCAGCTACGTCCATTTGTCTTGTCTCCCTATAAGACGGTAACGTTCATTTTATATGATACCGAAGACCTTACGCAGCACCTAACGTGCGTTTTCATATGCAGACAGGTTCTTGTTTTTATCAAAGACAAACTCAAGAATAAATGTTTACCATGTAGATACATTTCAACAAGTAACTAATTCCCAATGCCACAATCTCCAACTATATCAGAATGTTTAAATCTGACATTTTTAAAAACATATTTTGTGTTATTTATGCATTTATTTATTTTACTGTAGACAAACACTGTGCACCCAGTATGAGACACATCGTTATGGTCAACATTAAATACGTGTCGATATTGATACTGATAATAAAAAGAAAATATTCTAAGTTTGAAACATTTTAAGCTTTTACTTTACTTGTTAAGAAAGAATATATATATATATATATATATATATATATATGTCACTTCAAACTGTAATATTTCAATGGATTTTTGCTTTTCAACAGGTAAAACGTATCTTTACTCCCCGACGAACAGCGATAATCGTCCTCGCCTTCTTCACCTTTTCTTTTCTGTGTGAAGCTCCAGTCTACGCTTTCAACAAGCTTGAAATGAAATTTTCTCAACAACTAAACAGATCTATCTTTGGACTTTGTTTCAGGGAAAATCGAGACAATTTTCAGCACATTATTTTTATTATCAATAATTTCTCAATTCCACTGACCTCATTTGTCCTTATTGTTATCAGCACTGTGATTCTGGTAATTAATCTACAAACTACAGCAATATGGCGACAGAAGTCTGCAACTCTTGCACAAAATGAAAAGGTTTCAAGCCGTAACCAGAAAGTTATCAAGATGGTTGTTATGGTATCCAGTTTATTTATTGCTTGTTTCATCCCTATTTGCGTCACGATGTTTGTGGTGGCGTTTGAACCTGAACTGTTTTATGGCGGTAAATACGTCAAAATAGGACTACTGTTAGGTGGGATAAGTGTTGTTTTAGAATCTTTAAACTCGTCTATGAATATATTTATTTATTACCACACAAGTAGTAAATATAGGGAAACATGTCATAAGATTTTTCTGGAAAATAAAAATTCAAGGCAATGTAATGAATTGTACAAAACGCCCATCATCTCGCGTATAAGAGAAGCATGTATAGAAATAGCAAAATAAGAAAGTTAATGTGTATACTAATTCACGACTAAAGTAAAGATAGAGAAATAAGCAAACAGCAAAGATTCTCAGTAGTGATCGAGAAAGGAAGGTGGACATAAATGGGCCACGTAATGAGAAGACACAACCAGAGAATCACAGAGCAAGCCGTCAGATGGGAAACATCTGAAAAAGAAAAGGAGGCCGACCTCGAGAGACCCTAAAGAGAACACTGACAAGAGAGACGAAGATGACTGGCATCAAATTCCTTGATGAGGTTGACAAGCTCGTCGCGAATAGAGACTCATGGCGAGACACACTGCGAGCACTATGTGACGTTTGACGGCACGCGAAGGGATGAATGATGTGAGAAAGCAGAAGGGGGATTTTGTGTATGTAATATGTAAGTCAGTGGTTGTCAAACTATTCTGCCTAAGTACCTTTACACCATATGTCAGAAATGTCATATTCCGTTACCCCTTCCCTCCCCTTCCCTAAGATTCACCTCTAAGACTGTCATAATAAAAAAAAACCATTCCAAATAAGAAGATATTTCTACACTCTGAGTCTGTCATTATATGGTTCAAATACCAAGTGTGTAATTACCGTCTAGTTCTACACAAAATGAAAGTTTTGATGTCAATGTGTATGCCGTGTCGTCACTCTCTTTGAGGAATTGTCACGTTGCCTGTCTGAGTATATTTTCTTCTGCTTCTTGTCGGCTTCTTATGTCACCCCTAAAGTTTTATGGGATTTTTATTTGAAACTGAGTGTCTAATCTATGAGTGTTTGGTGCTATATTATTTTTAGCAGTCATGACATGGACAAGAAAGACAAACTACATAATCAATAAAAAAAAGAACGCAGAAAATTTCAAAAAAAAGAGAACAAAAGAAAAACTTGAAAATAAATTTGAAATGATGTTCTTTAATATAAACTCTATAAGTTGTTCTTTGCTGAAGATTTTTGTTTCTATTTCATTGAATTCGCGTCTTCCCTTTCTTTTCGTAAAATATGTTTGGCTAGAAGCAAAGATTAAGAAACTTATGCCTTGACAGTCAAATTAAGAATTATTTATCCACCCACACACATACATACATTCTCGGACGCAGCTCTGCACTTGAAAAATAAATATTAAATATATAATTTCGTGTCAAATACTTCATTAGGAAAAGCTCAAAATTTCTGCTCATCTATTTTGCTCTATTTCTTTCTTATTCTTTGAAAACAAAAATATATTTAACGTATACCATCGTTAGTCCACTTTCTGATGAAAAAAAACTTATTTTAGTACACGAGAGCTGCCCCATTTATTTTGAAACTTAATCTAAATCTAATATACGCAATTTTATGTCTACCCTAACACTCAGGCTTAGAAACCTGTATTGTGAGCACTCCTACATTCTTTTGCAACTCACTAAACTCCTATATCTGTTTCAGACTATCGTCCCCTTTACCCACTCTCGAATGTCGTAGGGGAAATTACTGCGGATCTAATTCAGGCTTTACTGCAACGTTTCTAAAAGAATGCCACACACAAAATGAAGAAATTTTAACATTAACTACAAAAAAACAAACCCAGCACATAGCTTTAAAACTCTCGTTTAGGTACGAAAGTATAGCCTCAGAACTGGTAAAGTAGTACTGATGCTATATACGGGTAGCAGGTAGTATGATATTCGCTATTCTACTCTACCTGTTTATACGCCTGCTGCTTATAATAACTGATGTTTCTATGCCTACTATTTTCACTAGTACTTCTGAACTTCAAGACTTGAGCTTCCACTCCCATTACATCAAAGACTCCGTAGTACTATTTAGTATAACGATGATAGACAGTCGAGACTTCCAAACAATCGAGGTCCGTCTTTTTCGTCGTTGTAGATGTCGGCTTAGTGTCTGCTTGGAGTCTGGTGGTGTCTGTTGCTGTCTGTTTACTATTTGCTGACAGACTAACTCTACCAGGAACAGCTTTCACTTCGTGGCAAACACAAGTAGCAGCGATATAGAACATAATGGCTTTATTGGTGAAAGTGGTGACATAACGGGGATGACGATTTGAAACAAAGCCAGTGATAAATCCAATAAACAAGACATTACGTTACTGCAGTCAGACAAGAAATATAATTCCCGGCGTCTACTAACGTCAAGAAGACTTCGACGCCACCGGAATCCTACCACATTCTAAACTTACTGTCCTATCTTATCTAATATCCTATCCGTGCCTTTAAACGTCACATATGGTTCACAAGGTAGGTCCCAGTTTTTCCTGTTTTCGGTGAGTTTTTCAACCTCATCAGGGGATTTTATGCCTATTAATTTAGCCTTTCTTAACAATGTCCTATTTAGAGTTTCACGTAGTCTGCCTCTTTTTCTTTTTACTGTTGTGTTCCACTTGATAACTTGTTTTGGGATTCTCTGATCATTTCTTCTCACCAAGTGACCAACATATGTCCTTCTTTTCTTGTTCAGTCATCTGTCTTATCTCTGCATTGTTCTTGAATTCGTTCCACTTGATGTCGAGTATTTTCCTTAAACATTTGTTTTCAAAAGAGTATAATTTCTTGTCTGTTTCTTTAGTTGTTTTCCGGCTTTCGCATACATAAATGAGGGTGGATATTACATTTGAATTGAATGATCTTAACCTGGTTTTTGTGCTTATAACTTTTGAATTCCATATGTTCTCAAGATTATTGAAGATTATTGCTGGTTTTGTAATTCTAATTCTAACGTCCTTTCTGGTGTCACCATCCTGGTCTATGTAGCTGTCAAGGTATGCAAATTGATTGACTTCTTCAATATCTGTCCCTTCTATGTGTATTTTTCCATTGAGAATAATGGCAAGTTTCATTATTTTTGTTTTGTCCTTATCAGTTTCAAGGTTTATCACTTCTTTTGGGTGTGGTCGATTACGTATTTCTTGGAAGTGTTCAGCCCATCTTCTGCTTTTGGTCTTTACTTGATGTTAATAGGATTCCAGTTTTACTGTACTAGACTACAAACTATTTACTGACATAAGTGCAGTCCTTGCACTAAGCTACATTCTACTCTAACAAGCACAAAAAAACCAGACTCTCTCTCCAACGAACACCAAACTAAGACGAAAAAATCTCATTTTCCTAAGTGATCATCTGACCAGTCTCAACTTGCACGAGCTCCTTGGCCAGCACGAAATAAGAAAGATGCAACTTAAAGAGGGAATGAAATTGTAACTATTAGTTAAGAAATTTACGGGACATAACTGTTGAAACCCAACATTTAAATAACAGAATGAGTTACCTAACCTTTACATTTAAAAATACTGTCATATTGGCCACTTCAGCATTTACCACTTGTTAGGTAAATTTCCCGAGACAGCAAAGCTAATTTTAATTTCCACATCTTTGACTTATAGAAAACCGCCTAAATAAAATTATAACTGACAGGACATAAGAATATATTGTTATAACCTATTTCTACGTCACCCTAATAAGAAGCTTGAAACAAGATTAGTTATATACGTTAGCACTGCCATTCACTCTTCCTATAGAGTAGACCCCGAGACACATAAACCGAATTTTATGGTTTGAACTGAAGCTTCCAAATCAGAGTTCAGTCTTTTTCGGATTTCGTACTGTAATCCAAATGGAAAGACCACCTGGTTTGATCACTTTACGATCATAATGGATTATGTTTTCAGTGTACGTTTAAGAGCATGACCATTTTTTCTTTATTTCAACAGTAGAAGAAAGCATACTGTAAAATTCTAGTGCAGTACAAAGAAGAGAGTAAATCAGTATAAAAAACCGTAAACACTCTTATAAATAAACGAGGAAGCAGCAATCACAGCTTCCATTCATTCATTCATTTGCATGTCCCTTGCGGAGCTTTGCCTCCTTAACAGCACTCCTGTAGGCTTCTCGATTGTAAGCAAGATATCCTGCCGCTGATGCGTCCATTTGCAGATCATCAACGATGTCTTGCAGCCATCTTCGCCTTGTTCTTCCTCTCTTTCTTTTTCCCATTATGTACCCTTCCAAGACGGTCTTCTCTAGATTATCATACGTTTAATGTATCAAAATATTTAAGTTTTCTCTGTTTAATAGTCTTTACTAGGCAGCCTTCTTCAATATTAAGTTTTTGTAGTATGGATATATGTATTCTTTTTTGTGTCCATGATAGTTGAAAAATTCTTCAGTAGTATTTACATTCAAAGACATTTGTGTGTTTCTCAACTGTTTTGTTATGTGTCCAGGTCTCACAGGCATATGTTGCGATTGGAAAGATGCATGCCCTTAAAAATCTTATATTTTTAGTTCTGTCTGCTCCACTCCACAGATTCTTTAGTTGTTTTACTTTCTGAAGAGCGATAGATGTCCTCCTTTTAATTTCCCTCATTGTATCTCTATTATTAGTTAGTAGTGATCCAAGATATTCAAAACTCTCTAATTCTTCCAATTTTTCCTCATGGATGCATATTTCAGCTGCCTTGAAAGCAGCTTTACAAACCCAAAATCATAAACATAAAAGCGTTGTTTTCAGCGACCATGTAGGAGAAGAAATTAACGTTCTCAGATCTTCTGTACCGATTTCAAGTTGGCACTTCAGTCTTGTTTTGTCTTTTCTTGTCTTGGATATTTCTGACGTTAGTTTATTTTATCTAAATGAACTATAGTTCATTGATTCGGTATCATAGATGAAGATGTGTGCAAATACAGTTCATCTGCTTTGACTGATGTTCTGTAAGTTATGCTAGATCTTATATCTTTGTACATAAACTACAATATCTAGGTAGAGAGTGGGTTGAATAGAGAGAGAGTTGCAGAATGTGATTGGTGGGGGGTTAAGAGACGAATCTAAAGAGTATGAGTGTAGGGGTGGGCGAGGCAGTATGTAATTCTTACATGATTCATAGTTCTGATGATGAGTTGTTTTGATTATTTTCATGTTGCAAAGCAGACAATACGCTCTATGGCAGGAACTGCGCTCTATAGCAGACACTGCGATCTATAACAGGCACTACGCTCTATAGCAGGCACTACGCTCTATAGCAGCTACTAAGCTTTATAACAGGCACTACGATCTATAGCAAACTCTATGTGCGTCATACTGCATTCTGTATGCCACTATATGCTACGTCCTACATACGAGGGGCGTTCAGAAAATAATGCACATCTTTTTTCAGCTAATAATGAAGATGGAAGCATGAAATTTTGCACACTTTAAATATGGCATGTGCCGATTGTGTAAACCAGATTGCACAGCAATCGGCTAAAGAATTTGGCTGCCCTTACCGTTGAAATGGAGCTTGTTAGCAACTTGCGATATAAGCAGCGAATTATGATAGAATTTCTCGTTGCAGAGAAGGAAACTGTTGTGAACATTCACAAGCGTCCACGTGATGCGTATGGAAGTTTTGCAATGGACAGGAGTACAGTCAGTCGCTGGGTTCAGAGAATCAAAGAATCAATAAGTGGAGATAAGGAGTTGCATGATCGGCAGCGCCGCGGACGTCCTGCCACAGCCACCAACGCAAAAATGTTGAAATGCCCTGAGGGCATTATTCTTACTGATAGGCGTAACACTACTCAACAATTGGCCTTAAAGCTGTCAGTCAGCAATGGCTGTGCAAATGCAGTTATAAAAGCTCTCAGATTTTCTAAGGCTTGCGCAAGATGGTTTCCTCGAAGTTTTAAAAATGACCATCGACTGCAAAAGAAAGCAATTTCTTCTGAATTGTTAAGCGTTACAATGCTGAGGGAGAGAACCTTTTTGGCTAAGATCGTAACAGGTGACGAAATCTGAGCACATCATTTTGAACCTGAGATAAAAAGACAGTGAGTGGAGTGGCATCATACGCAATCACCACGAAGAAAGAAATTCAAGACGACTCTTTCAGCTGGAAAGGTCATGATCACTTTCTTTTGGGACACTGAAGGTGTGGTTCTTGTGAATGTTATGCCAAGAGGAGAGATAATCAATTCGCAAGCTTATATTAAGACATTGAAAAAACTCAATCAACATTTTCGCAGAGTTCGGCCGCACGAGAATCCAGCAGATCTGCTTCTCCTTCACGATAATGCGCGCCCTCACACGTCTGGCACCACGGGAAGCAATCACCAAATTATGTTGGACTGTACTATCCCAACCACCCTATAGTCCAGATTTGGCACCACCCTCTGATTTGGTCCACTTAAAGATGCACTCCGAGGGGTAAGATTTGAAGATGACGAAGGAGTGATTAATATAGCGAAGAAATGGCTACATAATGAAGAGAAAATCTAATGCGGGCTAGGAATACATGCACTTGTTTCGCGCTGGCGTAAAGCCGTAACAAGTTTATGCGGATTATGTTGAATAATACCGATGTTTACATGACATATTTATGCATATTGTGTATAAATTTCATGCTTTTAAATAAACATTCCTGAGAAAAACGATGTAGTGCATTACTTTCTGAACGCCCCTCGTACTTCATACAACTTTATACATACTAAATACCACATGCTGCGTGAGTTTCGCTTTGGATGTGTTATGTGTACCGCCATCTGCATTTATCTGTGCAATTGCTGCTGTTTATAATCACATTCGAGCCCTTGCTGATAACAGGGAGCAATAAACTTCCCACCCCAGGACACAGATCCAAACTTTGTTATTCTTTATTTTTTATTATTTATGTAGTGGAGAGCATGGAAGCGTGCACCACGGCAACCCATGGTCAAACACCGTTAGGCACATCATCATCATCTAGGCAACATAAATAAACTGCCCCCTTTTCCTGCTGCAGAAAGTAGAGTATAGAAGCATGTCCTGAATACATTTACACATCAAAGTAATAATGAGATCATATGAGTTAATAAATACTAATTTTATTGCTGCATCGACAAGTACAAAAACACCAACAGTCTATAATCGCTAACGTTGTGACACATTCAATATTAGTTCAAACTTGTTTGGAGCAAGTTTACATTACAGCTAGTGGTAGGAATATTTTCTCAAGGTGGTTACAGACCAACATTTCTCTTGGCACTATACTACCGTACTCGAGGCCAATCTAGCTCCCCCATCATGACCGCCAACCCAGGTTCTCCCCTCGTTGAGATATTGTATGTTAATTTTGCTTAATCCTCAAGCATTCAATCAACGCAGCAATACACTGGCAGGCAGTACAAATCACCAAGTTCGAAATCAATAATACAATAATTTTTTATCTCACAATGAACAAAAGAACCACAAACAACTGGCACTGACAATCAACATGACATTAAGACATTATTAATTAACAAAAGCAAAACAATGTGAGGAACAATCAATCACAGAAAATGCAAATTAAGTCAATCATAACATCAGTTAACAATGAAACTTCTCAGGTCTGCAATATTTACATTGTTACTCTATGTACCTGTTACTCTATGTACCTGTTACTCTATGTACCTGTGGCCCTCAGCTCTCTGAGCCCTACCTGTGACATCCATCACGACTAAATGTGCCATTGCACTTTCATATCCGCAGCCATTGCTGCCATTACCTACATCAACAGCATCTGCATTGATACAAACACGTGGTCAATCTACACGAAAAAGCATAATACAAAAGCATACATGTTACCAATCCGGTCAACAGAGAAGATTACAATGAAATCAAACACAAATTATCTTCTTACACGGAATGACACAAACCCTATATCATAGCTTACTGCACAACTACATAATCTACACCACATGAGGTTGACGCGGTTAGAACATCACTATAATATACAGTAATTTACAGCACATACATAAACATAACCAACACGACATCACCCGGCCATTGCCTCGATGTAATCGATACATTATGAGGAAACCTCTTTCAAATCATGTGGATGATGAAGCTTCGGTCAAGGTCGTGTTCCAACCCACCCCACCACCGATACGATTGTATCGTTCACAATTTCTTTTACGAAAGAAAAATGTTCATAAGTGAAGAGAAACAAAATAAATGTTGTATAAAGTGTATGTACACGAGAAGAAATTTGAAACGAAGTAGAAGTGACATTTCCCGTCCCAGAACTTCGTAGAACGAAACGAACAGTGTTAAAACTTATTATTAAGTCATGTTGTGCAAAAATAAACTTCAGCTCATGCGAAATACAGAAAAAATATTCCATAAGGACTAGAATGTGCACATATGTTTTTAAGTTATTAACACTCATATCTTTGGAAACAAAAATATAGTAGAGAGTTTACTGGTGAGAAAGTAATGAAATTATGTTGGCAAGATATCAATAGTGTTAAATGTATACAGACTTCTTGACCAGCTTCTTCATTTGTGACAGCGACAGTGATCTACGTTTGTCAGTGATATCTTTAGTTTTATCATATTCTCTTTCAACAAATAAGATATCTGCTTGCTAGGCTGTTATTATTTATCAACAGCATTAACGTCAACAGAAAATTAAATTAAAACATTCAGAAAATCACTGGAGAGAAGTACTGACTTATTAAGGTTAACAAGACTACCACGAAGAAGACGGATCAAAAATCTTCAAAGGATACTTAGAGTGATTTTATTATAAGTGTCTATTGATATCTTGCACTATAGTTGAAACAAGTTTGAAAGATATGAAGAGAAAGATAAAAATAATACAATATAAGAGTAACTTAAAAGAAATATTTAAACATATATTTAAACAAACTGTATCCTTGTGAAAGAAAAAAAAACCTCTGGAACAAAATCAAACATTTGACAGGTTGTCCTTATGTTCTAAATTGTCAAAAATCCTAATCTAATTAGACAGAGAGACACAGACAGTAGAAAGAAAAGAAACATTATTAAATGCATTTGTTAGGGATATAAGAAGCACATACTATACTTATATAAAGATATTGAATTCAGTTTATCTTTCACCCTTCTACTATCATTTGATATGAAAAAAATTGATTTGTAGATAACCACCGATGTAGAAGATGGTGTTTAGAAAGATTTAGTTCAAACTGTCAGTTATTAACGACGTACTAAGTTGTTTTTCTAGCGTATGCTATTAAATTAATTGTAGACCTCTAAGACACTCCCCTGAAGTAAATTTAAAATCATTTAACAACAATATTTAAATTGGCTATAATCCTTTATGTTTCTTGTAAGTAATATGAAGTGACTTTATGTCCATTTTAAGTAATATAAAGTGACTTGCCATAAAACACAAAATAACAGTGACAATTTCGAATGTACGAGGCTGAGTTAAAGAAGCAATCGTGTTTGTTTTTAATTTCAAAACAGTCCAAAATATGGCAGACAGTTTCTTATGACTTCTCATCTAGACTACATCACGTTCAGTGTATATCTGAAATCTCTTCGCTATTGCCTGAATTCCTGGAGAAAATGAAATCATCTGGTTGACCCTGAAACCAGGTGTTCATGCCCTCTTTAATCTCTTCATCCATAGTGACCGTCTTGCAATCTTGAGTATCCTTGAGGTGTCCAAGCACATTATAGTCACGTGACGCTAGGTAAGTTGAAAATGTAGCATGTCGAAGACACCCTAAATGCATATTCATTATTTGTTGATATGTTGTTCGTGCTGTATGAGACTGCACGTTACCATGTTGTATATCGCACTAGATATGAGAAAACCCATACGTTTTGACGTGATTGCAGATTTCAAGTGCTTCTCAAGCAGAACACAGTATGCCGTGCTGTTGATAGCGGTTGTTTTAGACATGTATGTTCCTTGATTCTGCAGACTTTAGAAAGCCTTAGATTACCAATTTTCCGGTACACCAAATCCTGCGTAAGTCTTTTTTGTTCGTTTGTTTGGTTTTGGCAAGAAAAAATGTTCCCACTGATTCGTTTTGACTTTGGCTGTAAGTACTGCGCCCAGCATTGGTCTAATGTGACTATACTTGTTGAAAGCCTTCTATTTAAGCTTTCAAACGTCGTTAAAGTTTTTCAGAAAAAAATCCTCACATCGGGAGTGAATTGTTTTGTCTCTATTTAGCAGAAACTTCATAAAAAAAATAAAATTACTTTGTTGACTCAGCCTCGTACAACAAGGACTCGGTAGCGAAGATAAATGAACTAGAACATGAGAAGTTCAGAAGTAAAACTTGTAGATTATAATTAATTTAAGGCAGTAATTTTAACACTTTTTGTTACTAATACAATGAAGCGAAATTAGATAGTTATATCACCACGGATGTTTCATTTCAGCTATATTATATCTTATTTAAAATCCCATTAATATATTAATATTCTGATGCATTTTATATACCAGTTTAGAAAGTGTTGAACTGTGTCTTATTTTTGAAACTCATAAAAAATATACTGGCAGCAGTCGGCAGCAATAAAGGTTTAGAACCAAATAGGAGAATTCCAAGACATAACATTGGGAGTGAGACGAGGATGTGTTCTATCTCCTGACGTCTTTTTCCATGTACAGTGAAAACATAATGAGAAATATAGAGAGTTTGCCAGGAATACCAACTGGCGGTTACAACCTTAAGAACTTAAGCTATACAGACGACACAGTTATGATGGCTAAATATGAAGGAGAGTTACAGGATCTTCTGGACATCGTGGATCGTGAAAGTAAAAGTAAAGGTCTCAGCCTGAATAAAAAGAAGACTGAATTAATGGTCATCTCAAAGAAAGAATACCACAAAAATGTAGCATTACCATCGATGGCACAGAACTGAAACAAGTTGTAGATTCAAGTACTTAGGAACGATTATAACAGCTGATGGGAAATGTCACAACGAAATAAAAAGCAGACGTGCTCAGGCCAAGTCAGCATTCCAGAAAATGAAAAACATCATGTGCAACAGATCCATATCAATGGAAACAAGATTCCCAGTACATAAATGTTACATCGGGCCTATTTTGTTTTATGGATGTGAAGCATGGTCCTGAATAAGAGGGTACAACAAGAAATGAATTCCATTGAAATGTGGCTCATAAGAAGGATGTTGAAGGTACCATGGACAACTATGAAAACCAATGAAAAAGTCTCAAGTGAGGATGGAGTTAAAAAGCAAATTACAACAAAGATCAGAGGCACACAAGCGAGATTTGTAGGAGATTTTCTGAGAAGAAGAAAATTGGAACACATTGTGGCAACTGGAAAAATTGAGGGAAGAAGAACCAAAGGAAGACAGAAAGAGAAGTTATTGGATGTGCTGTCAGTGTGGCTAGTAAGAAAGTCACCGGGATATCTCATAATCAAGTCAAGAGACAGGGAATTGTGGAGAGAAGTGATCGCCTACGCCACGCGGTAGAGCACTTGATTCATTGATTGAACTGTGTGCAATAAAATAAAAGAGAAAATTCAGTTCAAACAGTATTTGCCCTGTTTAATATGTTCGTTTTCGGGAATTAGCAGATTTAGAACACTGATTTTTTGTTAGATGAATACGTTTATATAAGGTAGTGAAAACAATAATAAAATTTATTTAATAACCGAGACTTTTGCAGAATAATCATCAACAGAATTGTACAAACACTTGAGGAAAACTTCGGAAAGAGCAGGCAGGATTTAGGAAAGGAAGATCATGCATAGACCACACATTTGTACTTAGACAAATATTAGAACAGGCAAATGAGTGGCATAGCACAACATATGCATTATTCATAGATTTTGAGAAAGCCTTTGACAGTGTCAACAGAGATTCACTGTGAAAAATCCTAAGATGGCATGGCCTCCCCCATAAAATAGTTAATGTAATCAAAGCCCTATATGAGGGTTTTCAGTGCAAAGTTATCTGTGGAGAACATACCTCCAGCAGCTTTAGGGTACAAACAGGAGTGAAACAGGGATGTGTACTATCACCAACATTATTTATCTTGGCAGTAGACTGGTTAATGAAGGAGGCAACATCAGACAAACGCAGAGGAATACAATGGACCCTTGACACAATGCTGGAGGACCTTGACTTTGCGGACGACATTTGTCTATTATCAAGCAGTCACAAAGATATGCAAGATAAAATAAACAAGCTAACTCAGAATGCAAACAACATAGGACTAAAGATCAACGTAGGAAAGACAAAGTTAATGAAGCAAAATGTGAACAACAGAAATGTACTCAGAGTAGATAACAAGTTAGTGGAGGAGGTCAACGAATTTGTATACATTGGCAGCAGAGTAGTAGAAAATGGAGACAGCACAGAGGACATCAACAGCAGACTTACTAGAGCAAACCAGGCTTTTGGAATGATGCAGACTATATGGAAATCAAAAAAACTAAGCATAAATATGAAAATCAGGATATTTAAGAGTAATGTTCTAAGTGTACTACTCTATGGAAGTGAATGCTGGAAAATCACCAAAACCATAGAAAACAAGTTGAATTCTTTCCAGACTAAATGTTTACGAAGAATTAGAAAATATGTTGGCCAAACACCATAAGAAATAACATCTTATTAGCAGAAATGCAGATGAAACCACTAACAACAATTATTGAGGAAAGACGCTGGCGATGGTTGGGACATGTGCTCCGAATGACTGACAACTCAGTACCAAAAATAGCACTAAGATGGACACCACAGGGGAGCAGAAGTAAGGGTAGACCAAAAGAGACATGGAGAAGAACAACAGAAAGGATGTTAAGCAATAGAGGGCTCACCTGGGCAAGAGCAGAAAAAAAAGCGAAGGACAGGCATTTGTGGAAAACCCTTGCGGAAGCCCCATGTGCCCTGGGCACTTAAGGTTCAGAGAGAGAGAGAGAGAATAACCGAGACATAACATATATAAAATTTGGCAAGATGCGTGCTTCGCGAAATAAATGGGAAAGTAGGGCTACAAATTTCTTTCTATAAACTGTTTTTTTTTAAAGATTTCATCACTGATTTTTTATTTTATTTTCATTCATAGCAAACATGTCTCCTTATATTTCTAATTCATTGCCATCTTCCATTTTATCTGATGATAAAGTTTTTAAAAAAAATCTTTCTACGTTACTGAGTTAAGCTTTCCAATTTCCGAATCGTACCAAGTTAACAGTTACGTTTAAGAAAGATACTGAAAACTGTAAAATCTGAGTTGTAAAAATTCTCAAAGTGAAAATCATTTTATATGCAAAAAAAAAAACACAAAACAAAAAAAAAACAACGACTTCTTACAGTAGACTGCAAATTGTACATGAATATCATAATTATAACAACATTACAATCCCAGATTCTATTTCTACATAACACCTGAAGTTATGAATTATAAAATTATTATTTTAATCACAATCTATTTGTATTAGTGTTCTCTTAAAGGTGTAAATGTAATTTGTTACAAGACGAGGAAGACCTTGACAGAGACAGAGGAAATTCTAGAAAGATGGAATTAATATTGCAGAGGAAAGTATGGTATAACTGACTGTGAAGGCTAAAATCAACAGTGTAAATTATTACTGGAGGAAAAAGAACCCGAACTGACAATAGAAGAAGTTTTATGGGCAATGAAGAATCTGAAAAATGGTAAATCACAAGGATGTGATGAGATAACATCTGAACTTATTAAAGCAGAAGGAAAAGAATGTGCTACAATCTGTCATGCACTATGTAAAAAGATATGACATTCAGGTATTTAGGCAAAAGAATGGAAAAGAATTGAATTAATACCACTGCCGAAAAAGGGTAACCTGAAATTATGCACAAACTATAGAACTGTTGCCCTGATTAGTCATGCCAGTAAAATTCTGTTAAAAATCATAATATTTAGATTTGGAAAGAAAATAGAAGGAGAAATCAATATCGTTTCAATTGGTTTTAGACAAGGAAGAGGAATAAGAGATCATATTTTCAACATAAGATTAATAATAGAGAGATGCAGAGAATTTAATATGAATTTATATTTATTTTTATAGACCATTCAAAAGCATCTGATTCTGTACAACACCAGAAAAAATAGAATTTCCAACACATGTGTCACGACTAATATCACTGCTGTATCTAGACCAACAGGCAGCAATAAGAATAAATGGTGAAACAACAACTTGTTTTGACATAAAACAAGGGTTGCGTCAGAGGTGCATACTGTCGCCTTAATTATTTAACTTGTATACTGAAAATACATTGAGGAATGATGGAGAAATGTAGAGAAAGAATGCAATGATGCCATAACAACTGGAGGTTAAGAAATACCAGAGATTAGACCATGGCGAAGATGGATGCAAGATGCATCGTTGATGATCTGTGAATGGGCGCATCAGAAGTAGGGCATCTTGCTTACAACTGAGAGGCCTACAGGAGAGCTGTGAGGGAGACAAAGTTCCGCAAGGGACAAGCAAATGATTGACTGATAAGGTGTATGCGAAAGTAGAGGGTTAAAAAGTACTGCAGAAAAAGGTCAAATTCCTTATATAATAAACGTTTTATTTTTCAGAAATAACATTATGTTGATAATAACGCAATATATTGCATCTTACAAATACATTGTTAATACTGCAGTTACTGACTGCTTAAAGAAATTTGAGATCTTTGGTTGCCGACCGCAAACAAAATCTAGCCAGGATGGGTGATTTCTGTATCGTGTATAATTCTCAATTAACAGAAAATGACTAACAGTTTTATTATATTACTATACGGAATAGTGTTATAATAATTCGTTGATAAATTTTGCAGATGAAATAAGACCGTCAACATTACAGGAACATCCAGAAAACAGAAAAAAGATTGTATCGTGTTCCAGTCATTTTCCTAGAAATGCACAAAGAAGCAAATCTTTCTGATTATAAGAAGGTAATTCCCGGCGAGTCCGATATAAACAACGACGCACTTCTGATTTTCAAGTGGGTTACCTTTAGCGTTGTGGGTCTGACAATAAATATGTTTGGTATAGTGACTAACATCATCAATATCATCTGCTTTACCAAGCAAGGTTTCCAGGAATCTATTAACGTCAGTCTACTCGGTATGTAGAATTTGTGATCATTTTAATACACGTATTTTAGACTTCTACGAAATCTTTGCTTATAGATACATTGAGTTACATTTGTGTTGTTAAATTAGTTTAGTTTTTTGAGGCATTTATTTATTTATCGCTCACACTCGGATTTTCACCACCTGGACAGTTACAAATAATAGATTTAGTTCATGCTAGATTCAACAGAGGAGCAACTGAAAATAAACATAAACACTATAAAGTGGACATTTTTGCTGAAACTATAAATGTATTATCTTTTAGAAAATTTATTCTGTGAATCTATACGTTTTAATCACACTTCCGTTGTTTTTATTTATTCAAAATATTTATTGTTAGTATAGCTCTTATCAGTCAACTAAGATATTCCGAGGTAAGCGATTAGCGCTGTTGTCCCTCATATGTGTCACTCATAGTTGTCCCTCATAGTTGTCCCTCATAGTTGTACTCGGTAGCTGCATCTAGAAAAGAGGAGCTCCAGCCAAACTTGTATAAAACTTGTTAAAAATCTTCTGTAAGTGGAGGAAATAAAGACAGTCTAATGCACTAATCTAATGTCTGGTTAGAACTTGAAAATAAGTACGGAAACTTTTATCTCTTTTATATGTTATTAAAAACATTTAAATCTTTTTCTTTTTTTTGTATTTAGGTCTGTCGGTCTCGGACTTGTTCTGTGTTATAACGATGAGCTGGATGAACATTTGTCTTACTTTGACCACTGCGAAAACTGACCTTGAATTTGACGCAATGGAAGTCAGTTATCTCGTGGCAGTGGCGCCCCATTTTGCCTTCTCCAGAGTGACAAGCTGTATCACGGCCTTAATCACACTGGAGAGATGCCTGTGTGTGATAGTGCCCTTGAAGGTAAGACTGAGAATATCAGTAAATTCACTTTTGTGCGTGTAATATGAAAGAATGTATAGATTCGATGAATATGGAGATCTGTATGAATGTCTAGCTCTATTTAATATCATCATCATTGTGTGCTGTGCCACTAGTCGCTTGGCTGTCAAGCTTCTCAACAAATCGAGATACTTATATTTACCATCAGCTCATTTCGTGATTTTTTATTTCGCCATTGCGTTGGACTGACCACAGATTTTCTCTCGTTCTGTCCCTCCCTCTTTCCTCACTTATATTTCTTTTCCTTTTCTGAAGCTATACTCCTCTCATTATATTTCCAATGAATGAATACTGTTGTTTTATTATGAATTTAATTATATTCCTTTCTACATCTTCTTTTATTAGGCATTCAAGTAACTGTGCAGTCACTAATCAGATATGACACCAGTATTCAAGCTCTTGTTGTAAACTTCTGACATTTGCTTTACAATGTTGTCATCAATTCTGTGAGATGTCCATACCGGATGCCATCAGGACCGTGTGCGTCATTTTTGGCATTCTTAAGTGTTCTTCTTATGCTCCACCTCTATTGGGCTTTCCTGAATTTCTGTCTGTACAAAGACGCTCTTCAATGTTACCCTGGTCTGAGTGTTTGGCGTATCGTTGGAAAAAGACACTCCCTATCTACTCCTCAGATCTCACTACATTAACTTCTTAATCTCTTATATTGGTACTCGCCTGTACTCCAGGAGTGTTGTTCATCCTCCTTCGCTTCTGTAAGAATTCGGACATCTGAGGCGGAGGATACAATTTGCAATCTAGCTGAAGTGCACAAAAGTAATGACTGGTTACGGGTACAGGACCAACATCAGCTAACAAAGTTTATTACACAGAAGAGCCGTGAATGTCAAGACTGGGAACAAGGGGCAGTTGAACTTTGGGTTCAAGATCACATCCGTCATCACTGTAGGTCTTTTGACACGATAGTATATTGAGTCGGAACAGTAGAAGTGGTTGGGGTTTTCTTGCCCACCAAAAGGAGCCTGTGAAATCACCACTTCAAGTATGCAAATGGAAAATGATGCCGTGTCGGCGGCAATGAAATGGTTAGTTGTTCATGATGTGGTAAATGGTGTCATTGTGACGGATTCACAGAGTATGCTTCGTAAGATTTAGAAGAAATTGCTTCGAAAAGAATGAGTTCAACTGGGACAAGTCTAAAATGACTTTAATGTCCAGGGCATGCGGGAGTACATGGCAATGATGTGGCAGATATACATGATGGACAGGCTAAAATAAAAGGCAGACTAACAATGGACAAGGGAGACATTGCTAAGGCTGTATTGGACAGACTGCAGGAAAATGAAGAGCTGGAATGGAAGAACAATGTAGTTGTGAAGAGACTGCCGGAGCTAGGACAAATTAAAGGTGCTGGCATGAAATCCGAACTGTGCCGCAGAAAACGAATCGTAAATAAACCAACATTTGACAAACTATTAGCAAACTTACTCTTTGATGGTTGCAACGGCATGCAGCAGAGCATATACGAGGTTGCCCGAATGTAATGAGACCGGATTCTGAATTTTGAACTTTGAACTTCTTACACATTCCTTGTATGTCATCTTACCTGTGCACAGTATTCTCAACATTCTTCTAAACATGTGTGATGTTTACTTTTTGAAAATATACTTTACCTATCCACATCTTACATTACTGATTATAAGAACATTTCTTTCTTCATCTAGTTTTATTTCCACTCAGCTCTTTGTCATGTATACTTATAAATACGATGTTCTTTCAGATTGAGAAAAGTTCTTGCTTGTCTCAATAACATAACCAACACTTACATGTTTAGCAGGGTGTGACAAGCCTAGCGTGAATAGAAGTAAGGGGAGACCAAAAGAGACATGGAGAAGAACAGCGAAAGGATGTTGAACAATAGAGGGCTCACCTGGGCAAGAACAGAAAAAAAGGCAAAGGACAGGCATTTGTGGAAAACCCTTGCGGAAGCCCCATGTGCCCTGGGCACTTAAAGTTCAGAGAGAGAGAGAGAGAGAGAGAGAGTTTATTTCTCAATCTAAATTAAGAAGATTTTACGGAAACTGAGACGTATAACATCATATTGTATATTATATATTTATTACTTTTACTGAAGATAAGAACTGTGGACTATGTATGTGACATAATGTTACTGTGAACATTAAATACTTTTAGGTACAAATAAAAGATAGGCACATTCTGGTTTGAGATCTTATATTTTTCTCTTATATTTATTTTTACCCTCCAACAGGTAAAGCAAATCTTTACTGCCAGACGAACAACAATAATGATCCTCTCCATATATACCTTTTGTCTTCTTTGTGAAGCTCCAGTCTACGTTTTCAACAAACTCGAAATTAAATTTTCTCAACATCTAAACAGGTCTATTTTAGGACTTGTTTTCGCGGAAAATCGACAATATGCTCAGCAGATTATTTTACTTTTGAATAATTTTTCAATCCCGCTGACCTCATTTGTTGTTATCGTTATCTGTACTGTGATTCTGGTAATTAATCTACAAACTATAACAATATGGAGAAAGAAGTCCGTAACATTTGCACAGACTGAAAGAGTATCAAACCGTAATCAGAAAGTAGGTAAGATGGTTGTTATGGTATCCAGTTTATTTATTGCTTGCTTCATCCCTATTTGTATCACGATGATGGTGGTGGCTTTTGAACCTGCACTTTCCTATGGTGGTAGATATATTAAAGTAGGATTGTTATTGTGTGGACTAAGTATTATTTTAGAATCTATGAATTCTTCTATGAATATATTTATTTATTATCATATAAGTAGTAAATATAGGGAAACCTTTGAGAAAGTTTTTCTGAAATATAAAAATTGAAACGTAATGTAATGGATTTAATAGAACTTACATCATCTCGCTCATGAGATAAGCACAAGCGTCCTCTGTTGTGTTGCAGTGTATTTCAATCAAAAATAAAATAAAAAAAACTCCAGTCCGTATATGTACTATGTAAGCCAATATATCTGAATGATTTGTACCTCACTGACTCTCTTTGGTGCATGTCAGACTGTCATTATACTTCTCCTGTCCATTCAACATGTCTCTAGAATAGCCGTTTTGTTATGATGGAACCCGCTGGCTCGTGTTGCTGTTGTTAATGCTTTTTATATGCCCTATATTGCCACCAGTAAACTGAGATGTGTGAATCTACTTTTCATCTATCATTATGAGATTACTTCATCATCCTGTTCCATAATTAAACCTGCTTTTTGATTGACTTTGACAAGCGACGTTTGTGTCTAGTCAAATGAGAGATGTCCAACCATTAAGTGCCGTTCAAATGCGAGATTTGTAATGTGGTTCCTGTCTCATGTGCGCATGTCGTATCGTTGGTCATGACTGTGACCTTGTTATCTGTGTCAAATTTCTCACCATCTGGTAAGCTCCTCGTGAGTCAAGTGAAACTGGGTTATCTCTACTGAAACGTCAGATATAAAAGTTATCGACTACAAAACGGTAGGTCTCTGTATTTACCAACTTCTGATACGGTACTCTCATGGTTTTGTCTTGTCTCCTTCCTCATATACCTTTCGATATTTTGGGGACAAATAAACGACTTGATATGGCTCCACGATTTGCTTCATTTAATGGGATATTTAATGCTTCTGTAAGTTCATCTCTCCATCTCCTGCATAGGCGGCCTCTTCCTTTGTTACCTACAAATCTTAGCCCGTATGGTGTCTGTGATATACTGTCTGGTGGTAACTTTATAAAAAGGCCAAAGCAATTGACTTGCTGTTTCTGGATATAGTGCAATACTGGTGTTACTCCAGCCGTTGCCCTGATGGTGTTATTTCTTATATGATCTCTTCTTGTCACAGTGTATCTATCTACTCTATTAAATGGTTTTTCTTGATCTACGTAAGCTCTGTCCAGTGTCTGATTGTGTTCAACTAATTTTTCTGTTAGCTGTCTTAGGGAAAAGATGCCATCTGCACATCTTCTAATTTTTCAAAATCCAATCTCAGTTTCATTAAGTATGATTCAATCACTGGTCGTTCGCAGTCCGTTCTCTAGGATCTTACATAACTTTTTTTTTTATCCAGTATTGCTTAGCAGTGAGATGCCTCTATATTGGTTGGAATCCTGTTTACTGCATTTTTTCTTTCATATTTGAATAATTACAGCGTTTCTCCAGTCAAGTGGTGTTTCTCGTTTTTCCCATACCCAGTTATAGAGTCTGTGAAGCCAAGCTATTCCAACTTCTTTCGCACATTTTATTAACTCAGTGGGTACTCTATCACATCCTGGAGCTTTGTTCAGTGGGTCTTTCTGATTTTACCTTGTAGTGTGTCTGGTTCCAGTTCTATGGGGTCAGCTGTGTTGTTATCATGAGTTTGGTCTGCCTCGGATGGTATATTAAGTAACCTGTCGAAGTACTGTCTCCATCATTGTACTGCCCTCTCTGGTTCACATATTGGATCACCATTATCATTGTTCACAATCTCAGTTGGGTCGAAGTGTTCTGCTCGCTTTCTCATTGCAATGATCTTTTTATAAAAGATTTTCGTAGCTTCTTTGTGATTGTTGTTTAATACTTCACTGTATTCCTGTCACGATTTTATCTTTGCTTCTTTTATTACCTGCTTAGAGTGTCTTCTTCTAATTCAATATTCAACATAGTGTAGATACTCTTTACTTCTCATCCATTCTATATATTTTTGTGTGAGACCTTGTACAGGCTCTTACACCTCATCATTCCACCATGTAGTTATTTTCATTTCTCTACCTTCTTTTTCATAGTACCATATAGTGTTTCCTCTGCTGCTCGCAAAAAGCTGGTTTTGAACAAGGCCCATTCGTCTTCCATTGATTTTGTTTCTGTTGGTAAGTTTATTAAAAATTCTCCTACTTTCTTTTCATATTCTTCTTTCACATTCTCGTCATTGAGCTTGCTTAATTCTATTGTTTCACTTTTGTTCTTGGGAGTTCTGTTATGGCTTGTCCTGTGTGCTCTGTTAACTGCTACTTGAGTTTTGTGGCCTGTGCTTGGACTCAGGTTGGTATTGGTCTTACATCAATGACTGACCTTTTCTAGCTGTTCCTTGCTTGTATTAAATCTTTTGCCTTCTGCATGGAAAATCACTCACGGTACTCTCATGTTCAACATATACTAAAACCAATTCAAACTATGGTTGCTGATAAAGTAAAATATTTAACACAGTATATCCTTTCTATTACTGGGTAAAAAAAACAAACAAATTTCGCTGTGATAGAAGAATAGTTTGATAAGATTTCTCTGCAGCTTGATCAATTAGTCCTGTCTGAAAGAAAGTTTACTTGTTTTAGTTTACAACACTACCTTCAGAAGTTTCTAAATTGCATCAGCTTTCGATAATTCACACTTTCTGTTGCCAGGAATGAATTAGAAAGCAGCACTTATTGGGGAATTTTGTGTTGCTTCATTTCAGCCTCCAGTTTGTGTGTTCTAAATAACTTAGTAAATATATCACATTAGTGAAATAGAAAAAGTAAGTGTCTCCTCAAATTAGATATTCATGCATAAAATGTGGGGAAATAAAAGCTAACTGAACAAATAGGATAATTAAACTGTAAACAGAAAACGCTCATACACGATGTGAAAGATCGATTATGAGAGAGAGAGAGAGAGAGAGAGAGAGAGAGAGAGAGAGAGAGAGAGAGACAGAATACTTGTAAGAGAACAAGTAATATAGCACAAAAGGGAGAACAGCGAAGCTGAAAAAATGAGACTCATGAAATGGAACAATGCTCTTATTGATCTTGCGTGTAGGGGAATAAAATAAACATGTGATGGTGTGGGCAAACAGTTATTGCTCTCGCTTGTACCTCTTTGAAGTGGAAATCGAACCCATAGTCCAGCTCCTCAGGTATCTGGAGTCCAGTTGTGAAAGGATACTTTGACCAGTGGTGGGTTTGACGTTACCTGAGCTAACGGGAGACAATCATAGTCTATGGTCAGAACTTAGTTTTGTTGTAGGTGGGGTTGGAATCGATCTTTTCATCTGCCAGCAGGTGGCCGGGACAGTGGTGTAAGCGATTCATTAGGTTTAGGTTCCCATCATAACAGAGCGTGCGGTCAAGTTCCCGTCATGTGTTTTATCTCATGCATGAAAGTTCTCGTAGCTAATCTTGTAGCTAAGCACTAGGAGTGAGTTCGGCTTTTTTGGGGATATGAGATTTTATCCACGCTGTGGAGTAGGATAATGAGGAAAGAATGGAGTGGCTTTTTACATGAACAAATTAATATCAAAAGCATCACTAGGTTACAATCCAGTAAGTGATAGGATCCTCGATATCAGACTTAAGGTTACTCCTAGAAAAGTAACAATTATCCAGATATATGTACCTACATCAGCTGTAAACGATGATACACCAGGTGCAAAAAATGATATTGTATTAATAATGGGGGATTTTAATGCAAAGATTGGTACAGAAAGAGCAGAAGACGAAGGATATGTTTTAGGGAAATTTAGCATTGGACATAGAAATGAGGCAGGTGACAGTCTAATGGCATTTTGCATGGAGAATGAGCTAATGATCGCTAACACACTTTTTAAACAACATTCAAGAAGACTTTACACATGGACCTCACCTGATGGGAAAATCAAGAATCAAATAGATTACATTTTAGTTAAAGAAGGTGAGATCAAGTATAAAGACAGAAAAAACTTTACCAGGTACCGATTGTGAAACGCAGACATAAGATAAAGATAAAAAGATAGGGGATGAGGACCACTCGGCTTTGATCGTACAAAAATACCAGAACAATACGGAATCGAAGTGAAGAACCGTTTCGAAATCCTGATGGCTGTACAGAAGGAGATGACACCAGATGAAATGACTACGCAGGCCAGAGATATTTTAATAATAACAACGAAAGACATGGTTCCAGTAAATAAAACACACAGTAATGACTGGATTACAGCAGGCACACTAGAAATGATAAAACAACGTAGAGAAATTAAGACCAAATTTAGAGTAACAAAAAAACAACAAAGAGGAATATACATCTTCAACAAAAGAAATACTGTACGAAGAAATATAAGAAAAAAAAACTAAAAACAATACATACAAGATTGTTGTGAAAGAATAGGAGGACATCAGAAGTGAGGAAGAGAAATGTTTAAAGAAATGAAGACATTGACGATAAATGTCACACCTAAGATAAATGTAATTTGTGACGAGATGGGGAATACCTTGACAGAGACAGAGGAAATTCTAGAAAGATGGAAGGAATATTGCAGAGAAATGTATGAAACAACTGACTGTCAAAGCAGAAATCAAAGGTGTGAATTATTGTTGGAGGAGAAAGAACCCGAACCGACAATATAAGAAGTTTCATGAGCAATATAGAATCCTAAAAATGGTAAATCACCAGGATGTGATGAGATAACAGCTGAAATTATTAAAGCAAAAGGAAAGGAGTGTGCAGCAATTTATCCTGCAAAAAAGAAATTGGACAACAGAATAGAAAAGAACTGTTTTCATACCACTGACAAAAAAGGGTAACCTGAAAATATACACAAACTACAGAACGATGACCTTAATTAGTCATGCTAGTAAAAGTCTATTAAAAATCATAATAAGTAGACTTCAGAAGAAAATAGAAGAAGAAGTCAATATAGTCCAAGCTGGTTTCAGGCATGGAGGAGGATCAAGAGATCATATATTCAATATACGATTAATAACAGAGAAATGCAGAGAATTTAATGTGAATCTATATTTATCTTTTATAGACTACACAAAGGCATTTGATTGTGTAAGAGAACAAATATTTTAGGATTAAACCTCGAAAAAATCGTAAACAAAGCACTTTAGTGAGACGTGAGAGAAAGAAAAATCACAAGAGAATTACCTGGGATTCGAACACGGACTCCGGTAGGACGAGCAGCCGTCTAGCCACGAGAGAACAGCGTACTATCGACTTAGCCAACTAGCACCCCTTGATTGTGTACAGCACCAGAACAAGGGGTTTGTTAGGGGTGCATACTGTCGCCTTACTTATTTAACTTGTATACTGAAAATATAATGAGGAATGTTAGAGAAGATGTAGACAAACAATATTACGATGCCATAAAAAGTGAAGGTTATGAAATACCAGAGATTAGATATGCTGGTAACACAGTATTACTGTCCACACCATAACAAGGAATGGAAAAAAACTAATTATGTCAGTCTGTAAGAACAGCGAAGAGCAAAGCCTCTATCTTAATGGGAAGAAAACTAAATTGATGACAACTGACAAAACAAATATAAGGCAGCTCAAATATGTATCAGTGAGGAAAAATTGGAAGAAGTAGAGAGTTTTTAATATCTTTGATGGATACTAATTAATAATATAGATTCAATGAGAGAAATATCTATCGCTCTTCAAAAAGTAAAACAATTAAAGAAACTGTGGAGAGGAACAGACAGAACTACAAAAAATAAGATTTTTAAGGGCATGTAACTTTCAAATCGCAACATATGCCTGTGAGACCTGGACACCTAACAAAACAGTTGAGAAAAACATAAAAAATGTAAGTGTTACAGGAGAGTTCTTCAAATGTCTTTGACATAAAAAGAACAAATATATACACATTGCAAGAACTTAATATTGAAGAAGGCTGGCTAGTAAAGAGGATTAAAATTAAATATTTTGGGCACATTAAACGTTAAGATAATTTAGAGAAGACCGCCCTGGAAGGGTACATAATAAGTAAAAGAAAGAAAGGAAGACGAAGGCGAAGATGGCTGCAAGACATCGTTAATAATCTGCAAATGGTTGCATCAGCAGCAAGGCATCTTGCTTATTACGGAGAGACCTACAGGAGAGCTGTTAGGTAGGCAAGAGGTAAATTCCGCAAGGGACATGCAAATGACTGACTGACTGGTTGAGTATGCGCTGCCCAAAGTTATTCCACCAAGAAGAACCTACCTTTTCCTCTGGGATCCATTGTAAGTGGAATAGGTTTATTTTGGTGCTAGTATCGGGTGGCAGTGCGGTGTGTATGACAAGTTAATTGGAAATTATCCTTGTGTTTCTAGTGTTTAAGAGAGTCCTAAGTGATGTATTGGACTGCAATTGTAGCTTTCCATTTTTGAGTGTATGGTGTTTTATTTCTACTAGATTTTTCTGATTTTAGAGACACTGATATTAGTAAGCTAGCCGGTGTATTGAAGTTTTTCGTGACGGATTGTGCTGTTATATTTGCTCCTGATAACGAAGACGGGGAACTGTTGGAGGTGTAATTAGCAGTGTAGCGATATGGTAGAGTGTGAATGTAGTGATATTTGGTAGCATGGTATGTAAATTTATAGGTAAATTGGTGCGGATGCACTAATCTAAATAGTCAGACACGAGGCTAAATACCAGCGTAACCGTAGCTGATTGGGTGCCAATGATCCCAGTGATCAGTGGTTTTGTAATATGTTGCAGTCCCGAGGAAAGGATAAAGTGTATTTTTCATCTTAGCTCGGTTACTCAAGTCTGAAGTCTTCAGTCCGTTAAGGACCGGGGAATGAGTGGTTATGGGATGTAGAACGTTGAATGTGAGTAGAATCCACTACATGTCTGTGAGTGTGGTTGCTAAGGTTATAGTGATTATTTTCACGTACTGTGTTCTATTGTTAGTTTATTTTGCCTAAACGAACTAGAGTTCATTGTTTGAGCATCATAGGTGTAAATAATATGTGACTATAATTATTCTGCCTGGATTGCTGTTCAGTAAGTTATGCTAGATCTTATATCGTTGTACATGAACTACAATCTAAGTAGAGAACGGGTTGAATGGAGAGACAGAGAGAGAGAGAGAGAGAGAGAGAGAGAGAGCTGGAGAATTCGTAAGGGGGGGGGGGTTTGAGAGACAGACTGGAAGAGTCCGAGTGTAGGAGTGGGTGAGAAAGTGTGGAATTCTTATTTGATTCATAGTTCTGCTGATGATTTGTTATGTTTATTTTCATGTTGCAAAGCAGAAACTACACTCCATTGTAGTCATTACACTCTATGTACGTCATACGTATTAAATACTTCATACTTCGTTACACGTACTACATACTACATGCTGCATATGTTTCGCTTTTGATGTCTTATGTGTACCGCCATCTGATCAGCCCTTGCTGAGAACAGGGATCAATAAACATGCCACTCCCGCACGAAGGAAACCAAACTTTACTATTATTTAGTGTTTATTATTTAATGTAGTGGATAGCGGAGAAGCGTGCATTACACCTGATCTCATCACAACAATCCATGGACAGTACATCATCATCATCATCATCATCATCATCATCTCATTCATTCATTCATTTGCATGTTCCTTGCGGAACTTTGCCTCCTTAACAGCACTCTTGTAAGCCTCTCGATTGTAAGCAAGATATCCTGCTGCTGATGCATCAATTTGCAGCTTATCAACGAAGTCTTGCAGCCATCTTCGCCTTGGTCTTCCTCTCTTTCTTTTTCCCATTATGTACCCTTCCAAGACGGTTTTCTCTAGATTATCATGACGTATCATCTCATCATCATCATCATCAGGTGCCGTGCCGACTGGCGTTGGCTATTATGCTTCTCCAGATTACACGATCCTTCATGCAGGCCATCAGTTCAGTTGGTGATCTCCTCTCACACCAACCCGTCAGACTGTCCAGTATCATTTCTCTTGGTCTTCCTCTTGATCTTCTTCCTTCTATTTTTCCTGTTGTTATAATATTTTCAATGCTCCCTCTTCTCATTGCATGTCCTATGAAAGTACATTGTCTCTCTCTTATCTTTCTGACACGGTTTTTTGTCTCTCCAGCTCTTCTCATACATTCTTCATTAGTTATTTTTGCTGTCCAGGGGATTCGCAACATTCTTCTAATAAACCACATTTCTGCTGCTTCCAATGATTTTTGTGCAGACTTGCCTATTGTCCATGATTCACTTCCATATAACAAGATAGGTTCAATATAGCATTTTAGGACTCGTTTTCTAACATTCATTGATAAGATGTGTTAGCTAATATGTTTCTCATTCTCTGAAATGCAGTCTTTGCTTGGCCTATTCTGTTCCTAATTTCTGTTTTGCATTTCCCGTCTGAAGTTATTACTGCTCCAAGGTATTTGAATTTCTGCACCTGCTTCAGAATGGTTCCGTTTAATTTAATACTGCATGCTGGTGGATTCTGTTTCTTACATATAACCATAGTCTCTGTCTTTTTGATGTTCAAAGTAAGGCCTTTCTGTTCACTTTCTTTGGCGACTTTATCCAAGAGATTTTGCAGGTCTTGTTGGTTCTCCGCTATCAGTACTGTGTCGTCAGCATACCGAAGGTTGTTAATATTGTATCCTCCAATTTTTATGCCTGGTTCTGTGATGATTGTTCTTAGAATATTCTCGCTGTACAGAGAAAAAAGGTCTGGAGATAGTACACATCCTTGTCGCACCCCTTGTTTTATAGGTTGATATTTTCCAATTCTATTTTCAACTCGAACTGCTGCTTCTTGCTGCCAGTATAGATGTTTTACAATCCTCAAGTCTTTGCCGTCTATATTGATGTCTTCAAGCATTTTAATAATTTCACTATGTTTCACCTTGTCAAATGCCTTGGTGTAATCAATGAAGCATAAGTAGAGATCTTTCTGTACTTCTAAAGCTCTTTCTGTCAGTGTTCGTAAAGCATAAATGGCATTGTGTGTTCCCTTTCCTTCAACAAATCCAAACTGTTCATCTGCTATTTCCATTTTTATCTTTTTCCTTGTTCTTCTCATAATTATTCTCAGAAGTAGCTTCGTTATGTGACATGAGAGGCTGATAGTCCGGTGGTCGTCACATTCCTTTGCACCTGGTTTCTTTGGTAGTGCTATAAACGTGGATTTAATCAGGTCACTGGGAATATAACCACTGTTGTAAATATCATTCAGTAACTTAGTTATTATTTTTATTCCTGTCTCCTCTAGTGCCTCTATTTCTTCTATTGTTATATTATCAGGCCCAGTCGCTTTTCCTTTCTTCATGTGTTTGATGGCATCTATGATTTCATCTTCACGTATTGGCGGTCCATCACAGTTTTCAGTATCTGATGTTAACTCTGGTCTTTCTCCTCCATATAGCGTTCATCTAGGCAACGTAAATAAACAACACTAGAATTTCAGAGTATGCTTTATTTGCTATTGAAATGATCATACTCTTGAACTTAAACTGAACGTATAATCCATTATAATCGTAATGTGATCAAACCAAACGATCGCTCCATTTGGATTACATTAAAAAACACGATTAAGCCTGAACTCTGATTTGGAAGCTTGATTTCATTCGATTATGTGTCTCAAGGTGTACTCTAAAGCAAGAATGATTGGCAGTGGTAACGTATATAACTAATCTTATTTCAAGCTTGTTATTACGGTAATGTAGAAATAGGTTATAACCATATATTCTTCTGTTCTGTCAGTTATAATTTTATTTAAACGGTTTTCTATAAAGCCAAAGATGTGGAAATTAAAATTAACTTTGTTGTCTCTGGAAATTTGACTAAGAGTTGATAAATGTTGAAGTGGCAAGTTCTGAGGATATACTTTCGTATCTACACGAGAGTTTCAATGCTACATGCTGGGCGTTTTTTATGTAGTTAATGTTAGCATTTCTCGATTTTCTGGGTCAAATGTTTTTCAAAAGTTGCAGTAAAGCTTGAATTTGATCGGCATAATTTCACATACGAAATATGAGAGTGGGAAAAGGGACAATAATCAGAAACAGATATAGGAGTTTTGTGAGTTGCAAAAGAATGTAGGAGAGCTCACAATACAAGTTTCTAAGCCTGGAGTGTTTAGAGTAGACAGAAAATGTCGTCTATTAAATTTAGATTAAGTTTTACAATAAATGGGCCAGCTCTTGTGTGCTAAAATATTTTTTTTCTTCAGAAAGTGAACAAGCGAAAACAATACGTGAATCATATTTTTGTATTCAAAGAACAAGAAAGAAGTAGGAAACAAAGATCAGCAGAGATGTTGAGCATATCCTACTAAAATATTTGACACGTAATTGTATATTTAATATTTATTTTGTAAATGTCAAGCTGCGTCTGAGTATGTATGTATGTACATATATATATTTATTTATATAATTATATATATATTTTTATATATATATATATGTGTGTGTGTGTGTGTGAGAGAGAGAGAGAGAGAGAGAGAGCGAGAGAGAGAATATAAATCTGAGTTTGACTGTCATAGCGTAAGTGTCTTGATCTGTGATGCTGTCACGATGAAAGAATAAAGTGTATTTTTCATCTCAGCCCGGTTACTTAAGCCTGAAGTATTCTGTCAGTTAAAGATCGTGGTTATGGAATGTAGAATGTTGAATTTGAGTAGAATCCAATACATCATCATCATCATGTGCCGTGCCGACTGGCGTTGGCTATTATGCTTCTCCAGAGTACACGATCCTTCATGCAGGCCATCAGCTCAGTTGGTGATCTCCTCTCACACCATCCCGTCAGACTGTCCAGTATCATTTGTCTTGGTCTTCCTCTTGATCTTCTTCCTTCTATTTTTCCTGTTGTTATAATATTTTCAATGCCTCCTCTTCTCATTGCATGTCCTATGAAAGTACATTGTCTCTCTCTTATCTTTTTGACAAGGTTTTTTTGTCTCTCTAGCTCTTCTCCTACATTCTTCATTAGTTATTTTTGCTGTCCAGGGGATTCGCAACATTCTTCTAATAAACCACATTTCTGCTGCTTCCAATGATTTTTGTGCAGACTTGCCTATTGTCCATGATTCACTTCCATATAACAAGATAGGTTCAATATAGCATTTTAGGACTCGTTTTCTAACATTCATTGATAAGGATGTGTTGGTCAATATGTTTCTCATTCTCTGAAATGCAGTCTTTGCTTGGCCTATTCAATACACGTCTGTAAATAAAGTTGCTAAGGATGGTTCTTGGTTATGGTGCTTATTTTCATGTACTGTGTTTTATTGTCAGATTATTTTGCCTAAATATATTAAAGTGTTAAATACACGAGTACAAATTTCGTGATACACTTTTAGCCAAACCTGTTTTACCAAAAGAACTGGAAGAAGCAAATTCAATGAAACAGAAAAATATCTTCAGGAAAAAGCAACTTATTTAATTTATATTAAAGAACTACATTATTTTTCGATTTATATTCAAGTTTATGTCGGCTTTTTTGTGGGAAACTTTCTATGTATGTTGTGTTGATTATGTAGTTTGTCTTTGTTCTCCATGTTATGACTGCTGAAAAGAGTATAGATTCGACACTCTATTTCCAAATAAAAATCTCATAAAACTTCTGAGGTGACTTACAGTAGCCAACCCAAGACAGAAGAAAAAAAGAAAGCCACAATCTACTCAGACATTCGACGTGAGAGTTTCTCAAAGGGAGTGAAGACACGACACGACATAAACACTGACAACAGAACTTTCATTGTGTGTAGAACTAGACAGTAGTGAGACACTCTGTGACATTAGAACAATATAATGACATATACAGCCTGTAGAAATATCTTTTTCATATAATTGAGAATGTTTTTTTTTTCCGACAGTCTTAGAGGCGGATTACGGTGGGAGGCGCGGTGGTAAGAGAGTATGACTTTTCTGACATATGGTATAAATGGTACATATACAGAATAATTTGACAACCACTGATTTACAAATTACATACATAGAAACCCCCTTCTGCTTTCTCGCATCATCCATCCCTTCACTTGCCGTCAAACGTCACATAGCGCTCGCAGTGTGTTTCGACATGAGTCTCTATTCGCGGAGAGCTTCTCAATCTCATCAAGGGATTTGATGCCAGTCATCTTCGTCTCTCTTGTCATTGTTTTCTGTGGGGTCTCTCGAGGTCGGGCTCTTTTTCTATTCCAGTTTTTACCATCAGATGGCTTGCTCTGTGATTCACTAGTTGGGTCTTCTCATCACGTGGCCCATTTATGTCCATCTTCTATTCTCGATCACTACTGAGAATCTTTTCTGTTTGTTCATTTCTCTTTTTGCTGTGGTCTTGAATTCGTATACACAGTAACTTTCTTATTTTGCTATTGTTATGCCCTAGAGAAAATGCGTGCTTGTCTTATACGCGAGATGATGGACGTTTTGTACAATTCATTACATTGCCTTTGAATTTTCATTTTTCAGAACAACCTTATGACATATTTCCCTATATTTATTACTTGTATGGTAATAAATATATTCACAGAAGAGTTTAAAGATTCTAAAACAACACTTATCCCACCTAGCATTAGTCTTGTTTGATGTATTTACCGCCATAAAACAGTTCAGGTTCAAACGCCACCACAAACATCGTGACGCAGATAGGGATGAAACAAGCAATAAATAAACTGGATACCATAACAACCATCTTGATAACTTTCTGGTTACGGCTTGAAACTCTTTCATTCTGTGCAAGAGTTGCAGACTTCTGTCGCCATATTGCTGTAGTTTGTAGATTAATAACCAGAATCACAGTGCTGATAACAATAAGGACAAAAGAGGTCAGTGGAACTGAGAAATTATTTATAACAAAAATAATGTGCTTAAAATTGTTTCGATTTTCCCTGAAACAAAGTTCGACGATAGATCTGTTTAGTTGGTGAGAAAATTCCTTTTCAAGCTGGTTGAAAGCGTAAACTGGAGCTTCACGCAGAAAAGAAAAAGTGAAGAAGGAACGGACGATTGTCGCTGTTCGTCGGGGAGTAAAGACAAGTTTTACCTGTTGAAAAGCAAAAATCCATTCAAATATTACACTTTTAAATTTAAATTTCAAGGATGTATATATATATATATATATATATATATATATATATATATATATATATATATATATAACAAGTAAAGTAAAAGTTTAAAATAATTCAAACTAAGAATTTGCTTTTTTTTATCAGTATTGAACCGTAATTAATGTTGACCATAACGGCGTTCCTCATACGGAGTGCACAGTGTTTTACGAATAAATAAGTAAATATACAAATAAATAAATAACACAACATATGCTTTTAAACATGTCAGATTTAAACTTTCTGGTATAGTTGGAGATTGTGGCATTGTGAATTAGTTACAGGTTGAGATTTGATTTATCTACATGGTAAACATTTAATTCTTGAGTTTGTCTTTGAGAAGAACTTGTCTGGATCCGAAAATGCACGTTACTTGCTGCATAATGTCTTCAGTATCATGGGTTTAATTCAGTTCATATAAGATGAACACTAGTTATAGGGAGACAAGACAAAGGGAGAATGGAAGACATAGCTGGCTAAAGAAAAACACTCTTTATTATCATTACTGTAGACAGGTAAAATAGTGTGTTAGAAAAGGAATAACAGGTCTATGCATCTCCAACACAGAAACAGTTTAGATTCCGAAACACTAAAACGCAAAACAAAAGAAATTCATCAAACCTCTACACTATGTCAAACTAAAAACACAAGAAACATTTATTGATATCAAAAGGCTGATCTTCAAGGGGACCACCACACACATACATCTCTCTAGTGCAAGACCGTGACACAGCTGCTCACACGGAAGAAAGAAAAATTGGGCTCCGTGACCACGACAAAACTGACTTCCATTGGGTCAAAATCAATGTCAGCTTTCGCTACGGCCAAAGTACAGCAGATGTTGAAGCAGCTCAATGTTATAAGATAGAACAAGTCCGAGTCCGACAAACCTAATCATGAAAGCGTGCATAATGATTGTTCGTTCTTTTTATTAAAATATAAAAGAACGACACGTGACTTAATTTCCAAGAATTGGTTGGATATTGAGTATGTGGTCAGTATTGAATCAAGGAGATTTAGCTTGTATACTGAAAATATCATGAGGAATATTAGAGAAGATGTAGACAAACAATATTACGATGCCATAAAAAGTGAAGGTTATGAAATACCAGAGATTAGATATGCTGATAACACAGTATTACTGTCCACACCATAACAAGGAATGGAAAAAAAACTAATTATGTCAGTCTGTAAGAACAGCGAAGAGCAAAGCCTCTATCTTAATGGGAAGAAAACTAAATTGATGACAACTGACAAAACAAATGTAAGGCAGCTAAAATATGTATCAATGAGGAAAAATTGGAAGAAGTAGAGAGTTTTTAATATCTTTGATGGATACTAATTAATAATATAGATTCAATGAGAGAAATATCTATCGCTCTTCAAAAAGTAAAAAAATTAAAGAAAATGTGGAGAGGAACAGACAGAACTACAAAAAATACGATTTTTAAGGGCATGTAACTTTCAAATCGCAACATATGCCTGTGAGACCTGGACACCTAACAAAACAGTTGAGGAAAACATAAGAAAAACTTTGAATGTAAATGCTACAGGAGAGTTCTTCAAATGTCTTTGACACAAAAAGAACAAATATATACACACTTATCTTATATCTTATATCCTTCCCGTGCCGTTAGACGTCACATAGGGCTCGCAAAGTAGTTCGCCAATTTTTCCTATCTTCAGCGAGTCTTTCAACCTCATCAAAGGATTTTATGCCTGTTAACTTGGCCTCTCTTAATAATGTCCTCTTCAGAGTTTCACGCGGTCTGCCTCTTTTTCTTCGGCCTGTTGTGTTCCACTTGATAGCTTGTTTTGGGATTCTCTGATCATTTCTTCTCATCAAGTGACCAACATATGTCCATCTCCTTTTCCTGATCACCCATGAGACTGGTTGTTGTTCAGTCATCTGTCTTATCTCTGCATTGTTCTTGAATTCATTCCACTTGATGCCGAGTATTTTCCTTAGGCATTTGTTTTCAAAAGAGTCTAATTTCTTTTCTATTTCTTTAGTTGTTTTCCAGCTTTCACATGCATAAATGAGGGTGGATATTACATTTGAGTTGAATAGTCTTAACTTGGTTTTTGTGCTTATAACTTTTGAATTCCATATATTCTCAAGATTCTTGAAGATTGATGCTGCTTTTGCAATTCTGATCCTAACTTCCTTTCTAGTGTCACCATCCTGGTCTATGTAGCTGCCAAGGTATGCAAATTGATTGACTTCTTCAATATCTGTCCCTTCTATGTGTATTTTTCCATTTTGATTGATGGGAATTTTCATTATTTTTGTTTTGTCCTTGTTAATTTCAAGTCCTATTTTGCTAGCCAGTGAAGATAGGCTATCTGTTTTTTCTTGCATGGAATTCACATTATTACTGATAAGAGTTATGTCATCAGCAAAATCAAGATCTTCTAGTTGGGTCCCATGTACCCAGTCAATACCTGTGTTACCTGTGCAGCATTTTGTCATTATGAAGTCTATTGTAATCCCAAAAAGTAAAGGAGACAGTATACATCCTTGTTTCACGCCTGTTTCAATCTGGAACCATTCACTCATCCCTTCTTCTGTCTTGACTGCACAACCATATCCATTGTATAAGTCCTTAATGATGTTGACAATTTTAGATGGTATTCCATATAGACATAAAATTCTCCATAATGAATCTCTGTGTATGCTATCAAATGCCTTCTTAAAATCTATGAAATTCAGTATTAATGGTTTTTGCTTTTCAATATGTTCTTCAAGTATTATTCTGAGAGTAAAGATCTGGTCGAGACAGCTTCTCCCTTTTCGAAATCCTGCTTGTTCTTCTCTCATTGCAGTATCCACTATATCTTTGAGTCTATTCAAAATGACCTTGCAAAATACTTTTGACACAACTGATATTAAGGTTACTCCTCTCCAGTTGTTACAGCCACTAAGGTTGCCCTTTTTTGGTATTTTAACAATGATTCCCTTCTTCCAATTAGAAGGGACCTTTTCTTCTTTCCAAATCTTGTTAAACATTCTCTGTAGTTGTCTCATGTTGTCACTATTGATAGCTTTTAGCATCTCGGCAGTTATTTCATCTTCACCTGCAGCTTTGTTGTTAGCCATTAAATTCACTGCTGCTTCAATTTCATGCAATTTAATTTCATCTAGATTGACATTTAGTTGTGGGGCTGATAAGTCAGTTTCAAGGTTTAACAATTCTTTTCGGTGTGGTCGATTGAGTATTTCTTGGAAGTGTTCAGCCCATCTTTGCTTTTGGTCTTTATTTGATGTTAATAGTGTTCCAGTTTTGCTAAGGATTGGTCTTTCTTTAGATGTAATAGTACCTGTTAGCCTCTTTTGTGTTATATAAAGTTTTGCTGTCTCCTGTTTTTGCTGCTTTTTCTGCCTCTTTCGCCATATTGTCTATGTATTCTCTTTTATCCCTTCTAGCTGAACTTTTTACTTTCTTGTCTATGTCTTTGTATTTTGCTTTTGACGAATCTCTTTCATGATCTGCTTTTGCATTCAACATGTTTAATTTGGCTGCTCGTCTTTCATGTATATACTTCCATGTTTTATCTGATATCCATGCTTTTCTATTTGGTTTTTCCAATCCAGCGCTTACTTTTGCTGCTGTGATTATGGCTGTGCTGTAAGAATTCCATAACTCATCTATACCTATCTCCTCAACTTCACTGGGTGTTTTGGAATGATTGGCACACTACAAGAACTTAATATTGAAGAAGGCTGGCTAGTAAAGAGGATTAAAATTAATTATTTTGGGCACATTAAACGTCAAGATAATTTAGAGAAGACCGCCCTGGAAGGATACATAATAAGTAAAAGAAAGAAAGGAAGACGAATGATTGTTCGTTCTTTTTATTAACATATAAAAGAAAGACACGTGACTTAATTTCCAAGACCTGGTTGGATGTTAAGAATGTGGTCAGTATTGTATCAGGGAGTTTTTCTTTATCATCCTTTCTTCGGCAAGGTTTATTGGATCTCACTGTTTCCCGATCTAACTGCTGATAACAGACATGAGAGAGAAGTGCATGCACTAATAGCTTGTCCAGATCTACGTCAATGTGACATATAATTACAATAAATATCCTGAATATTAACTATTGGACAAAAATTAATAAAACTTTTCATGTCAGATAATAAACACTTTGTTATGGCTATACATTTAATTCTTTCAGTACAATGATCGCTTGTTAGAGTTTAATGTTTGTATCTGTTACCCCACTGTTGAATCCAACATAAAGTCTTCCCTTTGTTTTGAACTGTTCAGACGTTGAAAATCGCTGATCTTTCATCATGAGACTTTTCTTCTTCTACATAAGATTCTGTATAACAGAAAATAATGGTGCAAATTAAAAACAGAATTTAACACCATAAATTTCATTGAATGAAAAACTACACACGAACACATCTTAAATGTTTAAAATATTTAAAAGGATCATGAAACGACTCTAATAATACCGAGTAGACTGACATTAATAGATTCCTAGAAACCTTGATTGGTAAAGCGATGATATTGATGAAAGGAACGGTTTTAAAACGTTTTAATTAAGTCATGTGGAAAAAAATAAACTTCAACTCATGCGAAATAGAGAACAGATAATCTATAATGGCTAGAATGTGTCCATATTTATTTCATTTAATAACACTTTTTCAGTGAAAAAAATAGTAAATAGTTTACTGGCGAGAAAATAATGAAATTATGTGGACAGTATATTAATAGTGTTAGAGTTCAGGTTTTAGTTTCTTCACCATCTTCTTCTTTCTTGACAGCGACAATGATCTACATGTGCCAGTGATGTCTTTAGTCTTATCAAAATCTCTTACAGCAAATAAGATATTTGCTTGCTAGGCTGATATTTTGTGATCAAGAGCATTAAAGTCAAAAGAAAAAAAAAACATTCAGAAATCACTGAAGACAGTTACTGGCTTGTTAAGGTTAACAAGACTACCACGAAGAAGACGGATGAAAAATCTACAAGGGATACTTCGAAAGATTTTATTCTAAGCTTCTATTGATATCTTGCACTATAGTTTTTAAAAGTTGGACAGATCAGAAGAGAAAGAAAAATAATACAACATAAGAATCAATTAACAGAAATGTTGAAACAAATTGTATCATTGTGAAAGAAAAAAAAACTCTGGAACAAAATAAAACATTTGACAAGTTGTCCTTATGTTCCAAATAGTCAAATATCCACATCTAATTAGACAGAGAGACTCAGACCGCAGAAAGAAAGGAAACATTACTAAATGCATTAGTCATAGATATAAGAAGCACATGTTATACTTTAGTAAAGATATTGAATTCAGTTTACCTTTCACGCTTCTACTATCATTTTATTTGAAAAACGGATTTTTAGATACCACCGATGTAGAAGATGGTGTTTAGAAAGATTTAGTGCAGGCTGTCAGTTATTAACGACGTACTAAGTTGTTTTTCTAACGTATGCTATTAAATTAACTGTAGACCTCTAAGACACTCCCCTGAAGTAAATTTAAAATCAGGTTATCAACAATATTTACAATGGCTACAATTATTTATGTCTCTTTTAAGTAATATAAAGTGACTTTAGGTCCATTTTAAGTAATATAAAGTGACTTTATGTCCATTTTAAGTAATATAAAGTGACTTGCCATAAAACACTAACACAGAATGACAATTGCGAGTGTACGAGGCTGAGTTAAAGAAGCAGTCGTGATTGTTTTTTATTTCAAAACAGTCCAAAAATATGACAGACAGTTTCTTATAATTTCTCTATCAAGATTACATCACGTTCAGTGTAGATCTGAAATCTCTTCGCTATTGTCTGTATTCCCGAGGAAAATGAAATCATCTGGTTGACCCTGAAACCAGGTGCTCATGCCCTCTTTAATCTCTTCGTCCATAATGACCGTCTTGCATCTTGAGCATCCTTGAGACTGCACGTTACCATGGTGTAATATCGCACCAGACATGAGAAACCCAGACGTTTTGACGTGATTGCAGATTTCAAGTACTTCTCAAGCAGACCACAGTATGCCTCGCTGTTGATAGCGGTTGTTTTAGACATGTATGTTCCTTGATTCTGCAGACTTTAGAAAGCTTTAGATTACCAATTTTCCGGTACATCAAATCCTGCGTAACCTTTTGTTTTTATTGTTGTTGTTTGTTTGGTTTTGGCGAGAAAAAGTGTTGCCACTGATTGTTCACTCGTTTTGTCTTTGGCTATAAGTACTGCACCCATCATTGGTCTAATGTGACTATACTTGTTGAAAGCCTTCTATTTAAGCTTTCAAACGTCGGTAAAGTCTTTCCGAAAAAAATCCTCACATCGGGAGTGAATTGTTTAGTCTCTATTTAGCAGAAACTTCATAAAAAAAATAAAATTACTTTGTTGACTCAGCCTCGTACAACAAGGACTCGGTAGCGAAGATAAATGAACTAGAACATGAGAAGTTCAGAAGTAAAACTTGTAGATTATAATTAATTTAAGACAGTAATTTTAACACTTTTTGTTACTAATACAATGAAAGGAAATTAGATAGTTATATCACCACGGATGTTTCATTTCCACTATATTTATCTCATTTAAATCTCATTAATATATTCATATTCTGATGCATTTTATATACCAGTTTACTGTGTCTATTTCTGAAACTCATCAAAAACATACACTGGCAGCAATCAGCAGCGATGAAAGTTTAGAACCAAATAGGAGCATTCCAAGACATAAAATTGGGAGTGAAACGAGGATGTGTTCTATCTCTTGACCTCTTTTCCATGTACAGCGAAAACATAATGAGGAATATTAAGAGTTTGCTAGGAATATCAATTGGCCATTACAACCTTAACAGCGTAAGATGTGCAGATGACACAGTTCTGATGGCTAAATGTGAAGGAGAGCTACAGGCTCTTCTGGACATCGTGGTTCGTGAAAGTAAAAGTAAAAGGTCTCAGCCTGAATAAAAAGAAGACTGAAGCGATTGTCATCTCAAAGAAAAGAATACCACCAAAATGTAGCATTACCACCGATGGCAAAAATCTGAAACAAGTTGATAAATTCTAGTACTTAGGAACGATTATAACACCTGATGGGAAATATCACAACGAAATAAAAAGCAGACGTGCTCATACAAAGTCAGCATTTCAGAAAATATGAGACTTCTTAGGCAACAGATCCATATCAATGGAAACAAGATTCGGAGTACGTAAATGTTACATCGATCCAATTGTTTTTTATGGATGTGAAGCATGGTCCATGAATAAGAGAGTACAACGAGAAATGGAGGCCATGGAAATGTGGTTTATAAGAAGGATGTTGAAGGTACCATGGACAGCTAAGAAAACCAATGAAGAAGTCTCAAGAGAGGCTGGAGTTAAAAAGGCAAATTACAACAAAGATCAGAGGCACACAAGCGAGATTTGTAGGAGATTTTCTGAGAAGAGGAAAATTGGAACACACTGTGGCAACTGGAAACACTGAGGGAAGAAGGGACAGAAAGAGAAGTTACTGGATGGGCTGTCAGTGTGGTTAGTAAGAATGTCACCGGCGGATCCCACAATCAAGTCTATAGACAGGGAATTGTGGAAAGAAATTATCGCCTACGACACAGGGCATGGCACTTGTGTGAATGATTGAACTGTGTGCATTAAATTAAAAGAGAACATTCAGTTCAAAGAATATTTGTCCTGTTTAATAAGTTCGTTTTCGGGAATTAGCAGATTTAGAACATTGATTTTGTTAGATGAAACATTTATTTAAAGTAGTGAAAAGAAAAACAAAATTTATTTAATCACCGAGAAATAATATATACATATAATTTGGCAAAAAATATCACCGAAATACATGAGAAAGTAGGACTACAAATTTCTTTCTATAAACCTTTTTTTAAGATTTCATCACTGAATTTTATTTTATTTTCATTCGTAGCAAACATGTCTCCTTATATTTTTAATTCATTGGCATCTTCCATTCTATCTGACGATAAAGTTTTTAAAAAATATTTCTATCGTTACAGAGTTAAGCTTTCCAATTTCCGAATCGTACAATGTTAATAATTAAAGAAAAATACTGAAACTGTTAAATCTGAGTTGTAAGAATTCTCAAAGTGAAAATCATTTTACATGCAAAAAAAAACCACTTCTTACAACCTACTGCAAATTGTACATGAATATCATAATTATAACAACAGTACAATCACAGATTCTATTTTTACATAACACCTGAAGTTATGAATTATAAAATTATTGTTTCAACTATAATCTATTTGTATTAATGTTCTCTTAAAGGTGTAAATGTAATTTCTTACCACACGAGGAAGACCTTGACAGAGACAAAGGAAATTGTAGAAAAATGAAGAAATATTGCACAGGAATGTATGAAACAACTGACAATGAAAGCGAAATCAACAGTGTGAATTATTATTGGAGTAGAAAGAACCCGAACATACAACTGAAGAAGTTTTATGGGCAATAAAGAATTTGAAAAATGGTAAATCACCGGGATGTGATGAAATAACAGCTGAATGTATTAAAGCAGAAGGAAAAGAATGTGCTACAATCTGTCGTGCATTATGTAAAAAGATATGGCATTCAGGTATTTGGCCATAAGAATGGAAAATAACTGAATTAATACCACTACTGAAAAAGGGTAAACTAATTATGCACAAACTACAAAACTGTTGCCATCATTAGTCATGCCAGTAAAATTCTATTATAAATCATAATAGTTAGAGGTTCTAAGGACAGTTATAGCCGGAGGTGGGGTGGGGGATACGATCTCCACTCCAAAGGCGTGCGTCTCAAATAGCCGCTGAAAGTCAAGTCCAGCTCCTGGACTTCTCGTGACAGAACTGTTCAAACTGACAGGAGAAGGGGCGAAGACGAATATCTGGCGCCTTAAAACCAGACACTTCGGGTAGATGAGAGTCATATTTGGTAGCTCATCTGGCGAGATTCTTCAGCAGCCGTGCGTGGAGTGGGGCTCCTCTTGGCCAGTGAAGAAAGGTGCTTTGGAGTTGCCGAGCGAAAACACTGTGGAAAAGGTGAAGGAAAGGATTACGCGAAGTAAATGGTAGTCAAATCACGGAACCTCTGGCCTGGAGGTCGGCCACGTCCTATGTGCATTCATATCGGGTGAAATGACTGAACCGGCTTAACCCAAAGATTAAGATACTGCTGGCGAGATTCTTCGGATGCCGCGCGTGGAGTGAAGCTCCTCTCGGGCAATGAATAAAATGCGGAAAAGAATTTAGGGTTGCCGTGCGGCGCAGATGTGAAAAGGTGATGGAAAGGATAAAGTGAAGCTTAGTCGGTATGATCTGTGGTCTCGGGGCGAGAGCTACTCATACCACGGACCCTTTGCTCTAGAGGCCGGCCACGTCCGATATACACCCATAGTGGCGAAATATGCCTAAACCGTCTTAAACCAGGGGTGAAACTTGATGGCTACGCATGTCACGGTACCTCCGCTTTAGAAGACGGTCACGTCCTAAACAGACAAATACTGGGATAATATGCCTAAATCGGCTCAACCCAGGGGTGAAACTTACTAGTGGCGAGGATTCGTCGTCCAGGACAAAAGCTCCGTCCTGGTCACAACTAGGAAGGGTAGCGGCCAGGGCCACAAAATGCTGAAGTCTGAGAAACTGGACCAGTGCAGTCTAGATGGGCAACCGCCTCTCACTCTGCGGGGATGCATGTGTATCCTAATCACGCTGAGGTTTTCCAATAAGAAAGTCCAACGCTGGACTGGATGGGCAACCACCTCTCACCCGGCGGGGATACACATGTATCCCAAAACACGTCGAGGTTTTCCGGTGAGAAAGTCCAACTCTAGATTAAACTGGTGTAACGAAAACCACGGTGTCACGCATTCCCGCTTCTGAGACCCACCAAGAATACAGGCTCAAGCCCTGCGATACTCTGAACCTCTTGTAGTCCTCTCATGGATCTCGTGTGGTCTTTTCGGGGACAACAGGGGACCACGAGATTTATCGAGGACAACAGGAGTAAATTCAGTAGGGTCACGGGGGGGGGGAGGTCTTTGTTGTAGAAGCGAACGAAGAAGAAGAAGAAGAAGATAATGGTTAAATTTCGAAAGAAAATAGGAGAAATCAGGATGGTCCCAATTGGTTTTAGACAATGAAGAGGAATAAGATATCATATTTTCAACATAAGATTAATAAAAGAAAAATGTAGAGAATTTGATATGAATTTATATTTATTTTTACAGACCATTCAAAAGCATCTGTACAACACCAGAAATGTGGGAAATAATGGAAAAATGAAATTTCCAACACATGTGACACGACTAATATCACTGCTGTATTTAGTCCACAGGCAGTACTAAGAATACGTGGTAAATCAACAATTAGGTTTGACATAAAATAAGGGGTCCGTCAGGGGTGCATATTGTCGTCTTACTTATTTAACTTGTATACTGAAAATATATTGAGGAATGTTAGAGAAGATGTAGAGAAAAATATAATGATGCCATAACAATTGGAGGTTAAGAAATATCAGAAATTAGACTATGGCGAAGATGGATGTAAGATGCATCGTTGATGATCTGTGAATGGGCGCATCGGCAGTGGGGCATCTTGCTTACAACTGAGAGGCCTACAGGAGAGCTGTGATGGAGACAAAGTTATCAAGGAACATGCAAATGACTGACTGATAAGGTGTACATGAAAATAGAGAGTTAAAAAGTACTGCAGGAAAAGATCAGATTCCTTATATAATAAACGTTTTATTATTCAATAATAGTACTGCAGAAAAAAGTCAAATTCCTTTTGTAATAAACGTTTTATTTTTTTTTAGAAATAACATTATGTTGATAATAACGCAGTATATTGCATCTTACAAATACATTGTTAATACTTACTGCAGTTACTGACTATTTAAAGAAATTTGAGATCTTTGGTTGCCGACCGCAAACAAAATCTTGCCAGGATGGTTGATTTCTATATCGTGTATAGTCTCAATAACAGAAAATGACTTTTAGTTTTATTGTTTTACTATACGGGATTGTGTTATAATAATTCGTAGATACGTTTGCAGATGAAATAAGACCGTCAAGATTACACTAACATCCGGAAAACAGGAAAAGAGGGTACCTTGTTCTAATCACTTTGCTAGAAATGCACAAAGAAGGAAATCTTTCTTATTCTGAGAAGGCAATTCCTGAGGAGTCTGATATAAGCGACGAAGCATTTCTTGTTTTCAAGTTGGTTAACTTTAGCGTTGTGGGTCTGACAATAAATATTTTTGGTATAGTGACTAACATCATCAATATCATCTGTTTTACCAAGCAAGGTCTCCAGTAATCTATTAATGTCAGTCTGCTTGGTAAGTAGAATTTGTGATCATTTTAAATACAAGTATTTTAGACTTTTATAAAATCTTTGTGTATAGACACATTGAATTACATATGTATTGTTAAATTGGTTTCTTTTTTAATTTTGCAGAATTTATTTATTTATAGCTCACACTCTCATTGTCAACACCTGAACAGTTAAAAATAATAAATTTACATATAGTTCATACTAGATTCAACAGAGAAGCAACTGAAAATAAACATAAACATTATAAAGTATACATTTTGCTGAAACTATAAATGTATTATCATTTAGAAAATGTGTTCTTTGAATCTATAATCAGACTTACTTAGTTTTTCTTTATTCATAATATTTATTGTTAGTATAGCTCTTATCAGTCAACTAAGGTATTCAGAAGTAAGCGATTAGCGCTGTTGTCCCTCATAGCTGTCTCTCATAGTTGTCCCTCATAGTTGCCTCTCATAGTTGTTCCTCATAAATCATAATTGTCCTTCATAGTTGTCCATCATAGTTGTGCATCATAGTTGTCTTCATAATTATCCCTCATATTGTCCCCCATAGTTGTCTTCATAGTTGTCCGTCATAACTATTCTTCATAGCTGTACTCGGTAGATGCATCCAGAAAAGACGAGCTCCAGCCAAATTTGTATAAAACCTGTTAAACCTCTCCTGTAGCTGGAGAAAATAAACACTTCCGATGCACTAATCTAATGTCTGGTTAGAACTTGAAAATTAAGTACGGAAACTTTTATCTCTTTTATACGTTATTTAAAAAAACAACGTTTAAATCGTTCCGTTAAATAACATTTAGGTCTGTCGGTCTCGGACTTGTTCTGTGTTATAACGATGAGCTGGTTGAACATTTGTCTTACTGTGACCACTGCAAAAATTGACCTTGAATTTGACGCAATGGAAGTCAGTTATCTCGTGGCTGGGGTGCCCCATTTTGCCTTCTCCAGAGTGACAAGCTGTATCACGGCCTTAATCACACTGGAGAGATGCTTGTGCGTGACAGTACCCTTGAAGGTAAGGCTGGAAATATCAGTAAATTCACTTTTGTGCCTGTATTATGAAAGAATGTAACGATTCGATGAAGATGGAGTTCTGTAAAGATATCTGGTTGTATTTCATGATGTTGTTGATGATGATGATGATCATCATCATCATTTTGTGCCATGCCACTAGTCTCTTGGCTGTCAACAAATCGAGATACTTGATATTGACCATCAGCTTATCTCGTGACTTTTTATTTCGACATAGCAGTGGACTGACCGCAGAGTTTCTCTCGTTCTTTCCCTGCCTCTCTCCCGACTTATATTTCTTTTCCTTTTGTGACCTATACTCTTCTCATTATATTTCATATGAATGAATAATGTTTTTTATTATGAATTTACTTAGATTCCTCTCTAAATCTTCTTTTCTTAGACATTCAAGTAACTGTGTAGCCACTCATCAGATATGACACCAGGCTTCAAGATCTGGTTGTAAACTTCTGACTTCTGCTTTACAACGTTGTCATCAACTTCTTTGATCCATACAGGATGCCATCAGGACCGAGTGCGCCATTTTGGCATTCTTAATTGTCTTTCTTACCTCCTCCACCTATGTGGTATTTCCAGAATTTCTGTTTGTACAAAGAAGCTCTTCAGTGTTACTCTGATCTGAGTGTTTGGTGTATCGTTGGAAAAAGACTCTGCTCCTTTCTGCTCCTGAAATCTCACTACATTATGTTCTTAATCTCCTATATATGCACTCGCCTGTACTCCAGACGTGTTGTTTATTCTCCTCTGCACCTGTAAGAATATGGATGACTGAGGCGGAGTATACAATAGTCAATTTGCAATATAGATGAAGTGCATAAAGGTAATGACTGGTTACGGGTACAGGACCAACATCAGCTAACAAAGTTTATTACACAGAAGAGCCGTGAATATCGAGACTGGGACCAAGGGGCAGTTGAACTTAGGGTTCAAGATTTCATCCAGCATCACTGTAGGTCTTCCGACACGGTTTCGCAGTGACTCGGAACAGTAGAATTGGCTGGGGTTTTGGTGTCTGAGTGGCGAAGTGGTTAGTGCACTGGTCTCTCATGGCGAAGGTCGGGGGTTCGAATCCGGCCGGAGACATCCCAGTCACCCAGCTGTAGAAATGGGTACCCGACTTCTTCTGGAGTTGGGGAAGGAAAGGCGGCCAGGCGTGATACTGACCATATCACCCTCTAGTGTGCTGACAGGTCAATGAAAATATGGGCACTAACACCATATCCCTATGTGCCTCTAAGGCATGACAGGATCACCTTTACCTACTTTGTTGCCTACCGAAATGAAAGAGTAGTGACACAGAGTTCAGGAGCCTTTGAAGTCAGCACTTCAAGCCCCCCTGGGAACAACTGGGTTAAGAGCACACTTATCTTAACATAGTGTTTGTGAGACAGGGAACATAGATCTGTTTGCTTAAAAACTCTGACCTACTTCTGTAGCCCAGAAACTTGTAGCAATCAACATTAATTGTAATTGTTATTTTTGTAAAATGTAATGTCAGGTTGGTGGACAGATGGGGACATGGAGATCTCTGGCGGGGATGAGAGAAGCCTGGTGTGAAACCAATGAATCCAGGACGTGACAAGCCTATTGGTCTTTACAACATGGCTATCAGAATGATGTAAACAAAGCAGAGCCAGCAGACCATAGGTGGCGGGGAATGGATATCGTTGAAGCACTCATCAGATTCCTCATCTCAAAGTCAGAGTGTCTTTGTGGAACTGTCTCCAAACCATCTGACATGGAGAAGGGACTTACATACAGCCACCAGAGGCTGGAAAACAAAGTTTTGGCCAGGCCAGCCACACTGTCTTCATGGCAGTCCGAGCAAGACCACAGTCTGTCCTAGCAAGGAAAGGTACTGAAGTCGGAGTTACCCAGCCAAAAGGCGCATCGCAAAAATCAGGGTAACACGCATTATCGCTAATGAATGTCTCTATCTGCAGTATTCAAACATGGTGCTCGCCCTGTGAAGACTAACCAGGCAGGTGCAGTGCCGGGCCCCCTGCATCGAAAGAGTCCACCAAATGCTACTGGAGGTCCTCTCAGTTCGTCTTGTGGAGTCAGGAGACATGAGAGTAGAGCTACTGGCCAAAAAATACAACAGAAGAAAACAGCCAAAAAGCAAGAGCATAAAATAATGCAGTGGAATGCTGAGGGTGTCAGCAGTGTTAGAGATGGATAAAGCAAAAAGAGCGTACTTTTTGCAGAGCAGGTAAATATATGCTGCATACAGGAGACACACCTAACCAAAGATGCCACCTTTAAAATCAGAGGATACCAGTGTTTTAGATCAGACCGACAGGACAGAAGAAAAGGAGGAGTACTCACACTTGTTAAGAATAACATCAGCGCATGTCAGGTGGGAGTGTACATGGAAGGAGCCGACTATCAGATGATCCATCTAAAAAGTAGTAATACAGATTTCCACCTCCTTAACTATTACTGTCCTAATGACCGCCCACTTGCTTTATAAACAATCCCACACAAAGAGAGACTGATGGTCTGTGGCGATTTTAACAGCCATTCCCAGAGCTGGGGCTATGACCACATAGACAAGAGAGGAGAGGAAGTTGAGAGCTGGCAGGATGATAATGGACTTCTCCTGATCAACCAGGCAATGGATCCCCCAACATTTTACTCAAGGGCTTGGCGTACAACCTCAACACCAGATCTGGCATTCCACTCTCCAGATCTGAAGTGGAACATTACACGTGAAGTTGGAAAACAACTTGGAGGTAGCGACCATCGACCAGTCTTCCTGACAATAGAAAATGAACTCCTTAACACCAGTAGCCCTCTCCCCAGATGGAACTATAAAAAAAGCAAACTGGACAATGTACAGACATCGTACAGGTATCCTGGTGGGACAGCTGTCCATAGAAGGTAACGATATTAACAGCATAGTGAAGGAATTCAATGCTTGTATCCTTCAGGCCGCTCGTGAAACCATCCCCAGAGGAGCTCGCAGGGACTATAAACCATACTGGTCTAGTGAGCTGGGAAAACTCCATGATGACATGGAAGCATCTCGAAAGCAAGCAGAAAATAGACCATGCCAAGAACACCACAATAATTACAAACATTCTAAGGACAAATTTCAGAGAGCCAAGCTGCAAGCCAGACGGGAAAGTTGGAGAGAGAAAACAGAGTCCCTAAACTTTGAAAAGGATGGAAGGAAACTGTGGAAACTAATCAAACAGTTAAATGATGAGAGTACTGGAAGAAGTACAAAGGTTACACTAATAGAGGATGGGAAAACTCTTACAGGTAGGCAGGTAGCAGATCACTTTGCTCGCATGTTTGCACAAGACTGCAACATTGATATCCATCCAGAGAAAGAGCGTGCAGTGCGCATTGACCCACAGAAAGAAGAGGAACAAGTCAGAAAAGTGGAGGTCATGGATGCACCAATCACACGCAGTGAGTTAGATCTAGCAGTTAGTAAACTGAAACCAAGGAAATCACCAGGACCAGATGGAGTGTCCAATGAAATGATCAAGAACCTAGGAATGGCAGCAATGGGAAAGCTGTTGGATATTTTCAATATGTGCTGGAGCACAGGTAAGTTACCTCAAATCTGGAAGGAAGCAAGCATGGTACTACTGCTAAAGCCAGGGAAAAACAGTGATACTGCCTCCAGCTACAGGCCAATCAGTCTCACTAGCTGTCTATGTAAAACGATGGAACGCATCATTGACCTGAGGCTAAAATGGTACCTAGAAAGTGAAAACCTTCTCGTTCCACAACAAGCAGGATTTAGGCAGTACTGCAGTATGGAAGATCAAGTGACCTATCTCTCTCAAGAGATTGAAGATGCATTCCAAGAGAAAAACCTTGTACTAGCAGCGTGGATAAACCTAAAGAAAGCCTTTGATAAAGTATGGAAAAAAAGGTCTGCTGTGGAAACTAAGAAACTTCAATGTGAATGGAAGACTGTACAACTGGATAAAGTCCTATTTACACAATAGAAGAGCTAGATTAGTAATGGATGGTCACAAAAGCCAGAAAGTACTTCTGCGACACGGTGTACCACAAGGAGGAGTCCTTTCGCCTACACTATTCCTTGTATTCATTAATGACCTGGTCAATGAACTTCCCTATGGAATCAAAGCGGCACTGTATGCAGATGATCTGGTCATGTGGTGTACAGATGAATATGCGACAGTTGCTACACAGAGACTCCAAAGAGCAGCAGATATCTTGACATCATGGACAAACAAATGATGTGTAAGTATCAACACAGAGAAATCAAGTACCACTCTGTTCACTCTCTCATCTAAACAGAAAGCAGGTAAGATATTTGTAAATGAAATATCCTTAAAGATGGACAACCAACCCACTTACTTAGGAGTGACTCTTGACTCAAAACTGACTTGGAAGCAACACATCAACAATGCAGAAGCAAAAGCCAGAAGAAAACTATCCATATTAAGAAAATTAAGTGGAACCACATGGGGTGCTAGTGAAAGAATACTCAAGAATGTATATCAGCAAAGTATTCTACCACATTTAGAATATGGCTCAACTTCTTGGTGCACAGCACCAAACACTACGCTGCATAATCTAGACAAGGTTCAAAATCAGTCACTACGGATTATCACAGGTGCCATGAGGTCCACACCAATAGTAGAAATGCAGAGAATAGTTGGTGTTCAAGCGCTAAAGGAACGTAGAGACACAAAGGTCATGACCATGGGAGAGAAATTCCTTAGCTCTGTAAGCCATCCCCTGAAGGAGAGATTCAATAACCCGGCATTAAGCCAGCTTAAAAGAAGCAGCTTCATTCACCAGGCCAAGCGTATGCGTAAGCTGATACCTGACCTTCCAACTGTAGTCACTCCATTATCATCTGTACCAGAGCATACACCATGGAAAGAAGCAGATTATACACAAATAACTATTCAGACTGAAGTGAAAGGTGTGCAGAATGGTGAGATGCAGAGCAGCCTTGTAAGGTCAACAACCACATTTAGTGTGCTAGATGACAAATATCCATGTGACACCTGGATACGTGTGTATACAGATGGATCTGCACACAATGCCATAAAGAATGGAGGGGCAGAAGCACATATTGAATATCCAAACAACACCTCTGACAAGATTTCCATACCCACTGGAAAATACTGCAACAACTTTGATGCAGAAGTTAGGGCAATTATTGCTGCAGTTGACAAACTATCAGACTCCAGAATTGATACATGTCCTGTAGTAATTCTCACAGATGCAAGGTCAGTACTGGAAGCTCTTCAGTGCAACAAACTACCAGACCTTAAGGATGCCTTGTCAAAAACTGGCTTACAACATGGAGTCACTTTGCAATGGATTCCCTCCCACTGTGGGATACCAGGCAACGAGAAAGCTGACCATCTGGCCAAAGAGGGCACTGAATGGAGCAACCAGACATACCAGTCACCTATAATCAGAAGAAAAGCATGATAAAAACATACAGGAAGCCACAAAAACCACCACAGGATGACTATCACATGCTAAACAGAAAGGAACAAGTCACCATCTTCCGTCTCCGAACAGGACACAGCCGACTCCGAAGTCATATGTATACAAAGTTTAAGGTTGGTACTACTAATCTATGTACATGTGCCCAGGTGCCCCAAACTGTGGAACATATCCTCCAGAACTGCACCAACTATGAAACACTGAGAAATAACTACTGGCCCAGTGAAACCACTAAAGAAGATAAGCTCTACGGTTCCATACATGAATTACAAAAAACAGTGAAATTTATCCAAGAGACAGGGCTGCAGGTATAGACAGACAGTGTGAACGAAGAAGAAGAAAAAGAAGCACTTCAAGCATGCGAATGGAAAATGATGCTGTGTCCGTGGCAATGAAATGATTAGTTGCTTATGATGTGGTTAATGGTATCATTGTGACGGTTTCACAGAGCATGCTTCGTAAGATTGAGAAGAAAGAATTTGCTTCGAAAAGAATGGCTTCATCTCTTAAGTCACTCGACTGGGACAAGCCTAACGTGGCTTTAATGTCCAGGGCATGCGGGAGTATATGGCAATGATTTGACAGATAAACTTGATGTACCGGCTAAAACAGACTGACAGTGGACAAGGGGGATATTGCTAAGGCTGTATTGGACATACTGCAGGAAAATGAAGAGCTGGAATGGAAGAACAATGCAGCTGTGAAGAGTTTGCCGGAGATAGGACAAAGTAAAGATGCTGGCAGGAAATCCTAACTGTGTGGCAGAGAACGGATCGCAAAAATAACCAACACTGGACAAGAATTATTAGAAGACATACTCTTGGACAGATGTTGCGGCATGCAGCAGAGCATATATGGGTTTGTCCCGAATGTAGTGAGGTCGGATTCTGAATTTTGAACTTTGAACTTCGTAGACATTCCTTGTTTGTCATCTTAGCTGTGCACGGTAGTCTTAACGTTCTTCTAAACATGTGTGATGTTTACTTTTTGAAAATATACGTTACCTATCCACATCTGATAATAAGAACATTTTTTTTCTTCATCTGATTTTATCTCCACTCAGCTCTTTGTCATGTATACTTATAGATATGATGTTTTTTTCAGACTGAGAAAAGTTGTTGCTTGTCTCAGTCACATAATCAAGACTTACATGTTTAGCAGGGCGTGACAAACCCAACCTAACAACCCTTTAACCAGTAATTAGTTTATTTCTCCATCTAAATTAAGAAGATTTTACGGAAATTGAGACGTATAACATCATATTGTATGTTATTTATTTATTTCTTTTACTGAGGATACGAACTGTGGACTACGTATGTGAAATAGTGTTACTGTGAACATTAAATACTGTTGGGTAAGAATAAAAGACAGGCACATTATTGGTTTTCAAAGCTTATATTTTTCTCTTATATTTATTTTTATCCTCCAACAGGTAAAGCAAATCTTTACTGCCAGACGAACAGCAATAATGAATCTCTCAATATACACCTTCTGCCTTCTTTGTGATACTCCAGTCTAAGCGTTCAATAAACTTGAAATGAAATTTTCTCAGCATCTAAACAGGTCTATTTTAGGACTTGTTTTCGCGGAAAATCGACAATATGCTCAGCAGATTATTTTCCTTTTGAATAATTTTTCAATCCCACTGACCTCATTTGTTGTTATCGTTATCTGTACTGTGATTCTGGTAATTAATCTACAAACTACAACAATATGGAGAGAGAAGTCCGCAACTCTTGTACAGAGTGAAAGAATATCAAACCGTAATCAGAAAGTAGGTAAGATGGTTGTTATGGTATCCAGTTTATTTATTGCTTGCTTCATCCCTTTTTGTATCACGATAATGGTTGTGGCTTTTGAACCTGCACTTTCCTATGGTGGTAGATACATTAACATAGGAGTATTATTAGCTGGACTAAGTAGTATTTTAGAATCTTCGAATTCTGCTATGAATATATTTATTTATTATCATGCTAGTAGTAAATATAGGGAAACCTTTGAGAAGGTTTTTCTGAAATATAAAAATTGAAATGTAATGTAATGGATTTAATAGAACTTACATCATCTCGCTCATGAGATAAGCACAAGTGTCCTCTGTTGTGTTGCAGTGTATATCAAGTAAAAATAAAATTAAAAATTCCAGTCTGTGTATGTACTATGTAAGCCAGAATGTCTGAATGATTTGTACCTCGCTGACTCTTTAGTACATGTCAGAATGTCATTCTACCTCTCCTGTCCACTCCCAGCCACCCACACCCTATCAAGATTGACTGACTCTAAAAGTGCAGTTAAGATAATATGCAAATAATGTTTCAACAGTCAATCTGTACTAACTAATTATGATATTTCACTACAAAATATGTAGTCATAAAATGCAGACTGATCTATCGAAATTTATTTCATTGTTTCAGAAAAAAAACCAATAACGTATACATATTCAAATTCTATATGTGTGTAGTTGATATTCCAATTCCACAAAATACTATTCAAGGCACTAGCTTCTCTGTTATATATATTCAGCATTTTAAAATTTAAATTAAACATCCTACCTGCGACATCCTTAGTATTCTTCTGCAGTCTACATTAGTGTCCACAACCTAGGAACCTGGAATACTGGAATACATTCTTCAGGTGAAGATAGATAATCACCTTGTAATTAGATGGAGCAATGACAAATTCATAAACGCAAACACAAGAAAATCTATGCTCAAAACAACACGGAAATTATTAAATGGATTAAAAATAATACTATATTTTTGTAATCCGGAATATTGATTTGCATAGTTTTCTCCCCTACGTTATGAGTTAAAGTTTACGCCCTTTTCTGCATTTTTCCCATAACATAAATGTTGGGGTAATTTCTTTATTTTGTAGAACTTTGATTTATCACAAGATCACTTGTTGTTAGTGTTTGTCAAAGCACGAGAATTGTGCGACAATTTTGTTGGGTGATATTTGGTCTTTGAAAGAACAGATAGTCTTTGTTCAACGCCGTATGAGAGAAGCCCTGTTTGTGTCATTTCATAGAGTTAATGGACAACTAGAAAACCAACATGTCTCTAGAATATCCGTTTTGTTATGATGTAAATCGCTGGCTCGTGTTGCTGTTGTTAATGCTTTTTATATGCCCAATATTTCCACCAACAATCTGAGATATGTGAATGTACCTTTCATCTATCATCATGACATTACTTCATCATCCTGTTCCATAATTAAACCTGGATTTTGATTGACATTGATAAGCGACATTTGTGTGTAGTCAAATGTTAAATGTTCAACCATTAAGTGCTGTTCAAATGCGAGATGTGTAATGTGGGTCCTGTCTCATGTACGCAGTGTCGTATCGTTGGTCACGACTGTGACCGTGTTATCTTTGCCAAACTTCTCACCATCTGGTAAGCTCCTAGTGAGTCAAGTGAGTCTGAGTTATCTCTAATGAAACGTCAGATATAAAAAGTTATCGACTACAAAACTGTAGGTCTCTGTATTTACCAACATCTGATACGGTACTCTCTTGTTTTTGTCTTATCTCCTTCTTCATATACCTTTCGGTGTTGAGGGGACATCTTGATAGGGCTCGAAGATTTGCTTCATATAATGGAATATTTAATGCTTCTGTAATTTCCTCTCTCTCCATCTCCGCGTTAGCGGCCTCTTCCATTGTTACCTACAAATCTTAGTGTGAATGTTGTCTGTGATATACTGTCTGGTGGTAACCTTCTAACATGGAATCTTGGTGTTTCTGGATATAGTGTAATACTGGTGTTACTCCAGCCTTTGTGTCATTTCTTATATGATCTCTTCTTGTGACAGTATATCTATCTACTCTATTAAATGCTTTTTCTTGATCTACGTAAGCTCTGTGTAGTGTCTGGTTGTGTTCAACCGATTTTTCTTTTAGCTGTCTTAGGGAAAAGATTCGATCTGTACATTTCTAATTTTTATAAATCCAATCTCAGTTTTATTTAGGAGTGGTTCAATCACTGGTCGGTCGCAGTCTGTTCTCTAGGATCTTGCAGAACATTTTTATAAAGTATGGCTTAGCAGTGAGATGCCTCTATATTGGGTGCAATCCTTTTTACTGCATTTTTTCTTTCATATTTGAATAATTACAGCGTTTCTCCAGTCCTGTGGTGTTTCTCGTTTTCCCCATACTCAGTTATAGAGTCTGTGAAGTCAAGCTATTCCAACTTCTTTCGCACATTTTATTAACTCAGTGGGTACTCTACCACATCCTGGAGCTTTGTTCAGTGGGTTTTTCTGATTTTACCTTGTAGTGTGTCTGGTTCCAGTTCTATGGGGTTAGCTGTGTTTTTATCATGAGTTTGGTCTGCCTTGGATGGTATAATGAATAACTTGTCGAAATACTGTCTACATCGTTGTACTGGCCTCTTTGGTTCGCTTACTGGATCACCATTATCATTGTACACAATCTCAGTTGGATCGAAGTGTTCTGCTCGCTGTCTCATTGCACTGATCCTCTTGTAAAAGCTTTCGTAGCTTCTTTGTGATTGTTGCTTAATACTTCACTGTATTCCTGCCATGATTTTACCTTTGCTTCTTTTATTACCTGCTTAGAGTGTTTTCTTCTAATTCAATATTCAACATAGTTTAGATACTCTTTACTTTTTATCCATTCTTTATATTTATTGTTTTGCGTGATCTTGTACAGGCTCTTACACCTCATCATTCCACCATGTAGTTATTTTCATTTCTCTACCTTCTTTTTTCATAGTACCATATGGTGTTTCCTCTGCTGCTCGCAAAAAGCTGGTTTTGAATAAGGACCATTCGTCTTCCAGTGATTATGTTTCTGTTGGTAAGTTTATTAAAAATTCTCCTACTTTCTTTTCATATTCTTCTTTCACATTCTCGTCATTGAGCTTCCTTAGTTCTAGTGTTTCACTTTTGTTCTTGGGAGATCTGTTATGGCTTTTCCTGTGTGCTCTGTTAACTACTACTACCGTTTTGTGATCTGTGTTTGGACTCAGGTTGGGTATTGCTCTTGCATCAATTACTGACTTTTTCTAACTGTTTAAGTTTCTTCACCGGCTTCTTCATTCTTGACAGTGACAGTGATCTGCAAGTGCCAGTGATGTCTTTAGTTTTATCAACTTCTCTTACAACAAAGAGGACATCTGCTTGTTCCGCTGCTTTAGTTATCAACAGCATTAACATCAAAAGGAAAAAAAAAAGATTGAAACATTCAGAAAATCACCGAAGACAGTTAGTGACTTACTAAGGTTAACAAGACTACCACGAAGAAGACGGAGCAAACATCTTCAAGGGACACATCGAATGATTTTATTATAAGCTTCTATTGATATCTTGCACTACAGTTTTTAAAAGTTTGAAAATTCACGAGAGAAAGAGAAATATAATACATCATAAATATCACTTTAGCAGAAATATTTAAACATATATTTAAACAAATTGTAACCTTGTGAATGAAAACCCCGGTAACAAAATCAAACATTTGACAAGTGATCCTTATGTTCTAAAGTTTCGAAAATCCACAACTAATTAGACAGAGAAACGGTGACGGCAGAAAACAACAGAAATATTATGAAATGCATTTGTCATAGATATAAGAAGCACATGTTATACTTAAAGAAAGATATTGAACTCAATTTATTTTTCACCCTTCTACTATCATTTGATATGAAAAATGGATTTTTAGATAACCACCGATGCAGAAGATGGTGTTTAGAAAGATTTAGTCCAAACTGTCAGTTATTAACAATGTACTAAGTTGTTTTCCTGACTTATGCTATTAAATTAATTGTAGACCTCTAAGATACGCCATGAGGGAAATTTAAAATGGTGATAACAACAATATTTACAATAGCCACAATTCATTATGTCCTTTTTAAGTAATATAAAGTGACTTACCACAAAACAAACACAGTAACAAATACGCATGTACGAGGCTGAGTTAAAGAAGCAATCTTGTTTGTTTTTATTTCAAAACAGACCAAAAATATGACAGACAGTTTCTTATCACTTATCTGTCCAGACTATATCACGTTCAGTGTAGATATGAAATCTCTTCACTATTGTCTGAATTCCTCGAGGAAAGGAAATCATCTGGTTGACATTGAAACCAGGTGCTCATGCAGTTTTTAATCTCTTCGTCCGTAGTGGCCGTCATGCCATCTTGCGCATCCTTGAGGTGTCCAAACACATTATAGTCACGTGGTGCCGGGCGAAAGCGTACCGTGTGGAAGACATCTTAAACACAGATTCGGAATTTGTTTATATGAGTTCAAGTGCTTATAAAGCAGACAACAGTAAGCCTCGTTGTCGATGGCGTTTTATATTTTTAGACAAGTGTGTTCCACGATTTTTAGACTGTAGAAAGTCTTAGATTACCAACTTTCCGGCACATAAAATCGTTCGGAAGTCTATTCTCTTTGTCTGGTTTCGGCGAGAAAAAATGTTGCAATTCATTGTTCAGTCGTTTTTTCTTTGACTATAAGTACTGCATGGAGTATTCGTCTAATGTGACTATACTTGTAGAAAGCCATCTACTTCATCTTTCAAACGTCGTTAAAGTTTTTCAGAAATAAAATCTTCACATCGGGAGTGAGTTTTTTTTTTTGTCTCTATTTAGCAGAAGGCCATCTACTTCATCTTTTAAACGTCATTAAAGTGTTTTTTCAGACTGGGTAAAGTTTTTTTCAGACTGGGTAAAATTTTTTCAGACTGGGTGAAGCTGGGGCGACCATCCCCTACCCTGCGCGTCACAGGTGGCGGATGGTGAAAGTCCTCCAGATATGCAGGATCTCTGTAAATAAGGATTTACCCTAGAAGCAGGCTCGGACCAACTGGCGGTAGACTCAGAGAGCGAGGTGAGGTAGTAGGTGGCTCTACTACTCCTATAAAGTGCCACATGTGCTCATTGAAGGAAATACCAGGCGGGTAAGAGGCACCTTATAACCTCTCGCTCCCGCTGCCTTGCGGGTAGGACAGGGAGTCCAAAGGCTAGCGGAGAGTCCGTACACAAACCGACAGAAGACAATGGGAAACCACTGTTGTAGCTCCCAATAAAAATTATGCTTATTGAGAGTAATAGATTTGTCATGAACGACGTTAATGGATGTTCCTCTGGAACAGTCTCGTTCGGTAGGGCAGCTCGTGAGCCACAGATGAGGCCAGATCGTCATCAAGCTACTGGTGACAAAACTAACAAGTTCAAAATAGCAACATGGAATGTTAGAACTTTATTCCAGGCTGGAAAATTAGAAAATGTAAAGATGGAAATGGAAAGGATGAAGATCAACATATTAGAAATGTGTGAAGTTAGTTGGACAGGTGAAGGGAAGATAAACTTTGATAAATATACAATAATATTTTCAGGAAGTGAGAAACATGAACGAGGAGTAGGAATAATATTTGACGAACAAGGGCAATTGTAGGATATTTGAAAACTCGGACAGAGTCCTGCTAGCCCAACTGAAAGGACGACAAATAAATATAATTATTATACAAGTGTACGCTCCAACATCTGAAAGTTCTGAAGAAGATGTACAGCTATTTTATAATGACATAGAGACAGCCCTGAAACACACAAAGTCACATGAAGTAACTATAGTCATGGCAATTTTAATGCCAAAGTTGATAAAGGAAGAACTGCAGACATCGTTGGTGACTATGGACCGGGGGAGAGGAATGACAGAGGTAGTAAATTAATTGAATGGACAAGAATATATAGCTTGGTTGTAGGAAACATCTGGTTTAAACAACATCCCCGAAGACTGGCAACGTGGTGCAGCCCAGACAAAAAGAATTTTACCAGATAGACTACATATTAATCAACAAACGATTCCGCATTGCATTACTGACAACAATAACCATGCCAGGAGTTGACTTCAATAGTGACCACGACTCATTCTGTGGACAAATTAGAAAAAAGCTAAAGAAAGCGTGCAAAAAAGTGAGAAACATCAAACTGAATACAGAACTCCTGAAACATAACCACGAACTACGAGATCAATACAGAGTTATTATTATAAGAAATAGATACAATGCAATTTATTCATTCATTTGCATGTCCCTTGCTTAACTTTGCCTCCCTAACAGCACTCCTGTAGATCTCTCTCTCTTATGAGCAAGATGGCCTGCTGCTGATGCATCCATTTGCAGATCAGCAACGATTTCTTGGATACATCTTCGTCTTGGTCTTCCTCTCTTTCTTTTTCCCATTATATACCCTTCCAAGACAGTTTTCTCTAGGTTATCATGACGTTTAATGTGTCCAAAATATTTAACTTTTCTATGTTTAATCTTCTTTACTAGTCAGCCTTCTTCAATATTAAGTTCCTGTAGTATGGATATATTTGATTTATGTGTGTGTGTGTCCATGATATTTGAAGGACTCTTCTGTAGCATTTACATTCAAAGGCATTTATGTGTTTTCTGCTGTTTTGTTAAATGTCCAGGTCTCACAGGCATGTGTTGCAATGGGAAAGATGCATGCCTTTAAAAATCTTCTACAATACAATAGCAAAGATAAATAGTATAGATGAACAATAGGCAATGTTAAGAGATTCTATCCACCAAACTGTTAATGAGATAATACCACCGAAAAAAAGAAACCCCTAAAAATAAATAGATGACAGACGACATCTTAGGACTGATGGACAAGAGGAGGAGGAGTAAAAATAACCAAGAAAAATATAGCAAGATAAATAAAGAAATAAGACGCAAATGCAGAGAAGCAAAAGAGTGTGGTTAAATGAACAGTGCAGACAGATAGAGGACGCTCATAATAAAGACAGCAAAAACATGCACAAACGAATTAATGAACTCACAGGCAGGAAAACAAAGTATACAACAGGATGCCTGAAATCAAAAGAAGGTAAAATGGTAATGCGAAAGGAAGACATTGTGGACAGGTGGACAGAGTATATCGGTGAGCTATATGGAGGAGAAAGACCAGAATTAACACCAGATACTGAAAACTGTGATTTACCACCAATACTTGAAGATGAAATCATAGATGCCGTCAAACACATGAAGAAAGGAAAAGCGACTGAGCCTGATAATATAACAATAGAAGAAATAGAGGCACTAGAGGAGACAGGAATAAAAAATAATAACCAAGTTACTGAATGACATTTACAACAGTAGTTATGTGTCCAGTGACCTGATTAAATCCACATTAATAGCATTACCAAAGAAACCAAGTGCAAAAGAATGTGATGACCACCGGACTATCAGCCTCTCATGTCCCATAACGAAACTACTTCTGAGAATCATTATGAGAAGAACAGGGAAAAAGATAAAAATGGAAATAGCAGATGGACAGTTTGGATTTGTTGAAGGAAAGGAAACACACAATGTCATTTATACTTTACGAACACTAACAGAAAGAACTTTAGAAGTACAGAAAGATCTCTACTTATGCTTCATTGACTACACCAAGGCATTCGATAAGGTGAAACATAATGAAATTATTAAAATGCTTGAAGAAATCAATATACACGGCAAAGACCTGAGGATTTTGAAACATCTATAACGGCAGCAAGAAGCAGACTTCGAGTTGAAAATAGAACTGGAAAATATCAACAAATAAAAAAGATGTGCGACAAAGAGGTGTACTATCTCCGGATCTTTTTTCTCTGTACAGCGAGAATATTCTAAGAACGATCATCACAAAACCAGGCATACAAATTTGAGGATACAGTAATAACAACCTTCAGTATACTGACGACACAGTACTGATAGCTGTGAACCAACAAGACCTGCAAAATCTCTTGGATAAAGTCGTTAAAGGAAGTGAATAGAAAGACCTTACTTTAAACATAAAAAACAGAGACTGTGGTTATATCTAATAAACAGAATCCATCAACATGCAGTATAAACAATTAAACGGAACTATTCTAAAGCAGGTGTATAATTCAAATACCTTGGAGCAGTAATAACGTCAGATGAGAAATGCAGAACAGAAATTAGGAACAGAAAGGCCAAGCAAAAACTGCATTTCGGAGAATGAGAAACATATTATGCAAGACATCCTTATCAATGAATGTTAGAAAACGAGTCCCAAAATGCTATATTGAACCTATCTTGTTATATGGAAGTGAATCATGGACAGTAGGCAGGTCTGCACAAACATCACTGGAAGCAGCAGAAATGTGAAATGTGGTTTATTAGAAGAATGTTGCGAATCACATGGACAGCAAAAATAACTAATGAAGAATATATGAGAAGAGCTGGAGAGACACAAAATCTTGTCAAAAATAAGAGAGAGACAATGTACTTTCATAGGACATGCTATGAGAAGAGGGGTCATAGAAAATATAACAATAGGAACAATAGAAGGAAGAAGATCAAGAGGAAGACCAAGAGAAATGATACTGGACAGTCTGACGGGATGGTGTGAGAGGAGATCACCAACTGAGCTAATGGCCTGCATGAAGGATCGTGTACTCTGGAGAAGCATAATAGCCAACACCTCTCGGCACTTCACCTGATGATGATGATGATCATGATGATGATTATGATGATGATGATGGTGATCTATGACGATGATGATGATCATGATGATTTAGCAGAGAATTTTAAACACTGAAAACATATATGAAATGATATGTTGTACCTAGCCCTGACTAATATTTCGTACTTCAGCCGACTTTCCTAAATCCATTTCTAGGTTCGCGCTAGACCTAAACAAGCGTGAGGTCGCCCAGATCGAGCTGTATTTGTCAAATATGACGCTCCAGTTTTGGAATTCACGTGTTTTTCATATACCTTTTGAAGCCATGCACACCTGTCCATATCCTACCTCTCATTCTTCTTATCGTACCAAGTTATTAACATAAATGCCGGTGTCTCTCCATCGCTGTCTTGGAAGCGAATAACCGGCGCTGTTCGTTCATTATATTGCCTCCAAGAAACCTACCAGTTTTAAAGTAGTCTGCTGACATTCGTCCTATTTCTAAAATGTTTCCTAACATTTACATCTACAGAGTGATGGCATAAGGAACTACAACTGTTTATAACTTAGGGTTTTTTTTAATATAAAAATAAGATGACTTTCTTAATCAGCCTCCTACAACAAGGACTGAACAGGTAAGATAAATGAACTAGAACATGACAGTTTAGACTTAAAACTTCTAAATTCTAAATAAATCTAAGCAAAATTATATTAAAACTCATAATGGGTAGACTTCATAAGAAAATAGGAGAAGTCAGTATGGTTGAAGCTGGTTTTAGAGAAGGAAGAGGAAGAAGACATCATATTTTTAACATAGGAGTAAGAATAGAGAAATGTATAGAATTTAATATGAATCTATATTTATCTTTTATAGACCATTCAAAAGCAATTTATTGTGTACAACACATGAAACTTTGGGAAATAATGGAAGAAATGAGATTTCCAACACACATGAGACGATTAACATCACTGCTGGATCTAGTCCAGCAGGCAGCATTAAGAATAAATGGTGAAACAAATATTTGGTTTGACATAAAACAAGGGGTCCGTCAGGGGTGCATATTGTCGCCTTACTTATTTAACTTGTATACTGGAAATATGATAAGGAATATTAAGGAAGATGTAGACATAGAATAATACAATACCATAAAAATTGGAGATTATGAAATACTAGAGATTAGATTTGCTGATGACACAATATTGCTGTCCACAACACAAAAAGGAATGGAAAAAACGAATTATATCAGTATGTAAGAATAGTGAAGGGCAAAACCTTTATCTTAATGCGATGGAAACTGAATTGATGACAACTGACAAAACAAATAAGGAAGCTGAAATATATATCAATGAGGAAAAATTGGAAGAGGTAGGGAGTTTTTAATACATATGATAATTTCTAACTAATAATGGAGATACAATGATGGAAATTAAAAGGAGGACATCTATCGCCCTTCAAAAAGTAAAAAAACTAAAGAATCTGTGGAGAGGAACAGACAGAACTACAAAAATAAGACTTTTAAGGCCCTGCATCTTTCAAATCGCAACACATGCCTGTGAGGCATATACACTTTAGAAAACAGCTGAGAAACACATAAATGGCTTTGAATGTAAATGTTACAGTAGAATTCTTCAAATGTCATTGGCACGAGAAAAGAACAAATATATCCATACCATAAGAACTTAATATTGAAGAAGGTTGGTTAGTAAAGAAGATTAAGCAGATAAAACTTAGAAAATTTAGAGAAGACCGTATTGGAAGGTAACATAATAGGAAAAGGAAAGAGAGGAAGACCAAGGCGAACATGGCTGCAAGATATCGTTGATAATCTCCAAATGGATGCATTAACAGGAGGGAATCATGCTTACATCCGAGAGGCGTACAGGAAAGCTATTAGTGAGTAAAGTTCCGAAAAGGACATAGAAATGACTGATTAGATTTTAAATAATTTAATTCAGCAATTGTAACACTTTTTGTTACAAAATGCAGTGAAATGAAATTAGATAGTTATAGCACCACGGATGTTTCATTTTCGCTCTATATTGTATTATTTAAAATATCAGTAATGTATTCATATACTGATCTATTTTAAATACCAGTTTAGATAATGTTGGAAATATATTATTGTGTGCATTAAAATAAAAGAGAAAATTCAATTCACACAATATTTGTCCTATTTAATACGTTTTCGAGAATATGCAGAGTTAGAACATTGATTTCTGTTAGATGAGTACTTTTATATAAAGTAGTAAAAACAAAATTTGTTTACTAATCGAGGAAATATATATATATATACGAGGGGAAGTCAGTAAGTAACTCGCAAATTGAAATAATTTATCAGTGGGAGTCATCAGGTAATATTTAAATATATCTGTAGATAGTACCATCATCCAAAGTTATAATAGTTGTGTGTATGGGGCGCTGAGAGTTACGTGTGCATGTGCAAAGCAATAACACAATGGCTACCCAACTGTTAGTGTGTACCAAAGAAGAACAGAGAAGTGTAGTGCGATTTTTGTGGGATAAAGGACATTCAGTTGAGGACATTCATAAGGAAATAATTACAGTTTATGCTGAAAAGTGTTTATCACGTAAAGAGGTCTATAACTGGGTAAAATAATTTTCTCAGAGACGCACCGAAATTGTTGACAAAGTTCGACTTGGCCGTCCTGTTCAGATTTCAACAGAAGCGACTATGCAGCGTGTGAATGAGATTATTAGAGCTGACAGACGATTAACGATAGATAGTGTAGCGAGTGCAATCGGATGTCCCATGAGCAACTGACTTTTCGGAAAGTTTGCTCACGTTGGGTACCTAGAGATCTGAATGATGAACACAAAATAAACCGATTTGGTTTGTCGTTGAAGCATCTCTGTCATTTTGCATATGAAGGTGAAGACATGATCCAAAGGATTATTACTGGAGACGAATCTTGGGTGCACCACCACTACCAACCCGAATCAAAACGTGCCTCAATGCAATGGAAACACCCGTCATCGCCATGCGCAAAAAAAAAACTCAAGATTACGCCTTCTGCGGTGAAGGTTATGCTGACAGTGTTCTGGGATTATCAAGGAGTGTTGTTAACCAAGTTCCAGAAGTATGGTGACTGTGTGAATTCTGTATGGTACTGTGAAGTTCAGTCGATGCTACGGGATGCAATTCAAAGAAAACGTCCTGGTCTGCTGACTAGAGGTGTGCTTCTCCTTCATGACAATGCCAGACCACATACGGCTTGGTTAACCCAAGAGAAAATTAGCCAGTTGGGTTGGGAAGTTCTTGAACATCCACCCTATAGTCCTGACTTAGCTCCAAGTGATTTTCACCTGTTTGGTCCATTGAAAAACCACATTGTGGGGATAAGATTCTCGAGTGACGAAGAGGTGGAAACAGAAGTAAAAAAATGGTTCAGAAATCGGACTCCCGATTTTTACACCATGGGTATTGCATCACTGATTACACGATGGGACAAATGTATCAATGTTGGTGGGGATTACCTTGAGAAATAAGGGAATAATATACGTTCAAAAGTTAAAAGTTTTCAAATTACTGTCCATTTAGTTGTCTGTTGTTGTTGTTGTAACGGGCATTTGCTAGTTACTTAGTGACTTCCCCTCATGTGTGTATATATATATATGTATGTATATGTATATATATATATATATAAATTGGCAGGATATGTGATTTAAGGAAATATAAATGAGAAAGTAGGGCCAAAAGTTTCTTTTTTTAACCTTTTAAAAAATTTCATCACGGATTAAAAATGTTTTGTTCGTTCATAGCAAGCATGTCTCTTTATATTTCTATTTCATTATCATCTTCTATTTTGTTTGAAGATAAAGTTGTCATGCTGAAAAAATATAAATGTTTCTGTTGTTACTCAGTTAAATTTTCAAATTTCCGAATCGTACCAAGTTATTAATTACGTTTGATGAAAATAGTGAGAACTGTAAAATCTGAGTTGTAAAAATTCTAAAAGTAAAAGTATTTTCCAGTGAAAAAAAGGACTTATTCCAATCAACTGCAAACTTTACAGGAATACCATATTAATAACAACAGTAAAATCATAGATTGTATTTTTACACAACACCTGAAGTAATGAAACGTTTTATTTTTCAGAAGCAGTTTTATGTTGATAATAACGCAACATATTACATCATATAATGGATGCATCAGCAGTAGGCCATCTTGCTCATAAGAGAGAGATCTACAAGAGTGCTGTTAGGGAGGCAAAGTTCATCAAGGGACATGCAAATGAATGAATGAATGAATTACATTATACAAATACACTGATAGCATATATTACAGTTATTGACTGTGTAAAGAAATTGTGTTGCCGAAGCTCCTCACTTCATTCGACTGCTGCCTCCATTATTGAAATATTGATCTCATTAAAGCAAACCTGAAGATGCCTCTTTGTCTATCCAGGATTGTTGATTTCTATATCGTGTATATTTCTCAATAACAGAAACCGACTAACAGTTTTATGCTATTATTGTACGGGATAGTGTTCTAATAATTCGTAAATGAATTTGCAGATCAAATAAGAACATCACCATTACAGGAACATCTGGAAAACAGAAAACTACTGTATTTTGTTCCAATCATTTTGCTAGAAATGCACAAAGAAGCAAATCTTTCTGATTCTAAGAAGACAATTCATGACGAGTCAGGTATAAGCGACGAAGCGCTTCTGATTTTCAAGTGGGTTTACTTTAGCGTTGTGGGTCTGACAATAAATATGTTTGGTATAGTGACTAACATCATCAATATCATCTGCTTTACCAAGCAAGGTTTCCGGGAATCTATTAATGTCAGTCTCCTCGGTAAGTACAATTTATGTGATCACTTTAAATACACGTATTTTAGACTTTTATGAAATCTTCGTGTGTACACACAATGAATTATATTTGGATTGTCAAATTCCTTCAGTTTTTAATTTTGGCTCATTTATTGTTTCTTGTATAAAACTTCACGCTCTCACACACATTTTCAACATGTGGACAGTTAAAAAAAATAAATTAAGAAATAGTTTATGCTAGCTTCAACAGAGGAGAAACTGAAGATAAATATAAACACTATAAAGTGGATTTTGTACCGAAACGATAAATGTATAGTCTTTTAGAAAACTTATTCTATGAGTCGCCCAAACGTTTTATTCACATTTCTGTAGTTTTTCTTTATTCAAAATATTTATTGTAAGTATAGCTCTTAACTAAGTTAGTGAGAGGTAAGTAATTAGCGCTGTTATTCCTCATAGTTGTCCCTCATAGTTGTCCCTCAAATCTCTACTCTGTAGTTGCATCCAGAAAAGAGGAGCTCCAGCCAGACTTGAATAAAACTTGTTAAACCTCTCCTGTAGTTGGAGAAAATAAAGACGGCCGATGCACTAATCTAATGTCTGGTTAGAACTTGAAAATTAAGTACGGAAACTGTTACCTCTTTTATATGTTATTAAAACAGCATTTAAATATATATATTTTTTGTATTTAGGTCTGTCGGTGTCGGACTTGTTCTGTGTTATAACGATGAGCTGGATGAACATTTGTCTTACTTTGAACACTTTAAAAACTGACCTTGAATTTGACCCAGTGGAAGTCAGTTTTGTCGTGGCCGTGGCGCCCCATTTTGCCTTCTCCAGAGTGACAAGCTGCATCACGGCCTTAATCACACTGGAGAGATGTCTATGTGTGCTAGTCCCCTTGAAGGTAAGACTGGGAGTATTGGTAAATGCACTTCTGTGCTCGCAATATGAAGAAATGTACAGATTCGATGAATATGGAGTTCTGTAGAGATGTCTAGATGTATTTCATGATGGTGATGATGATTGTGTGCTGTGGCAGTATTTTCAGGGCTGTCATGCTACTCAACAAATACTTGATATTTACCATCAGCTCATCTGGTGACTTCTTATTTCGCCATTGCGTTGAACTTACCACAAACTTTCTCTCGTTCTTTCTCTGCCTCTCATCCACTTATCTTTCTTTTGCTTTTGTGAAGCTATACTCCTCTGATTATATGTCCAATGAATGATTAATGTTGTTTTATTATGAATTTAATTAGAATCATTTCTACTTCTTCTTTTCTTAGACATTCAAGTAACTGTGCAGTCAATCATAGGATATTACACAAGTATTCAAGCTCTTGAATCACAAAACAAAGTATAAAGTGGAACACAACAGGCCGAAGAAAAAGAGGCAGACCGCGTGAAACTCTGAAGAGGACATTGTTAAGAGAGGCCAGATTAATAGGCATAAAATCCTTTGATGAGTCTGAAAGACTCGCCGAAGACAGAAAAAAATAGCGAACTACTTTACGAGCCCTATGTGACGTTTAACGGCACGGGAAGGATATAGGATATAAGATATAAGATAAGATTCAAGCTCTTGTTTTAATCTTCTGTCATTTGCTTTACAACGTTGTCATCAATTTCTTTGAGGTGTCTATACAGGATGCCATCAGGACCGGGTACGCCATATTTGAAATTCTTAATTCTCTTTCTTACCTCCTCCACCTCTATTGGGCTTTCTAGAATGTCTGTTTGTACAAAGACCCTCTTCAATCTTACCCTGATCTTATTGTTTTGTGTATCACTGGAAAAAGTCTCTCCTTTTCTACTCCTCACTACATTACCTTCTTCATCTCTTATGTTGGTACTCGCCTGTACTCCAGGTTTTTTGCTTATTCTGCTTTGCACCTGTCAGAATTTGGATGGCTGAGGCGGAGGATACAATAAAGTCAATTTGCGATCTAGATGAAGTGCATGAAGGAGATGACTGGTTTCGGGTACAGGGCCGACCTCAGCTAACAAAGATTATTATACAGAAGGGCGGTGAACGTCGAGACTTGACACAGGAGCAGTTGAAGTTTGGGTTTAAGATCTCATCCAGCATCACTGTGGGTCTTCCGACACGGTAGTATATACAGATGGCTTAGTGACTCGGAACAGCAGAAGTGGTTGGGGTTTTGTTGTCTACCTGTATGAAAGAGTAGTGACACAGGTTTCAGGAGTCTTTGAAGTCAGCATTATTTCAAGAAATTGCATCCATAACAGCTCTCCTGTAGGCCTCTCGGTTGTGCTTCAAACATGCGAATGGAAATTGAAGCTGTGTGGGCGGCAATGGAATGGTTAGTTGCTCATGATCTGACTTATGGTGTCATTGTGACGGATTCACAGAGTATGCTTTCTAAGACTGAGAAGAATTTCCTTCGAAAAGAATGTGTTCATAGGTTAAGTCAGCGAACTGTGACAAGCCTAACCTGGCATTACTGTCCAGGACATTCGAGAGTACATGGCAATGATGTGGTAGATAAACCTGATGGACAGGCTAAAATAAAAGGCAGATTGACAATGGCCAAGGGGGACACTGCTAAGGCGGTATTGGACAGACTGCAGGAAAATGGATAGAGAGAATGGAATAACAATGTAGCTGTGAAGAGACTGCCGGAGCTAGGACAAAGTAAAGATGCTGGCAGGAAATCCGAACTGTGTGGCAGAAAACGGATTAAAATAAACCAACATTTGACATAAACTGTTAGAAAACATCCTAATGGATGGATGCTGCAGCATACAACAGAGCATATACCGGGATGTCCGGTATGCAGTGAAGCCGAAGTCTGATCTTTGAACTTTGAACTTCTTATACATTCCTTGTTTGTCACCTTAGCTGTGCACGCATTGTTAACATTCTTCTAAGCATCTGTGATATTTACCTTTTGAAAATATTCGTTACCTATCCACATCTTACATAACTGATAATAAGAACATTTTCCTTCAGTGAGTTATATCACCACTCAACACTTTGTCATGAAATACGATGTTTTTCAGACGGAGACAAGTTCTTCCTTGTTTCAATCACAAAACCAAGACTTAGATGCTTTGCAGAGAGTTAAACTTAAACCAGTAACTAGTCTGTATTTTTCATCTAAAGTAAAAAAAAAATTATGGAAACGGAGACGTATGACATCATGTTATATGTTATTTATTTATTTCTTTTACTGAAGATAAGAACTGTGGACTATGTATGTGACGTAACGTTATTGTAAACATTAAATACAGTTGGTAAGAATAAAAAATATGCACTTCTGGGTTTCATAGCTAATTTTTTCTCTTACATTTATTTTTATCCTTCAACAGGTAAAATTAATCTTTACTGCCAGACGAACAACAATAATGATCCTCTCCATATACACCTTCTGTCTTCTTTGTGAAACTCCAGTCTACGCTTTCAACAGACTTGAAATGAAATTTTCTCAACATCTAAACAGGTCTATTTTTGGACTTGTTTTCGCGGAAAGTCGACAATATGTTCAGAAGATTATTTATATCATGAATAATTTTTCAGTCCCACTGATCTCATTTGTTATTATCGTTATCTGCACTGTGATTCTGGTAATTAATCTACAAACTATAGCAATATGGAGAGAGAAGTCCGCAACTCTTGTACAGACTGAAAGAGTTTCAAACCGTAATCAGAAAGTAGGTAAGATGGTTGTTATGGTATCCAGTTTATTTATTGCTTGCTTCATCCCTATGTGTATTACGATGATGGTGGTGGCTTTTGAACCTGCACTTTCCTATGGTGGTAGATATTTTAAAATAGGAGTATTATTAGGTGGACTAAGTATTATTTTAGAATCTGTGAATTCTTCAGTGAATATATTTATTTATTATCATATAAGTAGTAAATATAGGAAAACCTTTGAAAAGGCTTTTCTGAAATATAAAATATCAAACGTAATGTAATAAATTTAATAAAAATTGTAATATCTCGCTCATGAACAAAGCATTATCTGTCCTCTGTTGTGTTGCAGTTTATTTTCAAAAAAAAAAAAAACAACTTCAGTCTTTTTGTGTACTATGTAAACCAGTATATATGAATGATTTGTACCCCACTGACACGTTTCTGCAAGTCACAATGTCATTCTACCTCTCCTGTCCATATCCAGCCACCAACCCCCTTTCAAGATTGACTGACTCTTAAAAGTGCAATCCAGATAATATGCAAATAATGTTTCAACAGTTAATCCGTCCCAGTTAGTTATGATATTCTACTATACAATATATAGACATAAATTGAGCACTAAGTAGTCGAAGTTTATTTCAGTATTTCAAAAATAAATAGCATGGCTTATACATCTTTAAATTCTGTATGTGTGTACTGAAATTCCACAAGATACTATTCTAGGCTCTAGTTTCTGTATTGTGTATTTTCATCTTTTTAAAAATTTAAATTAAACATCCTACCTATTAAACATCTTATCTCACTATTCAGCTACATTCTACATCAGTCTGTATGACATATTAACCTTGAATACTGGAATACATTCTTCAGGTGAATATAAATAATCACCTTGTAATTAGATGGAATGAGAAACATATTAAGCAACACATCTTTATAAATGAATGTTAGAAAACGAGTCATAAAATGCTATATTGAACTTGTCTTATATGGAAGTGAATCATGGACAATAGGCAGGTCTGCATAAAAATCATTAGAAGCAGCAGAAATGTGGTTTATTAGAAGAATGTTGCGAATCTCCTGGACAGAAAAAGTAACTAATGAAGTATATATGAGAAGACCTGGAGAGACAAAAAATCTTGTCCAAAAAATAAGAGAGAGAGAGAGAGAGACAATGTATTTTCATAGGACATGCAAAGAGAAGAGGGGACAGTGAAAATATTATAACAGAACAGATAGATTTTGTTCAACGACGTACGAGATAAGTCTTGTTTTTATCATTTCACAGAGAGGAAGGACAAGTAGAAAACTAAAATGTCTCCAGAATATCGGTTTTGTTATGATGGAACTCGCTAGCTAATGTTGCTGGTGTTAATGATGTTTATGTGCTCGGTATTTCCACCAGCAATCTGAGATGTATGAATCGGCATTTTATCTATCACCATGAGATTTCTTCATCATCTTGCTCCATAGTTAAGCCCGATTTTTGTTTGACTTTGACAGGCGAAGTTTCTTCAGCCGTGCGTAGTCAACTATGAGATGTTCAAACATTAAGTGCAGTTCAAATGCGAGATGTGTATTGTGGGTCATGTCTCATGTACGCAGTGTCGTATCGCTGGTCACGAATGTGACCTTGTTATCGTTTTCAATCATCTCAGCTCATATTGAGTCAAGTGAACCTGGTATATCTCTACTGAAACGTCACAAATATAAAACGTTATTGACCGCTAAACGCTAGGTTTCACTATTTACGAACATCTTCTTCTTCTTTTCTTCTTTTTTTCTTCGTTCGCTTTTACCACCAAGACCGCCACGTGATCCTACTGAATTTACTCCTGTGGTCCATGAGAGGACTAGAAGAGGTTCAGAGTATCGCAGGGCTTGGGCCTGTATTCTTGGTGTGTCGCAGAAGCTGGATTGCGTGACACTGGTTTTCGCTGCACCAGTTTAATCTAGAGTTGGACTTTCTCGCCGGAAAACCTCGACTTGTTTTGCGATACATGTGTATCCCTGCCGGGTGAGAGGTTGTTGCCCATCCACTCCAGCGTTGGACATTCTAACCGGAAAAACTCAGCGTGATTAAGATATGCATACATCCCCGTCGGGTGAGAAATGATTGCCTATCTAGAATGCGCTGGTCCAGTGTCTCCGACTTCAGCATTTTGTAGTTGTGGCCGCTACCCTTCTTAGTTGTGATCAGGACGGAGCTTTTGTCCAGTAGGACGAATCCTCCCCACCGGTTTAAACTATTATCCCAGTATGGGCGTGTTTAGGACGTGACCGCCCTCTAGAGCGGAGGTACCGTGACATGAGTTAGTTATTAAGTTTCACCCCTGAGTTAAGCCGGTTTAGGCATATTTCACCAGTATGGGTGTATATAGGGCGTGGCCGGCCTCTAGAGCAGAGGTGCCGTGGTATGAGTAGCTCCTGCAGCGAGACTACTGGACATACCGACTAAACTCACTTTATCCTTTCCATCACCTTTTCACAGCGGCGCCGCCCGGCAACCCTAATTTAATTTTCTCGCCAGCAGTATCTTAGTTTAACCCCTGGGTTAAGCCGATTTAGGCAATCTGCCCCAGTATGGGTGTATATGGGACGTGGCCGGCCTCTAGAGCAGAAGTGCCGTGATTTGAGTAATTCTGACTTCGATACTACTGGTTACTTCACTTAATTCTTTCCTTCACTTTTTTCACAACGGAAGCTGGGCGGCATCGTTGTCGTATTTTTCTTCATTGGCCGGAAGGGGTTTCACCCTACGCACAGCAGCTGAATAATCTCGCCAGCAGCGGTCATCGACAGTTGACAGGGCAGACATTTGAAAGATGCGTCGCCGGCACAGAAGGTCATGCGATCAACACAAAGTTATCAAGATTCTCCAGTTGGGACGCCGCGCCCGGCGAATTGCAACGACAATTGGTTTTGAACTAATAAAAGCGCTCTTTCCACGAGGGTTGGAGCTTGGTAAGCATCTATTAGCTCTAGAATTGCCAGAGTTATCCAAGTAGGATCGTGTTATCTAAGGAACCTCGACTGATGTAATGAGACTTCGCGGTCTCACCGTGAGTCAGTGTGAACTTAGACATGCATGGCTTAATCTTTGAGACAAGCATATGACTACTGGCAGGATCAACCAGAGAGCTTTCTTCACCGAACCTTAGTCGGATATCTACCGACAGACCGACGCAGGCAAGGGAGACAGCGCTCTGCTCAGATTGTATCCCTTTCGACCGTTGCGGCGTTTCATTTCCTTTAACCACCAGAGGCGGCCGGCTCTCTCTGCCCTAACGAACGAGAAGAAAGCGCAGCACTGACAACCAATGCACATTACATAATGCAGATCCTATACTCTTTGCGAAAGAAGAGTAATTTCGAGATCATCGGTCGACAACACCGTAGTACACCACCGATGCGTTAGCACAAACCTGGCTGGCTAGCCGTTTATAGGTTTCGGTCGACGTGGAAAACCACTCGCATTTGCATCGAAACATCTTAACTCCCGCCGTCCGGAAGGGAGCGAAAACCTTTCTCCCCACGCACGGAACTCGAGAGAGCTTTTTCGCCAAAAGAACGGTCGCCCTGCGCAACAGCAGCACGCGCTGTGCAGTACCAAAATCTGATACGGTACTCTTTGGGAAACTACTGCCGATCAAATTCAGGCTTTACTGCAACATTTCTAAAAATTATGACCTATAAAATCAAGAATTTTAACATAAACTACATAACAAAGCACAAACACTCAGCACATAGCTTTAAAACCCCCGGGTAGGTACGAAAGTATATCCTCAGAACTGGCCACTTTAACATTTATCACTTGTTAAATAATTACCCGAGTTAATTTTAATTTCCACATCTTTGGCTTTACAGAAAAACCCCTAAATAAAATTATAACTTACAGGGCATACGAATATATGGTTATAATCTATTTCTACGTCACCCTAATAACAAGCTTGAAACAAGATTAGTTATATACGTTACCACTGTCATTCACTCTTGCTTTAGAGTACAACTTGAGACACATAAATCGAATGTATAGAAGTCAGTCTTAGTCGGGGTTCGTATTGTAATCCAAATGGAAAGACCTTTGTTTTGGTCACTTTACGACCATAATGAATTATGTTTTCAGTGTACGTTCAAGAGCATGACCATTTTTTCGTTATTCCAACAGACAAAGAAAGCATACTGCATAATTCTAGTCCAGTACAAAGAAGAGAGCAAGTCAGTTTAAAAACCGTAAACACCCTTGTAAATAAACGACCAAGCAGCAATCACAGTTTGACACAGCCAAAATCACAAACATAAAAGCGTTGTTTTCAGCAATCATGTAGGATTGATTGATTGATTGATCTTTATTTCAAAAGGGTTAAGAATTGGGCACGCAGGCCCGTCTGACATTCTGCCCTTTATCATACATCTTTCACTCTATTCCAGACATTCTACAAATATGCTGTTCATATAACAAACATATGACATTGAAGCTGAGAGACATAAAATAAAATATAAAATTTACGTTTCGCTCTTAAACATTCACTCAGTACAGAAGTAACTACATACATTATAAATGACTATCTACTAAACAAAATTTTCGGGACTATTCAGAAAACAATTAACTGTATTCGGTGTCTGTAAGAGCAGTTTAAGATAACTTTTAAGTTTTATAATTCATGGAGGATTGTAGTCGACATCAAATAGATATTGGGAAAGCTTGTAGTTGTAGGAAGGAGTATAATTTATATTTTTTATATAGGATGATAGGGTATTCCAAAGATGAGCAGCAGAATAACTAAAGTTTTCTTGTAAAGATCAAGTCTAGGTTTTGGAAGACATATGTTGTTCAAGCGTTGGCTGCACTTTGGGCTAAATTTAAACAGGTTCCATAGATAAGGCGGAGCATGCTGTGAAAGAATTTGATGTACTAACTTGGCTTTGTTGAAGAGAACCTGTTCATAAGAGGTAGTATTTTGATATGTTTCTGATGGTTAGTTGTTTGTGCTTGATCTTTGTCACAAATCAGCTTTACTGCTCGCTGCTGGAGTGAGCAAAGCCTCTTTGTAATTGACACTGAGCAGCCATCCCAGACTGTTGAGCAATAGTCTAAATGTGTTTGTATATGAGATATGTAGTATGTCTTCCTAGTGTCTTGATCGATGAAGTGCTTAATTTTAGCTAATTGGTATACTTTTTGTGCAATGAGTTTTGTTAGACATTGCACATGAGAGTTCCAGGTCAGATGTTGGTCAATAATAAGACCTAGAATTTTGTGATCGCTAACGTTTTCTATCTGTGATGTTTCTGTACAGAGCCGAAGTGTTGTTTTTGTTGCGTTTTGTAGTTTCTGTCTTGTTGTTATGAGCATTGATTTTGTTTTATCTGTGTTTATAATCATGCCATTATTTTTGCTCCATCTAATTAAATTGTATAACTCGACATGAAGAGTTGATTCTAGATTAACACAATCGTAGTCACTGGTGTAGACTGTGCAATCATCGGCAAAAAGGTCACAAGAAGAGTGTTTAAGATGAAGTGGAAGATCATTGATATAGATAGCAAAGAGCAACGGGCCTAGAATAGAACCTTGCGGAACACCATTGTCAATTGTATCAGAATTTGACAGAGAATTGTTGAAGAATACTACCTGTTGTCTGTCTGAAAGAAATGATGCAATTAATTTTATTAGGTTAGGGTGCAATTTATAAGTCTTTATTTTTCTTACAAGAATATCGTGGTCAATCATATCAAATGCCTTTTTAAAGTCAACAAAGATGGCACCACATAGTCTGTCGTCATTTATGTTTACTAACCAGTTTTCTGTCATTTTGGTAAGAGCTGTGTGGCAGGAATGATTGGGTCTAAAGCCTGACGGACTGTCTATAAGTAAATTGTTCTCTTGCATGTGTCGTACAGTTATTTTGTGTATGTGTTTTTCGAGTGGTTTTGATAATGACGATAATATGGATATTGGTCTATAGTTGGTAAGATTGCTGGATGAGCCAGATTTAAAGCGAGGATACACCTTAGCAGTTTTGAAAGCCTCAGGGAAATAGCATTTTGCAATGCACTGGTTGTAAATATATGTGATTGTATGTTATATGTTAGGAGAAGAAAGTAACGCATGCGATCTTCAGTCCTGACCTCTTGTTGCCACTTTAGTCTTCTTTTGTCCTTGTCTTGTCTTGAATTGTCTTGTGCTGTTTCCCTATAACTGCGACCTGGTGTTCTTTGCAGCCGATACTATGGAGGTGTTGGGCTACAGCAACGTATCGGCGCGTAGCAGGTTATGGCAGCTATTTTTTTCAGTCCCGAAATACAGCTAAAATGGAGGGTATATGTGATGCTACTTTAGTAGTCTCCACCACAATGGGGATTATAGCGATCCCCGCCCCGTTAGCCAGGCTAGGCCTGTTACTAGGGGTACCAACGGAGAGGCGGAACAGGATCTTGGTCATCTATGGTCCGCAAACTCTTAACTAGCAAATCAGTTATGGGTCGGTGATTGCCTAATCGGACAACTACTTCAAGAAATAAAGAATTATCAATGATACTAAATGTGTAGGTTAAAGCAAAAAAAAAAAAAACAAACCAAAAAACAAACCAAAAAACAAACATTTCCTTCCTAACAGGTGTTATAGACAAACTTTTTTAAAATACATGTTGTAGCTAGTGAAATAAAAAAGTAAATGCCTACTCAAATTAGATGTTACTGGATAAATTGTTATCATAAATATAACTCTTACTTCAGAAAATAGATAAATTGAGGAAATTAAAGCTTAAAGTACAAAACAGGATGTGAACAGTGAAAGGTCGATTACGAGAGAGAGAGAGAGAGAGAGAACGAGGGAGATAGAGAGAGACAGAGAGAGAATGTTTGTAAGAAAACAAGTAATATACCATGCAGGGAGAAAACGAAGTTGAAATAATGAGAATCATGAAATGGAACAATGCTCTTATTGATCTTGTGTATAGTGGAATAAATAAACATAGTGTAGACGAACAGTTATTCCGCTCGCTTGTACCTCCTTGAAGTGGGAATCGAACCGACGATCCCGATCCATCAGGTATCTGGAGTCCAGGTGTGAAAGGATCGTCTGGCCAGTTGTGGGTTTGAAGTTTCCTGAGATAAGGGGGAGACAATCACGGTCTAAGGTCGGAACTGGGTTTTGTTGTAGGTGGGACTGGAGTTGATCTTTTCATCTTCCAGCAGGTGGCCGGAATAATAAAGAATCCACGTCCTGTAGTGGAGGCGATTCACTAGGTTAAGGTTCTCATCATAACAGAGAGTACGGCCAAGTTCTGCCCATGCGCTTTATCTCATGCATGAAAGTTCTCGTAGCTAATCTTGCAGCTACGCGCTGGAAGTGAATTGGGCTTTCTTGGCGTATATAAGGTTTCATCCACGCGGTAAAGTAGAATTAGGAGGAAAGAATGGAGTGGCTTTTTACTTGGAGATAAAAGGGACTTTCCTTTTCGTTTTACACGCACAGACAACATCCACCAGTACGGCATTACTTTCCCATCACACCCGAATACAATACACAAACCCACATGGGACAACCTCATAACAAACGTGTTACAACGATACAAATACAAAACAGCAACAATTTTTGGAAGAAGCATCATAGTAAACACATACATAATACCAAAAATAATATACACCGCCACAGTACTAGACCCTCCACAGCAGACAATCAAAGAAATAAACAAACAAATCAGAAACTTTATCTTTACAAACACCGTACACAGCATACAACGTACAACTTTATCTTCACAAACACCGTACACAGCATACAACGTAAAACTTTATCTTCACAAACACTGTACACAGCATACAACGTAAAACCCTCATACAGCACAAACACCGTACACAACATACAACGTAAAACCCTCATGCAGGACAAACTACACGGAGGGATTGACTTGCAAGACATACAGACAAAAATACAAGCACTCAGAATCAGCTGCGTAGGTCGCATCATCAAACACCCAAACCAGCACCCGCTAGCTCACTGCAACATAGGACTGAGACTATCAAACTTAGTCCTACCAAACAACTCGCAGGCACACCATTTGGCACACTACCACCCTTCTACAAGAACTGCATACATGCAATTCAAGGACACGAAACACTCACCCAATGCGAAACAAACCACATATACAAACATTTGGTCAGAAATCAAGCACCACCATTACACCATAGAATCAAGAGGGGACTCAGATATCCCATACTAGACTACACTGACACGTTCCAAAATCTCCATCTCAAAAACATCACACCAAAAGCCAGAGAAATCACTTTCAGACACATATACAATATGACGCCCACGACACGCAGAAAAACACACAGAAACATGAGACGATGTTACTTATGCGGGAGGAACACACTAGAAACAGAAGAACACATTTTCTACAAATGCAAAACAGTGGCAACCACCGTAAGAACAATACAGAACACAATAGAAACACACACAGCACAACAAGCAGACATCTACAAAGCCATAATGTTGAATACAATCCCTAAAACTCAGGTGGACACACACAGCAAGTTACTGGCCCTGCTCGCAGAGTTCAGGTTCTTGGTGTGGACGTGTAGAAACAGGGCTCGCTTTCATTTCTGCACGTTTAGTCCTGCCACGTTCTTAGAACTGTTTCAGCAAAGATCAGGCAAAATAATGGACTGAGAGAGAGAGAGAAAAAGAGAGAGAGAGAGAGAAAGAGAAGCAAGAGAGAATAATAAAAAAACAACTCCATGTACATCCCATGAGTGAAAGAAAAGGTCCTTGCCAAATGCAGATCATGTACATCACAATAGAGAAAGATAACGATGGGAGAGAGAGAGAAAGGGAGAGAGAGTACAGAAAGAATCTCTAAAAACTAGAGGAACATATAAAACTCCTTTTAGTCAAATCCTGCTGGGAAAAAAAGGTTCGGGAAAAAATCTATAAAAAAATATTTTAAAAATATATATAAACAACAGGAAAACAAAGAAGGAAAACACAAAGGGAAAAACCCACATATATAAACACAAAAGTACCACATGATGACAGCAACAACGATCACTCGCAAGAGTTTTCCAAGTCGCACAGTGCAAGGTCTTGACAGATCATCAATCACTGAGTCTGAGAGAAAAAAAAATTAACACCAAAAGCATTACTAAGTTACAGTCCAGTAAGTGATAGAATCCTCACTATCAGATATAAGGGCACTCCTAGAAATGTAACAATCAACTAGATATATGCACCTACATCAGCAGCAGAAGAAGAGGAAGTAGAAAACTTTTATAACACACTGCAAACGACGATAGACCAGGTACGGAAAAATGATATTGTATTAATAATGGGTGATTTTATACAGAAAGAGCAGAAGACGAAGGATATGTTACGGAGAAATTTAACATAGGACATAAAAATGAGACAGGTGATGATCTAATGGCGTTTTGCATGGAAATTAGCTAATGATCGCTAACACACTTTATAAACAAATTCCAAGAAGACTTTATACATGAACATCCCCTGACAGTGAAACTAAGAATCAAATAGATTACATTTTAACTAAAAAAGGTGGAGATCAAGTATAACATCAGCAAAAACTTTACCAGGTGCTGACCGTGACACGGACCATGAGTTATTAATAGCAGACATGAAGATAAAGATAAAAAAGATAGTTACGGGATCAAGACCACTCCGCTTTGATCTTACAATCATAACAGAACAATACGGAATAGAAGTGAAGAATCGCTTCTAAATCCTGATGGCTGTACAGGAGGAGATGACACTAGATGAATTGGCTACGCAGGCAAGAGATATCTTAATAACAACAGCTAAAGATATGTTCCAGTAAAGAAAACACAAAAGAATGGATGGATTACAGCAGGTACACTAGAACTGATAAAACAGCGTAGAGAAATGAAAGACGAAATGGAAAGTGACAAATAATAACAAAGAGGAATAAAAATCTTTAACAAAAGAAGTACGAAGAAACATAAGAAAAGACAAAAAGCAATACATACAAGATTGTTATGAAAGAATAGAAAGACATCAGAAGTGTGGAAGAGATAGTGAAATGTTTAAAAAAATGAAGACATTGACGAGAAATTTCACACCTAAGCTAAATGTAATTTGTGATAAGATGGGGAATACCTTGACAGAGACAGAGAGAATTCAAGAAATACTAGGAGGAATATTGCAGAGGAATGTATGAAACGACTGACTGTGAAAATAAAAATCAACAGTGTGAAGTATTATTGGAGTAGAAAGAACCCGAACCGACAATAGAAGTTTTATGGGCAATAAAGAATCTGAAAAATGGTAAATCACCAGGATATGATGAGATAACAGCTGAACTTATTAAAGCAGGAGAAAAGGAATGTGCAACAATCTATTATCATGCACTATGTAAAAAAAGATATGGCTTTCAGGTATTTGGCCACAAGAATGGAAAAGAACCGTATTCATACCACTGCCAAAAAAAGGGGTAACTTGAAATTATGCACAAACTACAGAACGGTGACCCTGCGACAGAATTCTCTAGTAAAGAGATAGTAGGCTTGAATTTTTATTAGTCTAAGGGATAGAATATTTTTTTAAAAATACAGAATTGCTTCCCCTGTTAGTACCCTTTACATTTTTACTCTGGATTTTTCTCAGCGAGAAGTCTAACAACTGTAAACTCAGGGGTCAAGAAGTTAGCTAGTCAGTGTAAACTGCAGAGGATTTATAGTTTTAGCTTAGTGGAAAGTTGAATTATGGGAACAGAATGGTCAAACTTTGGGTGACAAAGGATGTTGCCGTAGACATGTGAACTCGCACGGAGATTATGGGTTTTGTGATAACCGAAGGTCATAGAACAATGTCTGTTCACGGAATATTGAACTTTACAAGGAGAAACTTCGGGAAGAATGGGAGAAATTGCGAGAGAGAGTGAGATAGACCTTGTGTGTGTGTGTGTGTGGGGGGGTGATGAAGATTAGTGAGACATGGTTTGTTAGAGTCAGTTCGGCCCAGTGGTTTTCAGAATGTAGAGGCTAGTACTTAGCTGTTTCTGTTAGAACAATTTTGTAGTTGTCTTGTTGGTGGTCCTTTTAGAACATTTAGTGTGAGTCAAAGTTAGGTTGCTTTACTGTCTCAGACATGTTCCTATCCTCCTAGTGTTAGTCAGTTTTTTTCCAACATGGAATATTGGAATGTGTGGATATCCCAGCTGGTGTGGAGTTCATGAGAGTTGTTAGTATGGAACATTTTCATACAGTTGTTGTAGAATTCTAGGTCTTAGGTTTCCTCCCACATGGCAATCCATGTCTTTCCAGGAGTTGACTATTGTTTATATGGTCGCTCTGACATGTTGGCAGTTTAATTTTCCTCATCGTCATAATTCATCGTCCATTTTCTCATTCAGTAAATTCGTGCCATGAGATCTGAAACCAGATTCTTGGTTATTCCTCACGCCGTGAGAATGTTGTCATGTTGGAAGCTTGCAGAGTTTAGTTCAGGTGTACTGTTGCTGTTTAGTGGTGGTAGGATAGTACTTGGGACGTTATATGTTTCTAGGAGAGTATCAAAGAAACAAAACTTGAAGATTCATAGATCAATCTTTTAATAGTTATCTAGAGAGTAAACTAACTATCAATCAGTTATTCCACTAAACACTTTTTTAAATAACAGTAATACACTAATACTGGTTTAGCCCTGAATTACTCATGCCAGTAAAATTCTATTAAAAGTCATAATGGGCAGACTTCGTAAGAAAATAGAAGAAGAAGAAATCAATAAGCTGGTTTTAGACAAAGAAGAGGATCAGGAGATTATATATTCAATATAAGAATTAATAATAGAGAAATGCCTAGGAATTAATGTGAATCTATATTTATCTTTTATAGACTATTCAAAGGAATTTGATTGTGTACAGCACCAGAAACTATGGAAAATAATGGAAAAAATGGGATTTCCAACACATTTGATACAATTAATATCACTGCTGAATCTAGAACAACAGGCAGCAGTAAGAATAAAGGGTGAAACAACAACAACTTGATTTGACATACAAAAAGGGGTCCGTTAAGGGTGCATATTTTCACCTTATTTATTTAACCTGTATACTGACAATATAATGAGGAATGTTAGAGAAGATGTAGACAAGGAATCGATGCCATAACAATTGGAGGTTATGAAATACCAGAGATTAGATATGCTGATGACACAGTATTACTGTCCACAACACAAAAAGGAATGGAAACACTAATTATGTCAGTACATAAGAATAATGAAGAGCAAAATCTCTATCTTAATGCGAAGAAAACTAAAATGATGACAACTGACAAACAAATAAGGCAGCTGAAATATGTATCAATGAGGAAAAACTGGAAGAGGTGGAGAATTGTGTATATCTTCGATCAATAAAATATAATAATGGAGATACAATGAGGGAAATTAAAAGGAAAACATATCGAAACACAAAACCACATATAACTAAAACTGAAAATGAAAAACATAGTTTTGTGGCATCCTCCTAGAGAGAAGCACTCGAATGCATTCGAGTGCTTCTCTCTAGAAGGATAACACAAAGCTATGTTTTTCATTTTCATTTTTTGTTGTATGTGATGTTGTGTTTGTGTATGTAATCCTTGAGAAAGGTTCACCCCAAAATAATAGATATTGTATGCTTTTCATTTAATCATTCTCATCTTACTCTCATACTTTCTGCTGTTTGTCTTTTTCTCACTCCTTCTGCCGCCGTGTAAAACTGTACCATACACCTCTATTTACTTTTATTACTAGAACCAGTTTTACTACAGTTGCTATCCTCTTTTATCTGTTTAAATTAAAAGGAGTTCAAAAAGTCTCCAGCCCGTTAAAGATCGGGGAATGAATGGTTATGGGATGTAGAATGTTGAATATAAGTATAATCCACTACATGTCTGTGAGTAAGGTTGCTAAGGATGATTCTGGGTTATGGCGATTATTTCCATGCACTGTGTTCTGTTGTTAGTTTATTTTACTCAAAATAAACTTCATTTCATTATTCAGTATCATAGCTATAACTGTATTTAACTATAATTCAGTGGTTTTGATAGGCGTTCAGTCAGTTATGCTAGATCTTATATCTTTGTACAAAACCTACAATATCTATGTAGAGAGTGGGTTTAATAGGGAGAGAGAGTGAGAGAGTTGCATATTACGGGGGTGGGGAGTTCAGAGACTCATCTGAAGGGTGTGAGTGTAGCGGTGGGTGAGAAAGGATGTAATTCTTATAATATTCATAGTTCGAATGAGTTGTTATGATTATTTTCCTGTTGCAGAGCAGACACTACACTCTATAGCAGGCACTGCGCTCTATGTACGTCATACTGTAATAGGTCATATATACTTCATAGTACTTTATACGTACTACATACTACATGCTGCATAAGTTTCGCTTTGAATGGCTTATGTGTACCCCCACTTGCGTTTATTTGTGAAACTGCTGCTGTTTATGACCATGCCAGAGCCCTTGCTGATAACAGGGGGCAGTAAACTTGCAGCCCCGGACGAAGAACCATACGGTGCTATTCTTTATTGTTTATTATTTATGTATTGGAGAGCGAGAAAGCGTGCCTTAAACTCGAACATATCAATCCATGGACATCATCATCTTCATCATCATCTAGGCAACATAAATAAACAGTAATTTACAGTATGCTTTCTGTGCCTGTTGAAATAAGCAAAACATGCTCATAATCCTGAAATTAAACTGAAAACATGATCCATTTTAATTGTAAAGTGATCAAAGCAAGGGGTCTTTTCATTTGGGTTATAATACGAAACCCGACTAAGACTGAACTCTGATTTGGAAGCTTGATTTCATTCGATTTATATGTCTCAAGGTGTACTCTAAAGCAAGAGTGAATGGAAGTGCTAACGTATAAAACTAATCTTGTTTCAATATTGTTATTAGGGTGACGTAGAAATAGGTTTTAACCATATATTCTTATGTCTTGTCAGTTATAATTTTATTTAGGCAGTTTTCAATTAAGCTAGACATGTGTAAACTGAAATTAACTTTGTTGTCTTCGGAAATTTGCCTTACAGTTGATACATGTTGAAGTGACAATTCTGAGGCTTTACTTTTGTACCTACCCGATGGTTTTAAAGCTATGTGTTGAGTGTTTGTGTTTTTTATGTGGTTAATACTAAAATTCTTAATTTTATGAGTGACATGTTCTAGAAACGTTGCAGTAAAGCATGAATATCTTCCGCAGTAATTTCCCATACGACATTCGAAAGTGAGAAAAGGGACGACAGTCAAAAACAGATATAGAGTTTAGTGAGTTGCAAAAGAATGTAAGAGAGGTCAGAATACAAGTTTCTAAGCCTGAATGTTTAGAGTAGACATATATTGATATCTATTAGATTTAGGTTAAGTTTTAAAATAAACTACATTATTTTCAAATTTATGTTTTTTTTTTTAAAGTTTCTACGTTTGTTGTGTTGATTATGTAGTTTGTCTTTGTTGTCCTTGTTACGACTGCTGAAAGGGACATAGCAACAAACAGCCATAGAGTCAACACTCTATTAAAAAAAATCCCATAAAGCTTTAGCGGTAACATACAAAAACCGCCGAAAAGCAGAAGAAAAAGAAAGCCACAATCTACTCAGACAGGCGACGTGAGAGTTCCTCAAAGAGAGGGACAACACGGCATAAACATTGACATCAAAACTTTCATTTTATGTAGAACTAGACGGTAGTGAGACACTCTGTGAAATTTACAATATATAATGACAGACTCAGTTTGCAGAATTATCTTATTCATATTATTTGAACTGCTTTTTCTTTTATTCTGGCAGTCTTAGAGGTGGATCTTGGGGGATGGGGAGGGAAGGGTTAAAAGAATATGATATTTCTGACATATGGTGTAAATGTACTTAGGCAGAATAGTTTGACAACCACTGATTTACATATTACATACAAAGAATCCCCCCTCTGCTTTCTCACATCTTACATCCTTCACGTGCCATCAAAGGTCACATAGCGCTCGCAGTGTGTCTCGCCATGAGTCTCTATTCACGGCGAGCTTCTCAACCTTATCAAGGGATTTGATGCCAGTCATCTTCATCTCTCGTGTCAGTGTTCTCTTTAGGGTCTCTTGAGGTCGGCCTCTTTTTCTTTTTCAGATGTTTCCCATCTGACGGCTTGCTCTGTGATTGTCTGATTGTGTCTTCTCATTACGTGGCCCATTTATGTCCACCTTCTTTTCTCGATCACTACTGAGAATCTTTGCTGTTTGCTTATTTCTCTATCTCTGCTTTAGTCTTGAATTCGTGTACACAGTAACTTTCTTATTTTGCTATTTCTATGCGGTAAAGAAAATATGTGCTTCTCTTATAAGCGAGATGATGTGCGTTTTGTACAGTACATTACATTGCTTTTTAACTTTTATTTTTCAGAAAAAAAAACTTATGACATGTTTCCCTATATTTACTACTTGTATGGTAATAAATAAATATCTTCTTAGAAGAGTTTAAATATTCTAAAACAACACTTATCCCACCTAACAGTAGTCCTATTTTTACGTATTTACCGCCATAAAACAGTACAGGTTCAAAAGCCCTCACAAACATCGTGACGCAAATAGGGATGAAAAAAGCAACAAATAAACTTGTTACCATAACAACCATATTGATCACTTTCAGGTTACGGCTTGAAACTCTTTCATTCTGTGCAATAGTTGCAGACTTCTGTTGTCATATTGCTGTAGTTTGTAGATTAATTATCAGAATCACAGTGCAGATACTAATAAGAACAAATGAGGTCAGTGGAACTGAGAAATTATTGATAATAAAAATATAAATGAGGTCAGTGGAACTGGGAAATTATTGATAATAAAAATACAAATGAGGTCAGTGAAACTGAGAAATTATTGATAATAAAAATACAAATGAGGTCAGTGAAACTGAGAAATTATTGATAATAAAAATATAAATGAGGTCAGTGGAACTGGGAGATTATTGATAATGAAAATACAAATGAGGTCAGTGGAACTGAGAAATTATTGATAATAAAAATACAAATGAGGTCAGTGGAACTGAGAAATTATTGATAATAAAAATATAAATGAGGTCAGTGGAACTGGGAAATTATTGATAATAAAAATACAAATGAGGCCAGTGGAACTGGGAAATTATTGATAATAAAAATATAAATGAGATCAGTGGAACTGAGAAATTATTGATAATAAAAATACAAATGAGGTCAGTGGAACTGAGAAATTATTGATAATAAAAATACAAATGAGGTCAGTGGAACTGAGAAATTATTGATAATAAAAATACAAATGAGGTCAGTGGAACTGAGAAATTATTGATAATAAAAATACAAATGAGGTCAGTGGAACTGAGAAATTATTGATAATAAAAATACAAATGAGGTCAGTGGAACTGAGAAATTATTGATAATAAAAATACAAATGAGGTCAGTGGAACTGAGAAATTATTGATAATAAAAATACAAATGAGGTCAGTGGAACTGAGAAATTATTGATAATAAAAATAATGTACTGCAAATTGTCTCTATTTTCCCTGAAAATAAGTCCGAAGACAGATCTGTTTAGTTGTTGAGAAAATTTCATTTCAAGCTTGTTGAAAGCGTAGACTGGAGCTTCACACAGAAAAGAAAAAGTGAAGATGGCGAGGAGGATTACTGCTGTTCGTCGGGGAGTAAAGACAAGTTTTACCTGTTGAAAAGCAAAAATTCATTCAAATATTACACTTTTAAACACACACACACCAATACATATATATATATATATATATACTTTTTAACAAGTAAAGTAAAAGTTTAAATGTTTCAAACTCAGAATGTGCCTTTTTTATTATCATGGTGTGTCTCATACGGAGTGCACAGTGTTTGCCTACAATAAAATAAATAAATAACACAAAATATGCTTTTGATAGTATAAGATTTAAACATTTTGATACTGGCTGAGATTTATCTACGTGGTAAACATTTAATTCTCTAGTTTGTCTTTGAGAAAAGAAAAACTTGTCCGCATCTGAAAAATCACGTTAAATGGTGCGTAAGGTCTTCAGCAGCATGGGTTTAAATCAATTCATATAAGATAAACATTATCGTGTTATAGGGTGACATAACAAAGGGATAGGTGAAGATATAGCTCGCTAAAGAAAGACACTTACATTGTCATACTAAAAACACAAGATACATTTACTAATAACTACAATCTGACCTTCAAGGGTACCACCACACACAGGCATCTCTCTAGTGTGGTTAAGACGGTGACACAGCTACTCACACGAGAGAAAGCAAAATGAGGCTCCGTGATCACGAGAAATCTGACTTCCATTGGGTCAAAATCAAGGTCAGCTTTCGCTACGGCCAAAGTACAGCAGATGTTGAAGCAGCTCAATGTTATAAGACAGAGCAAGTCCGAGACCGACAAACCTAAATATGAAAGCGTGCATAATGTTTGTTCGTTCTTTTTATTAAAATATAAAAAGAGATGCATGGGTTTCGGACCTAATTTCCAAGACCTGGCTGGATATTAAGAATGTGGTCTGTATTGAATAAGGGAGCTTTTCTTTATCATTTTTTTTTCGCCAATGTTGATTGATGGGCATTCTTTCCCGATCTAACTGCCGACAACACGCATGAAAGAGAAGTGCATGCACTGATAGCTTCTCCATATCTTAGGTAATATGACGTATAATTACAATAAAGCTCTTGAATAATGAACTATTGGACAAAACTTAATAAAATGTTTAATTTCAGATAATAAACTTTGTTACTGACTATAATCCTTTCAGTACAATGATCGCTCTTTAGAGTTTAATGTTTATATCCTATGTTACTCCATTCTTGAATCCAGCAACACGGTTTTCATTAAAAAAAAATTGTTCAGACGTTGAAAGTCGCTGAACTTCCTTGTTACATTTTCATTCTTGTACGCAAGGTTCTGTACAACGGAAAATAATGGCGCAAAATAAAAACATAATTTAACAACATAAATTTAATTCAATTAAAAAAAACTACATACAAACGCGTCTTAAATGTTTAAACTATTTAACAGGGTCATAAAACTTCTCCGACGTACCGAGTAAACTGACGTTAGTATATTCCTGAAAACCTTGCTTGGTAAAGCTGATGATAGTGATGAAACGAAGAATTTTAAAACTTGTAAATAAGTAATGAGAATAGGCCTGGCTAGAATGTGCCCATATTTGTCATTTATTAACACTTTTTCTGAGGAAACAAAAAATAGTAGAAAGTTTACTGGTGAGAAAGTAATGAAATTATGTTGACAAGATATTAATAGATTTAAATATATACAGACTCCAAGTTTAAGATTTTTCACCAACTTCTTCATTCTTGACAGCGACAGTTTTGTTAGTGATATCTTTAGTTTTATCAAATTCTCTTACAGCAAATAAGATATCTGGTTGCTCCACTGCTATTATTTACCAACGGCATTAACGTCAAAAGAAGAAGAAAAAAATGAAACATTCAGAAAATCACTGAAGACACTTACTTACTTTTAATGTTAACAAGAAAAGGAGTAAAAATCTTCAAGGGAGATCGAATGATCTTATACGTTTCTACTGATATCTTGCACTATATTTTTTAACAAGTTTGAAAGATCAGAAGAGAAAGAGAAAAATAATACAACATAATAATTTAACAGAAATATTTAAACATATATTTAAACAAATTATATCCTTAAGAAAGAAAACATCCCGGGAGCAAAATCAAACAACTGACACGTTTCACCACTCTACTTTCATTTGGTATGAAAAATGGATTTTTAGATAAACACCGATGTAGAAGCCGGTGTTTAAACAGATTATGGCCAACTGTCAGTTACTAACGACGTACTAAGTTGTTTTTCTAGCGTATGCTATTAAATTAATTGCAGACTTATAAGACACGCCTCTAAAGGAAATTTAAAATCATTTTAACAATAATATGTGCAATGGCTACTATTCTTTATATCTCTTTTAAATAAGATAAAAGACTTACCACAAAACAAACACAGTAACAATTACGAATGTACGAGGCTGAGTTAAAGAAGCAATCATGTTTGTTTTTATTTCAAAACGTTTAAAAATATGACAGACAGTTTCTTATCACTTCTCAGTCTAGACCACATCACGTTCAGTGTAGATCAGAAATCTCTTCGCTATTGTCTGAATTCCTCGAGAAAAGGAAATCATCTGGGTGACCCTGAAAGCAGGTGCTCATGCCCTCTTTAATCTATTCGTCCGTAGTGGCCGTCATGCCATCTTGCGCATCCTTGAGGTGTCCAAACACATGATAGTCACGTGGTGCCAGGTAAGATGAAAATATAGCATGTTGAAGACATCTTAAACGCAGATTCGAAATTCATTTATATGATTTCAAGTGCTTCTCAAGCAAACCACCGTATGTGTGTTCCATGATTTTGTAGACTTTAGAAAGTCACATATTACCAGCTTTCCGGCACACAGAATCGTTCGGAAGTCTATTTTCTTTTGTTTGGTTTCGGCGAGGAAAAAATGTTGCCATTCATTGTTCAGTCGTTTTGTCTTTGACTATAAGTACTGCATGGAGTAATCGTCTAATGTAACTATACTTGTAGAGAGCCATCTGCTTCATCTTTCAAACGACGTTAAAGTGTTTTTTTTTCAGAAATAAAACCCTCACATCGGGAATCAGTTGTTTTCATCTCTATTTAGCAGAGACTTTTAAACACTGAACACTTATATGAAATGATATGATGTACCTAGCCATGACTAATATTTAGTACTTCATCCGACTTTCCTGTATCCATTTCTATGCTAGCTAACTGTACTACAACTGTTTATAACTTAGTGTTTTTAAAAATAAAAAAGTAAGATTACTTTTTTAATCAGCCTCGTAAATAAAGACTGAACAGCTAAGATAAATGAACGAGAACATGACAGTTCAAAATTAAAACTTCTAGATTCTAAATAAATCTAAGCAAAATTATATTAAAACTCATAATGGGTAGACATCGAAAGAAAACAAGAGAAGATGTAAATATGACAGAAACTGAATTTAGACAAGGAAGAGGCACAAGAAAACATATTTTTAACAGAGGAGGAATAATAGAGAAATGTATAGAATTTAATGTGAATGATTATTTATCTTTTATAGACCAATCAAAGGCCAGAGATATCTTAATAACAACAGCTAAAGATATGATTCCTATAAAGAAAACACAAAAGAATGGATGGATTACAGCAGGCACACTAGAAATGATAAAATAACGTAGAGTAATGAAGACGCAATGGAAAGTGACAAACAACAACAAAGAGAAATATAAATCTTTAACAAAAGAAGTACTAAGATACATAAGAAAAGACAAAATAACAATACATACAAGATTGTTGTGAAAGAATAGAAGGACATCAGAAGTTTGGAAGAGATAGTGAAATGTTTAAAGAAATGAAGACATTGACGAGAAATTTCACACCTAAGCTAAATTTGTGACAAGATGGAGAATACGTTGCCAGAGACGAAGAAAATTCTAGAAAGATGGAAGGACTATTGCAGAGGAATGTATGACACAACCGACTGTGAAAGCGGAAATCAACAGAGTGTATTATTATTGGAGGAGAAAGAACCCGAACCGACAATAGAAGTTTTATCGGCAATAAAGAATCTGAAAAATGGTAAATCACCAGGATGTGATGAGATAACAGCTGAATGTATTAAAGCAGGAGGAAAGGAATGTGCAACAATCTATCATGCACTATGTAAAAAGATATGGCATTCAGGTATTTGGCCAAAAGAATGGAAAAGAATTGTATTCATACCACTGCCAAAAAGGGTAATCTGAAATTATGCGCAAACTACAGAACTGTTGCCCGGATTAGTCATGCCAGCAAAATTCTGGTAAAAATCATAATAGGTAGACTTCGTAAGAAAATAGAAGAAGAAGTCAAAATGGTCCAAGCCGGATTCAGGCAGGGAAGAGGATCAAGAGATCATATATTCAATATAAGATTAATAATAGAGAAATGCAGAGAGTTTAATGTGAATCTATATTTATCCTCTATAGAGTACTAAAAGGCATGTGACTGTGTACAACATCAGAAACTTTGAGAAATCATGGAAAAAATGGGCTTTCCAACATATTTGACACAATTAACATCCCTGCTGTATCTCGATCAACAAGCAGCAGTAAGAATAAATGGTGAAACAACAACTTGATGTGACATAGAACAAGGGGTCCGTCAGGGGTGCATACTGTCACATTGCTTATTTAACTTGTATACTGAAAATATAATGAGGAATGTTAGAAAAGATGTAGACAAAGAATATTATGATGCCATAACAATTGGAGGTTATGAAATACCAGAGATTACATATGCTGATGACACAGTATTACTGTCCACAACACAAAAAGGATTGGAAAAACTAATTATATAGTGAAGAGCAAAACCTCTTTTTTTAATGCGAAGAAAACTAAATTGATGACAGATGACAAAAACAAAGGCAATATGTATCAATGAGGAAAAACTGGAAGAAGTGGAGAGTTTTGAATATCTTGGATCACTGCTAAATAATAATGGAGATACAATGAGGGAAATTAAAAAGGAGGACATCTATCGCTCTTCAGAAAGTAAAACAACTAAAGAATCTGTGGAGAGGAACTCTAGACAGAACTACAAAAATAAGATTTTTAAGGGCATGCATCTTTTCCATCGCAACATATGCCTGTGAGACCTGGACACTTAACAAAACAGCTGAGAAACACATAAATGTCTTTAAATGCAAATGCTACAGTAGATTTCTTCAAATTTAATTTACAGAAAAAAATACATATATAATCATACTACAAGGACTTTATGTTGAAGAAGGTTGGCTAGTACAGAGTATTAAACAGGAAAAACTTAAATAGTATAGACATATCAAACGTCATGATAATATAGAGAATCTTGAAAGTGTACACAAGGGGGAAAATAAAGAGAAGTACACCAAGGCAACATTTGCTGGAAGAAATCGTTGATGATTTGCGAATGGGCTTATCATTCGTTTTGCTTACACCCGAGAGGCCTACAGGAGAGCTGTCAGTGAGGCAAAGTTCCGCAAGGGACGTGCAAGTGACTGACTGATAAAGTGTATACGAAAGTAGAGGGTTAAAAAGTACTGCAGAAAAACTCCTTATAAAATAAACGTTTTATTTTTCAGAAGCAGTAATATATTGATAATAACGCAATTTATTACATTATACAGATACATTGTTAACTTATATTACACCTATTGACCGCTTAAAGAAATTTTAGATCTTTGGTTGCCGACGTCCTTCATTTCATTCGACTGATGCCTTCATTATTGAAATGTTTATCTCATTATAGCAGATTTGAAGTTGCCTCTTTGTCTAACCAGGAGGGTTGATTTCTATATCGTGTATATTCTCAATAACAGAAGCTGGCTAACAGCATTAGTGTGTTATTATACTGGATAGAGTTATAATAATTCGTCGATAAGTTTCCAGACGAAATAAGAACCTCAGCAATACAGGAACATCTGAAAAATAAAACAGGAAAAGGCTGTAGTTTGTTCCTGTCATTTCTGCTAGAAATGCACAAAGAAGCAAATCTTTCTGATTCTGAGAAAACAATTCATGACGAGTCAGGTATAAGCAACGAAGCAGTTCTGATTTTCATGTGGGTTAACTATGGCGTTGTGGGTCTGACAATAAATATGTTCGGTATAGTGACTAACATCATCAATATCATCTGCTTTACCAAGCAAGGTTTCCAGGAATCTATTAATGTCAGTCTGCTCGGTAAGTATAATTTATGTGATCACTTTAAATACAAGTACAGCATTTTGAGACATTTTAGAAATCTTTATGTTATACCCATTGAATTTCATTTGTATAGTCAAATTCCTTTAGTTTTTAATTGTGGCTCATTTATTTTTTTTTATAAAACTTCAGGCTCATGTACCCATTTTCAACTTATGGACAGTTAAAAAATAATAAATTTACAAACAATTCATGCTAGCTTCAACAGAGGAGAAAATGAAGACACACATAAACACTATAAAGTGGATTTTCTACTGAAACGATAAAAGTATAGTCTTTTAGAAATGTATTCTACGAGTCGGCAACACGTTTTATTCACATTTCTGTAGTTTTTCTTTATTAAAAATATTTGTTGTAAGTATAACGCTTATCTTTTAACGAACGTATTGAGAAGTAAGTAAATAGCGCAGTTATCCCTCATAGTTGTCCCTCATAGTTGTCCCTCATAGTTGTACTCGGCAGATACATCCAGAAAAGAGGAGCTCCAGCCAAACTTGTATAAAACTTGTTAAACCTCTACTGTAGCTGGAGGAAATAAAGACGGCCGATGAATTAATCTAATGTCTGGTTCTTATCTTATATCTTATAGCCTTCCAGTGCTGTTAGACGTCACATAGGGCTCGCGAGGTAGTTCGATCATTTTTCCTGTCTTCGGCGAGTCTTTCAACCTCATTAAGGGATTTTATGCCTGTTAATTTGGTCTCTCTTAACAATGTCCTCTTCAGAGTTTCACGCGGTCTGCCTCTTTTTCTCTGGCCTGTTGTGTTCCACTTGATAGCTTGTTTTAGGATTCTCTGATCGTTTCTTCTCATCACGTGATCAACATATGTCCATCTCCTTTACCTGATCACCCATGAAACTGGTTGTTGTTCAGTCATCTGTCTTATCTCTGCATTGTTCTTGAATTCATTCCACTTGATGCCGAGTATTTTCCTTAGGCATTTGTTTTCTTCAAAGTCTAATTTCTTGTCTATTTCTCTAGTTGTGTTCCAGCTTTCACATGCATAAATGATGGTGGATATTACATTTGAATTAACATAACTTGGTTTTTGTGCTTATAACTTTTGAATTCCATACGTTCTCAAGATTCTTGAAGATCGATATTGCTTTTGTAATTCTAATTCTAACTTCCTTTCTGTTGTCACCATCCTGGTCTATGCAGGAGAAAAGGTATGCAAATTGATATAATTCTTCAAGATTTGTCCCTTATACGTGTATTTTTCTATTTTGATTAATGGGAATTTTAATTAATTTTGTTTTGTCCTTATTAATTTCAAGTCCTATTTTGCTAGCCAATGAAGACAGGATATCTGTTTTTTCTTGCATGGAAGTGAATTCACATTGTTAGTGATAAGAGTTATGTCATCAGCAAAAATCAAGATCTTCTAATTCGGTCTTTTGTACCTAGTCAATACCTCTGTTACCTGTGAGACATTTTTCATTACGAAGTCTATTGTAATTCCAATGTCTTGTTAGAACCTGAAAATAAAGTACGGAAACTTTTATCTCTTGTATATATTATTTAAAAAATAACGTTTAAATCTTGTCGTTAAATAACATTTAGGTTTGTCGGTCTCGGACTTGTTCTGTGTTATAACGATGAGCTGGTTGAACATCTGTCTTACTTTGACCACTGCAATAACTGATCTTGAATTTGACCCAATGGAAGTCGGTTATCTCGTGGCTGGGGCGCCCCATTTTGCCTTCTCCAGAGTGACAAGCTGTATCACGGCCTTAATCACACTGGAGAGATGCCTGTGTGTGATAGTGCCCTTGAAGGTAAGACTGGGAATATTAGTAAATGCACTGTTTTGCTTGTAATGTGAAAGAATGTACAGATTCAATGAATATGGAGTTCTGTACGGATGTCTAGCTGTATTTCGTGACGTATTCTCTTCGCTGTCATGGTTCTCATCAAATACTTGACATTTAACAGCAGCTTATCAGGTGACTTGGTCTGACCACAAACTTTCTCTTATTCTGTCCCTGCCTCTTTTCCCTCTTATCTTTCTTTTGCTTTCTTGAAACTATACTTTTCTGATTATATGTCCAATGAATGAATAATGTTGCTTTATTGTGAATTTAATTGGATTACTTTTTTGCATCATGTTTCCTTAGATATTCAAGTAACTGTGCATCCACTCATCATATATTACACCAATATTCAAGCTCTGGTTGTAATCTTATGTCATCTGCTTGACAACGTTGTCATCAACTTCTTTGAGATGTCCATACCGGATGGGATCAGGACCGTGTGCGGCATTTTTCCATTTTTAATTGTCGTTCTTACCTCCTCAACCTCTATTAGGCTTTCCTGAATTTCTGTTTGTACATGTTAACCTGATCTGATTGTTTGGTGTATAAAGATAGCCTCATAGCAAATGCCGTAGGGGATGAAGCGTTAGAGACCTCATTATGCTGGGCCATCAGCGTCTGAAGTAAGGTGGCCAGTTCCTTTCCTCTCTGCCTATCCTTCCCAGATTTTCTCTAGTACCCATTTTACGAGACAGGGATGACCTCATTGCCGTATTGGTAGGAATAAAAATATCCCGCTCAGGTGGGGATTCGAACCCTCGACCATTCTGTTGCTAGACGAGTGCTCTACCCACTACGCTACCCGGTGTATAGTTGGAAAAAGACTCCCCCTTTCTGTTCGTGAGATCTCAGTACATTACCTTCATAATCCCTTGTATTGGTACTACCATGTTCTCCAGGCTTGTTGTTCATTCTCCTTTGCACCTGTGAGAATTTGGATGTCTGAGGCGGAGGATACAATAGTTAATTTGCAATCTAGATTAAGTACATAAAAAAGATGACTGGTTACGGGCACATGACCGACTTCAGCTAAGGAAGTTTATTTTACAGAAGGCTCTTGAATGTCGAGACTTGGCACAGGAGCAGTTGAACTTTGGGTTCAAGATCTCATCCAGCATCACTGTGGGTCTTCCGACGCAGTAGTATATACAAATGGATCAGTGACTCGGAACAGCAGAAGGGGCTGGGGTTTTGTTGCCTGCCGAAATGGAAGTGAAGTGACACAGGGTTCAGGAGTCTTCGAAGTCACCACTTCAAAAGTCAATCAGTCAATCATTTTTCATGCCCCTTGCGGAACTTTGCATCCCTAACAGCTCTCCTGTAGGCCTCTCGATTGTGCTTCAAGCACGCGAATGTCAACTGAGGCTGTGTAGGCGGAAATGGAATGGTTAGTTGCTCATGATATGGCTAATGGTGTCACTGTGACGGATTCACAGAGTATAGTTCGTAAGATTGAGAAGATTTTGCTTCGAAAAGAATGGGATCGTCTGTTAAGCCAGGCAAGCCTAACGTGGCGTTACTGTCCAGGGCATGCGGGAGTACATGATAATAATATGGTAGATAAACTTGATGGGAGGCTAAAATAAAAGGCAGACTGACAATGGTCAGGGGGGGCACTGCTAACACTGTATTGGACAGACTGCAGGAAAATGAAGAGCTGGAATGGAAGAACAATGTAGAGGTGAGGAGACTGCCGGAGCTAGGACAAATTAAATTTGGCAGGTCCTGTTCGAAAACAAACTCTTGAATAGATGCTGCGGCATACAGCGGAGCATGTATCGGGTTGTCCGGAGTGCAATGAGGCCGAAGTCTGATTTTTGAATTAATTTCTTAGACTTTCTTTGTTTTTCATCTGAGCTGTACAAGGCATTCTTAACATTCTTCTAAGCATCTGTGATATTTACTTTTCTAAAATATACGTTACCCATGCACACCTTACATTACTGATAATAAGAACATTTTTTCCTTCAGTGAGTTATATTTCCAATCAGCTCTTTGTCGTGTAAATACGATGTTCTTCATACGGAGACAAGTTCTTCATTGTCTTTACTTTTCTCAAAGACTTAGACGCTTAGCGGGGTGTTAAACTTAAACAAGTAACTAGTTTATGTTCTCCATCTAAAGTAAGAAGATTTTGCAGAAACTGAGACGTATAGCGTCATACTGTATGTTTATTTATATCTTCTACTGAAGATACGAATTGTGGACTCTGTATGTGACATGAAGTTATTGTGAGCATTAAAAACAGCTCAATAAGAATAAGAATAAAAGATATGCAAATTCTAGGTTTTAAAGCTTATATTTTGCTCTTTTATTTATATTTACTCTTCAACAGGTAAAGCTAATCTTTACTGCCAGACGAATAACAGTAATGATCGTCACCATATACACCTTCTGCCTTCTTTGTGAAACTCCAGTCTACGCTTTCAACAAACTTGAAATGAAATATTCTCAACATTTAAACAGGTCTATTTTAGGACTTGTTTTCGCGGAAAATCGACAATATGCTCAGCAGATTATTTTTATCATGAATAATTTTTCAGTCCCGCTGACTGCATTTGCTGTTATCGTTATCTGTACTGTGGTTCTGGTAATTAATCTACAAACTACAACACTATGGAGAGAGAAGTCCGTAACTCTTGTACAGACTGAAAGAATATCAAACCGTAATCAGAAAGTAGGTAAGATGGTTGTTATGGTATCCAGTTTATTTATTGCTTGCTTCATCCCTATTTGTATCACGATGATGGTGGTGGCTTTTGAACCTGCACTGTCCTATGGTGGTAAATACATTAACATAGGAATATTATTAGGTGGACTAAGTATTATTTTAGAATCTGTGAATTCTTCTATGAATATATTTATTTATTATCATATAAGTAGTAAATATAGGGAGACCTTTCAGAAAGTTTTTCTGAAATATAAAAATGTAACGTAAAGAATTTTATAGAACTTGCAACATCTCGCTCATGAGATAAGCAAAAGTATCCTCTGTTGTGTTGCAGTGTATTTCAAACAAAAAAAAAACAAACAAAAAAATCAGTCCTTGTATGTACTATGCAAACTAGTATATATGAATGATTTGTATCCAACTGACACTTTTGTGAATTTCACAATGTTATTCTACCTCTCCTGTTCATACCCAGCCACACACCCCCATCCAAGATTGACTGCCTCTAAAAGTGTAGTCCAGATAATGTGCAAATAATGTTTCAACAGTTAATCCGTCCCAGTTAGTTATGATATTCTGCTACAAAATATACATACCTAAAGTGTGCACTGAGCTATCGAAGTTTATGTTATTATTTAAAAAATACCATGTCGTATACGCCTTAAAATTATGTACGTGTTTAGTTGATACTCCAAGTCCACAAAATACTATTCTAGGCTCTAGCTTCTGTTTTATGTATTTTCATGATTTTAAAATTTAAATTAAACATCCTACTTGTGACTTTCTTTCCATTCTTCTGCAGTCTACATCAGTTTGTACGACCTGTTAACCTGTAATACTGGAATACATTCTTCAGGTGAAGATCACCAAGTAATTAGATGGAGGAATGACAAACCCATAAACACACATAAAAGAAAATCGATGCTCAAAACAACACGGATATTAGTAAACTGAAAAAAAATAGTGCTATATTTTTGTAATCCGGAATATTGACTTGCAGAGTTTTCTCCTCTGCGTTCTGAGTTAAAATTACCCCCCTTGGCTGTTTTTTTTTCTCATAACAAACAAGTTGCGGTAAATTCGCTATTGATTTATAACAAGATTACGTGTTGTTTGTGTTTGCCAAAGCACGAGAATTGTGGGAAAATTTGGTATGGTGATTTTTTGACTTTGAAAGAGCAGATAGTTTTTGTTCAAGAGAAGTAGAAAAACAACATGTCTCTACAATATCGATTGTGTTATGATGGAACTCGCTGGCTAGTGTTGCTGTTGCTAATGCTATTTGTATGCTCGGTATTTCCACCAGCAATCTGAAATATATGAAGATAGATTTCATCTATTATCATGGGTTTTCTTCATCATTCTGTTCTATAGTTAAGCCAGCTTTTTGTTTGACTTTGACAAGCGATGTTTGTTCAACTGTGTTTAGTCAACTGTGACATGGCCAAACCATTTGACTTGCTGTTTCTGGATATAATGTAATACTAGTGTTACTTCAACCTTTGCCCTGATGGTGTCATTTCTTATTTGGTCTATTCTTGTCACATTTAGTATTCTCCTTAAACATCTCATTTCTGTCGTGATTTTTCTGTTGTTCGTGGCTGTTAAGTGTCCATGTTTGACATTGATAGGATACAGCTGGGAGGAAAAATTATGTTGTACCGTGGTTTTTTTTTGTTTCAGTTGTGATGTATTTATTGTTCACCAAGTTGTCGAAGTACTGTCTCAATCGCTGTACTACCATCTCTGGTTCGAAGTGCTGTCTCCATCGCTGTACTACCATCTCCGGTTCGAAGTGCTGTCTCCATCGCTGTACTACCATCTCTGGTTCGCATATTTCATATAGACGTGAATACTGAACAACAGACAGGTCTGTGTGAAAAGAGTTAGAGTAGAAAAAATCTTGTAAAAATATAAGAGAGAGACAATGTACTCTAATAGGACATGCAATGAGAAGAGGTGGCATTGAAAATATTATAACAATAGGAAAATTGAGAGAAGAAGAGCCAGGGGAAGACCAAGAGAAATGATACTGGACAGTCTGACGGGATGGTGCGAGAGAGATCGCCAACTTAGCGGATGGCCTGCATGAAGGATCGTGTAGTCTGGAGAAGCATACTAGCCAACGCTAGACGGCACGACACATGATGATGATGATGATTGGTAAACTCGAAATTTATATGAGCATTAAAGTTAATGAAAAAAAATATTTCAGAATATAAAAAAAGCTGACACAGTAACAAGTCTGCAGCATGGTAAAGGGAAAAAATCCTCATGGTTGGAAAAAAAGAATGATGCAAAATAAGAAATGATACAGCCGGTTAAGAAATTTTCAAGATGAAACGAGGCATTTTAAAACTGATTAAGTAATTTTAAAGGAAAAAAAGGGATTCCAAATAATATAAATAAGATACTTCTACAGTCTGAGTCTGTCATTATATGATTCAAATGTCACAAAGTGTCCGAATACCGTTTAACTCTAACTTGATTGAGAGTCTTGGTGTCAATGTTAATGCCGTGTCGTTACTCTGTTTGAGGAATTCTCACGTCGCTTGTCTGAGTAGATTGTGGCTTTCTTTTCATCTGCTTTATGTCGGCTTCTTTATGTCACCCTGAAAGTTTTAGGGGTTTTCTTTGTTTTCCGAACAGAGTGTCGAATCTATGAATCTAACTTTTGTTGTTACATTCGTTCTACCAGTCAAGACACAGGCAACAAAGACAAACTACATTATCGACGCACAAAAAAAAACCTAGAAAATTAAAAGAAAAAAAAAAATAAAGCAAAAGAAAAAAAAAGTAAATTTGAAAATAATGTAGTTCTTCAACCCACTCTCTCTAAATTGTTCTATGATGAAGGTCTTTTTTGTTTCATTGTATTTGCTTCTTCTTTTTCTTTGCATAAAATAAATTTAGCTAAAATTATTTCAAAGCAAATGTTAAGAAACTTTCGTCGTGACAGTCAAACTAAGAATTATATGTATACTGTCCAAAAAAATAAAAAAGACGCAGAACTACTGATGACCTAATTTTAGCCATACATTTGATATTCTATAGCTTTTTAAAATTGAATGAATAAATTTTTCAAATTGCACACAATAATACCTAAGCGTTTAAACACTCACTTGACAGTTTCTTGCATCTGTGTGACGAGAATTTGTTAGTCCCAGTGTTTCTCAATTTAATAATGTGTGTGGCCTCCGCTTGCATCGATCAGCGACTGGCATCTTCTGGGCATAGATGCGTTCAGATGTCTTAAGTGCTCTGTCGGATGGCTGTCCGCTCTTCCTGGACTGCCTGCATAAATAAACTGCAACCAATTTTGTTTTACAGGCTACTGAAGTGGTAAGGGGTGGCAGAAATTGAGAAAATGGATGCAATTTCTCATCCAGAAGTTATTCGCTAATTCTGCATCAAGGGATTATCATGGAAGGAGGTCCATGAGGATATGGTGAAGACTCTCTCGAGAGTGCCCCTTCTTGCAGTGTAGTGAAGAAATGGCCAGTTCAGTTCAAATGATGGAAGGGAGAGTGTGGAGGATGATCCCCGTCCAGGAAGACAAGGAACGGTAACCACCGATGAAACCACCAGAAGAACAATGACATAATAATGGAGGATCGACGACTAACTGGGTTGGGCATCTCCTGGGAACGTGTTCATGCCATTATTCATAATGATCTTCAAATGACAAAGGTCTCTGCTCGATGGGTCCCAACACTTCTTGGAGCTGATCACAAACGACAGCATCTTATCATGTCAAGAGACAATCTTGGCCAGTTTTCTGCAGATCCTGAAAAGTTTCTTCACGAATTTGTGGCAATGGATGAGACTTGGTTTCATCATTCTCAACCAGAAACCAAAGAACAGTCAAAGCAGTAGAAGCATCATGGATCTCCACATCCAAAATAAAGCAAGGGTGATTCAGTTTGCAGGCAAAGTGATGGCTTCCATCTTTTGGAATTCAAAAGGTGTGCTATTGGTAGACTATCTTCAAAAGGGCAGAACGGTCACCGGGGCCTAGTACGCTAAGCGTGTGAAGCAACTGCGGGTCTAATTGAAGGAAAAGCGTCAAGGGAAATTGACGAGAGGAGTCATCTTTCAGGAAGACAGTGCTCAGTTCACAAGTCGCGATGGCAATGGCTCCCATTCATGAATTCGGCTTCCAGCTTCTTGAGCATCCTCCTTATTCCCCACATTTGGCCCCTTCTGACTATTACCTGTTTACCACACTCAGTTCAGTGGTCGCAAATTTGCTTCAATTATTAAATGTGTTGTATTGTCCCTGATTTTGTGAACTGGAATTTGTTGCGTATTTCGTTCACGTTGTCTTTTGTTAAATCGTGACTGGAGGTAGGATGCGTTGTTTGATTGAGGTGATTGTTGCGTCCTGTCTGTCTGCTGATTATCTGGTACAGAGCTGTTGTAGAGCGTCGAATCTGTTGGTGATCTGGACTTCGATGGGTACTTTTATTTTGTGATATGCTTGTCTTGCTCGCCTGATAAAGAATCACTGACTTCACTCTCTTTTTATTGGTAGTTTTTCTGGTGAAGTTTGTTTACACCGGCTGGCGACGATGGCTGAGCCTTCGGCTTCATGTTTTGATTACTTTGACTATCAGCCACTGACTGACTGTGACTACCAGTTTCTGTCTGGTTGTTTTTCTGTAGTTTTCAGCTACTACTGTGTTTTTAGTTGTTCGTTGATTGAATGAGCAGCTTCAGCTTGGTATTTATTTCTTTCCGTCGTTCAACTTCTTTTTTGATATTGTCATTCTTCTCACTGAGTAGCTTTACAACTTCCGATTTCATGTCACTGATGAGTATTTTCACGATGTTTTTAATAGCTTCTGTGAAGTCATGGTCACAGAGACAAGTAAGTGATTTTGTATCTGTACCAACAGCTTGATGAGAACTGCCAGTCTCACTAAGTCTAGGAACATTACGCTGCAAAGATTTTTCAGAGTTTGGTTCCTTTATTATATCAGTTTAGCTAGAACTGTTAGCTACAACTGGGTTGTCTTTTTTAATGAAGGTGTCTGAAGACAGTAGTGCTTTCTCAGTAGAAGCTATTACTCCTTGTTCTCCAGCAGTATCTGGGATTATTGGTTCTTCTGCAACAAGTGTAGATAGTGATTCATGTTTGCTGGAGGCTTCTTTGCTGGTGATAATAACAGCGTTTTCTGGCACATACTCTTCTGCTGTCATGATTTCCATTCTATCGCCGACTATGCCAATAGACTTCTTTGTATGACTTGCAAAACTTTCAGCCATGTTTGTAAGTGATATGTTTAGTTCATCTAGGTTATCTGCTTGAGGGAGCTGACTGACTATAACTTCCTTGACTGTGTTTATGTTCCTTCTGGCAGCTCCATAAACTGTTGTGTTAGCCAGGATTCAATGGTCTCGGCGTCACCTTGTACCAACACTTTGTACTTCGTGTGGTAAAGATGTATTGTGAGGACTGGTGTTTTTATGATGTCCTCAACATTAGCGCCTAGCTTGTCATACCTCTCCTCTCTTTCTGCTTGATAGCCCTTCCTAAGAGCTTGCCACAGGGACTCGTTCTGAAGTGTGCTGTGACATGTCACAACAATACAATTTCTCTTGTTGGTGTATTTTATTGTTAAGCCCGGTGGGTTACTGCATTTCTTTAGCTTTGTTCCCACGGCTTTGTTTGTTTAGGCTATAGTTCTTTGTCGTGGTAGACCGGAGACCATCCGGCCGGCTGGGCTTGTACGTCACCCCACAGACTAAACCTTCTGTCCTGCATTCTATAATTGTTGTATAATGTCCAGATTAAACAAATAAAACATTTTGGCTGACACTGGGCAGACCGCGTGGCTTATCGAAAAATGGTTGTGAAAACTGGTCACCAATATGAACTCAGAGAAAGAATATCTTACCGCAATTTTATGAAATATCGCCAAAAATTCACATATTTTGAAGAATTTTCATAATCCAGTGAAAACACAATTTCTTCAGAAATTCAACAATATAAATATCATTGTCCAAGTATTTGAAATAACATGCAAAATAAATGAAAAATCAGGAGCGAGAAATTACACGAAATATCGCGGACAACTGAGGAGAGCGAGAGAGAGAGAGAGAACGAGAAAGAGATATAAAAGGGACAGAGAGAGAGAGAATACTTGTAAGAGAACAAGTAATAGATCATAACGGGAGAATAACGAAGTTGAAATAATGAGAATCATGAAATTGAGCAATGCTCTTATTGTTCTTGCTTCTACCAGAATTAAATAACAAACATGTGATGGTGTGGGCTAACAGTTATTCCGCTCCCCTGTACCTCTTTTGAGGTACAAAAATCGAACCGGCAGTCCATCTCCAGCAGATATCTGAAGTCTAACTCTTTCCGTACATTTGGTCGAATTTTCGATCCTTCCGTTTCCCCGAATCGTGCCAATGGTCGGAATTTCGATCATGGTTTGTTTCAATAAAAGAACCGGTGTAACATTTAGATTGTACATATTTCGTCCGCGTTTCCGGTGACACTTTTCAAAATGGCAAAAGAGTGCTTAGTTACGAACGATGCCGAGCGAGAAAAAGGAAGAAAAACACCTAAAATTTTCAATTTTTGATGATGTAGATAGGGGTATGGACATGGCCTGTGACCACCTCTCTGCTCTTGAATGTATCCCAAGTAGATCTAGACATATTAGACGATTGGAGAAGTAGTTACGAGGTTATTTAAGACATTAATAAAGCGAGAATGCAACATAGAATCACAATACGAGATCGACAAGTAGATCTAGACATCTCAGATGGTAAGTAGTGTAGATCAAGACCTAGCCGATGGTGAGTTGGGCACAATTTTTGTCTAAAAACATCACATTACTTCTTTTTTCTGCATTTATGAAATCTTCATACATTTAGTTATAATTTGAAACATAATAAGTACACGGAAGTACATGTAAATACTGTTTTCCATTCCATTTTACAACTATACCACCTAACATATCAAGACCCCGCGCTTTTACTCTGGCACTCAACTGAACGTCCACGTTTCTTCATGTGGCACAGGAAGAGCTAAGTTTTCCACTCGTGGGTTTGACGTTTCTTGACCTAAGGGGAGACCATCACAGTCTACGGTCGAAACTTGGTTTTGTTGTAGGTGGGATTGGAATCGATCTTTTCATCCCCGAGAAAGTGTCCGGAAAATAATAAAGAACGTGCGTCTTATAGCGGAGGCGATTCACTAGGTTAAGGTTCCCATCTTAACAGAGCGTGCTTCAGACATGCATGTTTCAGCTTAGCTACATACACAGTAGGATCAGGGGTAGCAATAATACAAGCATCAGACAGCTGGGAGGTAGTCAGGACAGACAGAGATAGCAGGGAGAGAATTGCTGTAGTTTAGGTAACAAACAACTCACACACACACACACTATAATCAACATAGACGCACCACCTAACCCCTGTGCTCCAGCCCAACCTTTGAGAAGACTTATAATCTCTACTCAACCACGCATACAGATAACACAACATTATATTAGGCGGAGATTTCAATTGTGTAACATCAGATTTAGACATTATAGGAGGCCAAGATAACACTCACATAGCTAGAACCAACACAGATGAGAGGCACCAGATAGATTTTTTTTTGCAAAACATAATAAACACATAATATCTGGTAGATAAATACAGACGGATACGCCCAATGCAGAGACACCACTCACAAGAGCAACGCAGACAGCAGAGAAACTAGGTAAGACAGAATTTACAGGCCAAGTACATACCATATAACACAAGCCAAACACCCCTCTAGTACATTAGATTTCACAGACCACAAGGCAGTCGTAGTAAAACTAAGCACAGTACCTACAAGTATACATTTAAAACGATCACCACAGTGGAAATTTAACAACACACTTCTGAAGAACAAACAATTTGTAGAACACATGACAAAACTGATATACGCTTTCACGGACAACATATCCACACACAGCGTCCAACAACACAGGGAGACTTTAAAGCACGTAGTAAGAGACAAAGCACAAACTCTCTCAACACAGATACACAGAGAAAGGCTGAGACAAGAAAAATATTAGAAGAAGCAATCAAACCGACAAAGCAGATCTACTCACATTCCAAGAAGTACTAGATAGGCACATACAAGAAATATATCAGGGCGCACCTCCGAGAAAAAAACTCAATACCATCACACAAAATTAACTACCAAGCAGTATTTAAGCATAGAAAAAATATACAAGGGAGCAGACAGATAAGAGAGATAATAGACGCAACAGGGAATAGACAGACAGAAACACAAAACGTAGTACAAGCCTTCTGGAAATACTACAAAAACATTCACACTGAGGAAATAACATAAGCACACATACAAGACACATACATGCAGTGCATCAAAAAACTTACTGACTTGGGCAAGTAAGCACTAGACACACTACTAACATTAGAAAACCTGGCACAAGCAAGCACTAGACACACTACTAACATTAGAAAACCTGGCACAAGCAAGCACTAGACACACTACTAACATTAGAAAACCTGACACAAGCAAGCAGTAGACACACTACTAACATTAGAAAACCTGCCACAAGCAAGCACTAGACACACTACTAACATTAGAAAACCTGACACAAGCAAGCACTAGACACACCACTAACATTAGAAAACCTGGCACAGGCACTACAGACAATGCAAGAAAACAAATCACCAGGACTAGACGGTCTCACAGCAGAAGTCTACAAACATATCTTTCCACTCTTAGGTCCTCTTTTCTTACAAGTCTTCACTGAGATCTTCCAACACAAAGAGCTTCCACCCAGCCTCAACCTCTCATACACCACCCTCATATACGAAGACAACGCAGACAAGACACAACTCAAAAACTACAGACCCATATCTCTGCTAAACGTAGACTACAAAATACTTACAAAAGCACTCACCAACAAGCTCAAACCATTCATACACAAACTCATACACGAAGGCTAACAGTGTAATGTAGAAAACAGAAACATACATCAACACACACATTACATAAGAGACAACATATAATACTCACACCAAATGGACGGCCGGTAGTCCGTTCTTTCTTTATTTCATGAAAAAGTATTTAATAGAGTGCCACACCAAAACTTACACAAAACATTACTCCATTAAAACATTGGAAATTACTTTGGAGAATGGATTCAAATTCAAGGGTCTCTCCAACCCTGAGAGCGAGGTCTTAGTAAACCATACGCTTCTTTCAGGCTAGCTAGATCTGTTATACAAGGCTGCCCATCTCCCCTTTACTGTACATACTCACTCTATAACCACTTTCAGAGAAGTGGCGGGTTTGAGAGACGGATCTGAAGAATTTGGGTGTAAGAGTGGGTGAGAAAATGTGTAATTCTTATATGATTCATAGATCTGATGATGAATTGTTTTGATTATTTTCATGTTGCAGAGCAGACACTGCCGCTCTATAGCAGACACTGTGCTCTATGTACGTCATACTGTATTCTGTATCCTATATGTTACGTTTATGTATTACATATTACATGCTTCATACGTTTTGCTTTGGATGTCTTATGTATACCGCCATCTGCATTTATGTGTGCAATTGCTGCTGGTTATAATCACGTCAGAGCCCTTGCCTGATAACAGAGATCAATAAATGTGCCACCTCGGACGAATAACCAGACTGTTATTCTTTTGTGTTTATTATGTATGTAATGGAGAGCGGGGAATCGAGGCTCACACTAGAGCACATCACAGCAATCCATGGACAACACACCATCATCATAATCTAGGCAACATAAATAACACCCCCCCCCCACTCCTTGGTGCAGAAAGTAGAGTTCAGAAGCATGTCCTATATACATTTACACATCAAGGTAATACTGAGGTCAGATGAAATAATAAAGCTAAATTTACCAAAAAATCGATAATCGCTAAGGAAATCATTCAATATGACTTTTAGGAAAGACAAATTTTCATAAGCGAAGAGAAACAAAACCAATGTTACACAACATGTATGTACACGAAAAGAAGATCGAAAAAAAGTAAAAATGATAAATCCGTTCTTGAACTTCCTAGGCCGAAATGGACATTTATAAAACTTATTAATTAAGTCATGTGGAAAAAAAAAAGTTAGTTCATGCGAAATACGAAAAATATAATCCATAACAACTAAAATGTGCCCATAATTTTTATGAAAAGAAACATTCACAAAATCCCCGACGACAGTTAGTGAATTATTAAGACTACCACGAAGAAGAATAATCTTCAAGTTATACATCGAATGATTTTATTAAAAGATTCTGTTGATATCTTGCACCATAGTTTATAAAAGTTTGAAAGATCAGAAGAGAAATATACAAATAATACAACATAAGAATGACTTAACAGAAATATTTAAACAAATTGTATCGTTGCGAAAGAAAAAAGCATCTGGAACAAAATCAAACATTCGACAAGTTGTTCTTATTTTGTAAACTTAAAAAAACCCACAAATAATAAGCTACAGAAACGCAGACCACAGAAAACAAAAGAAACATTATTAAATGCATTTGTCATAGATTCAAAAAGCACATGTTATACTTAAATAAAGATATTGAATTCAATTTATCTTTCACCTTTCTACTAAAGAACGACTTAACAGAAATATTTAAACATATATTTAAACAAATTGTATCCGTGTGAAAGAAAAAAACCTCGGGAAAAAGTCGAACACATGATAGGTTGTCGTTATGTTCTAAATTAAAAAAAAATCCACAACTAGTTAGATAGAGCGATGCATGCCACAGAAAACAAAGAAACATTATTAAATGTATTTGTCATAGATATAAGAAGCATATATTATTCATAAATAGACACTGAATTTCTCTGTTGTCTCCCTTGTATTATCATTTGATATGCAAAACGGATTTTCAGAGACGCACCGACTGCGTAGTTAATGTTTAGAAAGAGTTATTGCACGTTGTCAGTTATTAACGATGTACTAAGTTGTTTTTCTAGCGTATGCTATTAAATTAATTGTACACCTCTAAGACACGCCCTTGATGGCACTTTAAAATAAAGTTAACAACAATATTTACAATGGCTACAATTCTTTATGTCTCTTTTAAATAATATAAAGGGACTTACCATAAAACACAAACAAACAGTGACCATTAGGAAAGAACGAGGCTGAGCTGAAGAAGCAATCGTGTTTGTTTTTTTTATTTATTTTAAAACAGTCCAAAAGTATGACAGAATGATTCTTATCACTTTTCAGTCTAGACACTATCACGTTCAGTGTAGATCTGTAATCTCTTCACTGTTGCATGAATTCCTCGAGAAAAGGAAATCATCTGGCTGACTTTGAAACCAACTATACATGTCCTCTTTAATCTCTTCGTTTTCCCATATTGGGCATTTTTAAGGGTCCAAACACACGATAGTCACAAGGTGCCAGGTAAGATGAAAATGTAGCATGTGGAAGACACCTCAAACGGTAATTCGTAATTTCTTGAAATGTTACTCCTTCTGTATGAGACTGCACGTTACCATGTTGTAATATCGCACCAGACATGAGGAAACCCAGAAGTTTTGACGTGATTGCAGATTTCAAGTGCTTCTCAAGCAGACCGTAGTATGCCTCGCTGCGGATAGCGGGTGTTTTAGACATGTGTGTTCCAGGATGTTGTAGATTTTAGAAAGTCCTAGAGTATCAACTTTCCGGCAGACAAAATTATGCTGAAGTTCCTTTCTTTCGGTCAGAAAAAATGTCACTGTCTAAAAGTACGTACTGCATCCAGCATTCGTCTAATGTGACTATATCTATTTCAGCTTTCACACGTCGTTACAATTTGTCAGAAAAGAATCCTTACAATATTCTTTCACATCGGGAGTGAGTTGTTTTGGTCTCTATTTAGCAGAGACTCTTCGGTACTGAGCACTTAATAAATGATATGGTATACCTAGCCGTGACTTCTTCTTCTTCTTCTTCTCTTTCTTCGTATGCATTGTCTGTCTATATCTGCAGTCCTGTCTCTTGAATAAATTTCGCTGGTTTTTTTGTTTTGTTTTGTTTTGTTTTTGTAATTCATGTATAGAACCGTAGAGCTTATCTTCTTTATTGGTTTCACAGGGCCAGTAATTACTTCTCAGTGTATCATAGTTGGTAACCTACCTGTACTCCAACACATATTGAAAATATCCAACAGCTGTCCCATTTGCTGCCATTCCCAGGTTCTTGATCATTTCATTGGACATTCCATCTAGTCCTGGTGATTTCCTTTGTTTCATTTTACTGACTGCTAGGTCTAACTCACTACGTGTGATTGGTGCATCCATGAGCTCCACTTTTCTGCTTTGTTCCTCTTCTTTCTGTGGGTCAGTGCACACTGTACGCTCTTTCTCTGGATGAAGAACAATGTTGAAGCCTTGTGGAAACATGCGAGCAAAGTGATCTGCTACATGCTTACCTGTAAGGGTTTTCCCATCATCTATTAGTGTAATCTTCGTACTTCTTCCAGTACTTCCAGTGCTCTCATCGTTTAACTGTTTGATTAGTTTCCACAGTTTCCTTCCACTCTTTTCAAACTTTGCGGACTCTGTTTTCTCTCTCCAACTTTCCCGTCTGGATTGCAGCTTGGCTCTCCGAAATTTGGCCGAAGCATGTTGGTAATTATTGCGGTGTTCTTGGCATGGTCTATTTGTGCTTGCTTTCGAGCTGTTTCCACGTCATTATGGAATTTTCCCAGATCACTAGACAAGTTTGGTTTATAGTCCCTACGAGCTCCTCTGGGAATGGTTTCACTGGCGGTCTGAAGGATACAAGCATTAAATTCCGTCACTATGCTGTTAATATCCTTAAATTCTATGGTCGGCTGATCCACCAGAATACCTGTACGATGTCTGTACATTGTCCAGTTTGCTTTTTTAATAGTTCCATCTGGGGGGGGGGGGGAATGCTACTGATGTTAATAAGTTCATTTTCTATTGTCAGGAAGACCGGCCGATGGTCGCTACCTCCCAGTTGTTTTCTAACTCAGTGTGCAATGTTTCTCTTCAGGTCTGGAGAGTTGAATGCCAGATCTGGTGTTGAGGTTGTATGATAAGCCCTTGAGTAAAATGTTGGGGGATCCGTTGGGTGGTTGATCAAGATAAGTCCGTTATCATCCTGCCAGCTCTCATTTTCCTCTCCACTGTTGTCTATGTCTTCATAGCCCCAGCTCTGGGAATGACTGTTAAAATCGTCACAGACCATCAGTCTCTCTTTGTGTGGGACTGTTTCTAGAGCAAGGGGACGGTCATTAGGACAGTAATAGTTAAGGAGATGGAAGTCTGTGTTACTGGTCTTTAGATGGATCATCTGGTATTCGGCTCCTTCCATGTACACTCCCACCTGACATGCGCTGAACTTATTTTTAATAAGTGTGGGGATTCTCCTTTTCTTTTATCCTGTCTATCTGATGTAAAAAACTGGTAGCTTCTGATCTGTACCTGCTCTGCACAGAGTATGTTCTCTAGTTCCACCTTTTATTTTTGCTGTAGTAATCTCTAACACTACTGATACTCTCAGCATTCCATTGCATTAGTTTAAGTTCTTGCTTTTTGGCAGTTTTCTGCTGTTGTATTTTTTTGCCAATAACTCTGCTCTCATGTCTCCTGGCTCCACAAGACGAACTGAGAGGACCTCCAGTAGCACTGGGTGGACCCTTTCGAGGCAGGGGATCTAGCACTGCTTCTACCTGGTTAGTCTTCACAGGACGAGCACCATGTTTAAAAACTGTAGATAGAGACATTTCTTTTGCGATACTGTGTGATCGCATGATTTTTGCGATGAGCATTTTAGCTGGGTACCTCCGACTTCAGCACCTTTCCTTGCTAGGTCAGACTGGGGTTTTGCTCGGGCTGCCATGAAGACAGTGGTGAAGGCTGGCCTGCCCAAAAGTTTGTTTTCCAGCCTCTGGTGTCTGTGTAGTATTATGATTTTTTACTAGAATTGATGTGAATTATTGTTCAATCTTTTATTTCTGTCTTGCCGCCGTCGTACTGAGTGGTGGAAGGATGACTACACCATAAGTTCACACCTTACATACAAATAACAGCAACAGGAAACAACAATCCTTTTTATAAAATCACGATCCTTGTATTACAACATTCTGATCCACAAGGCAAAACGAATCAAACGAATCCTATGCACATGATGTCCATATAATTCCAACATGCATTAGCAAATCATAAAAAAGAAACATTTTCTTGAATAAATATGACTTCAATCCTGATTACAAAAGCACACAACTAAAATACACACGCCAGCCTCCATCTATCGAAATGATCACCTTCGTCCACGACTGGTCGCTGGACATCAACGTGCTCAACTTATCCTCCTTTAAACTTCTCTTCTCGTCTTATATACCTGATCAGCGCCGGACTCGAAGGACTGCGCATTTCCGTTAAAAAAACGGGACCGTTTCTGGCCAGTGGGATTTCCAATCAAAACCAGGTCACTGCTTGCGTATTTTTCCACTCCTTACATCTGTACTTAAGCTCTTCTCCATGTCAGATCCAGCATTCAACGCTGGCTGGCCAGACGGCTTTGAGACAGTTTCACACATACACTCCGACCTTTGGACGAGGAATCCGATGAGTGCCTCACCGATATCCATTCCCCGTAACCTATACTCTGCCAGCTCCGTTTTGTTTATATCATTCTGATAGCCATTGTTGTAAGAACCCATAGGATTGTCACATCCTGAATACATTTGTCTCACACCAGATTTTCCACATCCTCGCCAGCGATCTCCGTATCCTCGTCTGTCCACCAACCTGACATTACATTTTAAAAATAACACTTACAATTAGTGTTGATTGCTACAGAAGCAGGTCAGAGTTTTTAAGCAAACAGATCTATGTTCCCCGTCTCACAAAGACTATGTTAAGATAAATGTGTTCTCAACACAGCTGTTCCCAGGTGTGTAGCCGCGACTAATATTTAGTACTTCAGCAAGCTCATTGACTGTTACCTGCCAACATTCCTGTGTCCATGTCTTCGTTAGCGTTAAGCCTAAACGAACCACGAGGTCGCCCAGATCGAGCTGTGTTTCACAGATGTGACGCTTCACTTTTAGATTTCACGTCCTGTTCATATACTTGTTGAAGCCACACACACGTGTACAGGTAGTGCCTGTCATTCTGCGATGAATTTATGCTTCGCTACCGAAGAACGAATAACTGGACGATACACTGTTCGTTTGTGCTTGCTCGTCATATTTTCAAAATATCTCCCCACATTTACATCTAGAGAGTGATGGCTTAAGCAAGTACAACTGTACTACAACTGTTTATAACTCATTTAAAAAAAACATAAGATTACTTTTTGAATTAACAAGAATGACTCAGTAGCTAAGATAAACGAACAAGAACATGACAGTTCAGAAGTAAAACTTGTCGATTAATTTATCAGACAGCAATTTTTACACTTTTTGTTATAATACAATGAACGAAAATTATATAGTTATAGCACCATGAATGTTTCATTTGAGTAATATTACCCTCATTTAAAAGCTATTTAATATTCTGATGTACTGATGTATAATGATAGATTTCTGTTAGATTAATAGGTTTACATGCAGCAGTAACGAACAAAAGAACATTTATATAATAATCAAGACAATATATATATATATATATATATATATATATATATATATATATCTGAACCTTAAGTGCCCAGGGCACATGGAGCTTCCGCAAGGTTTTCCACAAATGCCTGTCCTTTGCCTTTTTTTCTGCTCTTGCCTAGGTGAGCACTCTATTGCTCAACATCCTTTCTGTTGTTCTTCTCCATATCTCTTTTGGTCTACCCTTACTTCTGTTCCTCTGTGGTGTCCATCTTATTGCTATTTTTGGTAGTGAGTTCAGTCATTCGGAGCACATGTCCCAACCATCGCCAGCGTCTTTCCTCAATAATTGCTGTCAGTGACATCATCTGCATTTCTGGCAACAAGATGTTATTTCTTATGGTGTTTGGCCAAAATATTTTTTAAATTCTTCGTAAACGTTTAGTCTGGAAAGAATTCAACTTGTTTTCTAATGTTTTGGTGATTTCCCAACATTCACTTCCATAGAGTAGTACACTTAGGACATTACTCTTAAATATCCTGATTTTCGTATTCATGCTTAGTTTTTTAGATTCTATATAGTCTGCAGCACTGCAAAAGCCTGGTTTGCTCTAGTAAGTCTGCTGTCGATGTCCTCTGTGATGTCTCCATTTTCTACTACTCTACTCTAATATATATATATATATATATATATAGTTCAGATTGTTGTATGACCAAAAGATTCTTTTTATAAACTTTCTTTCAAAGATTTTATATAAACCTTCTTTAAAATATTTCATATAAACTTTCTTGAAAAGATTTCATAGATCATTTTTATTTTCATTCACAACAAACGTGTCTCTTTACATTTCTGTTTAGTTGTTATGTTTCATTTTATCTGCCAAAAAATATACATTTTTATGTCCTTAGTGATTTAAGGTTTCAAATTTAGGAATCGTGTAACGTTATTAATTACGTTTAATGAAATTATTGAGAACTATAACTTCTGGGTTCTAAAAATTCCCAAATTGACAAGCATTTTGCATACAACCCCCCCCCCCCCAAAAAAAAAACAAAAAAAAAAACGACTTATTCAAATCAGCTGCAAACTTACATGAACATCGGAATTAAAACAACAATAAAAAACATATTCTCTTCTTACACAATTCCTGAAATTATGAAGCATACAACTATTATTTTAATCACACTATATTTGTGATAGTGTTCTCTATAAGGTGTATGTGAAAGCAGAGGGTTAAATACTGCTGCAGAAAAGGTCAAATTCCTTATACAATAAATGTTTTATTTTTCAGAAGTAGTATTATGTTGATAATAACGCAATCTTATAAATTCATTCATCTGCATGTCCCTTGTGGAAATTTACCTCCCTAACAGCACTCCTATAGGCCTCTCGGTTGTGAGCAAGATGGCCTGCTGCTGATGCATCCATTTGCAGATCATCAAAGATGTCTTGCAGATATCTTCGCCTTGATCTTCCTCTCTTTCTTTTTTTCCAATTATGTACCCTTCCAATACGGTCTTGTCTAATTTCTCCTGACGTTTTAATGTGTCCAAAATAATTAAGTTTTCTCTGTTTAATCCTCTTTACTAGCCAACCTTCTTCAATATTAAGTTCTAGTAGTATGTATATATTTGTTCTTTTTTGTGTCCGTAATATTTGAAGAACTCTTCTGTAGCATTTACGTTCAAAGGCATTTATGTGTTTTTCAGCTGTTTTGTTAAGTGTCCAGATCTCACAGGCATATGTTGCGATGGAAAAGATGCATGCCCTTACAAATCTTATTTTTTTAGTTCTGCCTGTTCCTCTCCACAGATTATTTTGTTGTTTTACTTTCTGAAGAGTGAAAGATGTCCTCCTTTTAATTTACCTCATTGTACCTCAATTATTAGTTAGTAGTGATCCAAAATATTCAAAACTCTCCACTTCTTCCAGTTTTTCCTCATTGATACATATATCAGTTCCTTTGTTTGTTTTGTCAGCTGTCATCAATTTAGTTTTCTTCGCATTAAGTTAGAGATTTTGCTCTTTGCTCTTCTTACGGACTGACATAATTAGTTTTTCCATTCCTTTTTGTGTTATGGACAGTAATACTGTGTCATCAGCATATCTAATCTCTGGTATTTCATAACCTTCAATTGTTATGGCATCGTAATATTCTTTGTCATCATCTTCTTCATCGTGTGTCGTGCCATTAGTCGCTTGGGTGCATAGTTTCTCATCAAATCGAAATACTTAATATTTACCATTAGATTATCACGATGTGCCACAACGATGTCATCATTTTTTTTGAGATGTCCGTACCGGGTGCGCCGTTTCTGGCATACATAATTGTCTTTCTTACCCCATCCACTTCTATTGTGATTTTCGGAATTTCTGTTTGTACAAAGATGCTCTTCAGTGTTACCCAGATCTGGTTGTTTGCCGTATCGTTGGAACAAGACACATTCCCTTTCTGCTCGTCAGATCTCAGTACATTACCTTCTTAATTCCTTATAGCGGTGCTCGCCTGTACCCCAGGCATTTTGTTCATTATCATTTGTATCTTTCAGGATTTGAATGGCTGAGGCAGAGGAAACAACAAAGTCAATTTGCAATCTAGATGAAGTGCATGAAGGAGTTGACTGGTTACGAGTACAGGACCGACCTCAGCTAACAAAGTTTATTATACAGAAGGGCAGTAAATATCGAGATTGGGCGCAAGGAGCAGTTGAACTTTAGGTTCAATACCTCATCCAGCATCACTGTGGGTCTTCCGACACGGTATTATATATAGATGGATCAGTGATTCGGAATAGAAGAACTAGTTGCGGTTTTGTTGCCTACCGAAATGAAATAGTAGTGACACATGGTTTGAGAACCTTTGAAGTCACCACATCAAGCATGCAAATGGGAAATGAGACTGTGTCGGCGGGAATGGAATAGCTATTTGCTCATGATGTGGTTAATGCTATATTATTTGTGACGTATTCACAGAATATGCTTCCTAAGATTGAGAAGATTTTTCTTCGAGAAGAATGGGTTGATCTGTTAAGCCAGACAACTGTGACAAACCTATCGTGGCTTTACTATCTAGGGCATGCTAGACTACACGGCAATGATGTGGCAGATAGGCTTGATGTACAAGCTAAAATAAAAGGCAGACTGACAGTGGACAAGGTGGACTTTGCTAAGGCGGTATTGGACAGATTGTAGGAAAATGAAGAGCGAGAATGGAAGAACAATGCAGCTGTGGAGAGAGTGCTGGAGCTAGGACAAATTAAAGGTTCTGTCAGGAAATCTGAATTGTGTGGAAGAGAACTCATCGTAAACAACCAACACTTGACAGGAATTATTTGTTAACATATTCTTGGACGGATGCTGCGGCATACAGCGGGGCATATATGGGGTTGTCCCGAAAGCATTGAAGCTGGAGTCTGACATTTGAACTTTCAACTTCTTAGACATTCCTTATTTCGTATCTGTCCACGGTGTATTTTTAACATTCTTCTAATCATTTGTGGTATTTACATTCTGAAAATTTACGTTACCTATCCACATCTTATATTACTAATAACAAGAACATTTCTTCCAGTTATATCCCCACTCAGCTCTTTGTCATGTACCCTTATAAATACGATGTTCTTTCAGACGGAGGCGATTTCCTGCTTGTCTCAGTGACAAAACCAACACTTAGGTGCTTAGCAGGGTGTTAAAATTCAACCAGTAACTAGTTTAACTTCTCCATTTAAATTTAGAAGATGTTAGAGAAACTCAGACATATAGCATCATATTGTATGTTATTTATTTTGTATGTTATTTATTTATTTCTTTTACTGAAGATAGAACTGTGGACTCTGTATGTGACATAACGTTATTGTGAACATTAAATACAGTTGGGTACGAATAAAAGATAAGCACATTCTAGATTTCAGAGCTTATATTTTTATCTTATATTTATTTTTCTCTGCAACAGGTAAAGCTACTCTTTACTGCCAAACGAACAACAATAATGATCCTCTCCATATATACCGGTTGCCTTCTTTGTGAAACTCCAGTGTACACTTACAATAAACTTGAAATGAAATTTTCTCAACATCTTAACAGGTCTATTTTAGGACTTGTTTTCGCGAAAAATCGACACTATGCTCAGCAGATTATTTTTATATTGAATAATTTTACAATCCCACTGACCTCATTTGTTGTTATCGTTATCTGTACTGTGATTCTGGTAATTAATCTACAAACAACAACAATATGGAGAGAGAAGTCCGCAACTCTTGTACAGACTGAAAGAGTTTCAAACCGTAATCAGAAAGTAGGTAAGATGGTTGTTATGGTATCCAGTTTATTTATTGCTTGCTTCATCCCTATTTGTATCACGATGATGGTGGTGGCTTTTGAACCTGCACTTTCCTATGGTGGTAGCTACATTAACATAGCAATATTATTAGGTGGATTGTGTTTTGTTTTAGAATCTTTGAATTCTTCTATGAATATATTTATTTATTATCATATAAGCAGGAAATATAGGAAAACGTTTGAGAGGGTTTTTTTTCTGAAATATAACTATTTAAAATAAAGTTTTACATAATGTAATGAACCTTATATAACTTGCAGCTTCTTGCTCATGAGATAAGCACAAGTGTCCTCTACTGTAGTGCAGTGGTGTATTGCAAGCAAAAAAGGAAAATAAAAATTCCAGTCCGAGTATGTACTATGTTAACCAGTATATCTGAAAGATTTGTACCCCACTCACTCTTTGTTGCATGTCTACCTCTCCTGTCCATTCCTAGCCACCCACCCCTTTCAAGATTGATTGACTCTAAAATTGCAATCCAGATAATATGCAAACAATGTTTCAACAGTTAGTCTGTCCCAACTAATTATCATATTCTGCTACAAATTTATAAACATAAATTGCGCACTGACCTCAGTCAGTCATTTGCATGTCCCTTGCAGAACTTTGCCTCCCTAACAGCTCTCCTGTTGGCCTCTCGGTTGTAAGCAAATTGCCCTGCGGCTGATGCATCCATTTGCAGATCATCACGATGTCTTGCAGCCATCGTCGCCTTGGTCTTCCTCTCTTTCTTTTTCCCATTATCTTCCAAGACTGTCTTTTTGAAATGACCATAGCGTTTAATGTGTCCAAAGTATCTAAGTTTTCTCTATTTAATCCTCTTTACTAAACAATCATCTTCAATATTAAGGTCTTGCAATATGGACATATTTGTTCCTTTTGTGTCCATGATATTTGAAGAACTCTTCTGACCTACTGAAGTTTATTTTCTTATGTCAGAAAAATAGTATGACCTATATATTTTAAATACTATATGTGTGTAGTTGATACTGAAATTAGACAAGATACTCTTCTAGGTTCTATCCTCTCTATTATGTATTTTCATGATTCTTAAATTTAAATTAATCATTCTACTTGTGGCCTTCTTACCATCTTCTGCAGTCTACATCAGTGTGTACGAACTTTTAACCTGGAATACTGGAATACATTCTTCAAATGAAGATAAATGTTCACTTCATAATTCGACGGAGCATTGACAAACTCATAAACACATATAAAGGAAAATCGATGCTCAATACAGCATGAAAATTAATAAATGGACTAAAAATAATACTATAATTTTGCAGGCCGGAATATTGATTTTCAGAACTTTCTTCCCTGCGTTATGAATTAAAGTTAACCACCTTACCTGTTTTTTCTCATAACAGAAATGTTGGGGTAATTTCCCTACAGCGAAGATTTGACTTATAACAAGATTACGTGTTGTTAGTGTTTGTCAAAGCACGAGAATTGTGGGGACATATGTATAGTGATTGTTGTGTATTTGAAAGAACAGATAGTCTTTGTTCAATGTCGCATTAGAGAAGGCCTGTTCTTGTCCGGTCCTAGAATGAGTGGACATGTAGAAAACCAACAAGTCTCCAGAATATCCGTTTTGTTATGATGGAACTCACTGGCTCATGTTGCTGCTGTTAGTGGTATGCATGTGCCCTATATTCCACCAGCAACCTGAGATGTATGAATCGACATTTCATATATCATCATGGGATTTCTTTATCATCCTGTTTCATAATTTAACCAGTTTATGTTTGACTTTGACATACGACGTTTGTTCAGTTGTGTGTAGTCAACTGTGAGATTTCCAAACATTAATTGCAGTTCAAATGCGAGATTTGTAATGTGGGTCCTGTTTCATGTAAGCAGTGTCGTATCGTTAGTCACGACCGTGACCTTGTTATCTGTGTCAATCATCTCACCATCTGGTAAGCTCCTAGTGAGTCAAGTGAGCCTGAGTTATCTCTACTGAAACGTCAAAGATACAAAACGTTGTCGACTACAAAACGCTAGGTGTCACTATTTACCAAAATCTGATACGGTTCTCTCTTGTTTTTGTCTTGTTCCGTCCTCATATACTTTTCGGTGTTGAGGGGGCACATAGACGTTTTGATAGATCTCGACGATTTGCTTAAAATTATGAGATATTTAGTGCCGTTGTAATTTCCTCCCTCCATTTCCTGGTGAGCATCCTCTTTCTCTGTTACCTACAAATCTTAGTGTGAATGTTGTCTGTGATATACTGTCTGGCGGTAACCGTGTAGCATGGCCAAACCATTTGACTTGCTGTTTCTGGATATAATGTAATAATGGTGTTACTCCTATCTTTACCATTATTATGTCATTTCTTATTTGGTCTCTTTTTATCACATGTAGTAATCTTCTTAAATATTCAATTTCTACTGTGATGATTTTTCTTTTGTTCTTGGCTGGTAGTGTCCATTTTGACATTGATAGCACAGAGATGCGAGGAAAATTGTGTTGTACAGTGGCCGTTTTGTTTCAGTTGTGATGCATTTGTTTTTCAGTAAAGGATTCGTTTGTCCAATGACCTGATTTGTTTTATTGCATGTGTTCTCTATCTCAGCGTCAATTGTCCCTGATTATGATGTTATGCTATCTAGGTATTTGAAATGTTTCACCTGTTTCAAGTCTGGTTGTCTAGGAAGGTCGTTGTTTGAATTTCTTCTCTCGCTATGGTCATGACTTCTGTTTTTTTCAGCACTGATCCTCATGTTGTGGCTTTGACATGCCCTTGCTAAATTATCCATGTTCTGCTGTAGATCTTTTTTTCTGATGTGGTTATAAGTGCTTCTTCGTCAGCAGAAAAGTTGTTCGCTTATGGTCCTTCTATTGGGTATATATTCTGGAAGATGTTGTGGATTTATCAGGATTCTTTCTGGTTCTGAGTTAGTGGGCAGCACTGTCGTGGAGTTTTTGCTGTGTTTGTTAGCTTCTTTGCAGATATTGTTAATGTATGTTATGAATAGTAAGGGAGATAGTACACAGTCTTGCCTCACTCCAGATTTTATGATGAATGGTTCAGAGTGTCCCACGTGTGTTCTAACTGTACACTGGGTGTTTTCATAACGGTTTTGCATAAGTTGATCAGATGTGTACTAACTCCATAATGCTGTAAGATTTCCCACAGTTTATGTCTATCTACCGCTGCTGGCGAGGTTCTTCAGCTGCCGTGCGTGGACCGGTGTTCCTCCCGCCAATGAAGAAAGGTTTCAAATGGAGTTGCCGCGCGACACCACTGCGGAAAAGTTGGTAGAAAGGATAAAGCGAAGCAAACAGTCAAATCATGGCACCTCTGGTCCCGAGGTCGGTCACGTCCTAAGTGCACTCATATAGGGTGAAATACCTGAACCGGCTTAACCCAAAGGTTAAGACACTGCCGCGCGTGGAGTGAAGCTCTTCTCGGTCAAGGAAGAAACTGCGGAAAAGAAGTAAGGGTTGTTGTGCGGCGCCGATGTGAAAAGGTGAAGGAAAGGATAAAGTGAAGTTTAATCGGTATGTCCAGCAGTATCGCTGCGAGAGCTACACATACCACGGCGCCTCTGCTCTAGAGGCCGGCCACGTCCGAAATACACCTACACTGGTGAAATATGCCTAAACCGGCATACACCAGGAGTGGACATTGATGGCTAGACATATCACGCCACCTCAGCTCTAGAGGTCGGTCACGCCTGATATACACCCATACTGGTGAATTATGCCTAAACCGGCTCACACCAGGGGTGAAACTTGAAGGCTACGCATATCACGGTACCTCTGCTCTAGAGGTCGGCCACGTCCAAAACACACCCATACTGGGATAATATGCCTAAACCGGCTCAACCCAGGGGTGGAAGTCACTAGTGGCGAGGATTTGTCCTCCTGGATAAAAGCTCCATCCTGGTCACAACTAGGAAGGGTAGCGGCCACGACCACAAAATGCTGAAGTCCTAATCACGCTGAGGTTTTCCGGTGAGAAAGTCCAACTCTGGACTGGATGGGCAACCACCTCTCACCCGGCGGTGATACATGAGTATCTCAAAACACGTCGAGGTCTTCCGGTAAGAAAGTCCACCTCTAGACTAAACTGTTGCAACGAAAACCACGGTGTCACGCAATCCGCTTCAGTGACCCACCAAGAATACAGGCTAAAGCCCTGCGATACTCTGAACCTCTTGTGGTCCCCTCGGGGATCTCGTGTGGTCCTTTCGGGACTTAACAGGGACCACAGGCGTAAAATCAGTAGGATCTCAGTGGGTCTTGGTGGTAGAAGCGAACGAAGAGAAGAAGAACATGTCTATCTACTCTGTAAATGCTTTTTCTTGATCTACGTAAACTGTATGCTGCATCTGATTGTGGTCAACATATTTTTCTGTTACCTGTCTTAGGGAAAAGATGGCAACTGTACAGCTTCTATTTTTTCTATATCCCATCTGAGATTCATTTAACTGTGGTTCAATCATTTTTCACAGTCTGTTCTCAAGGATCTTGCAGAATATTTTTCTAGTATGGCTTAGCAGTGAGATGGCTCTATATTGGCTGTAGTCCCTTTTGCTGTCTTTTTTCTTCCAAATTGGAACAATTAAGCGTTTCTCTAGTCTTGTGATGTTACTTGTTTTTCCCATACTAAATTATAGAGTCTGTGAAGCCAAGCTATTCCAACCACTTCGCAAATTTGATTAACTCATTGGGTATTCCATCATATCCTGGGGCTTTGTTCATTGGGGCGTTTCTGATGACTTCTCTGATTTCACCTTGTAGTATGTATGATTCTGGCTCTATGGGGGTAATCTGTGTTGTTATCATGAGTTTGTTTTGCTTTGGATAGTATATTGAGTAAGGTGTTGAAGTACTGTCTCCATCACTGTACTACCCTCTCCGGTTCGCATATTGGATCACCATTATCATCTTTCACAATCTCAATTAAGTCGAAGTGTTCTGCTCGCTTTCTCAGTGCATTTGGAATAGAGGCTAGAATACAAAAACATATCACATTTTGAAATCATGAGTTACTCAATATACGATACGATGCGAGACGAACTCATGATAACAACACAGCTGACCTCATAGAATTAGAATTATACATACTACAAGCTGAATTCAGAGAAGCCTTCAGAAAGGTCCCAATGAAAAAAGCCCCAGGATATGATGGAATACCAAATGAGCTAATGAGCGAAAAGGCTAGAATAAAAAAAAATATCACATTTTGAAATCATTAGATAACGTTTCTCTGTGCTTATTAATTTTATTGACATTTTGTTTTTGTCTTTGGGAAAACTAATAATATGGAATATTTTTCTAACAGTTTACGAGAATAAGAATGCGAGTCAAAGGCGAATGGTTATACGCTGGTGGAAACAAAAATAATCATCTCTTAATAGTTACTTAATCTTTCTTAAAGATCTAATAGACACATATTTTATAAACAGTGAAACTCTAAAAGCAAATGCCTACTCAAATTATATGTTCATGCATAAAGTGTTATCATAAATTTAACTTTTATCAGAAAACACATAAGATGGAAAAATTAAAACTAAACAGAATAAAACAGATGACTCAAACTGTAAGTGGATAGAGTTCAGACACGACGTGAAAGGTTGAAGGCCGAATAAAAGAAGAGAACACTAGCAACAGGCAACGATCAAACGGGAAAAATAAAACTTAAATAATGGGAATAATGGGATGGAATCATTCTTTTATTGATTGTGAAACAAAAGCCAGTATACTATACCCATACATGAATAAAACCTTGAAACCCAGAATAATTTTTCGAATACGCCTACATATCAAAATAATACATTCATATGAATTGGTAGACATGAAATTTATATCAGTATTGCTCTTAATGAAAAAAAACATATCAGAATATAAAAAATGCTGATATTGTAAAATGTCTGAAGGCATGATAAGAGGAAAAATATCCTCATGTCTGGAAAAGAAGACTGATGCAAAATAAGAAATGATATAGCCGTTCTAGAAAGTTCCAAGATGAAACGAAGCATTTAAAAACTAATCTGAAAGAAACAAAAAGCATTCCAAAAACTATGAATGAAATATTTCTACAGTCAGAGCCTGTCATTATATGGTTCATATATCACAGAATGTCTAAATACCGGCTAGTTCTACACAAAATGAAAGATTTGGTGTCAGTGTTTATGCTGTATTGTCACTCTCTTTAAGGAACTCTCACTTTGCCTGTCTGAGTATATTTTGATTTTCTTTTTCTTCTGCCTCTGGTCGGTTTCTGTATGTCACCCTGAAAGTGTAGTGGTCGTTTCTCTACATTTTGTTTTAGAAATAGAGTCGAATCTATCTCTAACCTTTGTTGTTACATTCTTTCTAGCAATCAACACATAGACAACAAAAACAAAATACATAATCAAAGCAACAAATGTACAAAATTTACAAAAAGGGGGGGGGGGGAATTTGTCAAGTAAATTTGAAAATAACATAGTCGCGTAATGTAAACTCTATAACTTTTTTATTGCTGAACAATTTTTTTATAAATAAGAAACTACATGGCTTTGGTACGGTAAAGTAAGAGAACACAGTTGTGAAGGATTAGACCTGGAAATAATCGTAGACAAAGCACTTTAGTGAGACGGGAGAGAAAGAAAAATCACAAGAGAATTACCTGGGATTCGTTTATTGCTGAAGGATTTTTTCTATTTCATTATATTTGCTTCTTCCTTTTCTCTGCATAAAATAAGTTTGGCTAAAAGGATATCAAATCAAAGATCAAGAAACGTACGTCGTGACAGTAAAACTAAGGAATATATATATATTCCTAGACAAAGCTCCGCATGTGGAAAATAAGTCTCGAATACACTACCTCGTGTAAGATGTTTAATTAGGAAAAGATCACAATTTCTGCCCATCTATGTTTATCTATGTCTTTCGTATTCGTTGAAAACAAAAATATATCTAACGTATGCTATCGCTAGGTCACGTTCTGGTGGGAAAAAAAACAAAACTTATTTTAGCGCACAAGAGCTAGCCAATTTATATTAAAAACCTTAACCTGACTCTAACTGTAAGTGGATTGAGTTCAGACACGACGTGAAAGGTTGAAGGCCGAATAAAAGAAGAGAACACTAGCAACAGGCAACGATCAAATGGGAAAAATAAAACTTAAATAATGGGAATAATGGGATGGAATCATTCTTTTATTGATTGTGAAACAAAAGCCATTATACTATACCCATACATGAATAAAAACTAGAAACCCAGAATAATTTTTCGAATACGCCTACATATCAAAATAATACATTCATATGAATTGGTAGACATGAAATTTATATCAGTATTGCTCTTAATGAAAAAAAACATATCAGAATATAAAAAATGCTGATACTGTAAAATGTCTGAAGGCATGATAAGAGGAAAAAAATCCTCATGTCTGGAAAAGAAGACTGATGCAAAATAAGAAATGATATAGCCGTTCTAGAAAGTTCCAAGATGAAACGAGGCATTTAAAAACTAATCTGAAAGAAACAAAAAGCATTCCAAAAACTATGAATGAAATATTTCTACAGTCAGAGCCTGTCATTATATGGTTCATATATCACAGAATGTCTAAATACCGGCTAGTTCTACACAAAATGAAAGATTTGGTGTCAGTGTTTATGCTGTATTGTCACTCTCTTTAAGGAACTCTCACTTTGCCTGTCTGAGTATATTTTGATTTTCTTTTTCTTCTGCCTCTGGTCGGTTTCTGTATGTCACCCTGAAAGTGTAGTGGTCGTTTCTCTACATTTTGTTTTAGAAATAGAGTCGAATCTATCTCTAACCTTTGTTGTTACATTCTTTCTAGCAATCAACACATAGACAACAAAAACAAAATACATAATCAAAGCAACAAATGTACAAAATTTACAAAAAGGGGGGGGGGGGAATTTGTCAAGTAAATTTGAAAATAACATAGTCGCGTAATGTAAACTCTATAACTTTTTTATTGCTGAACAATTTTTTTATAAATAAGAAACTACATGGCTTTGGTACGGTAAAGTAAGAGAACACAGTTGTGAAGGATTAGACCTGGAAATAATCGTAGACAAAGCACTTTAGTGAGACGGGAGAGAAAGAAAAATCACAAGAGAATTACCTGGGATTCGTTTATTGCTGAAGGTTTTTTTCTATTTCATTATATTTGCTTCTTCCTTTTCTCTGCATAAAATAAGTTTGGCTAAAAGGATATCAAATCAAAGATCAAGAAACGTACGTCGTGACAGTAAAACTAAGGAATATATATATATTCCTAGACAAAGCTCCGCATGTGGAAAATAAGTCTCGAATACACTACCTCGTGTAAGATGTTTAATTAGGAAAAGATCACAATTTCTGCCCATCTATGTTTATCTATGTCTTTCGTATTCGTTGAAAACAAAAATATATCTAACGTATGCTATCGCTAGGTCACGTTCTGGTGGGAAAAAAAACAAAACTTATTTTAGCGCACGAGAGCTAGCCAATTTATATTAAAAACCTTAACCTGACTCTAACTGTAGCAATTTTCTATCTACTCTAAACACGCAGGCTTAGAAACCTGTACTTCCACGCTCTCCTACGTTTTTAAAAACCCTCGTGTACGTACGAAAGTATAGCCTCAGAAATGGCCACTTCAACATTTATCACCTGTTAGGTAAATTTCCCAAGACAAAAAGCAAAGTTAATTTTAATGTCCAAATCTTTGGCTTTATAGAAAACTGCCTAAATAAAATTATAACTAACGAGGATAAAAGAACATATTGTGAGGAAGGCGGGCTTTGGCTCTTTGAAATCAGCCGTTCAGACGGTCAAGGGTCAACCCACCTCGTGATTTTCTATCGGGCCTACCCGTGTATGTTTTGGTCAAGTATACGGGATGTGTAGTGAAACTCAGGGCGATTTCAGTTACTTTATCCGAGGCATACGGCAGGGTAGCACGTTTTTTCTTACATTCTTACATAAGGATCGCATAGTTGTTTGCCAAGTTTTCCTGTTCTCGACGAGTATTTCAACTTCATCAAGGAATCTTATGCCCACTAAACTGGCTTCTCTTAACAATGTCCTCTTTAGAGTTAGTTTCACGTGGGTGACCTCTTTTTTTTCGGTCTATTGTGCTCCACTTGATAGCTTGTTTTGATATTCTGTGATTGCTTCTTCTCATCACACGGCTACGTATGTCCATCTTCTTTTTCTGATCACCCATGAGACAGGTTGTTGTTTCCTCATCTATCTTATCTCTTCGTTGTTCTTGAATTCGTTCCACTTTATACCGAGTATTTTCCTTAGGAATATGTGTTCAAAATAGTCTAATTTCTTGTGTATTTCTTTAGGTGATTTCCAGCTTCCGCATGCATAAATGAGTGTGGATATCACATTTAAATTGAACAATCTTAACTTGGTTTTTGTGCTTATAACATTTGAATTCCGTATGTTCTCAATATTTTTGAAGGACAATGCTGATTTTGCAATTCTAACTTCCTTCCTGGTGTCACCATCCTGGTCTATGTAGCTGCCAAGGTATGCAAACTGGTTTAATTCATCAACAACTGTTCCTTCTACGTATATTTTTCCTTCTTGATTAATGAGAAGTTTCATTATTTTTGTTTTTTGTTTGTTAATTTCAAGACCTATTTTGCTAGCCAAGGAAAATAGGGAATATGTTTTTTCCTGCACCGATTTCACAGCACGTGTTTGGGGGAAGGTATAATTGTAGAATATCTGGACGTGCAATATTGAAGTTATGATATTGTGCCGTGGAATAAATCATAGTTCCTGGTATGAATCCATGTTACCTGAGCCACTTCATGTCTTTTAAGTTTTATACGTAAGTTATCGTATGTTAATGTTGGTTTATCGTGGTGTAGACGTAATACGTGTTCACTGTTAATTGTATTAAATGTATTTCTAGTAGTTGAAGACTTTGATTAGCATAAAGCCATCATCGTTGATTCTTATTACCATTCATTGATATGTAATTTGAATGATTTCTTTACATTCATGGACACTGAAAAAATTCACTGTTATATGTTTTTTTTTGCGCGCTTGTACGTATTTTTGTCAGTGTCATTAATCATAATTGAATAATGATATAATTTATTCATTTCACATGAGTCATAGTGTCAGTAATGCGACATGATTCATTTTCATTGATTCATTTATTGATGATGATAAAGTGCAGGCATTGGTACTGCTAATTTTGATATATAATGTCTTGAGTTAGCAGATAATAATATATGTGATAAATATTTATTGCCTAACTCAAATGTTTGTTAAAATGCTTTTATGTTTAAATAGATAGTTAAAGCTGTGGAGGAGAAATCGAGATTATTAAGAGTGAAGTGACGAATGGATTTAGTCATGTATGACTGCATAGGCATGTTTACCTTTGTTTTATCTTTGATGTTATTTGTTTGTAAGAACATCCAGTTTTTTTGTCTCTGTGTTATCTGGTGTAATGTGTGTTGCGTCCATGATCGGTGATTAAAAACTATTATTTTACCTTGATATATATATATATGTGTGTGTGTGTTTATGTGTTTATGTGTTTATGTGTTTATGAGTCATCTGTGGTGGCATACTGTACATGCATGAAAGGGCTAGGACCTGGGTTGAAAATCGTTAGGAGGGGTGCAGTTTTGGATCTCATGTACGGCTGCACCTCAGTTTGGGAACTAGAATTAGTTATAAACGGCTAGTAATTTAAGTCAAGCAACAGAGAAAACCTCCCCGCGATATATAAATAATAATAATAAAGTAAAATAAATATAGACACCACACATAACATTTTTACAATACGGTTGTAACCTATTTCGATGTGACTCCAATAATAAGCTTGAAACAAACTTAGTTATATACGTTACAACTCCCATTCAGTTTTACTGTAGAGTAGAGTAGACCTCGAGACAAATAAATCGAATGTATGTGGTTTGAAATCAAGTATACAAATCAGAGTTATGTCTTAATCGAGTTTCGTATTGTAATCCAAATTTAACGACCTCTTGGTTTGATCACTTTGCGACTATAATGGAATATGTATTCAGCTCAAGATCATGATAATATTTTTTATTATTCCAACAGTCAAAGAACGAATATAGTAAAATTCTACTGCAAAAAAAAAGAAGAGAGCAAGTCAGTTAAAAAAAACAGTAAACACTCTTAAACGAGCAAGCAGTAATCACAGTTTTACAAACTCGTACACATAAAAGCTCTGTTTCAGTGACCATGTAGGAGAAGAAAGTAACGTCTTGAGAACTTCAGTACCGACCTCTTGTTGCCACATCTGTAATTTAAGAATATTCAACGATACTTAATGTGGACAGTTGAAGCAAGTAAACTTTCCTTCCTAACAGGTATAACAGACAAACTTTTTTCGCGACACATACATGTTGTAGCTAGTGAATCACAAAAAGTGTCTAATAAAATTGGTGCATAAAGTGTTATCACAGATGTAACTCTTACTTCAGAAAACAGATAAGGTGGGGAAATCAAAGCTAACAGAACAAAACATGAAAATTAAACTGTAAACGGACAGAGTTCATACATGATGTGAACAGTTACGTGTCGAGTAGGAAAGAGAGAAGAGAGAGAGAGAGAGAGAGAGAAGGGACAGAGAGAGAATACTTGTAAGAGAACAATTAATATATCACAATGGGAGAATACCGAAGTTAAAATAATGAGAATCATGAAATGGAGCAATGCTCTTATTGATCTTGCTTGTACCATATAAAATAGCAAACATGTGATGGTGTGGGCTAACAGTTATCCGCTCGCCTGTACCTCTTTTGAGTGGGAATCGAACCGGCCGTCCATCTCCTGCAGGTATCTGGAGTCTTAAGTTTTCCACTCGTGGGTTTGACGTTTCTTGAGCTAAGGGGAGACCATCACAGTCTACGGTCGGAACTTGTTTTTGTTGTAGGTGGAACTAGAATCGATCTTTCCATCCCCGAGAAAGTGGCCGGAAAATAATAAAGAACGTACGTCTTAAAGTGGAGGCGATTCACTAGGTTAAGGTTCCCATCTTAACAGGACGTGCTTCAGACACGCATGTTTCAGCTTAGCCACACACACAGTAGGATCAGGGGTAGCAATAATACAGACATCAGACAGCTGGGAGGCAGTCACGATAAACAGAGACAGCAGGGAGAGAAATGCTGTAGTTCAGGTAACAAACAACTCACACACACACACACTATAATCAACATAGACGCACTACCTAATCCCGTGCACCAGCCCAACTTTTGCGAAGACCTGTAATCTCTACTCAACGACACATACGGAAGATGAACATTATATTAGGCGGAGATTTCAACTGTGTAACACCAGATTTAGACATTATAGGAGGCCAAGCTAACATTCACATGGCTAGAACCGACACAGATGAGAGACACCAGCTAGGTTTTTTTGCAAAACATAATAAACACATATGGCCTAGTAGATACATACAGACACACTTCCTAGTACATTAGATTTTACAGACCACAAGGCAGTCGTCGCAAAACTAAACACAGTACCTACAAGTATACCTTTAAAACGATCACCAAACTGGGATTTAACAACACACTTCTCCAGAACAAACAATTTGTAGAACACATGACAAAACTGATACACGCTTTCAAGGACGACATATCCATACACAGAGTCCAACAACACTGGGAGACTTTAAAACACGCAGTAAGAGACAAAGCACAAACTCTCTCAACACAGATACACAGAGAAAGGTTGAGACAAGAGAAAATATTAGAAGAAGCATTACACAGAGAAAGGTTGAGACAAGAGAAAATATTAGAAGAAGAAACAAACTGATAAATCAGATCTACTCACAGTACAAGAAGTACTAGACAGGCACAGACAACACAGATACCAGTGCGCACTTCTGAGAAAAAAAGATACAACGGAGCAGACAGATAAGTGAAGTAATAGACGCAACAGGAAATAGACAGACAGAACAGCAAACATAGTACAAGCCTTCGAGAAATACTACAAGAACATGTACGCCGAGGAAATAACACAAGCACACATACAGGACACATACATGCAATGCACCAAAAAACTTACTGACTTGGACAATGGACAACCAAGCACTAGACACACTACTAACATTAGAAAACCTGACACAAGCAAGCACTAGACACACCACAAACATTAGAGAATCTGACACAAGAAGTACAATCAATGCAAGAAAACAAGTCACCAGGACTAGACGGTCTCACAGCAGAATTCTACAAACATTTCTTTCCACTCTTAGGTCCTCTTTTCTTACAAGTCTTCACTGAGACCTTCCAACACAAAGAACTTCCACCCAGCCTCAACCTCTCATACACCACCCTCATATACGAAGACAACCCAGACAAGACACAACTCAAAAACTACAGACGCATATCTCTGGTAAACATAGACTACAAAATCCTTACAAAAGCACTCACCAACAAGCTCAAACCATTCATGCACAAACTATTACAGTAAAGCTAATAATGTAATGTAGAAAACAGAAACATACATCAACACACACATTTGATACGAGACATCATACAGTATTCACACAAATGGACGGCCAGTCGTCAATCCTTTCTTTAGTTCAGAAAAACGTATTTAATAGAGTGCCACACCAAAACTTACACAAAACATTACACTATTGCAACATTGGGAATTACTTTAGAGAATTGATTCAAACTGAACGCTCTCTCTAAGCATGAGAGCAAAGTCTTTGGAAACCATATGCTTCTTTCAGGCTGACTAGATCTGTTATACAAGGCGGTCCATCTACCCTTTACTGTACATACTCTCTCTGGAACCACTTCCACAGAAGATCAAGCAAGACGCAACAATCCAGGGAGCTTTCGTATCTGGCAGAGGAGAGAGGAGGTTCCTCGTGTACTCAGACGACACTAATTATTCTCCTTGAATTGGTTTTCGGTTACTTATGCTAGATCTTGTATCTTTGTAAATAAACTACAGTATCTAGGTAGAGAGTAGGTTGATTAGAGAGAGAGAGAGAGAGAGAGAGAGAGCGAGAAACAGAGTGTTGCAGAATGCAGGAGGTGAGAGACGGATCTGAAGATTATGAGTGTAGGAGTGTGTGAGAAAGAGTGTAATTCTTATATGATTCATAGATGTGATGATGAGTTGTTTTGGTTATTTTCATGTTGCAGAGCAGACACTGCGCTCTTGTACGTTATACTGTATTCTGTATCCTACCATATGCTACGTTATACGTAATACATATTACATGCTACATAAGTTTCGGTTTGGATGTCTTATGTATACTGTCATCTGCATTTATGTGTGCAATTATTGCTGGTTATAATCACATCAGAGCCCTTGCCCGATAACAGGGGGCAATAAATGTGCCACCTCGGATGAATAATCAGACTGCTATTAATTAGTGTTTACCATGTATGTAGTGGAGATCGGAGAAGCGTGCCTTACACTCGAGCAATACATGGACAACACACCACCTTCATAATCTAGGCAACATAAATAACACACCCCCAACTCCTTCTTGTGCAGAAAGTAGAGTACAGAAGCATATCCTGAAAACATTTACACATCAAGGTAATAATGAGGTCAGATTAAATAATAATGCTAAATTTATTGCTACATCGACAAGTGCAAAAACACCAAAAGTCGATAATCGCTAAGGATGATCCACATTCAGTATGACTTTTAGGAAAGAAACATTTTCTTAAGCGCAGAGAAACAAAACCAATGTTACACAAAATCTATGTGCACGAGAAGAAGATCGTAACAAAGTAAAAATGATAAATCCGTTCTTGTACTTCCTAAGACTAAACGGACATTTATAAAACTTATTAATTAAGTCATGCGGAAAAAATAAACTTAGTTCATGCGAAATACGGAAAAGATAATCCATAAAAACTAGAATGTGCCCATATTTAAAACAAAATTTATACCGCTATTTCTGTGGAAAACAATAGTAGAGAGTTTACTGGTGCTAAAAGTAATGAAATTATGTGGACAAGATATTAAACATGTTAGACATATACAGAGTTCAGGTTTAAGTTTCTTCACATAGCTTCTTCTTTCTTGACAGCGACAGTGATCTACGTGCTCAGTGATGTCTTTAGTCTCATCAAATTCTCTTACAACAAATAGGACATCCTGTTGCTCCGCGCTATTGTTTATCAACAGCAAGAACGTGAAAAAAAAAGAAAAATCCAGAAAATCACCGACGACAGTTAGTGAATTATTAAAGTTAACAAACTACTACGAAGAAGAATAATATTCAAGGAATACATTGAATGATTTTATTATAAGCTTCTGTTTATATCTTGCCCTAAAGTTATAAAAGTTTCAAAGATAAAAAAAGAAATATAAAAATAATGCAACATAAGAATGACTTAACATAAATATTTAAACAAATTGTATCCTTGTGAAAGAAAAAAAAATCTCTAGAACAAAATCAAACATTTGACAAATTGTTCTTATTTTAGAAACTTAAAAAAACCCACAAATAATTAGCTAGAGAAACGCAGACCACAGAAAACAAAAGAAACATTATTAAATGCATTTGTCATAAATACAAGAAGCACATGTTATACTTAAATAAAGATATTGAATTCAGTTTATCTTTCACCTTTCTACTAAAGAACGACTTAAGAGAAATATTTAAACATATATTGGGCGCTTTTAAGGGGTCCAAACACATGATAGTCACAAGGTGGCAGGTAAGATGAAAATGTTGCATGTGGAAGACACTGTAAACGGAAATTCGTAATTTCTTGAAATGTTACTCCTTCTGTATGAGACTGAACGTTACCATGTTGTAATATCGCACCAGACATGAGAAAACCGAGGCGTTTTGACGTGATTGCAGATTTCAAGTGCTTCTCAAGCAGACCGTAGTATGCCTCGCTGTTGATAGCGATTGTTTTAGGCATGTGTGTGCCACGATATTGTAGAGTTTTAAAAAACTCTCAGATTATTAACTTTCCGGCACATAAAATTGTGCGGAAGTTCCTTTCTTTCGGTCAGAAAAATGTCACTGACTAAAAGTACGTACTGCATCCAGCTTTCGTCTAATGATACAATATTTGTAGAAAACCATCTATTTCAGCTTTCAAGCGAAAAGAATCCTTACAATATTCTTTCACATCGGGAGTGAGTTGTTTTGGTCTCTATTTAGCAGAGACTATTCGGTACTGAGCACTTAATAAATGATATGGTGTACCTAGCCGTGACTCCTTCTTCTTCTTCTTCTTCTCTTCTTCTTCTTCTTCTTCGTCTTCTTCTTCTTCTTTTTCGTACGCATTGTCTGTCTATATCTACATTCCTGTCTCTTATATAAATTTCACTGTTTTTTTAAATTCATGTATGGAACCGTAGAGCTTATCTTCTTTAGTGGTTTCACTGGGCCAGTAATTACTTCCCAGTGTCTCGTAGTTGGTAACCTACCTGTGCTCCAACACGCATTGAAAATATCCAACAGCTTTCCCATTTGCTGCCATTCCCAGGTTCTTGATCATATCATTGAACACTCCATCTGGTCCTGGTCATTTCCTTCGTTTACGTTTACTGACTGCTAGGTCTGACTAGCTACATGTGATTGGTGCATCCATGACCTCCGCTTTTCTGCCTGGATCCTCTTCTTTCTGTGGGTCAGTACGCACTGTACGCTCGTTCTCTGGATGGATATCAATGTTGCAGTCTTGTGCAAACATGCTAGCAAAATGATCTGCTACCTGCTTACCTGTAAGAGTTTTCCCACTCTCTATTAGTGTAATCTTTGTACTTCTTACAGGTCTCTCATCGTTTAACTGTTTGATTGGTTTCCACAGTTTCCTTCCACTCTTTTAAAAGTTTACGGACTCTGTTTTCTCTCTCCAAATTTCCCGTCTGGCTCGCAGCTTGGCTCTCTGAAATTTAGCCTTAATATGTTGGTAATTATTGCGGTGTTCTTGGCATAGTGTATTTTCTGCTTGCTTTCGAGTTGTTTCCTCATGTGATCATGGAATTTTCCCAACTCACTTGACCAGTATGGTTTATAGTCCCAACAAGCTCATCTGGGAATGGTTTCATTGGCGGCCTGAAGGATACAAGCATTTATTTCCTTCACTATGCTGTTATTATCCTTCCTTCTATGGACAGCTGTCCAACCAGGATACCTGTACGATGTCTATACATTGTCCAGTTTGCTTTTTTAATAGTTCCATCTGGGGAGAAGGATATCGGTGTTAATAAGTTCATTCTCTATTGTCAAAAAGACTGGTCGATGGTCGCTACCTCCAAGTTGTTTTCCAACTTCGTGTGTAATGTTCCACTTCAGGTCTGGAGAGTGGAATGCCACATCTAGTGTTGAGGTTGCATGCCACGCCCTTGAGTAAAATAATGAGGGATCCGTTGGCTGGTTGATCAGGAGAAATCCATTACCATCCTGCCAGCTGTCAATTGCCTCTCCACTCTTGTCTATGTCTTCATAGCCCCAGCTCTGGGAATGGCTGTTAAAAATCGCTACAGACCATCAGTCTCTGTTTATATGGGATTGTTTCTAGAGCAAGTGGGCGGTCATTAGAACAGTAATAGTTAAGGAGTTGGAAGTCTGTATTACTGGTTTTTAGATGGATCATCTGGTATTCGGCTCCTTCCATGTACACTCCCACCTGACATGCGCTGATGTTATTCTTAACAAGTGTGAGTACTCCTCCTTTTCTTCTGTCCTGTCGGTCTGATCTAAAACACTGGTAGCCTCTGATTTGTACCTGCTCTGGAAATAGTATGTTCTCTAGTTCCACCTTTGTTTCTGCTATAGTCATCTCTAACACTACTGACACTCTCAGCATTCCATTGCATTAGTTTAAGTACTTGCTTGTTGACAGTTTTCTGCTGTTGTATTTTTTTGCCAGTAGCTCTGCTCTCTTGTCTCCTGGCTCCACAAGACGAACTGAGAGGACCTCCAGTAGCACTGGGTGGACCCTTTCGAGGCAGGTGGCCCAGCGCTGCTTTTACCTGGTTAGTCTTCACAGGGCGAGCAGCATGGTTAAAAACTGCAGATAAGAGACATTTCATTAGCGATACTGCGTGGTACCCTGATTTTTGCTATGAGCATTTTGGTTTGGTACCTACGACTTTTCCTTGCTATGGCAGACTGTGGTCTTGCTCGGACTGCCATGAAGACAGTGGTGTAGGCTGGCCTGGCCAAAAGTTTGTTTTCCAGCCTCTGGTGGTTGTACTTAAGCTCCTTCTCCACGTCAGATCCAGCATTCAATGCTGGCTGGCCAGATGTCTTTGAGACAGTTCCACGTAGACACTCCGACTTTGGGATCAGGAATCCGATGAGTGCCTCAGCGATATCCATTCCCCGCCACCTGTACTCTGCTAGCTCCGTTTTGTTTACAACATTCTGCTAGCCATTGGTGTAAAAACCAGTAGGCTTGTTACGTCCTGAATTCGTTTGTCTCACACCAGACTTTCTTCATCCTCGCCAGCGATCTCCACGTCCTCATCTGTCCACCAACCTGACATTACATTGTACAAAATAACACTTACAATTAGTGTTGATTGGTATAGAAGTAGATCAGAGTTTTTAAGCAAACAGATCTATGTTCCCTGTCTCACAAAGACTATGTTGAGATAAATATGTTCTCAATACAGTTGTTACCAGGGGTGTAGCCGCGACCAGTATTTAGTACTTCAGCAAGCTCTTCGACTGCTAACTGCCGACAGTCCTGTGTCCATGTCTTCGTTAGCGTTAAGCCTAAACGAACCACGAGGTCGCCCAGATCGAGCTGTGTTTCACAGATGTGACGCTTCAGTTTTAGACTTCACGTCCTGTTCATGTACCTGTTGAAGCCACACACACACACACGTGTATAGGTAGTGCCTGCGATGAATTTATGCAGGTGTCTCTCCTTCGCTACCAAAGAACGAATAACTAGACGATACTCTGTTCGTTTGTGCTTGATAGTCTGCTGACATTCGTCCTGTTTCCAAAATGCCTCCTCTTATTCACATATAGAGAGTGGTAGCGTAAGAAAGTACAGCTGTACTACAACTGTTTATAACTCATTTTTTTGTTAAATAAAAAACTAAGATTACTTTTTGACTCAGCCTCGTACAAGAAGGACTCAGCAGTTAAGATAAGTGAGCAAGAACATAGCCGTTCAGAAGTAAAACTTGTAGATTAATTTTTCAGACAGCAATTTTTTTTTACATTTTTGTTTCTAAATACAATGAAATGAAATTATATAGATATAGCACAATGAATGTTTCATTTGAGTAATATTATGCCTCATTTAAAAGCTCTTTAATATTCTGATATACTGATATATTATGATTGATTTCTATTAGATTAATACTTTTATGTGCAGTAGTAAAAACAAAACAAAATGTATATAATAATCCAGACAATATATATATATATATATATATATATATTGTAAAGATGTGTCCATCATTTGTTATCATTAACAAATGATAATGTACCACCAAAGGTTTCTTTCTATAAACCTTCTTTCAAAGATTTTATATAAACTTTCTTTAAAATATTTCATATACACTTTTTTTAAAAGACTTCATAGCTCATTTTTATTTTCATTCACAACAAACGTGTGTCCTTACATTTTTATTTAGATGTTATCTTTCATTTTATCTGCCAAAAATTATACATTTTTATGTCGTTAGTGATTTAAGCTTTCTAATTTAGGAATGTGTAAAGTTATTAATTACGTTTCATGAAATTACTGAGAACTGTAACTTCTGCGTTCTAAAAATTCTCAAATTGACAAGCATTTTGCATGCAGAAAAAAAGACTTATTCAAATCAGCTGCAAACTGTACGTGAGTATCGTAATTATAACAACAGCAAAATCACAGATTCCGGTCTTATACAACTCATGAAGTTATGAAGCATACAACTATTATTTTAATCAACAATATATTTGTGTTAGTGTTCTCGTGTATGTGAAAGTAGAGGGTTAAATACTGCTACAGAGAAGGTCAAATCACTTATACAATAAATGTTTTATTTTTCAGAAGTAGTATTATGTTGATAATAAAGCAATATATTACACCTGACAAATACATTGTTAACATATACTGCAGTTATTGACTGTTAACAGAAATTTGAGATCTTTTGTAGCCGACGCCCTTCATTTCTTTCGACTGCTGCCTCCATTATTGAAATGTTGATCTCATGAAAGCAAACTTGAAGATGCCTCTTTGTGATAGTATATTGTAAAGGGAAGTAACAAACTTTAGTAGTTAAGATACTTGATTGTGTCCCTTGTTTGTAATATCGATTTGTTAGGATTAGTCAACTCATGTCCCACGGGAAAAGTTCTTAGCTCAAGTAACCTTGACAGGTAGCGTGAATTTTCACGAATTACCATTACTAAACTGTGTTTAAGTTTTTAGGTGTCAACATTGGAATGTCTGTTGTTGACACAGCAGTCTAAATTTAGTAGTAGAGTTTTAGTTGTTAGGAAATTGTTTGTTTAAGGAACCAAAGTTTATAATAACATGATTATTTCACATGGAGTGGGTTTTCTTCAGGATAGGATATTCAGAAATTATGGGACGATTTAGAAGGGGATATTTAAGCTTGAGCAAGTTTTATTAGGATATAGGAGTGTAGCATTAATGTGTAGAATGTTTGGAGTAGTCATGTTTCCCAGTTGAGTAGTTGCAAGTCAGTTTCAGTAATGTAATAGATTTAGTTCAGCATATTGTCCTTTAGGACAGTGTTCTTTTTACTTGTACTGATATGTAGGAAGTTAGGAATGTTGTCCTTGTCAGGACAGATTTGTGTTTTCGGGAGATGTTAGGAATTTCATTATATTGTAAGTAGTTGTTTTTCTTTGCATATTGTTGTCAGGTTTTCTTCTCCTTGGCGCTGACTACGCCCGCGGGAAGCTCTTGTATTGTTTGTTAAATCACTCTTCCATGTTGGCAGTTTGTTTCCTTCCTCATCTCCATTTTCCATCCTTCACTTTTCCATTCCATAAATGTTGAAGTTTATCTTGAAGTTAGTCGATTTATTACCTTTATGGAGTTTCCTTTCTGTTTATCCTGTTGAATGAGTGGGAAGTCTTGTACAAGCTGTAATACGTGACACTTTTGTTTTTGTTGTGGCAGTTGCGAACCTGGCATTCTTGTGGTGTCACTCGGGGTATATCACAGTGACAAGTTTGCCTCTTTGGTACAGTAGAGTTATCAACTCTTACTTTCAACCACTGCATGGAAGTAATTTCTTATAAGGTTAAAGACCACAGAAAATCCGTCTCTCTGACTCTCTGTGTATTGCCACAGGGTATTCCACAGAGGCATACATCTTTATCTTTGTCTAGCCAGGATGGTTGATTTCTATATAGTGTATATTCCCAATAACATAAGGTTACTAACAGCTTTATTGTTTTAATGTACGGGATAGTATTATACGAATTCGTAGATACGTTTGCATTTGAAATAAGAACGTCAGCTTTACAGGAACATCTGGAAAACATAAATAGATTGTTAAATTAATACATTTTGCTATATTCGCACTAACAGAAGGTGACTAACAGCTTTAATGTGTTACTACACGGGATAGTGTTAAAGGAATTCATGTTTGCAAAATGACATATGATCTACAACTTTATAGGAGTATCTGAAGAATAGAAAAACTATATTGTGTTTTAATCATTTTGCTAGGGCTAGAAATGCACAAAGAAGCAAATCTTTCTGATACAGAGAAAACAATTCATGACGAGTCAGGTATAAGCGACGAAGCACTTCTGATTTTCATGTGGGTTAACTATGGCGTTGTGGGTCTGACAATAGATATGTTCGGTATAGTGAATAATGTCATCAATATCATCTGCTTTACCAAGCAAGGCTTCCATGAATCTATAAACGTCAGTCTGCTCGGTATGTATAAGTTGTGTGATCATTTTAGATACAAATATTTTAGATATTTAAGAAATCTTTGCGTGTAGACATATTGAATTATATTTGTATTGTCAAAATCCTTTCGTTTTGAATTTTTCATATTTTATTTTTTACGTAGAAAATTTCACGCCAACAAACGGATTTTTCAACATCTGAACAGACAGAGGGGTAAAGGTATCCTCTATCAAAGGAGAAGTAAGACGCCTCCTTACCTCCGTCAGTCTACAGGACACCCTTGGGCAAGGTGAAGTACCCATATAGCCCAACGATCCAGCTGACGTGAAGCCGTGGGAGCATGTGATGGATGGAGTGGGAGAACAGCCGACAGATAATGTTAGTTATGGTCACCATTTTGTGATGGTATGCAGACGATCTCAATGTAGGCATAATTGCTACGATCACTGACTAGTACAGTCACTGCACGGAAGGAAAGCAATGGTAAACTATCTTCTGGAAATATATAAAGAAACCCAACGAGTAACATGGAAGGTCAGATAGGAAAATGATCTGGTAGTGAGGCCCCCATGCCAGATATATCTAATTTTAACAGTAGGGGAAGAGTGTGAGACAGAGATCAGTACTAGTAATTGTGATGACAGACAAAATCCTGAGGTGTTACTAAGAAAAACCCTTGCATCAAACTAAAAAGAAAAAATAAGAGTAGGAACATGGATGTCAGAAGTATGTGTGAGGGATAGTATCAAATAATAAATGACGAGGATATACATTTTGTAAATCTGCCAACATCAATGAATAGGATCAGGACACTTAAAGAGCGAGAATGCTACTATATATATATATATATATATATATATATATATATATATATATATATATATTCTGGTGCAGAATTAGGAGAAAGGAATGAGTGGCTTTTTACTTGGACACATTAATATAAAAAGCATTAGTAGGTTACAATCCAATAAATGATACAATCCTTACTATCATACCTAACGGAACTCCTAGAAATGGAACAATTATCCAGATGTATGCACCTACATCAGCAGCAGAAGAAGAGGAAGTAGAAGACTTTTATAATGCACTGCAAATGACGATAGACCATGTAGGAAAAAATGATATTGCATTCATAATGAGCGATTTTAATGCGAAGACTAGTACAGAAAGAGGAGAAGACGAAAGATATGTTTTGGAGAAATTTAGTACAGGACATAGAAATGAGGCAGGTGACAATCTAATGGCGTTTTGCATGTAAAATGAGCAAATGATCGCTAATACACCTTTTAGACAACATCCAAGAAGAATTTACACATGAACAACACCTTATGGGAAAACCAAGAATACAATAGATTACATTTTAGTGCAAAGAAGGTGGAGATCAAGTATAACATCAGCAAAAACTTTACCAGGTGCCGATTATGATACGGACCATTAGTTATTAATAGCAGACATGAAGATACATATAAAAAAGACAGTTAGGGTATCAAGACCACTCCGCATTGATCTTATAAAAATACCAGAACAATACGGTATAGACGTAGAGAACAGTTTCGAGATATTGATGGCTGTGCAGGTGAAGATGACACCAACTGAATTTGCAACGCAGGCCAGAGATATCTTAATAACAACAGCTAAAGACATGGTTCCAGTAAAGAAAACACAAAAGAATTGATGGATTACAGCAGGTACGCTAGAACTGATAAAACAACGTAGAGAAATGAAGACGATATGGAAAGTGACAAATAATAACAAAGAGGAATACAAATCTTTAACAAAAGAAGCACGAAGAAACATACGAAAAGACAAAAAAAACAATACATACAAGATTGTTGTGAAAGAATAGAAGGACATAAGAAATCTGGAAGAGATAGTGAAATGCTTAAAGAAATGAAGACAATGATGAATAATGCCACACCTAAGATAAATGCAATATGTGATGACATGGGGAAGACCTTGACAGAGACAGAGGAAATTCTAGAAAGAATGAATATTGCAGAGGAATGTATGAAACAACTGATTGTGAAAATAGAAATCAACAGTGTGAACTATTATTGGAGGAAAAAGAACCCGAACCAACTAATTAAAAAAGTTTTATATGCAATAAAGAATCTGAAAAATGTTAAATCTCAAGGATGTGATAATATGACAGCTGAACGTATTACAGTAGGAGGAAAGGAATGTGGAACAATCTGCCGTGAACGATGTGAAAAGAAATGGCATTCAGGTATTTGGCCAAGACTGGAAAAGAATTATATTTATACAAATGTAAAAAAAGGGTAACTTTAAATTATGCAAAACTACAGAACTGTTGCCCTTATTAGTCATGACAGTAAAATTCAGTTAAAATCATAATAGGTAGACTTCGTAAGAAAATAGAAGAAGTCAACATTGTCCAGGTTGGATTGACACAAATAAGCAGATCAAGAGATCATATATTCAATATAAGATTAATAATAAAGAAATGCAGAGAAATTAATGTGCGTATTGTCACCTTACTTATTTAACTTGTATACTGAAAATATAATGAGGAATGTTAGAGAAGATGAAGATAACGAATATTACAATGACATATGAAATTGATGTTATGAAATACCTAAGATTAGATATGCTGATGACACAGTGTAACCGTGCACAGCACAAAAAAGAATGGAAAAACTAATTATGTCAGTCTGTAAGAACAGCGAAGAGCAAAACCTCTATCTTAATGCGAAGAAAACTAAACTGATGACAACTGACATAACAGACAAGGCAGCTGAAATATGTATCAATGAAAAAAAATTGGAAGAGTCGGAGAGTTTTGAATATCTTGGATCATTACTAACTAACACTGGAGATACAATGTGGGATATTAAAAGGAGGACATCCATATCTCTTCAGAAAGTAAAACAACTAAAGAAGCTGTGGAGATGAACAGACAGAACTACAAAAATAAGATTTTTAAGGGCATGCATCTTTCCCATCGCAACATATGTCTGTGAGACCTGGACACTTAACAAAACAGCTGAGAAACACATAAATGCCTTTGAATGTAAATGCTAGAGAAGAATTCTTCAAATATCGTGGACACATACAAGAGCAAATATATCTATACTACGAGAACTTAATATTGAAGAAGGCTGGCTAGTAAAGAGAATTAAACAGAGAAAACTTTAATATGTTGGATACATTAAACGTCATGATAATTTAGAGAAGACCGTCTTGCAAGGGTACATCATGGGGAAAGGAGAGAGATGAAGTCCAAGTTGAAGATCGTTGATAACTTCCAAATGGATACATCAGCAGCAGGGATTCTTGCTTACAACAGAGGTGCCTACATTAAAGCTAAGAGTGAGACAAAGTTCCACAAGGGACATACAAATGATGACTGACTGAACAGATTGAAAACAAAAAAGAAATTCCGATAAAACTCATGCTGTATTTAACAGAGGAGTAATTAAAGACAAACACAGACACACTAAAGTATATTGTCCTCTGAAACGATAAATGCATACTTTTTTAGAAAACCTATTCCGGGAATCTACAGGTTTTGTTCACATTTCCGTAGTTTTTCTTTATTCAAAATATTTATTGTAAGTATAGCTCTTATCAGTTAACTAAAGTACTGAGGGGTAAGCAATTAGTGTAGCTGTCCCTCATAGCTGTCCCTCATAGTTGTCTCTCATAGTTGTACTCGGTAGATGCAACCAGAAAAGAGGAGCTCCAGCCAAACTTGTATAAAACTTGGTAAACCTCTCCTGTAGCTGGAGAAAACAAAGACCGCCATTAAACTAATCTAAAGTACCGAAACTTGTATCTCTTTTATATGTTATTAAAACAACATTTAAATCTTTGCGTTATTTGCATTTAGGTCTGTCGGTGTCGGACTTGTTCTGTGTTATAACGATGAGCTGGTTGAACATTTGTCTTACTTTGTCCGGGGCAAAAACTGACCTTGAATTTGACCCAGTTGAAGTCAGTTATCTCGTGGCCGCGGCGCCCCATTTTGCCTTCTCCAGAGTGACAAGCTGTATCACGGCCTTAATCACGCTGGAGAGATGCCTGTGTGTGATAGTACCCTTAAAGGTAAGACTGTGAATATTAGTAAATGCACTTTTTTGCTTGGAATATGAGCGAATGTACAGATAAATATGGAATTCTGTAAAGAAGTCTAGTTATATTTCATGATGTTGTTGATTATGATGATGATAGTCGCTTGGCTGCAATGTTTCTCATCAAATCGAAATACTTGATATTTACCATTAGGTTATCTCGTGACTTTTTATATGGCCATTGCGTTGGACTGACCACAAACTTTATCTCGTTTTTTTCCTGCCTCTCTGCCCAATTATCGTTCTTTTCTTTTTTGTGACCTATACTCTTCTCATTATTGTTCCACTGAATGAATAATATTATTTCATTATGAATTTAATTAGATTCCTTTCTTCATCTTCCTTTCTTAGACACTCAAGTAACTGTGCAGCCACTCACCAGGTACGAGTATTACACCAATAATCTTCTGTCATCTCCTTTACAATATTGTCATCTTTTTCTTTGAGATGTCCATACCGGATGTCATCAGGACCGGGAGCGCCGTTTCTGGCATACATAATTGTCTTTCTTACCTCATCCACTTCTATTGTGATTTTAGGAATTTCTGTTTGTACAAAGATGCTCTTCAATGTTCCCCAGATCTTATTGTTTGGCGTATCGTTGGAAAAAGACATTCCGTTTCTGCTCATCAGATCTCAGTACATTACCTTCTTAATCCATTATAGCGGTGCTCGCCTGTATCCCAGGCATTTTGTTCATTATCCTCTGCACCTTTCAGGATTTGGATGGCTGAGGTGGAGAATACAACAAAGTCAGTTTACAATCTAGATGAAGTGCATGAAGGAGATAACTGGTTACGGGTACAGGACCGACTTCAGTTAACAAAATTTATTATACAGAAGGGCGGTGATTGTCGAGATCGGACGCAAGGAGCAGTTGAACTTTGGGTTCAATATCTAATCCAGCAACACTGTGGGTTTTCCGACACGTTATTATATGCAGATGGCTCAGTGATTCGGAATATCAAAAGTGGTTGTGGTTTTGTTGCCTACCGAAATGATATAGTAGTGACACATGGTTTGAGAGCCTGTGAAGTCACCACTCAAGCATGTGAGACTGTGTCGGCGGGAAAGGAATGATTATATGCTCATTATGTGGTTAATGCTATGTTATTTGTGACGTATTCACAGAGCATGCTTCCTAAGATGGAGAAGATTTTGCTTCGAGAAGAATGGATTCATCTGTTAAGCCAGACAACTTTGCCAAAACTTTGCCTATCGTGGCATTACTATCTAGGGCATGCTAGACTACACGGCAATGATGTGGCAGATAGACATGATGGACAAGCTAAAATAAAAGACAGACTGACAGTGGACAAGGTGAACTTTGCTAAGGCTGTTCTGGACAGACTGCAGGAAAATGAAGAGCGAGAATGGAAGAACAATGCAGCTGTGGAGAGAGTGCTGGAGCTAGGACAAATTAAAGGTTCTGTCAGGAAATCTGAATTGTGTGGAAGAGAACTCATCGTAAACAACCACCACTTGACAGGAATTATTTGTTAACATATTCTTGGACGGATGCTGCGGCATACAGCGGGGCATATATGGGGTTGTCCCGAAAGCATTGAAGCCGGAGTCTGACATTTGAACTTTCAACTTCTTAGACATTCCTTATTTCGTATCTGTCCACGGTGTATTTTTAACATTCTTCTAATCATCTGGGGTATTTACTTTTTGAAAATTTACGTTACCTATCCACATCTTACATGAAACGTTTCTTCCAGTTATATCCCCACTCAGCTCTTTGTCATGTATCCTTATAAATACGATGTTCTTTCAGATGGAGGCAAGTTCTTGCTTGTCTCAGTGACAAAACCAACACTTAGGTGCTTAGCAGGGTGTTAAACCTCAACCAATAACAAGTTTAACCTACCCATTTAAATTTAGAAGATGTTAGAGAAACTCAGACACATAGCATCATATTGATGTTATTTATTTTGTATGTTATTTATTTATTTCTTTTACTGAAGATAGAACTGTGGACTCTGTATGTGACATAACGTTATTGTGAACATTAAATACAGTTGAGTACGAATAAAAGATAAGCACATTCTAGATTTCAGAGCTTATATTTTTATCTTATATTTTTTTCCTCTTCAACAGGTAAAGCTAATCTTTACTGCCAGAAGAACAACAATAATGATCGTCACCATATACACCATCTGCCTTCTTTGTGACACTCCAGTGTACGCGTTCAATAAACTTGAACTGAAATTTTCTCAACATCTAAACAGGTCTGTTTTAGGACTTGTTTTCGCGGAAAATCGACAATATGCTCAGCAGATTATTTTTATCATGAATAATTTTTCAGTCCCACTTATCTCATTTGTTGTTATCGTTATCTGCACTGTGATTCTGGTAATTAATCTACAGACTACAACAATATGGAGAGAGAAGTCCGCAACTCTTGTACAGACTGAAAGAGTATCAAACCGTAATCAGAAAGTAGGTAAGATGGTTGTTATGGTATCCAGTTTATTTATTGCTTGCTTCGTCCCTGTTTGTATCACGATGATGGTGGTGGCTTTTGAACCTGCACTTTCTTTGGGTGGTAGGTATATTAAAGTAGGATTATTATTAGGTGGACTAAGTTTTGTTTTAGAATCTTTGAATTCTTCCATGAATATATTTATTTATTATCATATAAGCAGGAAATATAGGAAAACGTTTGATAAAGTTTTTCTGAAATATAAATATTCAAAATAAAAATTTATACGTAGTGTAATGAACCTTATAGAACTTGCAGCTTCTTGCTCATGAGATAAGCACATGTGTCCTCTGCTGTAGTGCAAGCAAAAAAAGGAGTATGTACTATGTTAACCAGTATATCTGAAAGATTTGAACCTCACTCACTCTTTGTTGCATGTCTACCTCTCCTGTCCATTCTAGGCCACCCACCCCCTTTTAAGATTGATTGACTCTAAATTTGCAGTCCAGATAATATGCAGATAATGTTTCAACAGTTAGTCTGTCCCAACTAATTATCATATTCTGCTACAAAATATATAGACATAAATTGCGCACTGATCTCAGATAGTCATTTGCATGTCTCTTGCAGAACAGCTCTCCTGTAGGCCTCTCGGTTGTAATCAAAATGCCCTGCTGCTGATGTATCCATTTGCACATTATCAAAATGTATTGCAACCATCGTCGCCGTTGTGTTACTCTCTTTCTTTTTCTCATTACCTTCCAAGACTCTCTTTTCTAAATGGACATAGCGTTTAATGTGTTAAAGTATCTAAGATTTCTCTGTTTAATCCTCTTTATTAAACAGTCATCTTGTAGTATGGACATATTTGTTCCTTTTTGTGTCCATGATATTTGAAGAACTCTTCTGACCTATTGATGTTTATTTGATTATTTCAGAAAAATAGCATGACATATATGTCTTAAATACTGTATGTGTATAGTTGATACTGAAATTAAACAAGATACTAATCTCTTATGTATTTTCACGATTCTTAAATTTAAATTAAACATTCTACCTGTGGCCTTCTACCATCTTCTGCAGTCTACATCAGTGGGTACAGCCTATTAACCTGGAGCACTTGAATACATTCTTCAAATGAAGATAAATATTCATTTCATAATTAGATGGAGCAATGACAAACTCATAAACACATATAAAAGAAAATCGATGCTCAATACAGCATGAAAATTTGTAAATAGAATAAAAATAATACTATAAAAATAATAATACTATAATTTTTCATGCCGGAATATTGATTTTCAGAGCTTTCTCCCCTGAGTTATGAGTTAAAATTAACTCCCTTGGCAGTTTTTTCTCATAACAGAAATGTTGGGGTAATTTCCCTAAATCGAAGATTTGAATTATAACAAGATCACGTGTTGTTAGTGTTCATCAAAGCACGAGAATTGTGGGGAGATTTGTAGGGTGATTGTTTTGTCTTTGAAAGAATAGATAGTCTTTGTTCAATGTCGCATTAGAGAAGGCCTGTTCTTGTCCCGTCATAGAATGAGTGGACATGTAGAAAAGCAACATGTCTCCAGAATATCCGTTTTGTTATGATGGAAATCACTGGCTAGTGTTGCTGCTGTTAATGCAGTTGTGTGTAGTCAACTGTGAGATGTCTAAACATTAAGTGCAGTTCAAATGCGAGATTTGTAATGTGGGTCCTGTCTCATGTAAGCAGTGTCGTATCGCTGGTCACGACCGTGACCTTGTTATCTCTGTCAATCATCTCACCATCTGGTAAGCTCCTAGTGAGTCAAGTGAGCCTGAGTTATTTCTACTGAAACGTCAAAGATATAAAACGTTGTCGACTACAAAACGCTAGGTGTCACTATTTACCAAAATCTGAGACGGTTCTCTCTTGTTTCTGTCTTGTCCCCTTCCTCATAAACCTTCGGTGTTGAGGGGGTAAATAGACGTCTTGTTAGATTTCGACGGTTTGCTTTAAATAATGACATATTTATTGCTGCTGTAATTTCCTCCCTCCATCTCCTGATGGGCGGCATCTTCCTCTGTTACCTACAAATCTTAGTGTGAATGTTGTCTGTGATATACTGTCTGGCTGTAACCGTGTAACATGGTCAAACCATATGACTTGCTGTTTCTGAATATGGTGTAATACTGATGTTACTCCAACCTTTGCCATTATGGTGTCATTTCTTATTTGGTTTCTTTTTATCACATGTAGTAATCTCCTTAAACATATAATTTCTAGTGTGATGATTTTTCTTTTGTTCTTGGCTGTTAGTGTCCATGTTTGACATTGATAGTACAGAGATGCGAGGAAAATAGTGTTGTACAGTGGCCGTTTTGTTTCAATTGTGATGTATCTGTTTTTCAGTAAAGGATTCATTTTTCGAATGACCTGATTTGCTTTCTAGCATGTGTTCTCTATCTCAGCGTCAATTGTCCCTGAGGATGATGTTATGCTACCTAGGTATTTGAAATGTTTCACTTGTTTCAAGGGCTGGTTGTCTAGGAAGATCGTTGTTTGGATTTCTTCTCTCTCTAAGGTCATGACTTCTGTTTTTTTCAGCACTGATACTCATGTTGTGGCTTTGACATGCCCATGCTAAATTATCCATGTTCTGCTGTAGATCTTTTTTCTGATGTGACTGTAAGTGCGTCTTCGTCAGCAGAAAAGGAGTTCGTTTTTGGTCCTTCTATTGGGTATATATTCTGGAAGATGTTGTGGGTTTATCAGCATTCTTTCTGGTTCTGAGTTATTGGGCAGCTCTGTCGTGGAGTTTTTACTGTGCTTGTTAGCTTCTTTGCAGATATTGTTAATGTATGTTATGAATAGTAAGGGAGATAGTACACAATTTTGCATCACTCAAGTTTTTGTGATGAATGGTTCAGAGCGTCCCGTATTTGTTCTAACTGTACACTGAGTGTTTTCATAACGGTTTTGCATAGGTTGATCAGATGTGTACTAACTCCATAATGCTGTAAGATTTCCCACAGTTTATGTGTATCTACTCTGTCAAATGCTTTTTCTTGATCTACGTAAACTGTGTGATGCATCTGATTGTGCTCAACAGATTTTTCTGTTACCTGTCTTAGGGAAAAGATGGCATCTGTACAGCTACTATGTTTTGTATATCCCATCTGATTTTCATTTAACTGTGGTTCAATCATTGTTCACAGTCTGTTCTCAAGAATCTTGCAGAATATGTTTCTAGTATGGCTTAGCAGTGAGATGGCTCTATACTGGTTGCAGTCCCTTTTGCTGCCTTTTCTCTTCCAAACTGGAACAATTAAGCGTTTCTCCAGTCTTGTGATGTTTCTTGTTTTTGCCATACTAAATTATAGAGTCTGTGAAGCCTAGCTATTCCAACCTCTTTCGGACGTTTGATTACCTCACTGAGTATTCCATCATATCCTGGGGCTTTGTTCATTGGGGCCTTTCTGATGGCTTCTCTGATTTCAGCTTGTAGTATTTATGATTCTGGTTCTATGGGGGTAATCTGTGATGTTATCATGAGTTTGGCTTGCCTCTTAACTTGGTTTGTGTGCTTATAACTTTTGAATTCCATATTTTCTCAAGATTTTTGAATGCCTTCCTGGTGTCACTATCCTGGTCTATGTAGCCGCCAAGGTATGCAAATTGGTTTACTTCATCAACACCTTTCCTTCTACGTATATTTTTCCTTCTTGATTAATGAGAATTTTCATTATTTTTGTTTTGTCTTTGTTAATTTCAAGACCTATTTTGCTTGCCAAGGAAGACAGAGAAATGTGTTTATTCCTCCATCGATTTCACAGCACGTGTTTGGGGGAGGTGTAATTGTAGAATATCTAGAAGTGCAATATTGAAGTTATGGTATCGTGATGTTGACGTAATACATGTTCACTGTTAACTGTTTTAAATGTATTTCTAGTAGTTTAAGACTTTGCTTAGCATAAAGCCATCATCATTGATTCTTATTACCATTCATTGGCATGTAATTTGAATGATTTCATTTCATTCATGGACACTGAAAAAAATTGTCTGTTATATGTTTTTTTTGTGCGCACTTATACGTATTTTTGCCAGTGTCATTAATCATAATTGCATAATAGTATAATTTATTCATTTCACATCAGTCATAGTCTAAATAATGCGACATGGTTCATTTTCCTTGATTCATTTATTGATGATGGTAAAGTGCAGTCATTGGTACTGCCAATTTTGATATATGATGCCTTTAGTTAGCAGAGAATAATATATGTGTTAAGTATGTGGTGGCTAACTCAAATGTTTGTTAAAATGCTTTTATGTTTAAATAGATAAAGCTGTGGAGGAGAAATCGAGATTATTAAGAGTGAAGTGACGAATGGATTTAGTCATGTGTGACTGCATAAGCATGCTCACTTTTGTTTTATGTTTGACGTTATTTGTTTGTAAGAACATCCAGTTTTTTTTTTGTCTCTGCGTTATCTGTTGTAATGTGTGTTGCCTCCATGCGTGATGATTAAACTAAACTATTATGTTGCCTTGATATTCATATATATGTGTGTGTGTGCGTGCGTGCGTGTGTGTTTATGTGTTTATGAGTGATCTGTGGTGGCATACTGTACATGCATGAAAGGGCTAGGACCTGGGTTGAAAATCGTTAGGAGGGATGCAGTTTTAGATCTCATGTACGGCTGCACCTCAGTTTGGGAACTAGAATTAGTTATAAACGGCTAGCAATTTAAGTCAAGCAACAGAGAAAACCTCCCCGCGATATATAAATAATAATAATAAAGTAAAATAAATATAGGCACCACACATAACATTTTTACCTATTTCGACGTGACCTCAATATACCTTAGCACTGCCTTTCAGTCTTACTGTAGAGTACTCTTTGAGACACATAAATCGAATGTATATGGTTTGAAATCATGCTTACAAATCAGAGTTCTGTCTTAATCGAGTTTCGTATTGTAATCCAAGTGGAACGACCCCTTGGTTTGATCACTTTACGACTATAATGGATTATGTATTGAGTTTAAGCTCAGGATTATGATCATCTTTGTTTTGGTTATTTCAACAGTCAAAATAAAAGCATACTGTAAGGTTCTAGTGCAAAACAGAGAAGCGAGGAAGTCCGTTAAACCCGTAAACACTCTTGTAAATAAACAAGCAAGTAGCAGTCACAGCTTTACAAACCCAAAATTATCAACTGTTTTCGGGGACCATGTAGGAGAAGTAATTAACATTCTTAGAACTTCATTACCGATCTCTTGTTGCCACATCTGCAAATTAAGAATATTCAGTGGTACTTAATGTGCACAGTTAAAGCAAATAAACTGTCCTTCCTAGCACGTATAATAGACAAACGTTGTTTTCGCTACACATACATGTTGTAGCTAGTGAAATACAAAAAGTAACTGTCTACTCAAATTAGATTTTCATGCATAAAGTGTACGCCTCCTTACCTCCGTCAGTCTACGGCACACCATTTGGCAAGTTGGAGTACCCGTACAGCCCAACGATCGGGGTGACGTGACCATGGGAGCAGGTGGTGGTTGGAATGGGGGAGCAGCCGACAGATACTGTTGGTTATGTTTACCATTCTATGATGTTAGGCAGACGATCTAGTTGTAAGGACAATGGCTACGATCACTGCCTGGAAGGAAAGCAATGGTAAACTATCTTCTGGAAATATACCAAGAAACCCTAATAGCAATATGAAAGGTCAGATAGGAAAAAGATCTGGTGGTGAGTCCCCCAGGCCAGATAGATCTAATTTTAACACTGGGGAAGAGTGTGAGACAGAGGTCAGTACTAGTAATTGTGACGACGGACAAAATCCTGACAGTTTTACCAAGGAAAATCCGTGCATCAAATTAAAAAGAAAAATAAGAGTAGGGACATGGAATGTGCGAAGTATGTGTGAGGGAGAGCACCAACTAATAAGCGACGAGATGGTAAGAACAGGGATACACATTTTGGGAATCTGCCAACATCGATGGAAAGGATCAGGACATTTCAAGAGCAAAAATTATGGTATCTGTATATATACTCTAGTGGAGAATTAGGAGGACATAATGTAGTGGCATTTTTTACTTGGACAATAAGATTTTTCAGGACATGCATTTTTCCCATCGCAACATATGCCTGTGAGACCTGAACACTTAACAAAACAGCGCAGAGAAACACATAAATGCCCTTGAATGAAAATGTACAGAAGAGTTCTTCAAATATCATGGACACAAACAAAAGGACCAAATATATCCATACTACAAGAACTTAATATTGAAGAAGGTTGACTAGCAAGGAGGATTAAACTTAAATATTTTGGACACATTGTCATTCAACCCTTCCTGGCCTTCCCAGCCACCCGGCTCCTTCCAAGATGCTTGACCTGAAAGGTACATACCTAATAATGTGCACATAATATCTCAACAGTTAGTCTGTCACCAACAATTCTGTCTGTCACCAACAATTCTGTCTGTCACCACTAATTCTGTCTGCCATCATTAATTCTTTCTCCTACCACCAGTTCTGTCTGTCACTACTAATTCTGTCTGCTACCACTAATTCTGTTTCTTACCGCTAATTCTGTCTGCCACCACTAATTCTGTCTGCCACTACTGATTCTGATAAACTATTACAGAAGTTACAAATGTGCAGATTACACATCGATCTTTCGAATTTACATCATTGTTTCTTTCAGGAAAACAACGCGGAGCATATTTTGAAAATTCTGTATATTACATTCGTGTGTAGTTACCACTGAAATTCCATAATATTCTGATCTAGGCCCTCTCATCTTTTTTATCTATTTTCTCTCTCTTTCTCTCTCTCTCCCTGTCTGTCTGTTTGTCTGTCTGTCTGTCTGTCTCTCCCCTTTCTTTCTCTCTCAATGTCTCTGTCAAAAATGCGTAGCGTATCACGCTCTTCCAAATTCCTCGATCTCTTGTGGACTTTCACATTCATGTCACCGAGTATTTCCTATGCCAGGATGCCAGACCACCAAACATCTTTTCTTTCTGTACACATCTGTCTCTTCTACTTTCTGTACACTTCTGTCTCTTCTACTTTCTGTACACTTCTGTCTCTTCTACTTTCTGTACACTTCTGTCTCTTCTACTTTCTGTACATTTCTGTCTCTTCTACTTTCTGTACACTTCTGTCTCTTCTACCTTCTGTACACCTCTGTCTCATCTACTTTCTGTACACTTCTGTCTCTTCTACTTTGTGTTCACTTCTGTCTCTTCTACTTTCGAACTTTTTTGTTGCCATTAGGTGCTCTAGCATGCCTTTCATGCCCCACAAATCTGGAATATCGTTTTCTGAATTTATTTGTAAGATTCTTTGTTTTTTGTGCCACTTTCAGGACCTTCTCTTTCGATTATCTAGCTTTCCATGTTCATCATTCCTCTTAAGAACCATATTTCACCTGATTCCAACTTTCTTTGTGTATTTTTACCGACCATCTCATTCGTAGTACAGGATTAGGTCAGTGTAGCACTCTCTTCTTTGATTGTGGTTGTCCATGACATACTCCTGTGTGACGTACAGTAGCAGTTTCTGTTCGCTACCAAGGGATTTGTATTTTGTTTACTCCATTAGATTTTACACTGTCTAGAGAATACCGTACAATTCAGCAATAGTTTAAAATCAGAGTTTTCTTTCTCTTAGATGAGCAGCCTTCCCAGGTTATCGAGTGACATCTTCCTGAAGCCTCCGATTTTCAACCGCCAATTTCTCGTCTTTCGCACATTCTCCCGTTTGCCGTGATGAATTTGAAATTTAGATTAGACATTCTTTTTCTGACTTTCTTACCAACATCTTCACAGTCTACACCAATGACTACGAATAAAAGGTTTATGAAGAAATGTTGCTGACATTGTCTTAGATTAACCAGTACAGAGACAGCTCTGGCACAAAGATACAACAACAAGGACTGAGATTAAACGTTTTGCTGCTGATTCCAGTCACTCATCTAAAAGTTCTAATCTTCCTCCAATCCTAGTTATATTTAAATGGAACTGATTTTTGATAATCTGCTTATTGCTGGAAAATATTAACTGTAATTAAAAGAGGCTAGAATACAAAAATATCACATTTGGATGTCGTTGTTTCTTTATGTTTAATAATTCGGCTTAAATTTTAACTGCCTACTGAAAAACTAGCCACGTGGAATATTTTTTCTAATAGTTAACGAGAATAAGAATTTGTGAGTCAAAGGATGCAGTAAATTAGAAAGAAATGATGAGAACAAAACAATCATATCTCATAACACTTATCTATTCTCTGTCAGAGATCTACTAGACAAGCTTTTCTCGTTACAAATACAGTTTACAGGAAGTGAAATACAGAAAGTAAATGTCCAGTCAAGTCAGATGTTCCTACATAAAGTGTCATCATAAATGTAAATATTACACCAGAAAACAGATACGGTTGGGAAATGAAAACTAAACGAACAAGACAGGTAAAAAAAATAGATACATGAAAGTGTACATGAAAAACACGATGTGAAAGAGAAAGGCTGTTTAAGAGAGAGAACACCAACAAGAAGACAAGTAATAAACCATCGAAGGGAAAAAAAAGTTGAAATAATGAGAATGATTGATTGATACTATTATTGAATTGATTATGACAAAAAAAAAAGATATATTATACGCATGCTGAAATAGGATTATAGAAACTACAACGCAGAATAATGTGTCACATATATCTACACATCAAGATAATAGTACAGTCATATGAATTGATAAATACGACTTTTATTCATGCATGTCCATAAACACTAGAATTCCATATCCACCACAGTTGAGCATATTTGGCATTATCTTTTTTAAGGAAGAAAAATGTTCATAAGAGAACAGGAGACAAAAGTGATACTGTAAAAAAATATATACACAAAAGAAGAAAAACGGAATCCATGGTCAGAAAAGAGGACTGAGGCAAAGCAAGAAATGGTCTAACCGTTCGAGAATATTTCAAGGCGAAGCTAGCCATTTAAAACATAAAAACGTATCAAGTTATTTGAAACAAAAATTTAAAAAAAACTTAAACTACTAGTTGTAGTTCATGATGTTTATGATGATAATGATGATGATGATCATCATCATTGTGTGCCGTGCCACAAGTCGTTTGGCTGACAAGCTTCTCAACAAATCGAGATACTTGATATTGACCATTATCTCATCTAGTGAATTTTTATTTCCCCATTGGGTGAACTGACCACAAACGTTCTCTTGTTCTTTCCCTCCATCTCTCCCAGCGTATCTTTCTTTTCTTTTTTGTGAAGCTATTCTCTTCTCATTATATATCTAATGAATGAATAATGTTGTTCTATTATGAATTTAATTAGTTTCCTTTCTACATTTTCTTTTCTTAGACACTCAAGTAACTCGGCAGCCCCTCATCAGTCTTCAAGCTCTGGTTGTAAACTTCTGACATCTGCTTTACAACGTTGTCATCAACTTCTTTCAGATGTCCATACCGGATGCCATCAGGGCCGGGTGCTCATTTTGGCATTCTTAATTATCTTTCTTACCTCCTCCACCTCTATTGGGATTTCCAGAATTTCTGTTTGTACATAAACGCTCTTCAATGTCACCCTGATCTGATTGTTTGATGTAACGTTGGAAAAAGACACTCCCTTTCTGTTCGTGACATCTCAGTACATTACCTTCTTAATCCCTAATATTGGTACTCTCCTGTACTCCAGGCTTGTTGTTTATTCTCCTTTGTCCCTGTCAGAATCTGTATGTCTGATGCGGAAGATACAGTAAAGTCACTTTGCAATCTTGTTGAAGTGCATACAGGAGATGATTGGTTACGGGTACAGGACCGATCTTAGCTAACAAAGATTATTAACAGAAGGGCGGTGAATATAGAGACTGTGCACAGGGAGCAGTTGAACTTTTGGTTCAAGATCTCATTCAGCATCACTGTGGGTCTTCCGACACCGTAATATATACTCATTGACTAGGAACAGTAAAGGTGGTTGGAGTTTTGTTGCCTACAGAAATGAAAGAGTAGTTACACAGGGTTCTGGAGCCTTTGAAATCACACCTTCAAGCATGCTACTGGAAAATGAGGCTGTATTGTCGGCAACGATGGATTGGTTAGTTGCTCATGATTTGGTTGATGGTGTCATTTTGACGTATTCACAGAGTACTGTACGTAAGACTGAGAAGAATTTTCTTCGAAAAAAAATGGGTTCACCTGTTAAGTTAGTCAGCTGTGACTAGCCTAACGTGGCTTTACTGACCAGGGCATGTGGGAGTACATGGCAATGATGTGGTAGATAAACTTGATGGACCGACTAAAACAGACTGACAGTGGCAAGGGGGATTTTGCTAAGGCTGTATTGGACAGACTGTAGAAAAATGAAGAGCTGGAATGGAGGAACAATGTAGTTGTGAAGAGACTGCCGGAGCTAGGACAAAGTAAAGATGCTGGCAGGAAATCCGAACTGTGTGGCAGAGAACGGATCTTAAATAAACCAACATTTTGACAAGAACTAAAAGTTCAGACAATACCCTTGTGGATTGCTACAGCGAGTTTCACGATCTAACAAACACTGGAACGACCTCTGCAGTTCTTCTGTTGATATGGCCCTTAAATTCAATGTTACGGCCCCTTGGATATCATCAGTATCGCCAAAGAAGCGTCCTCTCAACGGTAACTTTAATTTTGGGAATAGAAAATAATCTCAGGGAGATCAAATCTGGGGAACAGGGTGGATGGCTGAGAACACACACTTGTTTTGGGGCCAAAAATTCCTGTACAACTACTTCCCTGTGAGCCGGTGCATTATCACGAAGAAGGAAAAAACTGACAGGTGTTGAGTACTCGGGTCGGACTCGGAGAATCTTTTTCAATAGGCGTTTCAAAATAATTAAATAAACTATGGCAGTGACAGTCAAATTACATGAAAACCATATATAAAATCACAAAGCAGATGACAGGTAACTTCAACACAAGATGTGAAAGTGCAGTAAGAACACAAAATGGACAACTGGTCAGTGGAGAAAGAGAAAAAATTGAAAGATGGAGGGAACACTTTAACACCCTACTAAACAGAACACAAGCAGCACAAACAATAGACATACCTGAAGCAAAAACGGAACTAAACATCAATACAGGACCAATAACAATAAATGAAGTAAAGAAGGCGATAAAGAAGCTAAAATCAGACAGGGCACCAGGTGAAGATAAAGTGACTGCTGAGATGTTGAAAGCAGAAGAAACAGAAACACCAAAACAACTTTGCCGGATATTACAACAAATCTGGGATCTAGAAAAAGCCCCAGAGGAGTGGAAAACCGGGCTTATAGTAAAACTACCAAAGAAGGGTGACCTCAGAGATTGCGGGAACTGGAGAGGCATTACCCTACTGCCACTCACCAGTAAAGTATTTTACAGAATAATCATCAACAGAACTGAACCAACACTTGAGGAAAAACTTCGGAAAGAACAGGCAGAATTTAGGAAAGGAAGATCATGCATAGACCCATATTTGTACTTAGACAAATATTGGAACAGGCAAATGAGTGGCATAGCACAACATTTTTCGCGAAAAATAAACACTATGCTCAACAGATTATTATAATTTTTAATACTTTTTTCAGTACCATTGACCTCATTTGTTATTATCGTTATCTGCACTGTGATTCTGGTAATTAATCTACAAACTACAAGAAAATGAACTCCTGAATTCTTGTACAGACGAAAGAATTTCAAACTATAATCAGAAAGTAGGTAAGATGGTTGTTATGGTATCCAGTTTATTTATTGCTTGCTTCATCGCTATTTGTATCACGATGATGGTGGTGGCTTTTGAACCTGCACTTTCCTATGGTGGTAGATACATTAACATAGGAGTATTATTAAGTAGACCAAGTATTATTTTAGAATAATTGAATTCTTCTATGAATATATTTATTTATTATCATATACTCGGTAAATATTGAGAAACTTTTGATAAAGTTTTTCTGATATATAAAAATGTAATGTTATGAATTTAATAGAACTTGCAGCATCTCGCTCATGAGATAAACACACGTGTTCTCTGTTGTTCTGCAGTTTAGAGCAAGCAACAACAACAACAAAAAATATAAGAAAGACTCCTGTCGATGTATGTGCTATGCAAGCCAGTATATGTAAATAATTTGTACCTCACTGACTCTCTTTGCTGCGTGTCAGAATGTCATTCTACTTCTCCTGTCCACTCCCAGCCACCCACTTCTCTATCACGATTGACTGACTCTAAAAGTGCAATCCATATAATATGAAAATAATGTGTCAACAGTCAGTCTGTCCTAACTAATTATGATATTTTACTACAAAATATATAGACATACAGTGCGGACTGACCTATCGAAATTTTATTATTAAAAAAAAAACTGCATAAAGTATACGTTTTAAAATTCTATATGTGTGTAGTTGATACTGAAATTCAACAAGATACTATTCTAGGCTCTAGTCTCTGTATTATGTATTTTAATGATTTTAAAATTTAAATTAAACTTCCTAAATCCTGCCTTCTTACCATTCTTCTGAAGTCTGCATCAGTATGTACGATGTATTAACCTGGAATACTTCGTCAGGTAAAGATCAATAATCACATTGTAAGTAGATAGAGCAATGACAAATCCATAAACACACATAAAAGAAAATCGATGCTCAATACAACACGGAAATTAAGTAACTAATAAAAAATAGTACTACATTTTTGTAATCCAGGATATTTATTTGCGCAGTTTTCTCCAGCGCGTTATGAGGTAATGTTAACCCTTTGGCTGTTTATTCTCATAATAGGTAATTTTCCTAAAGCAGAGCTTTGACTTCTAACAAGATCACGTTTTGTTAGTTTTTGTCAAAGCACGAGAATTGTGGGAAAACATTGTATGGCGAGTTTTGGTCTTTGAAAGAACAGATAGTCTTTTTTCAATGTCGTATGAGAGACGTTCTGTTTTTGCCAGTTCATAGAGTGAATGGACAAGTAGAAAACCAACATGTCTCCAGAATATCGGTTTTGTTATAATGGAATTTGCTAGCTATTGTTGCTGTTGTTAATGTACTATATATTTCCACCAGCAACCTGAGGTGTTAGAAACGATATTTCATGTATCATCATGGGATTAATTCATCCTCCTGTTACATAATTAAACCTATTTTTTTATTTCGACAAGCAACGTTTGTTCAACTGTGTGTAGTCAACTGTAAGATGTCCACCAATTAAGTGCAGTCGAATACGAGATGTATAATGTGGGTCGTGTCTCATGTGTGCAGTGTCATATCGTTGGTCCACTTAAGATGTACTCTGAGGGGTAAGATTTGAAGATGACGAAGGAGTGGTTCATGCAGCAAAGAAATGGCTACATAATCAAGAGAAAATCTGATACGGGCTAGGAGTTCATGCACTTGTTTCGCGCTGGCGTAAAGCCGTATAAGTTGATGGGGATTTATGTTGAATAATACCGATGTGTACATGACATATCCATGTATACTGTGTATAAATTTCATGCTTTTTCAATAAACAGCTCCTGAGAAAAACGATGTGGTGCTTTACTTTTTGAACGTTCCTCGTATTTAATCTGTACTATCGCTAGTTCACTTTCCGATGAAAAAAACTTATTTTAGTATATGAGAGATGGCCCATTTATTTCAAAACTTAATCTAAATCTAATAGACGAAATTTTCTGTCTAATCTAACATTCAGGCTTAGAAACCTGTATTCTGAGCTCGCCTACATTCTTTTGCAACTCACTAAACTTCTAACTCTGTTTTTCTCTATCGTCCCTTTTCCCATTCTCGAATTTTATGTGGAAAATTACTTCCTATCAAATTCAACATTTACTGCAACGTTTCTAAAATGTGACCCACAAAATCAATAAATTCTAACAGTAACTATTTATACATAAAAAACGCCCACCACATAGTTTAAATCCCTCGTGTAGGTACTAAAGTATAGCCTCAGAAGTGGCCACTTCAACATGTTAGGTAAATTTCCTGAGACAACAAATACAGTTAATTTTAATTTCAACATCTTTGGCTTTATAGAATTTATAGAAAACCGCCTAAATACAACACATATAACTGACAGGACATAAGAATATATGATTATATCCTATTTCTACGAGACCCGAATAGCAAGTTTGAAACACGATTAGTTATATACGTTACCACTGCCATTCACTTTTGCTGTAGGGTACACCTTGAGACACATAAATCGAATGTTTATGCTTTGAACTCAAGCTTCCACATCAGAGTTCAGTTTTAATCGGTTTTCGTCTTGTAATTCACATGGAACGACACCTTGGTTTGATCAATTTACGATTAAAATAGATTCTTATCTTATACCCTTCCCGTGCCGTTAAACGTCAGAGCTCGCAAGGTAGTTCGACAATTTTTCCTGTCTTCGGCGAGTCTTTCAACCTCATCAAGGGATTTATGCCTGTTAATTTGGCCTCTCTTAACAATGTCATCTTCAGAGTTTCACGCCGTCTGCCTCTTTTTCTTCGGCCTGTTGTGTTCCACTTGATAGCTTGTTTTGGGATTCTCTAACTGTTTCTTCTCATCACGTGACCAACATATGTCCATCTTCTTTTCCTGATCACCCATGAGACTGGTTGTTGTTCAGTCATCTGTCCTATCTCTGCATTGTTCTTGAATTCGTTCCACTTGATGCCGAGTATCTTCCTTAGGCATTTGTTTTCAAAAGAATCTAAATTCTTGTCTATTTCTTTAGTTTTTTTTTCAGCTTTCACATGCATAAATGAGGGTGGATATTACATTTGAATTGAATAGTCTTAACTATTGCCACATGTTCTCAAGGTTCTTGAAGATCGATGCTGCTTTTGCAATTCTAATTCTAAATTCGTTTCTGGTGTCACCATCCTGGTCTATGTAGCTGCAAAAGTATGCAAATTGATTGTCTTCTTCAATATCCATCCCTTCTATGTGAGATTTTTCATTTTGATTGATAGGAAGTTTCATTATTTTTGTTTTGTCCTTGTTAATTTCAAGTCTTATTTTGCTAGCCAATGAAGACAGGATATCTGTTTTTTCTTGCATAGAATTCACAGTGTTGCTGATAAGAGTTTTGCCATCAGCACAATCAAAATCTTCTAGTTGGGTCTCATGTACCCAGGCAATGCCTGTGTTACATGTGCAGCATATTTTCAGTATGAAGTCCATTGTAATTCCAAAAAAGCAAAGGAGACAGTATACATCCTTGTTTCACACCTGTTTCAATCTGGAACCATTCACTCATCTCTTCCTCTGTTTTGACTGCACAAACATATCTATTGTAGAAGTCCTTAATGATGTTAACAGTTTTAGATGGTATTCCATAAAGATTTAAAATTCTCCACAATGAACCTTTGTGTGTGCTATCACATGCCTTCTAAAAGTATATACAGTTCAGTATTAATGGTTTCTGCTTTTCAGTATGTTCTTCAAGTATTATTCTTAGAGTAAAGATCTGTGTAACAGAATAACATTCTGTACAGATTGTATCGTGTATAACCCTGTGGTTGGTCTGGTAGACCACAGCTCATCACTGTATGCCAAGCACATGTTTCGAGAGAATTCTGAGTCACGTGGTTTAGTTTAGCGGGAGGTGTGCATGGGCTGAGAAGTTAGTTTTTGGTCAGAATGTTGTAGCGAGAGGTTGTGTGTTTGATTCTAGGATGGGATAGAGATTCGGTAGTTAAATTGTTGCAGTGATGGATTGTTTTTCTTAAGACAAATTGTTGTAATAGCCATGTAGATTTGTGTGTCGATTTGTCCAGGTTTTTTGGACAAAGGTTGAATGTCTGACCTGGTCCTATGGCGAGGTTAGTCGCCCGGACTTATGTTTCTTTTGGATGATCATTTGTAATTGTATCCATCAAGTTTTACACTCTACATCGTTACAACACCCATCGTACAAATGGGATCTCATCATTAAACATTTACATTGTGTTTGCTGAATCCTGTAATTTCTTGGATTCATGTATGTGTCATCAATGGTGTTGAGTTAGTGAATTATTTGTAACTGGTCAATGTAGTGTATGGATGAGTAATGGAGTCAGTGTTACCTGGGTTGTCCCGTTACAGAGAGAATATCATTGTAACATCTTTTGGTTGTCTCTGAGCCTAGTGCTCATGTGAGAGAAAGAAAAATCACAAGAGAATTACCTGGGATTCGAACACGGACTGCGGTAGGACGAGCAGCCGTCTAGCCACGACAGAACAGCGTACTATCGACTAGGGGTGCTAGTTGGCCATCATCTTCACAGTCAAACAACGATCTTCTTTTATCCGTTCTTTTTCCAAGTTTAAACAGAATTTAATGTTAGCTGTTTGCTCCACGCTGATTACGTAAAAATGCACCTCTGAGTAGGTCAGTAAAATGGAGGCATATTTGGCGTCTGCTTATCTGGCGGCAATGAAAAGTTGCCAGATCATAGATGAAGGTTGCCTCTGTCAATTACATGCTTAGCTTCATATATGGCATTTTTGTCTTGACCATAATAATATCAGTCTCATTACTTAATTGTCGGTCCTTGTAATAGCAAACATTCTCTTGGATTGTTGCGATGGCATGCAGCAGAGGATACATGGTGTGGTCCGAATGCAGTGAAGCCGTTTTCTGAATCTGAGGTTTGAACGTTTTAGACATTCCCTGTTTGTCATCGTAGCTATGCACGGTATTCTTAACATTCTTCTAAATATGTCTCATGCTTACTTTTTGAGAATATACGTTACCTATCCACATCTTACACTAATGATAATAAGAACATTTCTTCCTTCATCGAGTTATATCTCCACTCAGCTCTTTGTCATATATACTTATAAATACGATGTTCTTTCAGATGGACACAGGTTCTTGCTTGTCTCAATGACATAACCAAGACTTACATACTTAGCAGGGTGTGACAAGCCTTCAACCAGTAACTAGTTTTTGTTCGGCATTTAAATTAAGAAGATTTAACAGAAACTGAGACATATAACATCGTATTGTATGGTATTTATTTATTTCCTTACCTGAAGATAAGAACTGTGGACTCTGTATGTGACGTAAATTTATAATGAACATTAAAATTGTTGGATACGAATAAAAGATAGGCATGTTTTGTTTATTTTTACTATACATTAGGTACAGCTAATCCTTACTGCCAGACGAACAACAATAATGATCCTCTACATATACACCTTCTGATTTCTTTGTTAAACGCCAGTGTACGCTTTGAACAAACTTGAAATATTCTCAACATCTAAACACGTATATTGTAGGACTTGTTTTCGCGGAAATCGACTCTGTCCTCAACAGATTGTTTTAATTTTGAATAATTTTTCAATCCCACTGACCTCATTTGTTGTTATCGTTATCTGCACTGTGATTCTGGTAATTAATCTACAAACTACAACAATATGGAGTGAGAAGTCTGCAACTCATGTACAGAATGAAAGAGTTTCAAGTCGTAATCAGAAAGTGGGTAAGATGGTTGTTATGGTATCTTATATCTTATATCTTATATCCTTCCCGTGCCGTTAGACGTCACATAGGGCTCGCAAAGTAGTTCGCCAGTTTTCCCTGTCTTCGGCGAGTCTTTCAACCTCATCGAAGGATTTTATGCCTATTAACTTGGCCTCTCTTAATAATGACCTCTTCAGAGTTTCATGCGGTCTGCCTCTTTTTCTTCGGCCTGTTGTGTTCCACTTGATAGCTTGTTTTGGGATTCTCTGATCATTTCTTCTCATCAAGTGACCAACATATGTCCATCTCCTTTTCCTGATCACCCGTGAGACTGGTTGTTGTTCAGTCATCTGTCTTATCTCTGCATTGTTCTTGAATTCATTCCACTTGATGCCGAGTATTTTCCTTAGGCATTTGTTTTCAAAAGAGTCTAATTTCTTTTCTATTTCTTTAGTTGTTTTCCAGCTTTCGCATGCATAAATGAGGGTGGATATTACATTTGAATTGAATAGTCTTAACTTGGTTTTTGTGCTTATAACTTTTGAATTCCATATGTTCTCAAGATTCTTGAAGATTGATGCTGCTTTTGCAATTCTGATCCTAACTTCCTTTCTAGTGTCACCATCCTGGTCTATGTAGCTGCCAAGATATGCAAATTGATTGACTTCTTCAATATCTGTCCCTTCTATGTGTATTCTTCCATTTTGATTGACGTGAATTTTCATTATTTTTGTTTTGTCCTTGTTAATTTCAAGTCCTATTTTGCTAGCCAGTGAAGATATGCTATCTGGTTTTTCTTGCATGGAATTCACATTATTACTGATAAGAGTTATATCATCAGCAAAATCAAGATCTTCTAGTTGGGTCCCATGTACCCAATCAATACCTGTGTTACCTGCGCAGCATTTTGTCATTATGAAGTCTATTGTAATCCCAAAAAGTAAAGGAGACAGTATACATCCTTGTTTCACACCTGTTTCAATCTGGAACCATTCACTCATCCCTTCTTCTGTCTTGACTGCACAACCATATCCATTGTATAAGTCCTTAATGATGTTGACAATTTTAGATGGTATTCCATATAGACATAAAATGCTCCATAATGAATCTCTGTGTATGCTATCAAATGCCTTCTTAAAATCTATGAAATTCAGTATTAATGGTTTCTGCTTTTCAATATGTTCTTCAAGTATTATTCTGAGAGTAAAGATATGGTCGAGACAGCTTCTCCCTTTTCGAAATCCTGCTTGTTCTTCTCTCATTGCAGTATCCACTATATCTTTGAGTCTATTCAAAATGACCTTGCAAAATACTTTTGACACAACTGATATTAAGGTTACTCCTCTCCAGTTGTTACAGTCACTAAGGTTGCCCTTTTTTGGTATTTTAACAATGATTCCCTTCTTCCAATTAGAAGGGACCTTTTCTTCTTTCCAAATCTTGTTAAACATTCTCTGTAGTTGTCTCATGTTGTCACTATTGATAGCTTTTAGCATCTCGGCTGTTATTTCATCTTCACCTGCAGCTTTGTTGTTAGCCATTAAATTCACTGCTGTTTCAATTTCATGCAATTTAATTTCATCTAGATTGACATTTAGTTGTGGGGCTGGTAAGTCAGTTTCAAGGTTTAACAATTCTTTTGGGTGTGGTCGATTGAGTATTTCTTGGAAGTGTTCAGCCCATCTTTGCTTTTGGTCTTTATTTGATGTTAATAGTGTTCCAGTTTTGCTAAGGATTGGTCTTTCTTTAGATGTAATAGTACCTGTTAGCCTCTTTTGTATGTTATATAAAGTTTTGCTGTCTCCTGTTTTTGCTGCTTTTTCTGCCTCTTTCGCCATATTGTCTATGTATTCTCTTTTATCCCTTCTAGCTGAACTTTTTACTTTCTTGTCTATGTCTTTGTATTTTGCTTTTGCTGAATCTCTTTCATGATCTGCTTTTGCATTCAACATGTTTAATTTGACTGCTCGTCTTTCATGTATATACTTCCATGTTTTATCTGATATCCATGCTTTTCTATTTGGTTTTTCCAATCCAGCGCTTACTTTTGCTGCTGTGATTATGGCTGTGCTGTAAGAATTCCATAACTCATCTATACCTATCTCTCAACTTCACTGGGTGTTTTGGAATGATTGGCAAGTTCCTGATTGAAATTAATGTTAGTATTTTCTTCTTGTAGGCTGTGGATGTTTATCTTTCTGTGTACTGATTTCTTGTGTTGACTTTTCAATTTTAATTTTATTTTCCCTATGCACAGGTTGTGATCACTGTTGACATCTGCACCCCTATAAGCCCTTACATCCATGAGAGATGTTCTGTATTGCTTTCTAATACAAAAATGGTCTATCTGGTTTCTAGTTCTATCATCTGGAGATATCCATGTTGTTTTATGTATCTCTGTGTGGGAATATTGTGCCTCCAATGACCATGCCCTCTGTTAGACATATTTCAATTAATCTTTCTCCATTCTGATTAACCATGTCAATTCCTTCTTTCCCCATCACTTTTTCAACGTCGGTATTATCCTTCCCTACCTTAGCATTGAAGTCCCCCATAGCAATTAGGATGTCGTGTTTAGGGACTTTGTTGATGATTTGTTGTAGTTGGTGATAGAAGTCGTCTTTCACATCATCATCTGCATCATTCGTGGGTACATAACACTGTATTATTGTCATTCTTCCGTGTCGTAGGTTGTATCGTGCTCTTATTATACGACTGTTCACTGGTTCCCATTCTACAAGGCTCTTTGCAGCTACATTTGACATAATAATGCCCACTCCGTCTCGGAATTTATTGTCATTTCTGCCTGAATGTATAATTAACTTACCGTTTTCCGCCGATCTTTTACCTGCTTCTGGCCATCGCATTTCGCTGATGCCCAGTATGTCTAGATGGTATCTCTCCATTTCTTTGATGACCTGGGTAGTTTTTGTTGGTGCTGCCATCGTTCTCACATTCCAGAATCCAACACTTGTCACATGTTTGGGGCCGACGAATGAGCTCTTCGGAGTTGGCATCCCTGATGCTCGGTTGGTTTCTCTGCGAGTTTCCATAACGGTATCTTTTTTTCCCATCTGGAGTTGCCTCTAGATAGGTCCCAGGATAAGGTTGTTAGTCTTATGCCCAACTCCCGGTACATTATATGTAACAGATCAAGCGGTATCCAGTTTATTTATTGCTTGCTTTATTCCTATTTGTATTACGATGACGGTGGTGGCTTTTGAACCTGCACTTTCTTATGGTGGTAGCTACATCAAAGTAGGATTACTATTATGTGGACTAAGTTTTGTTTTAGAATCTTTGAATTCTTCTATGAATATATTTATTTACTATCATATAAGTAGTAAATATAGGAAAACCTTTGAGAAGGTTTTTCTGAAATTTTAAAAATTCAAATGTATTGTAATGAATTTTATACAAAGTGCAGCATCTCGCTCATGAGATAAACACAAGCTGTATTTCAGTGTATTGGAAGCTAAAATAAAAAGAAATTACAAATTCCACTGTGTGTTTGAACTATGCAATTAGTGTATACGAATGATTTGTACCTCACTGACTGTTTGCTGCGAATGTCATTCTATCTCTTTTGTCCATTCTCAGCCACCTACCCACCCCCTATCATCATTGACTGACTCTAAAAGTGCAGTCCAGATAATATACAAATAATGTTTCAACACTTAGTCTGTCCTAACTAATTATGATATTCTGCTACAAAATATATAAACATAAATTGCGCACTGATATCCGTCAGTCATTTGCATTTCCCTTGCAGAACATTTCCTCCCTAACAGGCCTCCTGTAGGCCTCTTGGTTGGAGACAAGATGCCCTGCTGCTGATGCATCCATTTGCTGATCATCAACGATGACTTGGAGCCACCTCTGCCTTTGTCTTCCTCTCTTTCTTTTTCCTATTATGTACCCTTCCAAGACGATATTCTCTAAATAGTCATGACGTTTAATGTGTCCGAATTATTGTTGTGTTCTCTATTTAATCGTCTTTGCTGGCCAATCTTTTTCAATATTTAGTTCTTGTAGTATGAATATAGCTGTTCTTTTTTGTGTCCATGTTATTTGACGAACTCTTCTGGGCTGTTGAAATTTATTATATTATTTCAGAAAAAAATAACATGACTTCTAATATATGTCCTAAATTCCGTATGTGTGTGTAGTTGATACTGAAATTCCACAACATACTATTCTAGGTTCTAGCTTCTCTATGATACATTTTCAAGATTTTTAAATTAAAATTAAACATTCCATCTGTGATCGTCTTACAATCTTCTGCAGTCTACATCAGTTTGTACGACCTATTAACCAGGAATACCCGAATACATTCTTAAGGTGGAGATAAATAACCACCTTGTAATTAATATATATATATATATAGAGAGAGAGAGAGAGAAAGAACGATTACGAGATTGAGAGAGAGAGAGATACATACATACATACATATATACATATAGACAGACAGACACAGACGAAGACAAAGAGAGAGAAAATACTTCTAAGAGAACAAGTAATAGAACACAAAGAGAGAATAACGAAGTTGAAATAATGAGACTCATGAAATGGAACAATGCACTGATGATGAGTTGTTTTGATTATTTTCAAGTTTCAGAGCAATCGCTACGCTCTATAGCAATCACTACGATCTATAGGAGTCACTATGCATCTTTAGCAGTCACTACGCTCTATAGTAGTCACAATGTTCTATAGCAAGTACTACGCTCTATGTACGTCATAATGCATTATGTCACTATGTCCTACGTTCTATATACTTTATACTACCATCTACGTACTAAACCCTGCGTCCTGCATGAGTTTTGCTTTTGATGTGTTATGTGTACCGCCATGTGCATTTATTTGTGCAATTGCTGCTGTTTATAACTACACCCGAGCCCTTGCTGATAACACGGAGCAATAAACTTGCTACCCTTGGAAGAAGAACCAAAATTTGTTATTCTTTATTGTTTATTATTTATGTAGCGGAAAGCGTTGAAGCGTGCAAAGCAATCGAGCACATCACAGCAGTCCATGGTCAAACACCGTTAGACAAATCATCATCATCATCATCATCTATTCAATATAAATAAACTCCCATCCCCCTTTCCTGCTGTAGAAACTACAGTCCAGAACCATGTCCTGAATACATTTACACATCAAGGTAATAATGAGGTCATATGAATTACTAAATTCTAATTTTATTCCTACATCGACACGTACAAAAACACCAACAGTATATAATCGCTAACGATGTGACATGTTCAATATTACTTGAGAGAAAAACATTCATAAGTGAAAAGAAATAAAACTAATGATCTACAAAGTGGATGATCACGAGAACAGATTCAAAACAAAGTACATATGATATATCCCTTCCAGAACTTCCTAGCATGAAAAGAACAGTTTTAAAACTTATTATTAAGTCATGTGAAAAAACGAACTTCAACTCATGCGAAATACAGAAAAGAAAATCCATAAAAACTGAAATATTCAGAATATCACTGAAGACAGTTAGTGAGTTACTAAAGTTAACAAAACTGCCACGAAGAAGAAGGAGCAAAAGTCTACACGGGATACATGAATGATTTTATTATGAGCTTCTATTGATATCTTGCACTATAGTTTTTATAACTTTGAAAGATCAGAAGAGAAAGAGAAAAATAATACGACATAAAAATCACTCTACAGAAATAATTAAACATATATTTACACAAATGTTATCCTTGTGAAAGACAAACAAATATCGAGAACAAAATCAAACATTTGACATGTTGTTCTTATGTTCTAAACTGTCAGAAATCCACAAATAATTAGATTTTAAAAGTTTGAAAGATCAGAAGATAAAGAGAAAAATATAATAAAACATGAGAATCACTTAACACAAATATTTAAACATATATTTACACAAATTATATCCTTGTGAAATAAAAAATCTCGAGAACAAAATCAAACAATTGACAAGTTGTCCTTATGTTCTAAATTTTCAGAAATCCACAAATAATTAGATAGAGAAATGCAGACCACAGAAAACAAAGGAAACATTACTAAATACATTAGTCATAGATATAAGAAGCACGTGTTATATTTTAATAAAGAAATTGAATTTTTAGATAACCATCGACGTAGAAGATGGTGTTTATAAAGAATAATTGCAAACTGTCAGATAATAACGACGTACTAAGTTGTTTTTCTAGCGCAAGCTATTAACTAAATTGTAGACCTCTAAGACACGCCCATGAAGGACATTTAAAATCAGGCTTACAACAATATGTACAATAGCTATAAACCTGTGTGTCTTTTTTAAGAAATATAAAGTGACTTGGCACAAAACACATACACACAGTGACAGTTACAAAGATACGAGGCTGAGTTAAAGAAACAATCATATTTGTTTTTATTTCAATACAGTCACAAACAATCATAGACAGTTTCTTATCACTTCTCTGTCCAGACTACATCACGTTCTGTGTAGATGTGAAATCTCTCCGCTATTGTCAGAATTCCTCGACAAAAGGAAATCTTCCGGCTGACCCTGAAACCAGTTATGCATGTTTCCTTTAATCTCTTCGTCTTCCTATTTTGCGCATTTTTAAGGGGCCCGAACACATGATAGTCACAAAGTGCCAGGTGACTTGTAGCATGTGGAGGGCACCTTAAGGGCAGATTCGTAATTTCTTGATATGTTACTCGTGATGTATGAGAATGCGCGTTCCATGTTGTATTGAGACACCAAAAATGTTTGACGTGATTGCAGGTTTTAAGTGCTTCTCAAACAGACCACAGTATGCTTCGCTGTTGATAGCGGATTTTTTTAGACATGTATATTGTAGGATTTTACAGACTTAGGAAGTCTTAGATTATTAATTTTCCGGCACACCAAATCGTGCGGAAGTCTTTTTATTTTTCTTTTTGTTCCAGCGAAAAAAATATGTTGCCACTCATTATCATCTCTTTTGTTTTTGACTATAAGTACTGCAACCAGCACTCGTCTAATGTGACTATATTTGTAGAATTTCATTTTTCAAACTTCTTTAAAGCTTTTCACACACAAAAATGCCTCACATCGGTAGTGAGTTGTTTTGGTTTATGTTTATCAGAGACTTTTTAAAATTGTTGCAGTTAAAGGCTCGTAGTTGGATCTCAGGCGCAGGGCGGGGGGGGGGGGGGGGGGATCAATATCGCGCCGGTTCACTGCCCGTTGTCTTCTGCTTTACCGTCAGCCGGCTCTCTCCCGCGGGTGCTCTTCGCTGAATTAGAGAGTTCAAAGCAGTGTGAACACTCTAATCTTTTTAATAATGGTGCGTGGAATAATGGATAGGAACTCGGTTCTATTTTGTTGGTTTTCGGAACTGGAGGTCCCGCTGCTGGCAAGATTCTTCAGACGACGTGCGTGGGGTGAAACTCCTCCCGGCCAACGAAGAAAAATGTGATTAGGATCTCGAGGTCAAGACTACTCAAAGCACGGCACCTCTGCTCTGGAGGCCGGCCACGTCTTATACATACCCATACTGGGGCAGATTGCCTAAACCGACTTAACCCAGGGATGAAATTTACTAGTGACGAGGATTCGTCCTCCTGGACAAAAACTCCATCCTGGTCACAACTAGGAAGGGTAGCTGCCACGACCACAAACTAGTGAAGTCGGAGACACTGGACCAGGGCAGTTTAGATAGGTAATCACCTCTCACCCATCGGGGATGTATGCGTATCCTAATTACGCTGAGGTTTTCCGGTGAGGAAGTCCAGCTATATGCTGGATGGCAACCACCTCTCACCCAGCGGGGATATACTGATATCCAAAACACGTTGAGGTTTTCCGGTGAGAAAGTCCAACTCTAGATTAAACTGGTACAATGAAAATCACGGTTTCACGCAATCCCGCTTCTGCGACCCACCGAGAATACAGGCTCAAGCCCTGCGATACTCTGAACCTTTGTGGTCCTCTGGGGGATCTCCTGTGCTCCTTTCGGGGACCACAGGGAGACAACGGGACCTATCGAGGATCAAAAGAATAAATTCAATAGGATCACGCGGAGGTCTTGGTGGTAGAAGCGAACGAAGAATAAGAAGAGGAAGAAATCAGCTGTAAACTTTCCATGAGCATTGTAATTACAATAACAGTACAATCACAGATTGAAGTTATGAAACATGCAGCTATTATTTTAATCACAATCTATTTGTATTAATGTTTTCTATAAGGTATACGCGAAAGTATAGGGTTAAAAAGTACTGCAGAAAAGATAACATTCTTTATACAAGAATTTTTTTTTATTTTTCACAAGTAGTATTATAAAATAATAATGCCAAATATTCATCATTCATTCATTTGCATGTTCTTTGCAGAACATTGCCTCCCTACCAGCACTCCTGTAGGCCTCTCGGTTGTGAGCAAGATGGCCTGCTGCTGCTGCATCCATTTGCAGATCCTCAACGATATCTTGCAGCAATTTTCGTTTTGGTCTTCCTCTCTTTCTTTTTCCCATTATGTACCCTTGCAATACGGTCTTCTCTAAATTATCATGACGTTTAATGTGTCCAAAATATTTAAGTTTTCTCTCTTTAATCCTCTTTACTAGTCAGCCTTCTTCAATATTAAGCTCTTGTAGTTTAAATATATTTGTTCTTTTTTGTGTTCACGATATTTGGAGAACTCTTCTGTAGCATTTACATTCAAAGGCATTTATGTGTTTCTCAGCTGTTTTGTTAAGTGTCCAGGTCTCACAGGCATATGTTGCGATGGGAAAGATGCATGCCCTTAAAAATCGTATTGTTGTTGTTGTTCTGTCTGCTCCTCTCCACAGATTCTTTAGTTGTTTTAGTTTCTGAAGAGCGATAGATATCCTCTTTTTAATTTCCCTCATTGTATCTCCATTATTAGTTAGTAATGATCCAAGATATTCAAAACTCTCCACTTCTTCCAGTATTTTTCCTCATTGATACATATTTCAGCTGCCTTGTTTGTTTTGTCAGATGTCATCAATTTAGTTTTCTTTGCATTAAGATAGAGGTTCTGCTCTTCGCTGTTCTTACGAAATGACATAATTAGTTTTTCCTATTCCTTTTTGTGTTGTGAACAGTAACACTATGTCATCAGCATATCTAATCTCTGGTATTTCATAACCTCTAATTATTATCTTATCTTATCTTATATGCAGGAAACTCTCTACCGTAGAGAGCGGAACAACAACACAACTCCTTCAGTTCATCAGAGGAAGTACCCCCCTCAGACAAGTGTTTCGGCTCTTTAAACTCCTGATACTCTAAGGGGGGTGAGCCCCTCTGGTTCATGAATATCCTTCCGGTGCCGTTAAACCGTCACATAGGGCTCGCAAAGTAGTTCGTCAATTATTCCTGTCTTCGGCGAGTCTTTCAACATAATCAAAGGATTTTATGCCTGTTAATTTGGCCTATGTTAACAATGTCCTCTTTAGAGTTTCGGCGGGTTGTCCTCTTTTTCTTTTGCCTGTTGTGTTCCACTTGATAGCTTGGTTTGGGATTCTCCGATTATTTCTTCTCATCACGTGACCAACATATGTCCATCTCGTTTTCCTGATCACCCATGAGACTGTTATGGCATCGTAATATTCTATGTCTACATCTTCTGTAATATTCGTCATTATATTTTCAATATACAAGTTAAATAAGTAGGATGACAATATGCAATATATAACAAATATTACATCTTACAAATACAGTGTTTATATATATATATATATATATATATATATATATATATATATATATATATTGCAGTTATTATATTGCAGTTTAAATATATTTTAGATATTTGGTTACCGACGCCCATCATTTCATTCGACTGCTGCCTCCATTATTGAAATGTTGATCTCATTTTAGCAAACTCGAAGAGGCCTCTTTGTCTATACAGGATTGTTGATTTATATATAGTGTATATTCTCAATACAGACTGTGACCAACAGCTTTATTGCATTACTACACGGAAGATTGTTTTAAGAACTCGTAGATAAGTTTGTAGATGAAATAAGAACGTCAGCATTGCAGCAATATCTGTAAAACAGAAAAAAAGATTGTATTGTGTTCCACTCATTTTGCTAGAAATGCACAAAGAAGCAAATCTTTCTGATACTGAGAAGGAAAATCATGACGAGTCCGGTATAAGCGACGAAGCACTTCTGATTTACAATTGGGTTACCTTTGGAGTTGCGGGTCTGACATTAGATATTATTGGTATAGTTACTAACATCATCAATATCATCTGCTTTACCAAGCAAGGTTTCCAGGAATCTATTAACGTCAGTCTACTCGGTATGTAGAAGTTGTGTGATCACTTTAAATACACGTATTTTAGACATTTAAGAAATCTCCGTGTTATGACATATTTAATTACTTTTGTGTTGTCAAATTCCTATAGTTTTTAATTTTGTATCTTTTATTTTTTTCTTCTAGAAAACTTCACTCTCACAAACGCACTTTCAATATCTGAATAAATTAGAAAAAAAAAGAAATTTAGATACAGTTCATACTATATTCAGAAGAGGAGAAATATAAACATATAAATATCTTTAAAAAATAACTAAAGTGTATTTTGCACTAAAATGGAAAAATGTAATATTCTGTTTATTCTCTGAATCTACAGGTTTTGTTTACATTTCGATAGGTTTCTTTATTCAATATATTTATTGTAAGTATAGCTCTTATCTTTTAACGAAGGTATTGAGAGGTAAGGAATTAGCGCAGTTGTCCCTCGTAGTTGTCCCGCATAGTTGTCCCTCATAGGTGTCACAACAGCCAAACTTGTATAAAACATGTTAAACCTCTCCTGTAGGTGGATAAAACAAAGACCACCATTGTATTAATGTAAAGTACATAAACTTTTATCTCTTTTATGTGTTATTAAAAACAACAATTAAATCTTTGAGTTTTTGTGTTTTTTTTTTTTTTGCATTTAGGTTTGTCGGTCTCGGACTTGGTCTGTGTTATAACGATGAGCTGGATGAACATTTGTTTTAATTTGTCGGCGTCGAAAACTGACTTTGAATTTGACCCATTGGAAGTCAGTTATCTCGTGGCCGCGGCGCCCCATTTTGCCTTCTCCAGAGTGACAAGCTGTATCACGGCCTTAATCACACTGGAGAGATGCCTGTGTGTGATAGTGCCCTTGAAGGTCAGGCTAGGAATATTAGTAAATGCATTTTTGTACTTGCAATATGAAAGAATGTACATATTCGACGGTATATGTAGTTCTATAAAGATGTCTAGATGTATGAGCATCATCATCACGTGCCGTGTCACTATTCGTTTAGCTGTCATGCTTCCCAACAGATCGATATACATTGTATTTACCATCAGCTTATCTGTTGAATTTTTATTGCGGTATTGCGTTGGACTGACAATAAACAGTATCTCGTTATTTCCCTGTCTCTCTCCCTATTTATCGTTTTTTTAAGCTATACTCTTCTTATTATATTTCCAATTAATGAATAGTGTTGTTTTAATATGAATTTAAATAGATTCCTTTCTACATCTTCTTTTCTTAGACATTCAAGTAATCATGCATCCACTCATCAGGTATTACACCGGTATTCAAGTTTTCTTTGTACTCTTCTGTCATCTGCTTTACAACGTTGTCATCAGCTTCTTTGAGATGTCCATATCGGATGGCATCAAGACCGGGTATGATAGTTTCGGCATTCTTGATTGTCTTTCTTAACTCCTCCACCTCTATTGGACTTTCCTGAATGTCTGTTTGTACAACGACGCTAGTCAATGTTACCCTGATCTGATTGTCTGGTGTATGGTTGGAAAAGAAGACGCTCACTTTCTGCTCCTCAGATCTCAGTACATTAATCTCTTATATTTGTACTCGCCGGTACTACAGGCTTATTCTTCATTCTCCTTTGCACCTGTCAGAATTTGGATGGGTGAGGCGTAGGATACAATAAGTCAATTTGCAATCTAGATGAAGTGCATAAAGGAGATGACTGGTTACGGGTACAGGACCGACCTCAGCTAACAAAGTTTATTATACAGAAGGGCGGTGATTGTCGAGATTGGGTACAGGAGCAGTTGAACTTTGGGTTCTAGATCATATCCAGCATCACTGTGGGTCTTCCGACACGGTATTATGTACAGATACCTCAGTGATTCGGAATAGCAGAAGTAGTTGGGGTTTTGTTGCCTACTGATATGAAAGAATAGTGACACATGGTTTGAGAGCCTTTGAAGTCACCACTGAAGCATGCTAATGGAAATCAAGGCTGTCTCGGCGGCAATGGAATGTTTATTTGCTCATGATGTGGTTAATTGTATATTATTTGTGATGGATTAACAGAGTATGCTTCGTAAGATTGAGAAGATTATGCTTCGAGAAGAATGGGTTCAACTGTTAAGCCAGACAACTGTGACAAGCCTATCGTGACTTTACTATATAGGACATGCGGGACTATATGGCAATGATGTGGTAGACTGACTTGATGGACAAGGTAAAATAAAAGGCAGACGGACACTGGTCAAGGGGGACATTGCTAAGGCTGTATTGGACAGACTGAATAAAAATGAAGAGCGGTATGGAAGAACACTGGAGCTGTGAAGAGACTGCCAGAACTAAACAAATTAAAGGTGCCAACAGGAAATACGAAATGTGAGGCAGAAAACGCATCGTAAACAACCAACACTTGACAGGAATTATTTGCAAACATACTCCAGGGTGACAGTGCTCAGAGACAAGGTATGCACACGAAAGGATGCAGAGAATAATTCCAAGAACAGGGATGATTGGAGAGCCTTTATCCGTGAACTATGCTATCTAATGAGTGACAGACGACGACGATGATGATGATGATGATGACGATGATGATGATGATGAAGATGATGATGATGATGATGATGATACTCTTGGATAAATGCTGTGGCATGCAGCGGAACATATATAGGGTTGTTCCAAAAGCAGTGAAGCCGGCGTCTGAATTTTGAGGTTCGAACTTCTTAGACATTCCCTGTTTGCATCCTAGGTGCCAAGCTATGCATTCTTAACATTCTTCTAATTATCTGTGATATTTAATGTTTGAAAAAATACCTTACCTACACAAGAAAATTTCTTTCTTTAGAGAGTTATATTTCCACTCAACTCTTTCCCATGTATCATTATAAATACGATGTTCTTTCAGACGAAGACAATTTCTTGCTTGTCTCAATGACAGAACAAGGACTTAGATGCTTAGCAGGGTGTTAAACTTCGGCTAGTAACTAATTGATGCTCTCCATATAAATTTATAACATTTTCCGGAAACTCAGACATATAGAATCATATTGTATATTATTTATCTATTTCTCTTACTGAATATAAGAAATGTGAACTCTGTATGTGACATAATGTTATTGGGAACATTAAGTATAGTTGGGTGCAGATAAAAGTTAAGCAACTTATGGGTTTAAGATCTTATGTTATCTATAATATTTATGTTTCAACAGGTAAAGCTACTCTTTACTGTCAGACGAACAACAATTATGATCCTCTCCATATACACCTTCTGTCTTCTTTGTGAAACTCCAGCCTACGCGTTCAATAAACTTGAAATGAAATTTTCTCAACATCTAAACAGGTCCATTTTAGGACTTGTTTTCTCGGAAAATCGACACAACATTCAGCAGGTCATTTTAATTTTGAATAATTTTTCAATCCCACTGACCTCATTTGTTGTTATCGTTATCTGCACTGTGATTCTGGTAATTAATCTACAAACTACAACAATATGGAGTGAGAAGTCTGTAACTCGTGTACAGAATGAAAGAATTTCAAGTCGTAATCAGAAAGTGGGTAAGATGGTTGTTATGGTATCCAGTTTATTTATTGCTTGCTTTATTCCTATTTGTATTACGATGACGGTGGTGGCTTTTGAACCTGCACTTTCTTATGGTGGTAGCTACATCAAAGTAGGATTACTATTATGTGGACTAAGTTTTATTTTAGAATCTTTGAATTCTTCTATGAATATATTTATTTACTATCATATAAGTAGTAAATATAGGAAAACCTTTGAGAAGGTTTTTCTGAAATTTTAAAATTCAAATGTATTGTAATGAATTGTATACAACGTGCAGCGTCTCGCTCATGAGATAAACACAAGCTGTATTTCAGTGTATTGGAAGCTAAAATAAAAAGAAATTACAAATGCCATTCTGTGTGTGAACTATACAATTAGTGTATACGAATAATTTGTACCTCACTGACTGTTTGCTGCGAATGTCATTCTATCTCTTTTGTCCATTCTCAGCCACCTACCCTCCCCCTATCATCATTGAGCACTGATATCCTTCAGTCATTTGCATTTCCCTTGCAGAACATTTCCTCCCTAACAGGCCTCCTGTAGGCCTCTTGGTTGGAGACAAGATGCCCTGCTGCTGATGCATTCATTTGCCTTTGTTCTCTTTCTTTTTCCTATTATGTACCCTTCCAAGACGATATTCTCTAAATAGTCACGACGTTTAATGTGCCGAATTATTGTTGTGTTCTCTATTTAATCGTCTTTGCTAGCCAATCTTCTTCAATATTCTATGTATGATATCAGTGTGATTTATCAGTACATTTGATGTGCGGCATATCTAGAGGCTACGCTAGATGGATAAAAAAGAACTCGTTATGGAAACTCGCAAAACCAACCGAGCAATAGTGATGCCAGCTCCGAAGAGCTCATTCGTCGGCCCTAAAATTGTGACAAAAATTGGATTCTAAAATATAAAAACGATGGCAGCACCAACAAAAACTACTCAGATCATAAAAAAATGGAGAGATACCAACTACACGTACTGGGCATCAATGAAATGCAATGGCCAGCAGCAGGTAAAAGATAGTTGGAAACCAGTAAGTTAATAATGCATTCAGGCAGAGACGACGGGGAACATCAAGAAGGGTTTGGTATAAGTATGTCAAATAAGCAGCAAAGACCGATGCAGATGATAAGGCGAAAGACGATTTCTATCACTAATTACAACAAATCATTAACAAAGTCACAAACTTCAAGGCTAAAGTAGGGAAAGATAACATCGACGTTCAAAAGGAAATGGGGAAAGAAGGAATTGACATGGTTAATCAAAACGGAGAAAGATTCTTTGAAATATGTCTATCAGAGGACATGGTCATTAGAGGCACAGTATCTCCACACACAGAGATGCATAAAACAACGTGGATATCTCCAGATGATAGAATTAGAAAACAGATAGATCATTTTTGTAATTGAAAGCAATACAGAACATCTCTGATAGATGTAAGATATAGCGGTGCAGATGTCAAAAGTGATCACAATCTGTGCAAAGGGAAAATAAAACTAAAACTGAAAAGCCAACACAAGAAATCAATACACAGAAAGATAAACAGCCACAGTCTACAAGAATAGAATACTAACAGTAATTTCAATAAGGAACGTGCCAGTCATTTCACAACAATCATTGAATTAGAAGAGATTGGTAGATATGATTTATGAAATTCTTACAGAACAGCCATAACCACATTATCAAAAGCAAGTGCTAGACTGAAAAAAACCTAATGGAATAGCATGGATATCATAAAACACATGGAAGTACATACATGAAAGACGAGCAGCCAAATTAGACATGTTGAATGTAAAGACAGATCTTGGAAAAGATCTGGCGAAAGCATCGTAGAAAGAAATAGACCAGAAAGTAAAAAGTTCACCTAGAAGGGAAGAAAAAGAATACATAGACAATATGACGAAAGAGGCAGAAAAAGAAGTAAAAACGGGAGACAGAAAAACTTTATATAACATACAAAAGAGGCTAACAGATACTATTACATCTAAAGAAAGACCAATCCTTAGCAAAACTGGAACTCTATTAACATCAAGTAAAGACCAAAAGCACAGATGGGGTGAACACTTCAAAGAAATACTTAATCGACCACACCCAAAAGAATTGATAAACTTGAAACCAACTTACCAACCCCACAACTAAATGTCAACCTAGATGAAGTTGTATTGCATGAAATTGAAACAGCGGTGAATCTAATGGCTAACAAAGCTGCAGATGAAGATGAAATAACACCTGAAATGTTAAAAGCTATCAATAGTGACAACATATGATAACTGCAGAGAATGTTTAACAAGGTTTGGAAAGAAGAGAAGATCCCTTCTAAATAGAAAAAAGGAATCATTGTTAAAATACCAAAAAAAGGCAACATTAGTGGCTGTAACAACTGGAGAGGAGTAACCTTAATATCAGTTGTGTCAAAAGTATTTTGCAAGGTCATTTTGAATAGACTTAAAGATACAGTGGATACTACAATGAGAGAAGAACAGGCAGGATGTCGAAAAGTGAGAAACTGTCTCGACCAGGTCTTTACTCTCAGAATAATACTTGAAGAACATATTGAAAAGCACAAACCATTAATACTGAACTTCAGAGATTTTAATAAGGCATTTGATAGCGTACACAGATATTCATTATGGAGAATTTTAATTCTATATGGAATTTCATCTTAAATTGTCAACATTATTAAGGACTTATACAATGGATGTGTTTGTGCAGTCAAGACAGAAGAAGGGATGAGTGAATGGTTCCAGATTGAAACAGGTGTGAAGCAAGGATATATACTGTCTCCTTTACTTTTTGGGATTACAATAGACTTCATAATGAAAAAAATACTTGATCAGATAAAACCGGCATTGATTGGGTACATGGGATCTAAACAGAAGATCATGATTTTGCTGATGACATAACTTTATCAGTAACAATGTGAATTCCATGGAAAAAAAAACAGATATCTTGTCTTCACTGGCTAGCAAAATAAGACTTGAAATTAACAAGGACAAAACACAAATAATGAAACTTTCTTTTAATCAAAATGGAAAATTACACGTAGAAGGGACATATGTTGAAGAAGTCAATCAATGTGCATACCTTGGCAGCTACATAGATCTGGACGGTGACACTAGAAAGGAAGTTAGAATTAGAATTGCAAAAGCAGCATCGATCTTCACGAATATCGAGAACATATGGATTTCAAAAGTTATAAGCACAAAAACCAAGTTAAGATTTTTCAATTAAAATGTAATATGTAATATACACCCACGTTTATGCATGCGAAAACAGCTAAAGAAATGGACAATAAATTAGACTCTTTTGAAAACAAATCATCATCATCATCAGATGCCGTGCCAACTGGCGTTGGCTATTATGCTTCTCCAGAATACACGATCCTTCATGCAGGCCATCATCTCAGTTGGTGATCTCTTCTCACACCATCCCTTCAGACTGTCCAGTATTATTTCTCTTGGTCTTCCTCCTGATTTTCTTTCTTCTATTTTTCCTGTTGTTATAATATTTTCAATGCCCCCTCGTTTCATTGCAAGAGTACATTGTCTCTCTCTTATCTTTTTGACAAGATTCTTTTTTCTCTCCAGTTCTTCTCATACATTCTTCATTAGTTATTTTTGCTGTCCATAGGATTCGCAACATTCTTCTAATAAACCATATTTCTACTGTTTCCAATGATTTTTGTGCAGACCTGCATACTGTCCATGATTCACTTTCATATAGTTTAATTATAGCATTTTAGGGCTCGTTTTCCAACATTAATTGTTAAGGACGTATTGGCTAATATGTTTCTCATTCTCTGAAATGCAGTCTTTGCTCTGCCTAATCTGTTCCTAATTTCTGTACTGCATTTCCCATCTGAAGTTATTACTGCTCCAAGGCATTTGAATTTCAACACCTGCTTTAGAATCCATTAATTGATTCGTTCATTTGCATGTCCCTGGCAGAACTTTGCATCCCTAACAGCACTCCTGTATGCCTCTCGGTTGTGACCAAGATGGGCTGCTGCTGATGCATCCATTTGCAGATCCTCAACGATGTCTTGCAGCCATCTTCGCCTTAGTCTTCCTCTCTTTCTTTTTCTAATGATGTACCCTTCCAAGACGATCTTGTCTAGACTATCATGAAGTTTAACGTGTCCAAAATATTTAAGTTTTCTCTCTTTAATCCTCGTTACTAGCCAGCCTTATTCAATATTAAGTTCTTGTAGTATAGATGTATTTGTTCTTTTTTGTGTCCATGATATTTGAAGAACTCTTCTGTAGCACAAACATTCAAAGGCATATATGTGTTTCTCAGCTGTTTTGTTAAGTGTCCAGGTCTCACAGGCATATGTTGCTTTAGAATAGTCCAGTTTAATTTTATGCTGCATGTTGGTGAATTCTGTTTCTTAGATATAACCATAGTCTCTGTCTTGTTGATGTTCAAAGTAAGGCCTTTCTGTTCACTTATTTTGGCGAATTTATCCAAGAGATTTTGCAGGTCTTGTTGGTTCTCAGCTATCAGTACTGTGTTGTCAGCATACCGAAGGTTGTTAATATTGTATCCTCCAATTTTTATGCCTGGTTCTGTGATGATCGTTCTTAGAATATTCTCGCTGTACGGAGAAAAAAGATCCTTGTCGCACCCCTTGTTTTATAGGTTGATATTTTCCAGTTCTATTTTCAACTCGAATTGCTGCTTCTTGCTGCCAGTATTGATATTTTATAATCCTCAGGTCTTTGCTGTCTATATTGATGTCTTCAAGCATTTTAATATTTTATTATGTTTCACCTTGTCGAATACCTTGGTGTAATCAATGAAGCATAAGTAGATATCTTTCTGTACTTCTAAAGCACTTTCAGCTTGTGTTCGTGAAACATAAATGACATTGTGTGTTCCCTTTCCTTCAACAAATCCAAACAGTTCATCTGTTATTTCCATTTTTATCTTGTTCCTTGTTCTTCTCATAATGATTCTCAGAAGTAGCTTCGTTATGTGACATGAGAGGCTGATACTCCGGTGGTCATCACATTCCTTTGCACCTGGTTTCTTTGGTAGTGTTATAAACGTGAATTTATTCAGGTCACTGGGAATATAACCACTGTTGTAAATATCATTCAGTAACTTGGTTACTATTTTTATTCTTGTTTCCTCTAGTGCCTCTATTTCTTCTATTGTTATATTATCAGGCCCAGTTTCTTTTCCTTTCTTCATGTGTTTGATGGCATCAATGATTTCGTCTTAACGTAGTGGTGGTCCATCATAGTTTTCAGTATCTGGTGTTAATTCTGGTCTTTCTCCTCCATATAGCTCACTGATGTAGTCTGTCCACCTGTCCACAATGTCTTCTTTTCCCATTAACATTTTACCTTCTTTTGATTTTAGACATAGTGTGGTATATTTTGTTTTCCTGCCTGTGAGTTCACTAATTCGTTTGTTCATGTTTTTGCTGTCTATATTATGAGAGTCATCTATCTGTCTGCACTGTTCATTTAACCACACTTCTTTTGCTTCTCTGCATTTGCGTCTTATTTCTTTAATTATCTTGCTATATTTTTCTTGGTTACTTTTACTCCTCTTGTCCATCAGTCCTAAGATGTCTGTCATCTATTTATTTTTAGAGGATTCTTTTTTGGCGGTATTATCTCCTTAACCGTTTGGTGGATAGAATCTCTTAATATTGCCCATTGTTCATCAATACTATTTATCTTTGCTTTTGCATTGTATCTATTCGTTATAATAACTTTGTATTGTTCTCGCAGTTCTTGGTCATTTTAAAGGAGTTCCGTATTCAAATTGATGTTTCTCACTTTTCTGAAAACAAATGGCTAAGTAAAATAATCGGCATCAGTTGGAACGAATTCAAGAACAACGCAGAGATAGGGCAAATGACTGAACAACAACCTGTCTCATGGGTGATCAGGAAAAAGAGATATGCATATGTTGATCACGTGTTGAGAAGAAACGTTCAGAGAATCCGAAAAGAAGCTATCAAGTGGAACACAACTGGCAAAAGAAAAAGGGATAGTCGATGGGAAACTCTAAAGATGACATTGTTAAGAGAGGCCAAATTAATGTTCATAAAATCCCTTGATGCGGTTGAAAAGTTCGCCGAAAACAGGCAAACATTTTTCGAACTACCTTGCGAGCCCTATGTGACGTTTAAAGGTACGGAAAGGATATAAGAAGATAAAAGTAAGCTATGTGTAGGGCCAAGAGAGCTCGGGGACTCAGGTCCATGAGGTCTTAATATGCAGACATGAGAAGTCATTATCGTATGATGCCAAGCTTTATTACCCTGCAGTGTATTAAATAGTGTTCATCCACTTACTTTTCTATTAATGATGATTGCTGGAAGTTTTTACTTGCAGTGATATTGCTCATACAGTTGTTTTTCTATCATTGAAGAGTGAATGCACTATTGTGCATTGGATTGATCTTGTTCATTCATTTGTTCGCCCATTATTTTGACACATGTGTTTATGTCATGCTGATGTCAATGCCAGTTGTATATGCTGTTGAGGCCTATAGTGAGACTAACATGCTGTGTCTTTAATTCCAGATTTGGATTTTTGTATTCCATGTCACTGTATTGTTGTGTTGACTAAGTGATTGAGGATTTTTACCACAATTAGCATACAGTATACCAAGGAGACCACGCATGATCGTAAAAGCCGACTAAGGAGGGTTCAGCATAGGGCCAGCAACCCTATCTGGTAAAAAAAAAAACTATTAGAAACGGAAGCAAGGGAAAAAGCAAATGCGGGTGGAAGGAGAAATGCTTGTCAGGAAACTGAGCCCATGAAGGTTGTGGATGAAAGCCAGCCACTGGAAGTCCCCAGCCCGACTGCAGACCTCCTGGAACCTAAACAAAAGATACCAAGGACTCTCACCTGGGCAAAAGCAGAAAAAAGGCAAAGGACAGCATTTGTGGAAAACCCTTGCGGAAGACCCATGTGCCCTGGGCACTCAAGTTTCGGAGATAGAGAGAGAGAGAAAGAGGGAGAGAGAGAGATACCACGGAGGGTAGAACCTGGGTTGGCGGTCATGATTGGGAAGCTAGATTGACCTCGAGTAAGGTGGCACATTGCCAAAGATTGTTGGTCTGTAACCAACCTGATAAAATATATTCCTCCCAATAGCTTTAATTGTAAACATGCACCAAACAGGTTTTTGAATAGTTTGATAAGATTTCTTTGCAGCGTGCTCAATTAGTTCTGTTTAGAACATTACTTTCAACATTTCCTAAATGTCATCATTTTGAGATAATTCACGTTGTCTGTTGCCAGAACAAAACAGAATTTGACATCCACCACTCATTGGGGACTTCTTGATGGCTTCATTTCAGCATTATGTTTTTGGGCTCTAACATTCTATGGCTCTCTCATGTTATTACAGTAATACAATGAGTTTTTTCAGAGTAAATGTGGATCAGTCTTTCGTTAGTGACAATAGAAAAAAAGAACATCCATAGAGATAAAGAAGGTGTGTGATGAAAAGCTCTTGGCATTGTCTCAGACTGGATGTTACAGGGTCAAATATGGCACAGAGATACAACAATGACTGAGAAAACATTTTTTGTTGCTGTTTCCAATCACTCTTTTAGAAATTATCAATCAGTCACACAGCTTAGTTGTATGTAAAGATATGAGGCTTCTGAAAATTTACTCTTCTCTAGAAAATAAGAGCTGTATTTTAAAAAGTCTAGAATTTAAAAAATCATATTTTGAAATCATTAGATAACGTCTCTCTGTGTTTATTAATTCCATTGAAAAGGTGTCTTTGTCTACGGGAATACTAAAAGGTTTACGAGAATAAGAATTTCTGAGTCAAAAAGAAATTTAAAAAAAAACTAGTGGTAACAAAAATAATTATCTCTTAATAATTACTTAATCTTTGTTTAATATCTAATAGACATATACCTTTTATAGGTAAATACTAAAAGTAAATGTCTACTCAAGTTAAATGTTCATGCATAAAGTGTAATCATGAATTTAACTTTTACATCAGAAAACACATAAGGTGGAAAAATTAAAATTAAACATAATAAAACAGAAAAATGAAACTGTAAATGGATAGAGTTTACGTACGATGTAAAAGGTTAAATTCTGATTAAGAGAAGAAAACACTAGCAACAGTGGATCCATCAAATGGGAAAATAAAATTTGAATAATGAGAATAATGAAATGCTATCATGGTTTTAATGATTTTAACATAATAGACGATACATTATACAAACACATGAATAAAAACATAGAGACTACAAATCCATAATGTTGTTTCGAAAACAACTATATATCACAATAATAACACATTCATATGAATTGGTAAACAAGAAATTTATATCAGCATTACTCTTAATGAAAAAAGAATGACCATAATAGAATAAAAAAGCTGATACTGTAAATAATCTACAGACATGATCAGATAAAAAAAAATCTTCATGGTTGGAAAAGAAGACTGATGGAAAAATAAGAAATGATACAACCGTTCTAGTAGTTTCCAAATTGAAACCAGGCATTTTAATACTGCTTGAGCAGAGTGAATGAAGAAACAAGCATTCCTAACAATATGAATGAAACATTTCTGCAGTCTGAGTTTGTCAGTACATTGTTCAAATGTCACATAATGTCTCAATACATTTTATTCTACGTAGAATTAAAGTTCTAGTGTCCATGTTTATGCCGTGTCGTCACTCTCTTTGAGGAACTCTCAAGTTGTCTGTCTGAGCAGATTGTGGCTTTTCCTTTCCTTCTGCTTTCTGTCGGCTTCTGTATGTCACCGCTAAAGTTTTATTGTCGTTTCCTTCCTTTTTTGCGAAATAGAGTGTGGAATCTGTGAAAGTAAGGTTTGTTTTTTGTGTACACCTTACTTTCACAGATTCCACACTCTATTTTATTATTACTTATTATTTAGCAGTAATAAAATGGACAGGAAAGACAACTTCATAATCAATACAAGAAATTTAGAAAATTTCAAACAAAAAAGGAAAAAAAAACAACCTTTAAGCCAGTGTGAAAATAATGTAGTTCTTTAATATAAATTCTATAAATTGTTTCTTTCTAAAGTTCTTTTTCTGTTTCCATTGAATTGCTTCTTCACTTTCTTTTCGTTAAACATGCTTCGCTAAAGGTATATCAAAGCAAAGATCAGGAAACTTTCATTGTGACATTCACACTAAGCGAAATAAACAGTATATATATATATATATGTAGCAGACACTACAATCTATGTGAGTATCGACGCTCTATGTACGTCATACCGAATTCTGTATGCTGCTATATGCTACGTCATATATACTTCATACTACTTTCTACCTACAACATACTACATTCTACATGTAATTTCATTTGCTACAACCAATACCAGTCCTCCATAGCTAAATCGCTAAAGACGCACTTCAGAAAGTGCAGTGGCAACTGGAAGATCATGGGTTCAGTCCCGGAACGGAAAAAAGAAGCAACAACTCACAAGACCTCTGGGAGTCATGACCCAGAGGGGCCCACCCCCTTTAGAGTGTCAGGAGTTTAAAGGGCGGAAACACTTGTGTGAGGGGGGGTACTTCCTCTGATGATCTGAAGGAGTTGTGTTGTTGTTCCGCTCTCTTCTGTAGAGAGGTTCCTGCATACATGAGTTTTGCTTTAGATGTGTTATATGTACCGCCATGTGCATTTATTTTTGTGCACTTGCTGCTGTTTATAACCACATCCGAGCCCTTGCTGATACCAGGGAGCAATACATTTGCCACCCGAGAACGAAGAACCAGACTTTGTTAATCTTTATTGTTTATTATTTGTGTAGCGGAGAGATGAGAAATTTGTCTTACACTCGAGCACATCACAGCAATCCATGGTCAAACACCGTTACACATATCATCATCATATCATCGCCATCATAATCACCATCATCATCATCATCATCTAGGCAACATAAATAACACCCCCCCCCCGTTCTTTTCCCTCTTCAAAAACTACAGTCCAGAAGCATGTCCTGAATACATTTATATATCAAGGTAATAATGAGGTCATATGAGTTTTTAAACACAAATAATTTATTCCTACATCAATAAGTACAAAAACACCAAATTCGATAATCACTAAAGAAGTGACACAATGAACATTACTTTTAAGAAATAATAAATTATGAAGAGAAACAAAACTAATGCTGTGGATGTGGAAGATCGAAACAAAGTAAAAATTAAAAAACATAAAAATAAACATTCTAGAACTTCATTGGACGAAACGAACAGTTTTAAAACTTATTATTTAAGTCATATGAAAAAAAAAACTTCACCTCATGCGAAATATAGAAAAGATACTTCATAAGGTTTAGAATGTGCCAATATTTATTTTCATTTATTAACACTTGTTCTGTGGAAATAAAAATAGTAGACCGGTTGCTGGTGAGAAAGTAATGAAATTATGTGGACAAGATATCAATATTGTTAGATTTATACAGAGTTCAGGTTTAAGTTTCTTCACCAGCTTCTTCATTCTTGACAGCGACGGTGATCCACATTTATCAGTGATATCTTTAGTTTTATCTTCTTATTCTTCTGTGTTCGAAGTTCTTGGTCACTTCAGATCCTGATCCCTGTCAACATGGCAAAGCCCGCAGTTCTCTCCAGATCCTGATAGGAGCCCCAAGCTTGTGTCCTTGGCCATGTCTCACACCTCAGGTCTGTATGGTGTGGGCACTCTTGTAGTTCTGGGGTCTGGACTCCACTGCCACATGGACATTCGTCTGTGTGAGACATTTTGAGTAGATGCATTTAATAAATTTTTATTTCTCCGTCACGTTTTGATGATTTCTTTTGCGTACTCAACACACTGATTTATGTGGTCATCAGACAACCCATGTCGTATAAACCAACACGCAGCTTTTTTCTCGTCCAAATATTCCACTAAATTTTTATGAATGGTTTCTTGGTTAACAGTAAATTAATCTGCCATCATCCTCACAGTCAAAGAACGAGCTTCTTTTATCCGTTCTCTGACTTGTGCAATGAGTTACTAATTACGAACATAAATTGGGAGTTAATGTCTAGTTACATTTGTAATCCTTTCCACGCCACTTTTGAATCATGAATCCCTCCTGAATATCTGTGCACGAGATAAACAATTATCTCAATAAACTTTCAACATCAATTCAACTGTCTCAATGTCACTTTTTCCAAGTTTGAAACATAATTTAATGTTAGCTTTTTGCTCCATGGTGATTACGTAACCATGCACCTCTAACTAGGTCAATAAAATGGAGGCATGTTTGGCGTCTGCTTATCTGGCGGCAATGAAAAGTTGCCAGATCATAGATGAATTGCCTCTTTGGATTCAGTGCTTAGCTTCATAGATGGCATTTTGATTTTGGCCATAATAACATCAGTCTCATTACTTAATTGTCGGATTTTGTATTAGCAAACATTATCTTGGATGGTTGCGACGGCATGCAGCAGAGGATACATGGAGTGGTCCCGAATGCAGTGAAGCGGGATTCTGAATTTGAGGTTTGAACGTTTTAGACATTCCCTGTTTGTTATCGTAGCTGTGCACGGTATTCTTAACATTCTTCTAAACATGTGTGATGTTTACCTTTTGAAAATATACGTTACCTATCCACATCTTACACTGCTGATAATAAGAGTATTTTTTTCTTCATCTACTTTTATCTCCGCTCAACTCTTTGTCATGTATACTTATAAATATGATGTTTTTCAGATGGAGAAAAGTTCTTGCTTGTCTCAGTGACACAACCAGCACTTACATGTTAAGCAGTAGGTGACAAACCCAACGTGACAAGTCTTTAACCAGTAATTAGTTTATTCCTCTTCTAAATTAAGAAGATTGTACGGAAACTGAGACGTATAACATCATATTGTATGTTATTTATTTACTTCTTTTACTGAAGATAGAACTGTGGACTATGTATGTGACATAACGTTATTGTGAACATTAAATACAGTTGGGTACGAATAAAAGATAGGCACATTCTTGGTTTTCGGAGCTTATATTTTTCTCTTATATGTATTTTTACCCTTCAGCAGGTAAAGCTAATCTTTACTGCCAGACGAACAACAATAATGATCGTCACCATATACACCTTCTTCCTTCTTTGTGATGATTTTTCTTTTGTTTTTGGCTGTTAGTGTCCATGTTTGACATTGATAGAACAGAGATGCGAGGAAAATTGCGTTGTACAGTGGCCTTTTTGTTTCAGTTGTGATGTATTTGTTTTTCAGTAAAGGATTCATTTGTCGAATGACCTGATTTGCTTTATTGCATCTGTTCTCAGTCATCATCCCTGAGGATGATATTATGATACATAGGTATTTGAAATGTTTTACTTGCTTCAAGTCTGGTTGTCTATGAAGATCTTTGTTTGGATTTCTTCTCTCGCTATATTCATGGCTTGTTTTGTCAGCACTGATCTTCATGTTGTGGCTCTGACATGTCTTTGCTAAATTATCCATCTTCTGCTCCAGGTCTTTTTCTGATGTGGCTATAAGTGCTTGATCGCCAGCAAAAAGGAGTTCGGTTATGGTCCCCCTAATTTATATGTCTTCTGGAAGGTGTTGTGGGTTTATCAGCATTCTTTCTGGGGTTGGACTGTTGTGCAGCTCTGTGGTAGAGTTTTTACTGTACGTGTTAGCGTCTTTGCAGATGTTGACAATGTAAGTTAAGAATAGTAAGGGAGATAGTACAGAGTCTTGCCTCACTACAGATTTTATGATGAATGGTTCGAACTTACAATGAGTGTTTTCATATAGGTTTTTGCATAGATTAATCAGGTGTGTACTAAGTCCATAATGCTGTAAGATTTCCTACAGTTTATATCCATCTGCTTCTGTCTTCATTATTATCGTAAAAAACGATGCGGTGCATTACTTTCTCAACGCCCCGAGGGTGCACATCATTTTGAACCTGAGACAAAAAGAAAGTCAATGGAGTGGTATCGTCCGCAATCGCCACGAAGAAATTCAAGACAACTCCTTCAGCTGGAAAGGTCATGATCACTGTCTTTTGAGACTTGAAAGTGTTATTCTTGTGGACATTATGCCAAGAGGAGAGACAATCAATTCGCAAGTTTACATTAAGACATTGAAAAAACTCAATCAACGTTTTTGTAGACTTCGTCCACACAAGAATCCAGCAGACCTTCTCTTTCGCAACAACGCGCGCCCTCACGCAAGTCTGGCACCACGGGAAACGAACACAAAATTGGGATGGACTGTACTACCCCATCCACCCTCTAGTCCCGATTTGGCACCCTCTGGTTTCCATCTGTTTGGTACACTTAAAAATGCACTCCGAGGGTAAGATTTGAAGTTGACAAAGGACTGATTGATGTAGCGAAGAAATGTCTACATAATCAAGAGAAAAATCTGGTAAGGTCTAGGAATTCATACACTTGTGTCGTTGCTGGCGTAAAGCCGTACAAGTTGATGGGGATTATGTTGAACAATACCATGTTTAAAAGACATATACATTTATATTGTGTGTAAATTTCATGCTTTTTGAATAAACAGCTTCTGAGAAAAACGATGTGGTGCATTACTGAACGCCCCTCGTACTTAACATGTAGTTCACTTTCTAATGAAAAAAACGTATTTTAGCATACGAGAGCTGGTCCATTTATTTTAAACCTTATTCTAAATTTAACAGAGGCAATTGTGTGTCTACTCTAAAACTCAGGCTTAGGAACATCTATTCTGTCTTGCTCTCCTACATTCTTTTGCAACTCACTAAACTCTTATATCCGTTTTTTACTATCGTCCATTTTCCAACTCTCGAATTTCGTATGGGAAATTACTATCGATCAAATTCAGCATTTACTGCAACGTTTCTAAAATGTGACCCACAAAATCAAGAAATTTTAACAGTAACTAATATACATAAAAACACCCAGCACATAGCTTTGAAAACCTCGTGTACGTACAAAAGTATAGCCTCAGAATGAGCCACTTCATTTATCATTTGTTAGGTAAATTTCCTAAGACAACAAACAAATTTAATTTTAATTTCAACATGTTTGGCTTTATAGAAACCGCCTAATTAAAATTATAGCTGACAGGACATAAGAATATATGGTTATAACCTATTTCGACGTGAATCGAATAACAAGTTTGAAACAAGATTAGTTATATACGTTACCCGTGCCATTCACTCTTGCTGTAGATCACACCTCGAGACACATACATCGAATGTTTAATGGTTTGAAACCAAGCTTCCACATCAGAGTTTAGTCTTAATCGGTTTTCATCTGGAACGACTCCTTGGTTTGGTCACTTTACGATTATAATGGATTATGCTTTCAATTTAAGCTCAAGATCATGATCCTTTTTTGGTTATTTCAGCAGGCAAAGAAAGCATTCTGTAAAATAATTGTGTCAAACAAAGAAGAGAGAAAGTCAGTTTAAAACTGAAAACGGATAAAGCTCATACGCGATACAAACAGCGAAAGAACAATTACGAGACAGACAGAGAGAGAGAGACAGACAGACAGACAGACAGAGACAGAGGGAGACAAGGAGAGAGAGAGAGAGAAATACATGTTAAAGAATGAGTAATAGACCACAAAGGGAGAATATCGAAGTTGAACTAATGAGACTCATGAAATGTTACAATGCTCTGATGATGAGTTGTTTTGATTACTTTCATGTTGCAGAGCAGTCACTACGATCTATAGCAGTCACTACGGTCTATAGCAGTTACAGCGATCTATAGCAGCCACTATGCTCTATAGCCGGCAATACGATCTATAGCAGTCACTACGATCTCTAGCAGTCACTACTCTCTATAGCAGCCACAACTCTCTTTAGCAGTCACTACTTTCTATAGCAGCCACTACGCTCTATAGAAGGCAGTATAATATATAGCAGCCACTACGATCAGCTGCATGGGTTTCGGTTTGTATGTGTCATGTGTACCGCCATCTGCATTCATTTGTGCAATTGCTGCTGTTTATAACCACACCCGAGCCCTTGTTAATAATAGGGAGCAATAAACTTGCTACCCCGGAACGAAGAACCAAAATTTTAAAATCTTTATTGTTTATTATTTGTGTAGCGGAGAGCTGGAAAATGTGTCTTATACTAGAGCACATCACAGCAGTCCATGGTCGTACACTGTTAGATACATCATCATTATCTAGGCAACCGTAGAAACTACAGTCCAGAAGCATATCCTGAATACATTTACACATCAAGGTAATAATTAAGTCATATGAATTACTAAATATTAATTTTATTCCTACATCGACACGTACAGAAACACCAACAGTCTATAATCGCTAACGATGTGACACGTTCAATATTACTTGAGAGAAAAATATTCATAAGTGAGGAGAAACAAATCTAATGCTGTACAAAGTGTATGATTACGAGAAGAGATTCGAAACAAAGTACACATGATATATCCCTTCCAGAACTTCCTAGCAGGAAAGGAACAGTTTTAAAACTTATTATATTAGGTCATGTGAAAAACAAACTTCAACCCATGTGAAATACAGAAAAGAAAATGCATAAAAAATGAAACATTCAGAAAATCACTAAGACAGTTACTTACTTATTAAGGTTAACAAGAAGACGGAGCAAACATCTTCAAGGGACATCGAATGCTTCTATTGATATCTTGCACTACAGTTTTTTTAAAGTTTGAAAGATCAGAAGATAAAGAGAACAATAATAAAACATGAGAATCACTTAACACAAATATTTAAACATGTATTTACACAAATCGTATCCTTGTGAAAGACAAGACAAACAAACATCGAGAACAAAATCAAACATTTGACAAGTTGTCCTTATGTTCTAAATTGTCAGAAATCCACAACGAATTAGATACAGAAACGCAGAACACAGAAAACAAAAGAAACATTACTAAATACATTAGTCATGGATATAACAAGCACGTGTTATACTTAAATAAAGATATTGAATTCAGTTTATCTTTCACCCCTCTACTATCCTTTTATATGAAAAATGAATTTTTAGATAACCACCGATGTAGAAGATGGTGTTTAGAAAGATTTAGTGCAAACTGTCAGTAGTTATTAACGATGTACTAAGTTGTTTTTCTAATGCATGCTGTTAAATTAATTGTAGACATCTAAGTCACGCCCATGAGGGTAATTTAAAATTAAGTTAACAAAAAGATTTACAATAGCTATAAACCTTTGTGTCTTTTTTCAGAAATATAAAGTGACTTGGCACAAAACACAAACACACAGTGACAGTTACATATATACGAGGATGAAATAAGAAGCAATCAAAACAGTCACAAAAAATCACAGACAGTTTCTTATCACTTCCCTGTCCAGACTACATCACGTTCTGTGTAGATGTGAAATCTTTCCGCTATTGTCAGAATTCCTCGATAAAAGGAAATCATCAGGTTGTCCCTGAAACTAGCTATGCATGTTTCCTTTAATCTCTTCGTCTTCCTATTTTGCAAATTTTTAAGGGGCCCGAACACATGATAGTCACAAAGTGCCGGTAACTTGTAGCATGTGGAGGGCACCTTAAGGGCAGATTCGTAATTTCTTGATATGTTACTCGTGATGTATGAGAATGCGCGTTCCATGTTGTAATGAGACACCAAAAATGTTTGACGTGATTGCAGGTTTCAAGTGCTTCTCAAACAGACCACATTATGCTTCGCTGTTGATAGCGAATTTTTTTAGACATGTATATTGTAGGATTTTACAGATTTAGGAAGTCTTAGATTAGTAATTTTCCGGCACACCAAATCGTGCGCAAGTCTTTTTATTTTTAGTTTTTTTCCGGCGAAAAAATATGTTGCAACTCATTACTACCTCTTTTTGTACTGCAACCAGCATTTGTCTAATGTGACTATATTTGTAGAATTCCATCTTTCAAACGTCGTTAAAGCTTTTCAGAAAAGAATTCTCACATTGGGAGTGAGTTGTTTCGGTTTCTGTTTATCAGAGCCTTTTCGGTACTGAAAACGTACATGAAGTGACGTTATGTAATTAGCTATGACTAATATTTAGTACTTCAGCCGACTTTCCTGTATCCATTTCTATGTTAGCGGTAGGCCTAAACAAAGCGTGAGGTCGCCCAGATCGAGCTGTATTTGTTAAATACTACGCTCCACTTTTAGACTTCACATGCTATTCATATACCTGTTGAAGACATGCACACCTGTCCATATCCTGCCTCTCATTTTACGATGAATAAATGCAGGTGTCTTTCCATCCCAACCTAAGAAGCGAATAACTGGACGCTGTTCGTTCATTATATTGCCTCCAAGAAACCTGTCAATTGTAATGTAGTCTGGTGACATTAGTCCTATTTCCAAAATGTATCTCCACATTTACATCCAGAATATATATATATATATATATATATATATATATATATATATATTGCAGTTATTGACTGTTTAAAGATATTTTAGATCTTTGGTTACCGACGCCCTTGATTTCATTCGACTGATGCTTCCATTATTGAAATGTTGATCTCAGTATAGCAAACTCGAAGATGCCTCTTTGTCTATCCAGGATTGTTGATTTCTATATGGTGTATATTCTCAATAAGTGACCAACAGCTTTATTGTATTATTACAGGGGAGAGTGTTTTAAGAACTCGAAGATAAGTTTGTATATGAAATAAGAACGTCAGCATTACGGGAACATCTGTAAAACAGAAAAAAAAAGATTGTATTGTGTTCCAATCATTTTGCTAAAAATGCACAAAGAAGCAAATGTTTCTGATTCTGAGAAGGAAAATCATGACGAGTCCGGTATGAGCGACGAAGCACTTCTGATTTTCACTTGGGTTAACTTTAGCGTTGTGGGTCTGACAATAAATATTGTTGGTATAGTGACTAACATCATCAATATCATCTGCTTTACCAAGCAAGGTTTCCAGGAATCTAGTAACGTCAGTCTACTCGGTATGTAGAATTTGTGTGATAATTTTAAATACACGTATTTTAGACATTTAAGAAATCTCCGTGTTGTGACATATTGAATTACATTTGTGTTGTCAAATTCCTTTAGTTTTTAATTGTGGATCTTTTATTTGTTCTTATAGAAAATTTCACTCTCAAACACGCATTTTCAATATCTGAACAAATTAAAAGCAAATATATTTCGATACATTTCATATTATATTCAACAGATTATAAATATAAACATAGACTCTTTAAAGTGTATTTTGCACTGAAACGATAAATGCATACTGTCTTCGAAAATTTATTCTCTGAATCTACATGTTTTGTTCACACTTCCGTAGTTTACTTTATTCAAAATATTTATTGTAAGAATAGCAATTATCAGTTAACTAGGGTGTTGAGAGGTAAACAATTAGCGCGGTTGTCCCTCATAGTTATCCCTCATAGTTGTCCTCATAATTGTCCTCATAGTTGTCCTCATAGTTGTCTTCATAGTTGTCCCTCATAGTTGTCCCAAATAGTTGTCCTCACAGTAGTCCCTTATAGTTGTTCCTCATAGCTGTACTCGGTAGTTGGATCCAGAAAAGAGGACCTCAAGCCAAACAAGTAGAAAACTTGTTAAACGTCTCCTGCAGCTGGAGAAAAGAAAGACGGCCGATGCACTAATCTAATGTTTGGTTAGAATTTGAAAATTAAATACGTAAACTTTTATCTCTTTTATGTAATATTAAAAACAACATATAAATCTTTTCCTTTTTTTGCATGTAGGTCTGTCGATCTCGGACTTGTTCTGTGTTATAACGTTTAACTGGATGAACATTTGTCTTACTTTGTCCGCATCGAAAACTGACCTTGAATTTGACCCATTGGAAGTCGGTTATCTCGTGGCTGGGGCGCCACATTTTGCCTTCTCCAGAGTGACAAGCTGTATCACGGCCTTAATCATACTGGAGAGATGCTTATGTGTGATAGTTCCCTTGAAGGTAAGACTGGGAATATTAGTAAATGCAATTTTCTATTTGTAATTTAAAAGAATGTACGTATTCGATGAATATGGAGTTCTGTAAAGGTGTCTACATGTATGATAATTATCATCATTGTGTGCGTGCTGCTATTTGTTTGGCTGTCATTTACTTCAACAAAATGGAGATAATTAATATTTACAATCAGCTCATCTGGTGAATTTTTATTGCGGTATTCCGTTTGACTGACCAAAGACTTTCTCTCGTTATTTCCATGGCTCTCTCATCATTTATCTTTTTTTTTGTGGGGGGGGGGGGTAAAAGCTATACTCTTCTCATTATATGTCCAGTGAATGAATAATGTAGTTTTATGATTAATTTAATTAGATTCCTTTCTACATCTTCCTTTCTTAGACATTCGAGTAATTATGCTGCCACTCATCAGGTATTACAGTGGTATTCAAGCTCTGGTTGTAATCTTCTGTCACATGCTTTTCAACGTTGTCATCAGCTTCTTTGAGATGTCCATATCGGATTACATCAAGACCGGGTATGATAGTTTTGACATTCTTAATTGTCTTTCTTAATTCCTCCAACTCAAGTGGGCTTTCCTGAATGTCTGCTTGTACACAGACGCTTTTTAATGTTACGCTGATATAATTGTCTGGGTTCTGTTCGTCAGATCTCAGTACATTACCTTCTTAATCTCTAATATTGGTACTCTCCTGTGCTTCAGGCTTGTTATTCATTCTCTTTTGCACCTGTCAGAATCTGGATGGCTGAGGCAGAGGATACAATAAAGTCAGTTTGCAGTCTAGATGAAGTGCATAAAAGGAGATGACTGGTTACTGGTATAGGACCGACCTCAGCTAACAAAGTTTATTATATAGAAGGGCGGTGAATGTCGAGATTGTGCGCAAGAAGCAGTTGAACTTTGGGTTCCAGATCATATACAGCACCAACGTGTGTCTTCCGGCACGGTTATACATACAGATGGATCAGTGATTCGGAACAGCAGAATTGATTGTGATTTTGTTGCCTACTGAAATGAAAGAGTAGTGACACATGGTTTCAGAGCCTTTGAAGTCACTACATCAAGCATGCTAATGGAAATTAAGGCTGTCTCGACGGCAATGGAATGGTTATTTGCTCATGATGTGGTTATTGTTATATTATTTGTGATGGATTACAGAGCATGCTTCGTAAGATTGAGACGATTTTGCTTCGAAAAGAATGGATTCATCTGTTAAGCCAGACAACTGTGACAAAACTAACATGGCTTTACTACCAAGAGCATGCGGGAGTACATAGCAATGATGTGGCAGACAGACGTGATGTACAAGCTAAAATAAAAGGCAGAATGACAGTGGACAATGGGGACTTTGCTAAGGCGGTATTGGACAGACTGCAGGAACATGAAGAGCTGAAATTGAAGAACAGTGCTGTTGTGGAGAGATTGCTGCAGCTAGTTCAAATAAAAGGTGCCAGCAGGAATTCCAAACTGTGTGGCAGAAAACGGATCGTAAACAAACAATACGTGGCAGAAATTATTTGCAAACATACTCTTTATGACAGTGCTCAGAGACAAGGGATGCACACGGAAGGGAGCAGAGAATAATTCCAAGAACAGTGATGACTGGAGGCGATGAAAGGCGATGATGATGATGGTGATGATGACGATGATACTCTAGGATGGATGCTGCAGTATGCAGCGGAGCATATACGCGGTTGCCCTGAATGCAGTGAAGCCGAAGTCTGAATTTTGAACTTTAAACTTTCAACTTCTTAGACATTCCTTGTTTCGCATTCTTGTTGCTAAGCATTGTATTCTTAACATTCTTCTAATCATCTGTGATATTTACTTTTGAAAATATACGTTACCTACCCAAGAACATTTCTTTCTTTAGAGAGTTATATCTCCACTCATCTCGTTCCCTTGTCTCATTATACATACGATGTTCTTTCAGACGAAGACAACTTATTGTCTGTCTCAATCACAAAACCAGGACTTAGATGGTTAGCAGGGTGTTAAACTTCAATCAGTAACTAGTTTATGTTCTCAATTTAAATTTAGAAGATTTTCCGGAAACTCAGACGTATAGAAACATATTGTATATTATTTATTTATTTCTTTTACTGAAGGTAGCGTTATTGGGAACTTTAAGTAAAATTGAGAGCGAATAAAAGGTAAGCAAATTATGGGTTTAAGACCTTATGTTTTCTATTATATTTATGTTTCAACAGGTAAAGTTACTCTTTACAGTCAGACGAACAACAATAATGATCCTCTCCATATACACCATCTGTCTTCTTTGTGAAACTCCAGTGTACGCTTTCAACAGACTTGAAATGAAATATTCTCAACATCTAAACAAGTCTATTTTAGGACTTGTTTTCGCGGAAAATCGATAATATGCTCAGCAGATTATTTTTATTTTGAATAATTTTTTCAATCCCACTGATCTCATTTGCTGTTATCGTTATCTGTACTGTGATTCTGGTAATTAATCTACAAACTACAACAATATGGAAAGAGAAATCCGCAACTCTTGTACAGAGTGAAAGAGTAATCAGAAAGTAGGTAAGATGGTTGTTATGGTATCCAGTTTATTTATCGCTTGCTTCATCCCTATTTGTATTACGATAATGGCAATAGCTATTGAACCTGCACTTTCCTATGGTGGTAGATACATCAAAGTAGGATTAATATTAGGTGGACTATGTTTTGTTTTAGAATCTGTGAATTCTTCTATGAATATATTTATTTATTATCATATAAGTAGTAACTATAGGAAAACCTTTGAGAAGGTTTTTCTGAAATTTTAAAAATTCAAATATAATGTAATGAACTTTATAGAACTTGCAGCATCTCGCTCATGAGATAAGCACAAGTTGTATTTCAGTGTATTGGAAGCTAAAAAAAGGAAATTAAAATTTCCATTCTGTGTATGAATTATACAACTAGTGTATACGAATGATTTGTACCTCACTGACTGCTTGCTGCGAATATCATTCTATCTCTTCTGTTCGTTCTCAGCCACCCACACCCTATCATGACTGACTGACTCTAAAAGTGCAGTCCAGATAATATGCAAATAATGTTTCAACAGTTATTCTTTCCCAACAAATTATCATATTCTGCTACAAAAATATATAAACATAAATTACGCACTGACATCAGTCAGTCATTTGCATGTCCCTTGCTGAACTTTGCCTCTCTAACAGCTCTCCTATAGGCCTCTTGGTTGTAAGCAAAATTCCCTGCTGCTGATGCATCCACTTGCAGATTATCAACGATGTCTTGCAGCCATCGTCGCCGTGGTCTTCCTCTCTTTCTTTTCCCATTATGTACCCTTCGAAGACGGTCTTCTCTAAATAGTCATGACTTTTAATGTGTCTAAAATATTTAAGTTTTCTATATCTAATTCCCTTTACTAGCCAATCTTCTTTAATATTAAGTTCTTTTAGTATTGATATAGTTGTTATTTTTGTGTCCATGTTATTTGAAGAACTCTTCTGAGCTATTGAAGTTTATTATATTACTTCAGAAAAAGTAGCATGAATGCCTGTATTTATCTTGAATGCTGTATGTGTGTAGTTGATACTGAAATTCCACAAGATACTATTCTAGGCTATAGCTTTTCTATTTTATACTTTCATGATTTTTAAATTTCAAATACATATTATATCTGTGAATTTCTTACCATCTACTGCAGTCTGCATCAGAGGGTACGACCTATTAACATGGAATACCGGAATATATTCTACAGTTGAAGGTAAATAATCACTGTGTAATTAGATGGAGCAATGAGAAACCTCATGTACACATATAAAAAAAATCGATGCTCGATACATCATGGAAAATAGTATATGGAATAAAATAATATTGATTTGCTGAGTTTTCTTCCCTGCATTCTGAGTTAAAGTTAGGCCCGTTGGCTGTTTTTTTTTCTTCTCATAACAGAAATGTTGCGGTAAGTTCCCTAAAGTAGAGCTTTGACTTATAACAAGATCACATGTTATTAGTGTTTGTTAAAGCAGGAGAATTGCGGGAAAACTCTGTAGGGTGATTTTTGGTTCTTAAAAGAACAGATAGTCTTTGTTCAACATCGTATGACAGAAGTTCTGTTTTTGTCAGGTCATAGAGTGAATGGACAAGTAGAAAACCAATATGGCTCCATAATTTTCGCTTTCTTATGGTTGAACTCGCTGGATAGTGTTGCTTTTGTTAAAGTTGTTTGTGAGCTCTGTGTTTCCATCTACAATCAGAGATGTATGAAAGGATATTTCTTCTATCATCATTGGATTCTTTTCTTCACCATACTGTTCCATGGTTAAACCGGCTTTTTTGTTTGACTTTGACAATAGACGTGTGTTCAACTGTGTGTAGTAAACTGTAAGATGAAAACTAGTAAATGCAGTTCAAATGCGAATGTGTAATGTGGGTCCGTGTCATGCACGTTGTGTTGTATCACTGGTCACGAGTGTGACCTTGTTATCTTTGTCAATCATCTCACCATCTAGTAAGTTCCTAGTGAGTCAAGGGAGCCTATGATATATCTACTGAAAGGTCACACGTATAAATGTTATCATTTGCAACATGATAGGTCTCACTACTTACCAGCATCTGATTCAGTACCCTCGTGTTCACATACACTAAAAACAATTCATACTATGTGAGCTCATAAAGTAGAATATTTAAAACAATATGGTCTATTTCTTACTGCATGAAGAAAAGACAATTTCCCTGTGACAAAAGAACAGTGTAGACGACACGTTTGTATCGAGGGATGTACCCTCTTGGTCGAAGCATCGTAGGCGACGTGATTTGGTGGTTGGTTTGGGAGGGGGAATATACACTAAAACATTGGTTCGCATCAGATCAGATCGAGCCTATGGCCGTCGATGTCGTATCTTCGTGTATTGTGCGTGTTTTGTATATTCTGTCGAGCCCACCTCATGTGGTATAGATTATGCAGTTGTGAATTAACCAGTGGTGTAGGGTTCTTGTATTTACATACCGATATGAAAATTTAGTGTAAGATATCAGTGTGATTTATCAGTATATTGGATGTGCGTCATATCTAGAGACTCTAGATTGGAAAAAAGAAGTCGTAATTTAAAATCGCAAAGAAACCAACCGAGCATCAGGGATGGCACCTCCAAAGAGATCAAAGAATACATTCGTCGGCCCTAAACATGTGACAAAGATTGGATTCTGGAACGTAAGAACGATGGCAGCATCAACAAAAACTACTCAGCTCGTCAGAGAAATGGAGTGATACCAACTGGACGTAGTGGGCATCAGCGAAATGCGATGGCCAGAAGCAGGTAAAATATCTGCGGAAACAGATAAGTTAATAATACATTCAGGCAGATACGACCGGATACACCAGGAGGGGTTTGGTATAATTATGTCAAATTAGCAGCAAAGAGCCTTGTAGAATGGGAACCAGTGAACAGTCGTATAATAAGAGCACGATACAACCTAAGACGCTGAAGAATGACAATAATACAATGTTATGCACCAACGACCGATGCAGATGATGCGGCGAATGTCGATTTCTACCACCAATTACAACAAATCATCAACAAAGTCCCTAAACACGACATCTTAATTGCTATGGGGGACTTGAATGCTAAGGTAGGGAAAGATAACACCGACGTTGAAAAAGTAATGGGGAAAGAAGCAATAGACATTAGAGGGACCATATTTCCACACAAAGAGATGCATAAAACAACGTGGATATCTCCGTATGATAGAAATAGAAACCAGATACATCATTTTTGTATTAGAAAGCAATACAGAAAATCTCTGATAGATGTAAGGGAATATAGGGGTTCAGATGTCAAAAGTGATCACAATCTGTGTATAGCGAAATAAAACTAAAATTGAAAAGCCAAAACAAGAAATCGATACACAGAAAGATAAAAAGCCAAAGCGTAGAATAGGAGAGTACTAACAGTAATTTCAATCAGGAACTTGCCAATCATTCCACAACATTTATTGAATTAGAGGAGATAGGTATAGATGAATTATGGGATTCTTACAGAACAGCCATAATCACAGCAGGAAAAGCTAGCGCTGGACTGAAAAAACCAAATGGAATAGCATGGATATCAGAAAACACATGGAAGTACATACATGAAAAACGAGCAGCTAAATTAGACATGTTGAATGTAAAGACAGATCTTGGAAAAGATCTCGTGAAAGCAAAGTACAAAGAAATAGACAAGAAAGTAAAAAAGTTCAGATAGAAGGGATAAAAGAAAATGCTATATTAACATCAAGTAAAGACATAACACAAAGATTTCGCGGAACACTTCCAAGAAATACTTATTCGACCACACCCGAAGGAATTGATAAACCTTAAAACCGACTTACCAACCCCACAACTAAATGTCAACCTAGATGAAATTGTATTGCATGCAATTCAAACAGCAGTGAATTTAATGGCTAACAACAAAGTTGCAGGTTAAGATGGAATAACAGGCGAAATGCTAAAAGCTATCAATAGTAACAACATGAGACAACTACAGAGAATGTTTAATAAGATTTGTAAAGAAGAAAAGGTCTCTTCTAAATGGAAAAAAGGAATCATTGTTAAAATACAAAAAAAGGCAACCTTAGTGACTGTAACAGCTGGAGAGGAGTAACCTTAGTATCAGTTTTGTCAAAAGTATTTTGCAAGGTCATTTTGAATAGACATAAAGATACAGTGGATACCGCAATGAGAGAAGAACAAGCAGGATTTCGAAAAGGGAGAAGCTGTCTAGGGCAGTTCTTTACTCTAAGAATAGTACGTGAGGAACATATTGAAAAGCAGAAACCATTAATACTGAACTTCATAGACTTTAAAAAGATATTTGATAGCATACACAGAGATTCATTATGGACAACTTTTAAGTCTATATGGAATACCAACTAAAATTGTCAACATCATTAAGGACCTCTACATTGGATATGTTTGTGCAGTCAGGACAGAAGAAGGAATGAGGGAATGATTTTAGATTGAAACAGGCTTGAAACAAGGATGTATATTATCTCCATTGCTTTTTGGAATTACTATAGACTTTATAATGAAACGATGCTGTACAGATAAAATATGCATTGATTGGGTACATGTGATCCACATAGAAGATCTTGATTTTTCATTTTACATAACACTTATTAGTAACAATGTGAATTCCGTGCAAGAAAAAACAGATAACAGTCTTCATTAGGTTAAGAAAAATAGAAGTTGAAATTAACAAGGACAAAACGAAAATAATGAAACTTCCCATTAATTAAAATTGAAAAATACATGTTGAAGAAGTCAATTAATTTGCATACCTTGGCAGCTACATAGACCAGGATGTTGACACAAGAAAGGAAGTTAGAATTGCAAAAGCAGCATCGATCTTCATGAACCTTGAGAACATATGGCATTCAAAACGTATACGCACAAAAACCAAGTTATGACTATATAATTCAAATGTAATATCCACCATCATTTATGCATGTGAAAGCTGGAAAACAACCAAAGCAACAGACACGAAATTAGACTTTTTTGAAAACAAATGCCTAAAGAAAATACTCGGCATCAGGTGGAACGAATTCAAGAACAATACAGAGATAAGACAGATGCCTGAACAACAACCAGTCTCATGGGCTATCAGAAAAAGGAGGTGGACATATGGTTGTAACGTGATGAGAAGAAATGATCAGATAATCCCAATACAAGCTATCAAGTGAGACACAACAGGCCGAAGAAAAGGAGACAGACCACGAGAAACTCTAAAAAGGACATTGTAAGAAGGGGCCAAATTAATAGGCATAAAATATCTTGATAAGGTTGAAAAGCTCGCCGAAAGCAGGAAACTTTGGCGACCTACCTTGCGAGCCCTACGTGACGTTTAACGGCACGGGAATTATATCAGAAGATATAAGTAGGCTACGTGTAAGGCCAAGAGAGCTTGGGGCCTCAGGTCCGTGAGGTCTGAATATGCAGACATGAGAAGTCATCGTATGATGCCACGCTTAGTTACACTGTATTGTATTAAATAGTGTTCATCTACTTGTTTTTCTATTAATGATGATTGCTAGAAGTATTTTACTTGCATTTATATTGTTCATCTAGTTGTTTCTTTTTTGTCATTGAAGACTGCATGCAGTATTTTGCATTGGGTTGATCTTGCTCATCCAATTGTTCGTCCATTATCATGACAAATATGTTGATGTCATGCTGATGTCAATGTCAATTTTATGTGCTGTTCTGATGTATAGTGAGGCTAACATGCTATGTCTTTAATTTCAGACTTTGTGATTTGTACTGCATGCCACTGTATAGTTGTGTTGATTAAATGCTTGAGGATTTTACCACAATTGGCATACAGTATAACAAAGAGGCGAGAATCTGGGTTGGCGGTCATGATGGGGCACCTAGACTAGCATCAAGTACGGTAGTACATCGCCAAGGATTATTGGTTTGTAACAATCCTGAGATAATATATTCCTCCCACAAGCTTTAATTGTAAACTGGCACCAAAGAAGTTTAACAATAGTTTGATAAGATTTCTTTGCAGCTTGCTCATTTAGTTCTGTCTGAAAGAAAGTTTACTTCTTTTAGTTTAGAACATTACTTTCAACATTTCCTAAATGTCATCATTTTGAGATATTTCACGTTTTCTGTTGCCAGAACTGAATTTGAAAGCCACCACTCATTGGGGACTTCTTGATGGCTTCATTTCAGCATTATGTTTTTGGGCTCTAACTTATTATATGGCTCATTTTAATCTCTCATGTTATTACAATAATACAATGAGTATTTTCAGAGTAAACGTTGGAGCAGTCTTTCATTAGCTACAGTAGAAAAAACATCCATAGAGTTAAAGAAGGTTTGTGATGAAATGCTCTTGACATAGTCTCAGACTATTACAGAGTAACATTTGGCACAGAGATACAGGAATAACTGATAAAACATTATTTTTTGTTTCCAATCACTCATTTGGAAATTATCAATCAGTTAGTTAACAGACTATAAGAAAGTTGATACTGTAAAAAGTCTGCAGACATGATAAGACTTTAAAAAAAAATCCTCATCGTTGGAAAAGAAGACTCATGGAAAAATAAGAAATTATACAGCCGTAAGAAGAAACGAGGCATTTTAAAACTGTTTGAGCAGAGCGAAAGAAGTAACACGCATTCTAAATAATATGAATGAAATATTCCTACAGTTTGAGTTTGTTTGTCGTTATATGTTTCAAATGTCACAGAATGTCTCAGTACCGTCTAGTTCTGCGTAGAATTAAAGTTCTGGTGTCAATGTTTATGCTGTGTCGTCACTCTCTTTGAGGAACTCTCATGTTGCCTTTCAGAGTAGATTGTGGCTTTTCATTTTCTTCTGCTTTCGGTCGGCTTTTGTATGTCACCGCTAAAGTTTTATTGTCGTTTCTTTCTGTTTTTGCAAAATAGATTGTGGATTCTGTGAATATAACGTTTGTTTGTTCTGTATATTGTATTTAGCAGTAATAAAATGGCCAACAAAGACAATTACAGGAAATTTAGAAAATTTCAAACAAAGAAGGCAGAAACAACAACTTTCAAGCAACTGTGAAAATAACGCAATTCTTTAATATAAATACTATAGATTATTCTTTTCTGAAGATCTTTTTATATTTCCATTGAATTTGTTTCTTTCCTTTGTTTTCGTTAAACATGCTTGCTAAAAGTATATCAAAGCAAAGATCAAGACGCTTTCGTTGTGAAAGCACGCTAAGCAAAAGAAAAATTATATATATATATATATATATACGTAAGTGTATGTATATATATATATATATATATATATATATATATTCCAATATTCAGCATCGCATTTGGAAATAGACGGCTCTGAGCAATATGATTGTAGGAGTGGGTGAGAGAGGGTGTAAGTCTTATAGTCTTATATGATTTCTAGTTCTGATGATGTTATGCTGTGATTAATTTCTTGTTCCAGAGCAGACACTACACTCTATGTGAGTATCTACGCTCTATGTACGTCGTACCGCATTCTGTATGCTGTTATATGCTACGTCCTATATACTTCATACTACGTTCTACCTTCTACATACTACATTCTATATGAGATTTGCTTTAGATGTGTTATATGTACCACCATGTGCATTTATTTTAGTGCAATTGCTGCTGTTTATAACCACACCCGAGCTCTTGCTGATAACAGTGAGCAATACATTTGCGAAATCCGGAACGAAGAACTAAACTTTGTTAATCTTTATTGTTTATTATTTGTGTAGCGGAGAGCTGGAAAATTAGTCTTACACTCCAGCACATCACAGCAATCCATGGTCAAACACCGTTACACATATCATCGCCATCATCATCATCATCATCATCACCATCATCATCATCATCTATGCTACGTAAATACTCACCGCCCTTTCCTTCTTCAAATACTGCAGTCCAGAAGCATGTCCTGAATACATTTATGTATCAAGGTAATAATGAGGTCATATGAGTTTTTAAACACAAATAATTGATTCCTACATCAACAAGTACAAAAACACCAAAATTCAATAATCACTAAAGAAGTGACACAATGAAAATTACTTTTAAGAAAGAAAAATTTGTGAAGAGAAGCAAAATTAATGATATAGATGTGGAAGATCGAAACAAAGTAAAAAAAAACATTCTAGAACTTCATTGAACGAAACGAACAGTTTTAAAACTTATTAATTAAGTCATATGAAAAAAAAACTTCACTTCATGCGAAATGCAGAAAATATATTTCATAAGGTTTAGAATGTGCCAATATTTTTTCATTTATTAACACTTGTTCTGTGGAAACAAAAATAGTAGACAGGTTACTTGTGAGAAAGTGATGAAATTATGTGGACAAGATATCAGTAGTGTTAAATATATACAGACTTCAGGTTTAAGTATCCTCACCAGCTTCTTCATTCTTGACAGCGACGGTGATCCACATTTGTCATTTGATCCACATTTATCTTTTGATCTTCTTATTCTTCTGCTTTCGAGATTGTTGGCCACACCAGATCCTGATTCCTGTCAACATGGCAAACCCCGCAGTCCTCTCCAGATCCTGATAGGAGCTCCAAAGATTTTGCCCCAAGCTTGTGCCCTCTGGCCATGTCTCACGCTTCAGGTCTGCATGGTTTGGTCACTCTTGTAGGATATGTTCTGGGGTCTGGAATCCACTGCCACATGGGCACTCCTTGTAGGATATGTTCTGGGGTCTGGACTCCACTGCCACATGGACATTCCTTGTAGGATATGTTCTGGGGCTTGGACTCCACTGCCACATGGACACTAGTCTGTGTGAGACGTTTTGAGTCGATGAAGGTGGCTCAGTAGTCTGCAGTGGCCTGACCTTAGGCGAAAGGGGATGGTTTGCTGATGTCTTTGTAGTTGGTATATTGGATCTGATTCATTGCTGCACTTCAGTTTCTTTTTCCATTCATATCTGCACTGGTGACGAATTATGGTTTTCGCCTCTTGGTAGTTTACTGGATGATTTGTTTGATCTTGATTGCTGCCAGTTTTTGATAGGCTGTCAGCTATTTCATTGTCAGCTATTAAACAGTGGGATTGTACCCACTGTAGGGCCAGGGTTGTTGACAGTATAAGGTACTTCAGTTTTGTTGTGATATCCCGTATGTTTGCCTGTGAGTTCTTTGTTGTTTTTAGAGATTCCAGAAGTGCCCTGCAGTCTGTGAAGAAGGCTATTTTGTGTGGTGGATGATGGTTTTCTGTTTTAAGTGTTCTGAGGGTTTCAAGGAGGGCTGTTGTTTCTGCCCTGTAGTTGGAGGAAATCTTTCTCGTCGCGAAGGCCTTTTTTGGTTTGTCTCCCATCTGTGTATCTTATGTAAATGCCCCCACCTCCATTTTTACTGCTTTTTCTACAGACTCATCTGGTTATACATATGTCCATTCAGCTGGGTTGTATTTGCTGTCAATCAGCTCCTGGGTCAGTGTCTTCATCTGAAGTGGTGTTAGGTAGTCCTTTTTGTGTATGCCTGGTTCCTCTGTGAGAACTGTTATCTTTTCACAGTGACTGTGCTCCTCCACAATTTGGAGTGGTTCAGTTTCTTCGTGAGAGGTGGGAAGGCGGTCTTTATAGTGTTGATGCAGTTGTGGTGTCAGATGGTTGAAGCTGGTTCTTTTCAGTTTGTTTTTTTTAATTTGTGGTTTAGTTTTATCAAATACTCTTACAGAAAATAATATATCTGCTTGCCCCACTGGAATTGTTTATCAACAATATTGAAGTCAAAAGAAAAAAACAATTGAGACATTCAGAAAATCACTAAAGACAGTTACTGACTTACTAAGGTTAACAAGACTACCACGAAGAAGACGGAGCAAACATCTTCAAGGGATACATCGAATGATTTTATTATAAGCTTCTATTGATATCTCGCATTATAGTTTTTAAAAGTTGGAAAGATCAGAAGAGAAAGATAAAAATAATACAACATGAGAATCGCTTAACATAAATATTTAAACATGTATTTAAACAAATTATGACCTTCTGAAAAGAAGACTTCGGGGAAAAAACCCAATACTTGATAAGTTGTCCTTACGTTCACAATTAAAAAAAAATCCACAACTAATTAGATGGATAGACGATTACCACAGAAAACAAAAGAAATATTATTAAATGCATTAGTCATAGATATAAGAAGCACGCACGATACTGACACTGAATTTCTCTACTGTCTCCCTTGTTTTATCATTTTATACGCAAAACGGATAACCACTGACTGGGAAGCTGATATTTAGAAATAGTTATTGCACGCTGTCATTTATTAACGATGTACTAAGTTGTTTTTCTAGCGTATGCTATTAAATTAATTGTACACCTCTAAGCGACGCCCATGAAGGAAATTTAAAATCAGGTTAGCAACAATATTTACAATAACTACAATTCTATATGTTCCTTTTAAGTAATATAAAGTGACTTTCTCAATGAAATATGTTGTGACATAATTTGGTCACTTGATGAGAAGAAATGATCAGAGAATTCCAAAACAAGCTATCAAGTGGAACACAACAGGCCAAAGAAAAAGAGGCAGAGTGGGTGAAACTCTGAAGAGGATATTGTTAAGAGAGGCCAAATTAACAGGCATAAAATCCCTTGATGAGGTTGAAAGACTCGCCGAAGACAGGAAAAATTGTCGAACTACTTTGCGAGCCCTATGTGACGTTTAGGTAAGGATATAAGATATAATATAAGAAAGTGATCTGCCACACAACACAAACACACAGTGACAGTTACGAATGTACGAGGCTGAGTTAAAGAAACAGTGGTGTTTGTTCTTACCTCAAAACAGTCCAAAAATATGACAGACAGTTTCTTATCACCTCTCTGTCCAGACTATATCACGTTCAGTATAGATCTTAAATCTCTTCGCTATTGTCTTAATTATTGTCTAGTAAGGAAGATTAAGCATAAAACATAAATATTTTGGACACATTAAACGTCATGAGAATTTAGAGAAGACAGTCTTGGTAGGGTACATAATGGGAAAAAGAAAGAGAAGAAGACTAAGGCGAAGATAGCTGCAAGACATCTTTGATGATCTGCGAATGGAATGCTTACAACCGAGAGGCCTACAGGAGAGATGTAAAGGAGGCAAAGTTCAGCACGGGACATGCAAATGACTGACTGACAGCAGCATGAATGGTTCATTTTAACTATATTAAGTCTGATTTAATAGGTCATTAATATATTCATGTACTAATGCATTTTATACACCAGTTTATAGAATGGTGAAAATTTATAACTGTGTACATTTAAATGTTTTTTTTCAGTGTTGAATTGAAGGAATGAGAGACGGAGGAAGACACAGAGAGAAGTTACTGAATGGATTGTCAGTGTGGCTAGGAAGAAAGTCAGCGGTGGAACTCATAATCAACGCAGAAGACAACGATTTGTGCAAAGAAATGATCACCTACGCCTCGCGGCACGGCTCTTAGTCTTAGAAATTTAAATGTAAGAGAAAACTCAGTTCAAACATTATGTGTCCTATTTAATAGGTTTTCTGGAATGTGCAGATTTAGACCATTGATTTCTATTAGATGAAAAATTTTATATAAAGTAGTAACAACAACACAATTTATTTAATAACCGAGACATAATATGTATACAAATTAGCAAAATGTGTGCATCGGGAAAATAATGGAGAAAGTAGGACCAAAAATTTGTTTTATAAACTTTTTTAAAAGATTTCATCGCTGATTTTTATTTTATTTCCTTTCATTGCAAATATATCTCCTTGCATTTCTATTTCGTTGTTATCTTCCATTTTGTCTGAAGAAGATGTTTTCGGACCGAAAAATATCAATATTTTTGTCGTTACTGAGTTAAGCTTTCTAATTTCCGAATCCTACAAAGTTATTATTAAGTTTAATGAAAATATTCACAACTATAACTTGTGAATTATAAACAGTGTCAAAATGAAAAGCATTTTGCGTGCAAAAAAAAAAACAATAACAACTTAAACAAATCAAATGCAAAGATTTCATTCATTCAATCATTTGCATGTCCCTTGCGGAATTTTGCCTCCCAAACAGCACTACTGTAGGCCTCTCGGTTGTGAGGAAGTTGGCCTGCTGCTGCTGCGTCCATTTGCAGATCGTCGACGATTTCCTGCAGATTTCATAAGTATTTCATAAATATTTCATAAAGATTTCATAAATATCGTAATTATAGCAACTGTACACTCACAGAGTCTGTTTTTACACAACACCTGAAGTTATAAAGCCAAATAATTATTTTCCGGGTCATACCGAACGTCGTTAGCACACTTTTTTAAAAACAAAAATCAGAATTTATAGATAGAGAAATATAAATGTATCACCTTAACTGTATCACTGTATTCACTTTTAGACATAATCTCCATTTCTCTGCACACATTTGCCCATTGTTCTGCAAGTATGAAAATACCCTCCTGATAGAATTCCGTTCCAGCTGACCGAAGGCACAGTTGCATTTCTGGACGTTCTCCTGTGTCGTAGTGATGGCCTCGCATTTGTTTTTTCACAAAACCGAAAAGATAATAACCGCTTTGTGCCAGGTCGGGGTTATTGATAGGGTGCTGAAGAATTCCTCAACTTATTTTCTGAATTTCCTCAGTTGTCCTGTTTTTCTCACAGCTTTGTGATCTTCAGTCAAAACACATGGGACCCAGCTGGCACAAACTTTTCTATAGTCCAGGGTTTCAATTATTTCCTGTACTGCATTGTGTCCTAATCAGAGATTTACAGCGATTTCAGATACTGTGACACGTCTGTCTTATTTAATGATGTCGTCAACCCTTTGCGCATTGCGTTCAGTGGAGGCAGTTCGAGGGCGACCGCTGCGAAGCATATATTGGATTCTCGTGTTTCCATCTTTGAAATGTTTCAACCACCTCCTAACACTGCTAGTTCCTATATACACATCTCCATAAGGAAGCTGAAGTCTCTGGTGAATTTCAGCAGCCGGGGCTTCCGCTTTAACGAGGAGCTCACTAACAGCACGGTGCAGAAACTTCACCACCTGCCATTTTGTTTCTGCTCCACGTGGTCACGTGATATATCATGGTGACGTCATGTGACCTCTACATGAAGTGCAAAGTAAGCAGTTAAGGTGATACATTTATATTTTCTCAATCTATAAATTCTGATTTAAAAAAAAATTATTTGCTCATGACTTTCGGTAGAACTCTCGTATTTTAATCACAATCTATTTGTTCTCTATAAGGTGTATATGAAAGTATGGGGTTAAAAAGTTAAAAAGAAAGGGTCAAATTTATTATACAGTTTAAGAGACTCAGTATTATGTTGATATTTGTACTTGTTCTTGTACGAACTTCCTGTAACTGCGATGTGTTGTTCTTTGCAGTCCATGTTGTAGGGGTCTTTACACACAGCATCGTATCGGCGTGAGAGCGGCTGCCTTTTCAGTCCCGGAGTACAGCTAAAAGGCAAGGGGATCTGCAATTCTTCTTTAGCAGATTCCACCATCATGGGGATTATGGCGATCACTGTCCCGTTAGCCAGGCTATGCCTGTTACTTGGGGTACCAAAGAGAGGTCGGTCAGGGTCTTGGTCACCTATGGGTCGCTAAACCTGACGCTGACATATCAGCTATTGGTCGCTGATTGCCTCAACGGGCGTATTCACTCCAATTATGTTGATAATAACACAATATATTATATCTTACAAATACATTGTTAACAAATACTACAGTTATTGATTGTTTAAAGGTATTTTAGATCTTTGGGTGTCGACGCCCTTCATTTCATTCGACTGCTTCCTCCATTATTTAAATGTTGATTTCATTATAGCAAACCTGAAGATGCCACTTTGTCTATCCAGGATTGTTGATTTCTATATGGTGTATATTCTCAATAACAGACGTTATTAACAGCTTTATTGTATTACTACATGGAGAGTATTTTAAGAATTCGTAGATACGTTTGTAAATGAAATAAGAACGTCAGCATTACAGGAACATCTAGAAAACACAAAAAAGATTGTATTGTGTTCCAATCATTTTGCTAGAAATGCACAAAGAAGCAAATCTTTCTGATACTGAGAAGGAAATTCATGACGAGTCCAGTATAAGCAACGAAGCACTTCTGATTTTCAACTGGGTTAACTTTAGCGTTGTGGGTCTGACAATAGACATTATTGGTATAGTGACAAACATCATGAATATCATCTGCTTTACCAAGCAAGGTTTCCAGGAATCTATAAACGTCAGTCTACTAGGTATGTAAAATTTGTGTGATCATTTTAAATACACGTATTTTAGACATTTAAGAAATCTCCGTGTTATGACATATTTAATTACATTTGTGTTGTCAAATTCCTTTAGTTTTTAATTTTGTGCCGTTTATGTTTTCTTGTAGAAAGAAATCACTCACACAAACGCATTTTCAATATCTGAACATATTAGAAAAAAGAAACTTCTGTAAAATTCATAATATATTCAAGAGAGGAGAAATTACTCATAAATATGGACGTTCTAAAGTGTATTTTGCACTGAAACGATACATATATTCTGTTTTAGAAAATGTATTCTTGAATCTACAGGTTTTGTTCATATTTCGGTAGGTTTTTCTTTATTCAAAATGTTTATTGTAAGTGTATCTTTTAACTGAGGTATTGAGAGGTAAGCAATTAGCGCAGTTGTCCCTCATAGTTGTCACTCATAGTTTTCCCTCATAGTTGTCCCTCATAGCTGTCCCTCACAGCTGTACTCGGTAGCTGCATCCAGAAAAGAGGAGCTCCTGGCAAACTTGTATAAAACTTGTTAAACCTCTCCTGTAACTGGAGGAAATATAGACGGCCGATACACTATTCTAAAGAACGTATGTAATTAAAAATAACTTTTAAATTGTTTCCTTTTTTTTTTTTTGCATTTAGGTCTGTCGGTCTCGGACCTGTTCTGTGTTATAACGATGAGCTGGTTGAATGTTTGCTTTACTTTGACCACTGCAAAAACTGACCTTGAATTTGACCCAATGGAAGTCGGTTTTCTCGTGGCCGGGGTCCCTCATTTTGCCTTCTCCAGAGTGACAAGCTGTATCACGGCCTTAATCACGCTGGAGAGATGCCTGTGTGTGATAGTCCCCTTGAAGGTCAGACTCATTCATTCATTCATTTGCATGTCCCTTGCGGAACTTTGCCTCCCTAACAGCACTCCTGTAGGCCTCTCGGTTGTCAGCAAGATGCCCTGCTGTGATGCATCCATCTGCAGATCATCAACGATGTCTTGCAGCCATCTTTGCCTTGGTCTTCCTCTCTTTCTTTTTCTCAATATGTACCCTTCCAAGACGGTTTTCTCTAGATTATCATGACATTAATGTGTCCAAAATAGTTACGTTTTCTCTCTTCTTTACTAGCCAGACTTCTTCAATATTAAGTTCCTGTAGTATGGATATATGTGTTATTTTTTGTGTCCATGATATTTTAAGGGCTCATCTGTAGCATTTACATTCAAAGGCATTTATGCGTTTCTCAGCTGTTTTGTTAAGTGTCCAGGTCTCACAGGCATATGTTGCTATGCAAAAGATGCATGCCATTAAAAATCGTATTTTATAGTTCTATCTGTTCCTCTCCACAGATTCTTTAGTTGTTTTATTTTCTGAAGAGTGAAAGATGTCCTCCTTTTAATTTCTCTCATTGTATCTCCATTATTAGTTAGCCGTGATCCAAGATATTCAAAACTCTCCACTTCATCTAGTTTTTCCTCATTGATACATATATCAGCTGCCTTGTTTGTTTTGTCAGTTATCATCAATTTAGTTTTCTTCGCATTAAGATGGAGATTTTGGTCTTCACTATTCTTACGGATTGACATAATTAGTTTTTCCATTCCTTTTTGTGTTGTGGACAGTAATACTGTGTTATCAGGATATCAAATCTCTGGTATTTCATAACCTCCAATAGTTATTGCATCGTAATATTCTTTGTCTACATCTTCTCTAACATTCATCACTATAATTTCTTATACAAGTTAAATAAGTAAAGTGACAATATGCACCCCTGACGGACCCCTTCTTTTATGTCAAACCAACTTGTTGTTTCACTATTTATTCTTACTGCTGTCTGTTGGTCTATATACAGCAGTGATGTTAATTGTATCAAATGTGTTGGAAATCCCATTTTTTCATTATTTCCCAAAGTTTCTGGTGTTGTACACAATCAAATGCCTTTGAGTAGTCTATAAAGGCTAAATATAGATTCACATTAAACTCTCTGCATTTCTCTATTTTTAATCTTATATTGAATATATGATGATCAGGCTGGGAATATTAATAAATGCACCTTTGTACTTGTAACGTGAAAGAATGTACAGATTCGATGAATATGGAATTATGTAAAGATGTCTAGTTGTATGATCGTTATCATCATAATATGTGGTTCCACTATTCATTTGGCTGCCATGCTTCTCAACAAATCGAGATACTTCGTATTTACAATAACCCCATCTCGTGACTTTTTATTTCGACATTTCGTTGTTCTGTCCACATACTTTTTCCTGTTTTTCCATGCCTCTCTCCTCACTTATCTTTCTTATGCGTTTGTGAAGCTATACTTTTCTCATTATATGTTTAAAGAATGATGAATGTTGTTTTATTACGAATTTATTAGTTTATTTTCTACATCTTCTTTTCTTTGATATTTTCTGTTGTTATTTTAGTTGTGCACGGTATTCTTAACATTCTTCTAAGCATTTGTGACATTTTTTATTTTTTAAAAATATGTTACCTATCAACATCTTACATCACTGATAATAAGAACATTTGTTCCTACAGCGAGTTATATTCTACTCAACTCTTTGTCAAGTATACTTATAAATACGATGTTCTTTCAAATGGAGACAAGTTCTTCCTTGTCTCACTGACAAAATCAAGACTTACATGCATAGCATTCTGTTATATTTAAACCAGTAATTAATGTATGCTCTCCATCTAAGTTAAGAAGATTTTTCGGAAAGTGAGACGTATAATCTCACAGTGTATGTTATTTATTTATTGAGTTCTTTCACTGAAGTCACGAACCTTAGACTCTATATATGACATAACGTTATTATGAATATTAAATACAGTTGGGTACAAGTAAAAAATATGCATAGTTTGGGTTTCAGAACTTATATTTATTTTTATTCTCCAACAGGTAAAACTAATCTTTACTGCCAGACGAACAACAATAATGATACTCTCCATATATACCTTCTGTCTTCTTTGTGAAACTCCAGTGTACGTGTTCAACAAACTTGAAACGAAATATTCTCAACATCTAAACAGGTCTATTTTTGGACTTGTTTTCGCGAAGAATCGACACTATGTTCAGCATATTATTTTTATCATGAATAATTTTTCATTTCCACTGATCTCATTTGTTGTTATCGTTATCTGCACTGTGATTCTGGTAATTAATCTACGAACTACAACAATATGGAGAGAGAAATCCGCAACTCGTGTACAGACTGAAAGAATATCAAACCGTAATCAGAAAGTAGGTAAGATGGTTGTTATGGTATCCAGTTTATTTATTGCTTGCTTTATCCCTATTTGTATCACGATGATGATGGTGGCTTTCGAACCTGCACTTTCTTTTGGTGGTAGCTACATCAAAGTAGGATTGTTATTAGGTGGACTAAGTTTTATTTTAGAATCCTTGAATTCTTCTATGAATATATTTATTTATTATCATATAAGTAGTAAATATAGGGAAACCTTGAGAAAGCTTTTCTGAAATACAAAAATTCAGACGTAATGTAATGGATTTAATAGAACTTACATCATCTCGCTCATGAGATAAGCAAAAGTTTCCTCTGTTGTCTTGCAGTGTATTACAAATTTAAAAACAAGAAATTTAAAAATCTAGTCCGTGTATGTAATATGTAAACCAGTATATATGAATGATTTGTAACCCATGACTCTTTTCTGCATGTCAGAATGTCATTCTACCTCTTCTGTCCATTCTAAACTACCCATGTCTTTCAAATTGACTGAAAGTGCAATCCAGATAATATGCAAATAATGTTTCAACACTTAGTCTGTCCCAACAATTATGATATTCTTCTACAAAATATTTAGATGTAAATTGCGCACTGACCTATGGAAGTTTATTTTATTATTAAAACAAAAGCATAGCGTATACGTCTTTAAATTCTGTATGTGTCTTGTCTTATCCTTCCGCATTTACTGCTAGGTGTAGAGGTGAAGTGTAAATGTCTCCGAATGGCTCGCCTGTTGACTTCGTACACTGAGATATTCTATGTGTGTAGATGATATTCAAATTCCACAAAATACTATTCTAGGATCTAGCGTCTGTTTTATGTATTTTCATGATTTTTAAATTAAACATTCTACCTGTGACCTTCTGCAGTATACTTGTGACTATTACCTATTAGCTTGGAATACTGGAATACATTCTTCAGCTGAAGATAAATAATCGTCTCGTAATTAGATGGAGGAATGACAAGCTCATAAACAAATATAAAAGGAAATAGATGTTCAATGCCACCAGGAAATTAGAAAGAGGACTAAAAATAACACCATACTTTTGCACGCCGGCATATTTATTTACAGAGTTTTCTCCCCTGCTTTATGAAGAATGTCCCTTTGCTGTCTTTTCTCATAACAGAAATGTAAAGCAGAGCTTTGACTTATCACAAGATCATGTGTTGTTAGTGTTTATCAAAGCACGAGAATTGCTCGAAAACTTTGTATGGTGATTTTTTTTATTTTTGAAAGAACAGTCTTTGCCCATCGTCGTATGATAAAAGTTATGTTTTTGTCAGGTCATAGAGTGAAAGGACTAGCAGAAAAAAACGTGTTTCTAGAATTTCTGTTTTGTTTGAACTAGTTGGCTAGTGTTGCCGTTTGTGCTCTCTGTATTTCCGCCAGCCATCTGACATGCATGAATCGAAATTTCATCTTTCATCATTTCTTCACCATGCTGTTCCATGATTAAACCTGATTTTTGTTTGACTTTGACAATCGACGTTTCTTCAGCTGTGTGTAGTCAACTGTGAGATGCTCAACCAATAAGTGCAGTTCAAATGCGAGATATATTGTGGGTCCTGTGTCTTGTACGCATGCCGTATAGTTGATAACAACTGTGACCTTGTTATCTTTATCATTCATCTCACCATCTGGTAAGCTATTAGTGAGTCAAGGTAGCCTGGGATATCTCTAATGAAACGTCCCAGGTATAAAACGTTATCACCTACAAAACGCTAGGTGTCACTATTTACCATCATTTGATACTGTACGCTCATGGTCACATATATAGTAAACGAATTAAAACTATGGGTGCTCATAAAATATGGGGTAGTAGGTGGCTCTACTACTCCTATAAATTGCCTCATGTGCTCAGTGAAGGAAATACTAGGCGCGTAAGAAGCGCCTTAAAACCTCTCGCTCCCGCTGCCTTGCGGGTAGGACAGGGGGTCCAAAGGCTAGCGGAGAGTCCGTATACAAACCGACAGAAGACAACGGGAAACCACTGTTGTAGCTCCCAAGAACAATTATGCTTATTCAGAGTAATAGATTTATAATAAACGACGTTAATGGATGTTCCTCTGGAACAACCTGGCCCGGCAGAGCAGCTCACGATCCATAGGTGAGGTAAGATAGTCACCAAGCTACTGATGGCAAAACTAACAAGTTTAGCAAAATGGAATGTTATAGCTTTATTCCAGGCTGGAAAATTAGAAAATGTACAGATGGAAATGGAAAGAATGAAGATTAACATATTAGGATTGAGTGAAGTTAGATGGGCAGCTGATGGGAAGATAAACTCTGATAAATATACAATAATATATTCAGGAAGTGAGAAACATGAACGAAGAGTATGAATAATATTTGACGAACAAACATCAAAGACAACTATAGGATATTTGAACATCTCAGACCGAGTCCTGCTAGCCCAACTGAAAGGACGATAAATAAACATAAATATTATACAAGTGTACGCTCCAAAATCTGAAAGTTCTGAAGAAGATGTACAGCTATTTTATAATGACATAGAGACAGCCCTGAAACACACAAAGGCACATGAAGTTGCTATAGTGACGGGAGATTTTAGTGCCAAAGTTGGTAATAGAAGATCTTAAGACATCGTTGGTGACTCTGGACTGGGGGAGAGGAATGATAGAGGTAGTAAATTAATTGAATGGGCAAGAATACACAGCATGCTTGTAGGAAACACCTGGTTTAAACAACATCCCCGAAGACTGACAACATTGTACAGCGAAGACAAAAAGACGATTAACCAGATTGACTAAGTATTTATCAACAAACGATTCCGCAATGCATTACTGACAACAAAAACCATGCCATGATCTAACTGCAATAGTGACAATGAGTCACTCTGTGGAAAAATGAGAATAAAACTAAAGAAAGCATGCAGAAAAGTGAGAAAAATCAAACTGAGTACATAACTCATTAAAAATGACCAGAAACTGCAAGAATAATACAGAGTTATTATAACAGATACAATAAAAATACCAATAAAAATATAGCAAGATAAATAAAGAAATAAGACACAAATGCAGAGAAACAAAGGAAGTGTAGTTAAACGAGCAGTGCAGACAAATAGAGGACTCTCATAATAAAGACAGCACAAACATACACAAAAGAATTTGTGAACTCACAGCAGGAAAACAGAATATACCACAGGATCCCTGAAATCAAAAGAAGGTAACATATTAATGGGAAAAGAAGATGTTATGGACAGGTGTACAGAGTATATCGGAGAGCTATATGGAGGAGAAAACCATAATTAACACCAGATACTGAAAACTGTGATGGACCACCAATACTTGAAGATGAAATCATAGATGCCACCAAACACATGAAGAAAGGAAAAGAGTATAGAAGAAACAGAGGCGCTAGAGGGGATAGGAATAAAAATAATAACCAAGTTACTGAATGGCATTTACAACAGTGGTTATATGCCCAATGACCCGCTTAAAATCCATGTTTATAGCGCTACCGAAGAAACCAGGTCTAAAGAATGTGATGCCCGCCGGATTATCAGCCTCTCGTATCACATAACGAAGCTACTTCTGGGAATTATTATGAGAAGAACAAGGAAAAAGATAAAAATGGAAATAGCAGATGAACAGTTTGAAATTGTTGAAGAAGAAGGAACACACAATGCCATTTATGCTTTATGAACACTAACAGAAAGATCTTTAGAAGTACAGAAAGATCTCTACTTATGTCTCATTGATTACACCAAGGCATTCGACAAGGTGAAACATAATGAAATTATTAAAATACTTGAAGGAATCAATATAAACAGCAAAAACCTGAGAATTGTAAAACATCTCTACCGGCACCAAGAAGCAGCAACTCGAGTTGAAAACAAAATTGGAAAATATCAACCTATAAAACAAGGGGTGCGACAAGGATGTGTACTATCTCCAGACCTTTTTCTCTATACAGCGAGAATATTCTAAGAATGATCACCACAGAACCATGTATAAAAATTGGATGATACAATATTAAAAACCTTCATTATGCTACACGATACAGCACTGATAGCTGTGAACCAACAAGACCTGCAAAACCTTTTGAATAAAGTCGCTAAAGGAAGTGAACAGAAAGGCCTTACTTTAAACATAAAAAAAACAGAGACTATGATTATATCTAAGAAACAGAATCGATCAACATTCAGTATAAAATTAAACGGAACTATTCTAAAGCAGACAGAACCACAAAAATAAGATTTTTAAGGGCATGCATCTTTCCCATCGCAACATATGCCTGTGAGACCTGGACACTTAACACAACAGCTGAGAAACACATAAATGCCTTTGAATGTAAATGCTATAGAAGAGTTCTCCAAATATCGTGGACACAAAAAAGAACAAATATATCTATACTACAAGAGCTTAATATTGAAGAAGGCTGGCTAGTAAAGAGGATTAAAGAGAGAAAACTTAAATATTTTGGACACATTAAACGTCATGATAATTTAGAGAAGACCGTATTGGAAGGATACATAATGGGAAAAAGAAAAAGAGGAAGACCAAGACGAAGATGGCTGCAAGACATCGTTGATGATCTGGAAATGGATGCAGCAGCAGCAGGCCATCTTGCTCACAACCGAGAGGCCTACAGGAGTGCTGTTTGGGAGGCAAAGTTCCGCAAGGGACATGCAAAGTAATGAATGAATGAATGATTCTAAAGCAGGTGCAGATATTCAAATACTATGGAGCAGTAGTAACTTCACATGGGAAATGCAGAACAGATGTAAGGAACATAATACGCTAAGCAAAGACTGCATTTCAGAGAATGAGAAACATATGCAACATATCATTATCAATGAATGTTAGAAAACGTGTCCTAAAATGCTATATTGAACATATCTTGTTATGTGGAAGTGAATCATGGACAATAGGCAGGTCTGCACAAAATCATTGGAATCAGCAGAAATGTGGTTTATTAGAAGAATGTTGCGAATCCCCTGGATAGGAAAAATAACTAATGACGAATGTAGGAGAAGAGCTGGAGAGACAAAAAGTCTTGTCAAAAAAATAAATAAGAGAGAGAGAGAGAGAGAGAATGTACTTTCATAGGACATGCAATGAGAAGAGGGTGTATTGAAAATATTATAACAACAGGAAAATAGAAGGAAGAAGATCAAGAGGAAGACCAAGAGAAATGATACTGGACAGTCTGACGGGATGGCCGGCATGAAAGATCGTGTACTCTGGAGAAGCATAATAGCCAACGCCAGTCGCCACGGCACCTGATGATGATAATGATGATGATGATGATGTGCTCATTAAGTAAAATATTTAACACAATATGTATTTTTGCTTATTGCGTGAAGAAAACAAATTCTGTTGTTGTAGAAGAATCGTGTTTACAATATAGGCTTGGAGCTAGGGGTGTACGACCTTGACCGAACTGTCGTCGTCATCGTGATTTTTTAGTTGGTTTCAGTGGGTAGGTGGGGGGGGGGGGAATGAGGGGGAAATATATACTGAAACATTGGCCTGCGTCAGATTAGATCGAGGCTATGGCCGGCGATGGTGTGTCTTTGCTGTGCTTATATTATTGTGCGTCTTTATTACGTTTTTCCGAGCCAACGTCTTGTGGTGTAGATTATGTTGTTGTGAATTGACCTGTTATGTAGGATTCTTGTATATACTTATCGATAATGAAATTAATTTTCTGTATGATATCAGTGTGATTTATCGTTATACTGGATGTTCAACATCTATGATTCGTTTATTATGCTTTTCATGTAGATTGATTGTGTGCTGCAGAAGCACAGTTATATGGAGGTGTATCATGGCAGCAAAAGCTGCGAGGAATAAGTGCTATTGCACATTATATTCGCAGTGTAGGGTCAAGAGAGTCTGGGATCCCAGATTCATCAGGTCTCAATATGCAGACATGTGAAGTCATTATAGTAAGATGTCATGCTTAATTATTCTTCATGGCATTAATATTGTTAATCCACTTGCTTTTCTGTTAATGATGATTGCTTGAAGTACTTTGATTGCATTGGCATTGCATTTCTATCATTGAAGATTGTTTGAAGTATTTAACATTACACTGATCTTGTTCACCCAATTGTTCATCCATTGTGATGGCACATGTCTTGATGTCATGTTGATGTCAATGTCAGTTGTATGTGCTGTTGTGGCGTATAATGAGATTAAAAAATGCTGTGTTCTTAATTTCAAATTTGGTGATTTGTATTGCATGTCACTGTATTGTTGTGTTGATTAAGTGCTTGAGGATTGGGCAACATTAGCATAGAATATTTCAAGGAGGGGAGAACCTGGGTTGGTGGTCCTTGTGGGGGAGTTAGACAGGCTAGAAGTTTTATAATATTTTTATTAGATTTCTATGCAGCTTGATCATTTAGTTCTGTCTGAAAGAAGGTTTACGTCTTTTAGTTTACAAAATTACTTTCAACAGTTTCTAAATGTCGTCATTTTGCGATAATTCACACTTTCTGATGCCAGAAATGAATTTTAAAAGCCAACACTCACTAGGGATTTCTTGATGGCTTTTCAGCCTTATGTTTGTGGTCTATTCCTTAATGAATAGCTACTTTTAATCTCTCATATTATTACAATATTACAGTGAACACTTTCAGAGTGAACGTTGGAGCAGCCTTTCGTTTGTGAATATGGAACAAAATCATCCATAGAGTTAAAGAAGGTTTGTGACGAAATGCTCATGACATTATCTTAGACTAGCCGTTACAGAATCAATTTGTGCACAGAGGTACACGGACCGAGAAATTTAATTTTAGTGCTGATTCGAATCACTCATTTGGAAATTATCAATCACTCACCGAGCTTTGATATATGTAAAAGCATCAGGCTTCTGAAAATGTACTTTTCGCTGTTAAATACGGGCTGTAATTAAAAAGCAGCATTGACCTTCAAGAATCTTGAGAACATATGGCATTCAAAAGTCATAAGCACAAGAACCAAGTTAAGACTATTCAATTCAAACGTAATATCCACCCTCATTTATGCATTTGAAACTTGGAAAACAACTAAAGGAAAAGACAATAAATTAGACTTTTTTTTCGAAACAAATGTCTAAGGAAAATACTCGGTATGAACTGGAACGAATTCAAGAACAATGCAGAGATAAGACTGATGGGCAAACAACAAGTTGTCTCATGGGTGATCAGAAAAAGAAGATGGACATATGTCGGTCATGTGATGGGAATAAACAATCAGATAATCCACAAGCAAGCTATCAAATAGTACTTGAAGAACATAATGAAAAGCAGAAACCATTAATACTGAACTTCATAGACTTTAAAAAGGCATTTGGCAGCATACACAGAGATTCATTATGGACAATTGTAAGTCTATATGGAATACCAACTAAAATTTTCAACATCATTAAGGACCTCTACAATGGATATGTGTGTGCAGTCTAGACAGAAGAAGGAATGAGGGAATGATTTTAGATTGAAACAGGCGTGAAACAAGGATGTATATTATCTCTATTGCTTTTTGGAATTGCTATAGACTTTATAATGAAAAGATGCTGTACAGATAAAACCGGCTTTGATTGGGTACATGTGATCCACATAGAAGATCTTGATTTTTCATTTTACATAACACTTATTAGTAACAATGTGAATTCCGTGCAAGAAAAAACAGATAACAGCCTTCACTAGGTTAAGAAAAATAGAAGTTGAAATTAACAAGGACAAAACAAAAATAATGAAACTTCCCATTAATCAAAATTGAAAAATACATGCAGAAGGGACAGCTGTTGAAGAAGTCAATCAATTTGCATACCTTGGCAGCTACATAGACCAGGATTGTGACACAAGAAAGGAAGTTAGAATTGCAAAAGCAGCATCGATCTTCATGAATCTTGAGAACATATGGCATTCAAAACGTATATCCACAAAAACCAAGTTAAGACTATGTAACTCAAATGTAATATCCACCATCATTTATGCATGTGAAAGCTGGAAAAGAACTAAAGCAACAGACACGAAATTAGACTTTTTTTAAACAAATGCCAACGGAAAATACTTGGCATCAAGTGGAACGAATTCAAGAAAAATACAGAGGTAAGACAGATGACTCAACAACAACCAGTCACATGGGTGACCAGAAAAAGGAAATGGACACATGTTGGTCACGTGATGAGAAGAAACAATCAGAAAATCCAAAACAAGCTATCAAGTGAAACACAACTGGCCGAAGAAAAAGAGACAGACCACGAGAGACTCTAAAGAGGACATTGTTAAGAGGGGCCAAATTAATAGGTATAAAATCCCTTGATGAGGAGAAAAGCTCGCCGAAAGCAGGAAAAATTGGCGACCTACCTTGCGAGCCCTACGTGACGTTTAACGGCACGGGAATTATATAAGAATGAATGAATGAATAATATTTATTTTTCTAGGGTAAAGAATTGGGCACGCAGGCCCGTCTTACATTCTGCCCTTCGTCACTCCATCTTTCATTCTTCCCACACACTTGATTTAGTATAAAAATACAAATTAAATTAGGAAAAACATATCAAAAGAGTGTAAGATTTAACTACTACATTCAAGGTAAAAAAGAATAAATAATTAACCTAATAAAATAGCACTCACGCACACATGCACGCGCAGACATATACATAAATAAAATAGATTGTAAATACATATCTTCTAACATATGTTTTTTAAACAAACATTAAAATAATTTAAAACAATGTCTAACAAGTTGCTTTTCTAACTATGTCATTGAAGTACTTGATGGTGTACGAGCCATGTGTTGAGAGAGTGCTGGCTATTTTATGGAGGCATATAATTACAAGCAAGTAAATAATGAAACAGGTTTGAGTTAAAGGATGAAGTATTACCAATGGATTTTAAATGGTAGAGGAGGGTGTTCCAGAGCTGTACTGCAGAGTATGCAAGGCTTTTCTTGTACAGATCAATCCTGGGTTTAGGAAGAAGACAGTTTTTTAAACGCTGGCTATGTTTAGTGTTATACGTAATCAGTGACCACAAGTAAGGCGGGGCATTGTGCGACAGAATTCTGTGAACAAAGTTAACTTTGTTAAAAATGATTCTATTTTTGAGGGGTAGAATTTTGAGTTGTTTGTGTTGATCTACAGTCTGTACTGTGTGTTTGTCACAAATAAGATTTAATGCTCGCTTGTGAAGTGAGTGGAGCCTCCACTGAGCATCCATCCCAGATTGTGGAACAGTAATCTAAGTGTGTTTATATGTGTGATATGTAGTATATTTTTCTTGTGTCTTTGTTGATAAAGTGTTTAATTTTGGCTAATTGGTAAACTTTCTGTGCAATCAAATTTGTTAGGTTATGTACGTGAGAATTCCAAGTTAAATGCTGATCAATGATGAGTCCTAGGGTTTTATGTTCATGAACATTTTCTATTGCCTTAGTCCCAGCACAAAGCTGTAGTGAAGTTTTAGTTGCATTTTGCAGTTTCTGTCTTATAGTGATGAGCATGGATTTTGTTTTGTTGGAGTTTATCAACATACCATTTTTATTACTCCATTTAATCAAACTGTTTATATCATTTTGGAGCGTTGTGTGTAGTTTATTGATGTCATATTCACTATTGTAAACAGTACAGTCGTCAGCAAAAAGATCACATGAAGGGTGCTTTAAATGTAGTGGTAAGTCGTTAATATAGATAGCAAAGAGAAGAGGACCAAGAATGGAGCCTTGAGGAATACCGGTATCAACCACAGACGAGCCAAATATTTTGTTTCTAAAGCAAACTATTCGTTTTCTACCTAAGAGAAAAGATGTAATACAATTTGTTAGGTCAGGGTGTAATCTATAGCCTTCCAGCTTTTTTGCAAGAATTTCATGATCAATCATATCGAAGGCTTTCTTAAAATCAACAAAGACAGCACCACACAATTTGTCATCATTTATATTCGACAGCCAGCTTTCTGTCGTTTTAGTTAATGCTGTGTGGCAGGAGTAATTTGGTCTAAAACCTGACTGACTGTCTATTAGTAGATTGTTTTCTTGCATGTGGAGCAGTGTTAACTTTTGTATATGTTTTTCAAGAGGTTTTGATAGTGATGACAGAATGGATATGGGTCTATAGTTTGAGAGGTCACTAGTCTGTCCAGATTTAAAAAGAGGAAAAACTTTGGCGAGTTTAAAAGCGTCAGGGAAATAATGTTTGTCAATGCACAAACTGTATAAGTATGTTAGTGTGTCTGTGATAACTGGTGCAGCGTAGCGTAGTATCTTGTTACTAATGTCCTCACATCCTGCTGAGTTAGTGTTCTTTAAGGACCGGATGTAGTTATAAACCTCACCGACTGTGAGGAAAGGAATATTAATTTGTTTTAGCTTTACACATTTACTGTCGCTGAAAGTTTTCAACATGCTCAGGTCGCAATTAGGGGTCGGTAATGAAGATTTTAGAATACTAATTTCTTCCCTAAAATGTTCACTGAAGTTAGTTCAAGTATGTTCACCATTAAGTGTTTGTGGGTCAGTTTGCTTCCTTTTATTTACAAGAGTATTAATCGCTTTCCAGATTGATTTACTATCAGTTTTGTCTTTCACTAAATTTCTGAAGTAATTTTTCTTTTACTGCCTAACTAAATACTGCACCTTATTCCTAAGTGTATGATAGCTACTGAAATTTCTGCTTTTGTGAGCTTCATCCCGTTTCCTCATGAGTTGCAATATATCGGGAGTTATCCACGGGGATTTTGTTACGTGTTTTACTCTCATTTCTTTGATGGGGACATGCTTGTCAAAAATATTTCGAAATATCTTGATATAGTATTCGATCGCCTCATCTGGATTTGTTAACTGGAAAACGTACGTAAGAGGCGAAGCTTTTAGATCAGTTAAAAATAATTCCAAGTTAAAGTTTTTAAAGTTTCTATATTTGATGCTGGTATGTTTGTGTTTCGGTATTTTATACCCCTTATGTGACCACGTACAGCAGACCGGGTAGTGATCACTCAGCGACACATGAGGGACAGTACATTCAGTAATGTTTCCTGGATCAGCTACATAAATATGATCTATTAGTGTTGATGATGATTCAGCAACTCTAATAGGTTTGTTAACAATTTGGGAGAAGTTGTAAGATGTTAAAATGTTCTTCCATGTAGGATTTGGCTGATTAAGATCTATATTGAAGTCGCCTAGAATGATTATGTCCTTGAAGTTATGAGTTACAGCATCATCCATCATGGTCGCAAAGTGATCATACCACTCGGCTGAAGCATTTGGATTTCGGTATATAAAACTAATTAGAATTGGACTAAGATTTGATATTTTGATTTCTAGCATAATACATTCAATCTGTGATGTTTCCAGGTCTTCTCTTCTACAAATTTAATTGTGTTAGAAATGTAAACGACTAAACCTGTCTCTAGCTTCCTAGTTGGGTCGCGCCTGATCAAATTAAAACCATCTATTCGTATATCATTGTCTGTGATGTTTTTATGTAATCTGCTTTCAGAGAAACCAAAAATATGAAAATGTTGTTGAAGTATATGTGTAACCTTAGGGAGTTTTCCTAACAAATGATAAACATTTAAGTGGCCAACACGTAGGCCATCGTGTCGCAGCCACTCCTCCATTTTCTGAGTCACTATAAGAATGTTAGAAATATTATATTTCAGTAAAAATATAATAACTGGTCAGATTTCAATCATACAATTATAGGTATACGTTTAAGCTAGTAGAGATAATGAATCTAACTAAGTTTATAATATACTGACAAATAATGGGAAAAAGTACAAAAATCAACACTGCAATGAACGTTATGTAAGTGTAAATTGTAAAAGACATGATGACAATATTAGCTATAAGTTAACACTAAGAAATGTCTGTTCTGCTGTAAGAACGTCTGTAGTTTTTTTTTTTGTTCAGTTAAATTTATCTACAGAAGAGTGCTGGAAGTTTCAAGCTATCTAGTATCTGTATGTGGGTGTTGAGTGTTGACTGTGTAGTAGGGACATCATATACGCGTGGCTCAGAGCTGCAAGACTAAACTGCATTAGATATTGTAGCTGAAAGTTCCACGGATAATAATTCGAGGTTCTTGTGTTTGTGTCCTGTACAGTTGTTGTGGTATTTCTAAGTGGTGATTGTGCAGGAGTCTCCATGTTGTTCGTTGTACTAAGTGTTGGTATACTTTGTTGAGCTTGCCGTATAGGCAGGGGCGGGAACATGGAATCGTATAGTGGGTCAGTGGATGGAGGGGGCAATGGTAGAGAGGCAGATGGTGATGTTTCTGAGGGTCCTTGGAGTCTTGTAGTTGGTGTAGAGTGTGTGTTTCTGGATCTATGAGATGTGGGTGGCTGTCTAAACTGTTTCTGGCTATTTGAGTGGTTTGTTATGTTATGTTCAGTTCTTGCTGGATATTTGATATTTTTGGCAAGGATGCTGCTACCAGTCTTGTTAATGTGGATGTGGTCCCTGTAAAGGCGTTTTTTGGGAGCACCTGTGGCTGAAGTAAAAAATGGCGTGTTGTTTATACATACTACTGTGTTCTGTAGACAGAATGCTTTTAATATTTTGTTGTTTATATCCACCATGCGACGTCCAGGACCAGAACAAGGTGGAATGATGGATGAAATGTTTATGGAAGTGTTGGGGTATTTTTTCTTGATGGTGGATATCAAGTCCTGTATATCAGAGGGCCGAAGACTCCGGCCGTTCATGCTGTCATTAATGCCAACATGTACGGTCGTTCTCGTCACTCTATGATCGACGTCAAATCGTCTCAGTGTCTGCGTTATTATAGATATAAGTAGGCTACGTGTAGGGCCAAGAGAGCCCGGGGCCTCAGGTCCGTGAGGTCTGAATATGCAGACATGAGAAGTCATCGTATGATGCCACGCTTAGTTACCCTGCATTGTATTAAACAGTGTTCATCTACTTGCTTTTTCTATTAATGATGATTGCTAGAAGTATTTTACTTGCATTGATATTGCTCATTTAGTTTGTTTTTTTTTTTTGGTCATTTTTGGATTGGGTTGATCTTGCTCATCCAATTGTTCGTCCATTATCATGACAAATGTGTTGATGTCATGCTGATGTCAATGTCAATGTTATGTGTTGTTCTGACGTATAGTGAGGCTAACATGATATGTCTTTAATTTCAGGCTTTATGATTTGTACTGCATGCCACTGTAACGTTGTGTTGATTAAATGCTTGAGGATTTTACCACAATTAGCATACAGTATACCAAGGAGGACAATTACTGAGGAAAGACGCTGGCGATGGTTAGGACATGTGCTCCGAATGACTGACAACTCACTACCAAAAATAGCACTAAGATGGACACCACATGGGAACAGAAGTAAGGGTAGACCAAAAGAGATATGGAGAAGAACAACAGAGAGGATGTTGAGCAATAGAGGGCTCACCTGGGCAAGAGCAGAAAAAAAGGCGAAGGACAGGCATTTGTGGAAAACCCTTGCGGAAGCCCCATGTGCCCTGGGCACTTAAGGTTCAGAGAGAGAGAGAGAGAGAGAGAGAGAGTTACCAAGGAGGGGAGAATCTGGGTTGGTGGTCATGATGGGGGACCTAGATTAGCATCGAGTAAGGTAGTACATTGCCAAGGATTGTTGGTCTGTAACAATCCTGATATAATATATTCCTCCCACTAGCTGTAATTGTAAACTTGCACCAAATAGGTTTTGCAATAGTTTGATAAGATTTCTTCGCAGCTTGCTCATTTAGTTCTGTCTGAAAGAAAGTTTACTTCTTTTAGTTTAGAACATTACTTTCAACATTTCCTAAATGTCATCATTTTGAGATATTTCACGTTTTCTGTTGCCAGAACTGAATTTGAAAGCCACCACTCATTGGGGACTTCTTGATGGCTTCTTTTCAGCATTATGTTTATGGGCTCTAACTTATTCTATGGCTCATTTTAATCTCTCATGTTATTACAGTAATACAATGAGTATTTTCAGAGTAAACGTTGGAACAGTCTTTCGTTAGTTACAGTAGAAAAAACGTACATAGGGTTAAAGAAGGTTTGTGATGAAATGCTCCTGACATAGTCTCAGACTATTACAGAGTAACATTTGGCACAGATATACAAGAATGACTGATAAAACATTATTTTTTGTTGTTTCCAATCACTCATTTAGAAATTATCAATCAGTTACCCAGCTTTGTTGTATGTAAAGGTATGAGGCTTCTGAAAATGTACTCTTCTCTGAAAAATAATAGCTGTATTTAAAAAGGTCTAGAATAAAAACAATATCACATTATGAAATCATTAGATAACGTCTCTCTGCGTTTATTAATTGTATTGAACATTTGTCTTTGTCTACAGGAATACTAAACTCTGAGAGTCAAAGGAAAATGTTTAAATACTGGAGGTAACAAAAATATTTATCTCTCAATAGTTACTTAATCTTTGTTAAAGAGCTAATAGGCACAGACATTTTATAGATAGTGAAATACTAAAAGTAAATGTCATCTCAAGTTAAATTTTCATGTATAATGTGTTATCATGAATTTAAATTTTACATCAGAAAACATATAATGTGGAAAAATTTAGATTAAACATAGTAAAGCACAAAAAGGTAACTGTAAGTGGATAGAGTTCACACGATATGAAAAGTTAAAGGCCGATTAAGTGAAGAGAACACTGGCAACAGGGGAACAATCAAATGGGAAAATAAAATTTAAATATTGGGAATAATGAAATGCTATCATGCTTTTAATGATTTTAAAACAAAAGTCAACATATCATCGTCATTATCATCATCATCATTATCATCATCATCATCATCATCAGGTGCCGTGCCGACTGGCATTGGCTATATGCGTCTCCAGAGTACACGATCCTTCATTCAGGCCATCAGCTCGGTTGGTGATCTCCTCTCACACCATCCCGTCAGACCGTCCAGTATCATTTCTCTTGTCTTCCTCTTGATCCTCTTTCTTCTATTTTTCCTGTTGTTATAATATTTTCAATGCCCCCTCTTCTAATTGCATGTCCTATGAAAGTACAGTGTCTCTCTCTTATCTTTTTGACAAGATTTTTTTTTATCTCTCCAGCTCTTCTCATAAACTCTTCATTAGTTATTTTTGCTGTCCTGGGGATTTGCAACATTCTTCTAATAAACTACATTTCTGCTACTTCCAAAGACGTTTGTGCAGACCTGCCCGTTGTCCATGATTCACTCCCTTATTAAAAGATAGATTCAATATAGCATTTTAGGACGCGTTTTCTCACATTCATTATACACATTATACACATACATGAATAAAAAACAGAGACTAGATATCCAGAATCTTGTTTCGAAAACAAATGTATATCACATTAATAACACATTCATATGAATTGGTAAACACGAAATTTATATCAGCATTACTCTTAATGAAAAAAGAATGATCATAACAGAATATAAAAAAGTCTGCAGACATGATAAGATAAAAAAGAAAATCCTCATGGTTGGAAAAGAAGATTGATGGAAAAATAAGAAATGATACAGCCGTTCCAGAAGTTTCCAAGAAGAAACGAGGCATTTTAAAACTGCTTGAGCAGAGCGAAAGAAGTAACACGCATTCCAAATAATATGAATGAAATATTCCTACAGTTTGAGTTTGTTTGTCGTTATATATTTCAAATGTCACAGAATGTCTCAGTACCGTCTAGTTCTGCGTAGAATTAAAGTTCTGGTGTCAATGTTTATGCTGTGTCGTCACTCTCTTTGAGGAACTCTCAAGTTGCCTTTCAGAGTAGATTGTGGCTTTTCCTTTTCTTCTGCTTTCGGTCGGCTTTTGTATGTCACCGCTAAAGTTTTATTGTCGTTTCTTTCCGTTTTTGCAAAATAGATTGTCGATTCTGTGAATATAACGTTTGTTTGTTCTGTATATTGTATTTAGCAGTAATAAAATGGCCAACAAAGACAACTTCATAATCATTACAGGAAATTTAGAAAATTTCAAACAAAGAAGGCAGAAACAACAACTTTCAAGCAACTGTGAAAATAACCCAAGTCGTTAATATAAATTCTATAAATTGTTCTTTTCTGAAGATCTTTTTTTCTATTTCCATTGAATTTGTTTCTTTCCTTTGTTTTCGTTAAACATGCTTCGCTAAAAGTATATCAAAGCAAAGATCAAGACACTTTCGTTGTGAAAGCACACTAAGAAAAATAAATATTATATATATATATATATGTATATATATATATACACATATATATACACCTTGGCAGCTACATAGACCAGGATGGTGACACTAGAAAGGAAGTTATGATCAGAATTGCAAAAGCAGCATCAATTTTCAAGAATCTTGAGAACATATGGAATTCAAAAGTTATAAGCACAAAAATCAAGTTAAGACTATTCAATTCAAATGTAATATCCACCCTCATTTATGCATGCGAAAGTTAGAAAACAACTAAAGAAATAGAAAAGAAATTACTCTTTTGAAAACAAATGCCTAAGGAAAATACTCGTCATCAAGTGGAATGAATTTAAGTACAATGCAGAGATAAGACAGATGACTGAACAACAACCAGTCTCACGGGTGATCAGGAAAAGGAGATGGACATATGTTGGTCACTTGATGAGAAGAAATGAGCAGAGAATCCGAAAACAAGCTATCAAGTGGAACACAACAGGCCGAAGAAAAAGGGGCGGACCACGTGAAACTCTGAAGAGGACATTATTAAGAGAGGTTAAGTTAACAGGCATAAAATCCTTTGATGAGGTTGAAAGACTCGCCGAAGACAGGAAAAATTGGCGAACTACTTTGCGAGCCCTATGTGACGTTTAACGGCACGGGAAGGATATAAGATATAAGATAAGATATAAGATATACACAGAAAACTCTCTACTGTAGAGAATGGAACAAAAACACAACTCCTTCAGATCATCAGAGGAAGTACCCCCCCTCAGACAAGTTTTTCATCATATATATATATATATATATATATATATATATATATATATATATATATACCCATATGCAGCATCGCATTTGGAAAATAGACGGCTCTGAGGAGTATGATTGTAGGAGTGGGTGAGAGAGGGTGTAAGTCTTATAGTCTTATATGAATTCTAGTTCTGATGATGATTTGCTGTGATTATTTTCCTGTTTCAAAGCAGACGCTACACTCTATGTGAATATCTACGCTTTATGTACTTCATACCGCATTCTGTATGCTGCTATATGCTAAGTCCTATATGCTTTATACTTTATGCACATCACAGCAATCCATGTTCAAACACCGTTACACATATCATCATCATCATCATCATCACCATCATCAACTATGCAACATAAATACTCACCCCCCTTTCCTTCTTCAAAAACTACAGTCCAGAAGAATGTCCTGAATACATTTATGTATCAAGGTAATAATGAGGTCATATGAGTTTTTAAACACAAATAATGTATTCCTACATCAGCAAGTACAAAAACACCAAAATTCGATAATCGCTAAAGAAGTGACACAATGAATATTACTTTAAAGAAAGAAACATTTGTGAAGAGAAACAAAATTAATGTTGTGGATGTGGAAGATCGAAAAAAGTAAAAATGAAAAAAATAAAAATAAAAATTCTAGAACTTCATTGGACGAAACGAACAGTTTTAAAACTTATTAATTAAGTCTTATGAAAAAAAACACTTCTCCTCATACGAAATACAGAGAAGATATTTCATAAGGTTTAGAATGTGCCAATATCTTTTTTTCATTTATTAACACTTGTTCTGTGGAAACAAACAATATCAGATAGGTTACTGGTGAGAAAGCAATGAAATTATGTGGACAAGATATCAATATTGTTAGATTTATACAGACTTCAGGTTTAAGTATCCTCACCAGCTTCTTCATTCTTGACTGCGACAGTGATCCACATTTGTCAGTGATATCTTTAGTTTTATCTTCTTATTCTTCTGCGTTCGATGTTGTTGGTCACTTCAGATCCTGATCCCTGTCGACATGGCAAAGCCTGCAGTTCTCTCCAGATCCTGATAAGAGCCAAAAGCTTTTGCCCCAAGTTTGTGTCCTCTGGCCATGTCTCACGCCTCAGGTCTGTATGTTTTGGGAACTCTTGTAAGATATGTTCTGGGGTATGGACTCCACTGAAACATGGACGCTCGTCTGTGTGAGATATGTTGAGTCCATGCAGGTGGTTCAGTAGTCTGTAGTGGGCTGTCCTTAGGTGAAAGAGGATAGTTTGCTGATGTCTTTGTAGTTGGTGTAATGGATCTGATTCATTGCTGCACTTCAGTTTCTTTTTTCATTCAGGTCTACACTGGTTACGGATTATGGTTTTTACTCTTGTTAGTTTACTGGATGATTTGTTTGGTCTTGATTGCTGCCAGTTATGATAGGCTGTCAGCTATTTCATTGCCAGCTATTCCACAGTGTTATGGTACCCATTGTTGACACTGTAAGGTGCCTCAGTTCTGTTGTGATCTCCTGTATGTTTGCCTGTGGGTTATTTGTTGCTTTTAGAGATTCCAGAAGTGCCCTGCAGTCTTTGAAGAGGGCTATTTTGTGTGGTGGATGCTTGTTTTCTGTTTTAAATGTTCTGAGGGCTTCAATGAGAGCTGTTGTTTCTGTCCTGTAGTTGGAGGAAATCTTTCCAATCGCGAAGGCCTTTTTTTTTTGGTGTGTCTCCCATCTGTGTATCTTATGTAAACAGCCCCACCTCCATTTTTTACAGCTTTTTCTGCAGACTCATCTGTGTATAAATGTGTCCATTCAGCCATTGTATTTGCTGTCAATCTTCCCCTGGGTCAGTGTCTTTATCTGAAGTGTTGTTAGGTAGTCTTGTATATTGTGGTGTTAAATGGGCGAAGTTGGTTCTTTTCGGTCTGTTTTTTATGGTTTAATTTTATCAAATCCTCTTACAGAAAAATAAGATAATCTGCTTGCCCCACTGCAACTGTTTATCAACACTATTAAAATCAAAAGAAAAAAAAATGTGAATCATCCAGAAAATCACTAAAGTCAGTTGCTGACTTACATACATCGAATGAATATATAATACGCTTCTATTGATGTTTTGCACTATAGTTTTTTAAGGTATGAAAGATAAAAATAATACAACATGAGAATCACTTAACACAAATATTTAAACATGTATTTAAACAAATTGTGACCTTGTGAAAAGAGGACTTCGGGAAAAAACCCAATACTTGATAAGTTGTCCTTACGTTCTAAATGTTAAAAAAATCCACAACTAATTAGATGGAGAAACGATTACCGCAGAAATCAAAAGAAATATTATTAAATGCATTAGTCATAGATATAAGAAGCACCCATGATACTTAAATAAAGACACCGAATTTCTTTACTGTCTCCCTTGTTTTATCATTTTATCCGCAAAACAGATAACCACTGACTGGGAAGCTGATATTTAGAAATAGTTACTGCACGCTGTCAGTTATTAACGATGTACTAAGTTGTTTTTCTAGCGTATGCTATTAAATTAATTGTACACCTCTAAGCAACGCCCATGAAGGAAATTTAAATTCAGGTTAGCAACAATATTTACAATGACTACAATTCTATATATCCCTTTTAAGTAATATAAAGTGACTTTCTCACTGGCATATGTTGTGACATATGTTGGTCACTTGATGAGAAGATATAATCAGAGAATTCCAAAACAAGCTATCAAGTGGAACACAACAGGCCAAAGAAAAAGAGGTAGACCGCGTGAAACTCTGAAGAGGACATTGTTAAGAGAGGCCAAATTAACAGGCATAAAATCCCTTGATGAGGTTGAAAGACACCGAAGACAGGAAAAATTGGCGAACTACTTTGCAAGCCCTATGAGACGTTTAGCGGCACGGCAAGGATATAAGATATAAGATAAGAAAGTAATTTGCCACAAAACACAAACACACAGTGACAATTAAGAATGTACGAGATTGAGTTAAGTCGTGTTTGTTTTTACCTCAAAACAGTCCAAAAATATGATAGACAGTTTCTTATCACCTCTCTGTCCAGACTACAGCACATTCAGTGTAGATCTGAAATCTCTTCGCTGTTGTCTTAATTGTTGTCTAGTAAGGACAGGAGACAGCAAAACTTTATATAACAAACAAAAGAGGTTAACAGGTACTATTACATCTAAAGAAAGACCAATCCTTAGCAAGACTGGAACACTATTAACATCAAATAAAGACAAAAACCAAGTTAAGACTATTCAATTCAAATGTAATATCCACCCTCATTTATGCATGCGAAAGTTAGAAAACAACTAAAGAAATAGAAAAGAAATTAGACTCTTTTGAAAACAAATGCCTAAGGAAAATACTCGGCATCAAGTGGAATGAATTCAAGAACAATGCAGAGATAAGACAGATGACTGAACAACAACCAGTCTCACGGGTAATCAGGAAAAGGAGATGGACATATGTTGGTCACTTGATGAGAAGAGATGATAAGAGAATCCGAAAACAAGCTATCAAGTGGAACACAACAGGCCGAAGAAAAAGGGGCAGACCGCGTGAAATTCTGAAGAGGACATTATTAATAGAGGCCAAGTTAACAGGCATAAAATCCTTTGATGAGGTTGAAAGACTCGTCGAAGACAGGAAAAATTGGCGAACTACTTTGCGAGCCCTATGTGACGTTTAACGGCACGGGAAGGATATAAGATATAAGATATAAGAAGGAAGATTAAGCAGAAAACATAAATATTTTGGACACATTAAACGTCATGGGAATTTAGAGAAGGCAATCTTTTGTGGGTACATAATGAGAAAAAGAAAGAGAAGAAAACCACGGCGAAGATGGCTGCAAGACATCTTTGATGATCTGCGAATGGACGTATCAGCAGCAAGGCATCTTGCTTACAACCGAGAGGCTACAGGAGAGATGTACAGGAGGCAAAGTTCAGCACTAACAGTAACACGAATGGTTCATTTTAACTATATTGTCTCACTTAATAGGTCATTAGTATATTCTTGTACTAATGTATTTTATATACCAGTTTATAAAGTGGTGAAAATTTATAACTCTGTACATTAAAATTTTTTTTCAGTGTTGAATTGAAGGAAAGAGAGACAGAGTAAGATACAGAGAGAAGTTACCAAATACGTTGTCAGTGTGGCTAGGAAGAAAGCCACCGGCGGAACTCATAATCAACGCAAAAGACAACGATGTGTGCAAAGAAATGATCGCCTACGCCACGCGGCACGGCTCTTAGTCTTAGAAATTTAAATGTAAGAGACAAATCATTTCAAACATTATGTGTCCTATTTAATAGGTTTTCTGGAATATGCAGATTTAGACGATTGATTTGTGTTAGCTGAATAATTTTATATAAAGTAGTAACAAAAACACAATTTATTTAATAACCGAGACATAATATGTATACAAATAGCACAATATGTGCATCGGGGAAATAATGGAGAAAGTAGGAAGAAAAGTTTCTTTTATAAAATTTTTTTTAAAGATTTCATCGCTGAAATTGTATTTCCTTTCATTGCAAACATGTCTCCTTACATTTCTATTTCGTTGTTATCTTCCATTTTGTATGAAGAAGATGTTTTCGGACCGAAAAATATCAATTTTTTTTTTAGTTAATGAGTTAAGCTTTCGAATTTCCGAATCGTACAAAGTTATTAATTAAGTTTAATGAAAATATTCACCACTGTAACTTGTGAGTTCTAAATAGTGTCAAAGTGAAAAGCATTTTGCGTGCAAAAAACAAAACAAAAAACAACAACTTAACCAAACCAAGTGCAAAGATTTCATAAGTACCGTAATTATAGCAACTTTACACAATTTTTTTTTTAATCAGAATTTATAGGTATAGAAAATATAAATGTATCACCTTAAACTGCATTCTTTCATTGACTTTTCAACATAATCTCCATTTCTCTGCACACATTTCCCTATCGCTTTGCAAGTTTGAAAATACCTTCCCTGTAGAATTCCGTTCTAGCTGACCAAAGGCACAGAAGCACTGTTTTCTGGATGTTCTCTCCTGTGTCGTTATGATGGCCTCGGATTTGTTCTTTCACAAAACCGAATAGATGGTAGTAACTGGATGCCAGATCGGAGCTATTGGCAGGGTGTGGAAAAATTCCCCAACCTATTTTCTGAATTTCCTCAGTTGTCCGGTTTTTCTCACAGCTTTGTGATCTTCAGTCAACAAACGTGTGACCAAGCAGGCACAAACTTTTCTGTAGCCTAGGGTTTCAATCATTTCCTGTACTGCATTGTGTCCTATTCCAAGATTTACAGCGATTTCAGATACTGTGACACGTCTGTCTTGTTTAATGATGTCGTCAACCCTTTCCACGTTGCCTTCAATGGAGGCTGTTCGAGGGCGACCGCTGCGAGGCATATATTGGATGCTCGTGTTTCCGTCTTTGAAATGTTTCACCCACCTCCTAACACTGCTAGTACCTATATACACATCTCCATAAGGAAGCTGAAGTCTCTGGTGAATTTCAGCAGCCGGGGATTTCCTCTTTAACGAGGAGCTCACTAACAGCACGTTGCAGAAACGAAACTTCAGCACCAGCCATTTTGTTTCTGCTCCGCGTGGTCACGTGATATATCATGGTGACGTCATGTGATCTACATGAAGTGCAAAGTATGCAGTTAAGATGATACATTTATATTTTCTCAATCTATAAATTCTGATTTTAAAAAGTATTTGCTCACGACATTTGATAGGACTCTCGTATTTTAATCACAATTCGTTTGTTTTCTATAAGGTGTATACGAACGTATGGGGTTAAAAAGTTAAAAAGAAAAGATCAAATTCCTTATACAGTTAACGTTACATTTTAGAAACGCGGTAGTATGTTGATAATTGTACTTGTTCTTGTACGAACTCCCTGTAACTTTCTCCTGTTTTTTCATTGCCTCACTCCCCATTTATCTTTCTTACGCGTTTGTGAAGCTATACTTTTCTCACTATATGTCTAAAGAATGATGAATGTTCCTTTATAACGAATTTATTTTGATTACCTTATACATCTTCTTTTGTTTGATATTTTCTGTTTTCATCTTAGCTGTGCACGGTATTCTTAACATTCTTCTAAGCATCTGTGATAGTTATATTTTGAAAATATATGTTATCTATCATCATCTTACTTTACTGATAATAAGAACATTTGTTGCTACAGCGAGTTATATTCCACTCAACTCTTTGTCAAGTATACTTATAAATACGATGTTCTTTCAGACTGAGACAAGTTCTTTCTTGACTCAGTGACAAAATCAAGACTTACATGCATAGCATTCTGTTATACTTCAACCAGTAATTTATTTATGTTCTCCATCTAAGTTCAGAAGATTTTTCGGAAAGTGAGACGTATAATCTCACAATGTATGCTACTTATTTAATGAGTTCTTTTACTGAAGTCACGAACTATAGACTCTGTATGTGACAAAACGTTATTGTGAACATTAAATACAGTTGGGCACGAGTAAAAAATCGGCATATTGTGGGTTTGAGAGTTTATATTTTCTCGTATATTTATTTTTACCCTCCAACAGGTAAAGCTAATCTTTACTGCCAGACGAACAGCAATAATGATCATCTCCATATACATCTTCTGTCTTCTTTGTGAAACTCCAGTGTACGCTTTCAACAAACTTGAAATGAAATTTTCTCAACATCTAAACAGGTCTATTTTAGGACTTGTTTTCGCGGAAAATCGACACTACGCTCAGCAGATTATTTTTATCATGAATAATTTTTCAGTTCCTTTGACCTCATTTGTTGTTATCGTTATCTGCACTGTGATTCTGGTAGTTAATCTACAAACTACAACAATATGGAGAGATAAGTCTGCAACTCTTGTACAGATTGAAAGAATATCAAATCGTAATCAGAAAGTAGGTAAGATGGTTGTTATGGTATCCAGTTTATTTATTGCTTGCTTCATCCCTATTTGTATCACGATGATGGTGGTGGCTTTTGAACCTGCACTTTCCTATGGTGGTAGATACATTAACATAGGAATATTATTAGGTGGACTAAGTATTATTTTAGAATCTTTGAATTCTTCCATGAACATATTTATTTATTATCATGTAAGTAGTAAATATAGGGAAACCTTGAGAAAGCTTTTCTGAAATATAAAAATTGAAACGTAATGTAATGAATTTACTAGAACTTACATTATCTCGCTCATGAGATAAGCACAAGTGTCCTCTGTTGTCTTGCAGTGTATTACAAATAAAAAAAAGAAATTACAAAGTCCAGTCCGTATATGTAGGATGTAAACCAGTATATATGAATGATTTGTATCCCACTTACTCTTCTCTGCATGTCACAATGTCATTCTATCTCTTCTGTCCATTCCCAAACACCCATTTCCTTTCCAGGAATGACTGACTCTAAAAATGCAATCCAGACTATATGCAAATTATGTTTCAACAGTTAGTCTGCCCCAATTAATTATGATATTCTTCAACAAACTATATAGACATAAATTGCGCACTGACCTACCGAAGTTTATTTTATTATTAAAATAAAAGCATAGCGTATACGTCTTTAAATTCTGTATGTATGTAGTCTTGTCTTGTCTTGTTTTGTCCTTGCTCATTTACTGCTAGGTGTAGAGGTGAAGTGCAATTGTCTCCCAATGGCTCGCCTGTTGGCTTCGTACTATGTGTGTAGTTGATACTCAAATTCCACAAGATATTCTTCTAGGATCTAGCCTTTGTTTTATGTATTATCATGCTTTTTAAATTTATATTCAACATTCTACCTATGACCTCCTTAGCATCTTCTGCAGTATACTTGTGACTACTACCTATTAGCTTGGAATACTGGAATACATTCTTCAGCTGAAGATAAATAATCAAGTTAGATATAACAATTAGATGGAAGAATGACAAGCTCATAAACAAATATAAAAGGAAATAGATGTTCAATACCACCAGGACATTAGAAAGAGGACTAAAAATAACACCATACTTTTGCACGCCGACATATTTATTTGCAGAGTTTTCTCCCCTGCTTTATGAAGAATGTCCCTTTGCTGTCTTTTCGCATAACAGAAATGTAAAGCAGAGCTTCGACTTATCACAAGATCATGTGTTGTTAGTGTTTATCAAAGCACGAGAATTGCTCGAAAACTTTGTATGGTATTTCTTTTTTATATTTGAAAGAAGAAATAGTCTTTGCTCATCGTCGAATGATAAAAGTCATGTTTTTGTCAGGTCATAGAGTGAACGGACTAGCAGAAAAAAACGTGTTTCTAGAATTTCTGTTTTGTTTGAACTAGCTGGCTAGTGTTGCTGTTGTTAATGCTGTTTGTGTGCTATGTATCTCCACCAGCCATCTGAGGTGCATGAATCGACATTTCATCTTTCATCATTTCTTCACCATGCTGTTCCATGATTAAACCTGATTTTTCTTTGACTTTGACAATCGACGTTTCTTCAGCTGTATGTAGTCAACTGTGAGATGTTCAACCAATAAGTGCAGTTCAAATGCGAGATGTGTATTGTGAGTCTTGTGTCCTGTACGCATGCCGATCACAACTGTGACCTTGTCATCTTTATCAAACATCTCAACATCCGGTAAGCTACTAGTGAGTCAAGGGAGCCTAGGATATCTCTTCTGAAACGTCCCAGGTATAAAACGTTATCACCTACAAACCGCTAGGTGTCACTATTTACCAGCATTTGATACTGTACGCTCATGGTCACATATATAGTAAACGAATTCAAACTATGGGTGCTCATAAAAGATGAGGTAGTAGGTGGCTCTACTACTCCTATAAATTGACTCATGTGCTCAGTGAAGGGTCTACCAGGCGGGTAAGAGGCGCCTTAAAACCTCTCGCTCCCGCTGCCTTGCGGGTAGGACAGGGGGTCCAAAGGCTAGCGGAGAGTCCGTATACAAACCGACAGAAGGCAACGGGAAACCACTGTTGTAGCTCCCAAGAACAATTATGATTATTCAGAGTAATAGATTTGTCATAAACGACGTTAATGGATGTTACTCTGGAACAGCCTGGCCCGGCAGAGCAGCTCACGATCCACAGGTGAGGTAAGATAGTCACCAAGCTACTGATGGCAAAACTAACAAGTTTAGCAACATGGAATGTTATAACTTTATTTCAGGCTGGAAAATTAGAAAATGTAAAGATGGAAATGGAAAGAATGAAGATTAACATATTAGGATTGAGTGAAGTTAGATGGGCAGCTGATGGGAAGATAAACTCTGATAAATATACAATAATATATTCAGGAAGTGAGAAACATGAACGAAGAGTATGAATAATATTTGACGAACAAACATCAAAGACAACTATAGTATATTTGAACATCTCAGACCGAGTCCTGCTAGCCCCTGGAGGAAACACCTGGTTTAAACAACATCCCCGAAGACTGACAACATGGTGCAGCGAAGACAAAAAGACGTTTAAACAGATTGACTACGAATTAATCAACAGACGATTCCGCAATGCATTAATGACAACACAAACAATGCCATGATCAAACTGCAATAGTGACCATGAATCACTCTGTGGAAAAATTAGAATAAAGCTAAAGAAAGCATGCAGAAAAGTGAGAAAAATCAAACTGAATACATAACTCATTAAAAAGGAACTGCGAGAACAATACAGAGTTATAATAAAAGATACAGTGCAATAGCAAAGATAAATAGTATAGATGAACAATGGCAATGTTAAGAGATTCTATCCACCAAACTGTTACGGAGATAATACCACTAAAAACACAAGCCCCTAAAAATAAATGGATGACAGGGGACATCTTAGGACTGATGGACAAAATCTGGAGGAATAAAAATAACCAAGAAAAATATAGCAAGATAAATAAAGAAATAAGACGCAAATGCAGAGAAGCAAAGGAAGTGTGGTTAAACGAACAGTGCAGACAGATAGAGGACTCTTATAATAAAGGCAACAAAAACATGCACAAAAGAATTTGTGAACTCACAGGCAGGAAAACAAAATATACCACAGGATCCCTGAAACCAAAAGAAGGTAACATATTAATGGGAAAAGAAGATGTTATGGACAGGTGTACAGAGTACATCGGATAGCTATATGGAGGAGAAAGACCAGAATTAACACCAGATACTGAAACCTGTGATGGACCACCAATACTTGAAGATGAAATCATAGATGCCATCAAACACATGAAGAAAGGAAAAGCGACTGGGCCTGATGATATAACAATAGAAGAAATAGAGGCACTAGAGGAGACAGGAATAAAAATAATAATCAAGTTACTGAATGGCATTTACAACAGTGGTTATATGCCCAGTGACCTGCTTAAAATCATGGTTTATAACACTACTGAAGAAACCAGGTGCAAAAGAATGTGATGACCACCGAACTATCAGCCTCTCTTGTCCCATAATGAAGCTAATTCTAAGAATTATTATGAGAAGAACAAGGAAAAAGAAAAAAAAAAGAAATAGCAGATGAACAGTTTGGAATTGTTGAAGAAAAGGGAACACACAATGACATTTATGATTTATGAACACTAACAGAAAGAGCTTTAGAAGTACCGAAAGATCTCTACTTATGCTTCATTGATTACATCAAGGTACTCGACAAGGTGAAACATAATGACATTATTAAAGTGCTCGAAGAGATCAATATAAACGGCAAAAACCTGAGAATTGTAAAACATCTATACTGGCACCAAGAAGCAGCAATTCGAGTTGAAATAATATCGACAATTAAACATAAATTTCCAAGCATGTCAATCTTCATATCCTCAATCGTACCTGCCTACTCTGGTTCTGGGTGTTGCTTGACATACAACAACAACAGAATTCTCAGCACACTTTGCCAACAAAACAACTTAAGTTTCATCGACAACACCCGTTCTTTTCTTCGGAGTCTGGAGCTCCTAAGAAAAGACTTTATCTTGAACAGATCCACACCACCAAGATCCGTACTAGCATACTAGCTAAAAATATCAAGTACCCCGCTCGAACACAGCAGGACAGAGTGCCACCGTCAGGCAACATAAAGCAGGACAGAGTGCCACCGTCAGACAACATAAAGCAGGACAGAGTGCCACCGTCAGACAACATAAAGCAGGACAGAGTGCCACCACCAGGTAACATAAAGCAGGACAGAGTGCCACCGTCAGCAACATAAAAGTGCCACCGTCAGACAACATAAAGCAGGACGGAGTGCCACCGTCAGACAACATAAAGCAGGACAGAGTGCCACCGTCAGACAACATAAAGCAGGACAGAGTGCCACCGTCAGACAACATAAAGACAAGTAAAATCCGTAACACACTGGGGACCACCTCTTCTCTGACTACGCAACCCCCTGTGTCCTCCAAAACCTCACCACCTGCCCCCAAACCAAGTCCAAATCCAGCTCCTTTATCCTCTCCATATGACCCATCCTCTTCATATGACACCATGTTCCCGCCCCTTTCCACTCGGCAGCCCCAACCATCCAGGCAAACTACTGCCAACACAACCCAGAATCTACCACACCCACTGCAATAGAATCAAGATTTACACCCAGCAGCTTTAAGCCAAGCCTTCATGATGTCCGTCATCTACAAGCAACACATGTCACCGATGTTCAGACAATAGGGACTGTGACATTTCATGAAATATCCTGTTATTCAATTATCTATCATTGTAACCTTACCATTACTAGTTATAGAAAATGGCCCAGATAGTTGATGAGTGGCTACGAAAGGAAGGTCTCAGAATCGGTCATTTAAACATTTACCACCTGCTAGGGAAACTTTCTGAGGCAACTGATATAGTTAATTATAACTTCCATGTCTTTGGCTTTTCAGAAAGTCGTCTAAACAAAAATATAACTGACGAAGACATTAGGATAGACGGTTATAATTTAACGTGATCCTACTAGGAAGCTTGAGATAGGATTAGTTGTATATGTTACCACAGCCATACACTCTTGCCGTAGAACAGACCTTGAGACACCATATACTGAATGTATATGGCTGGAAATCAAACTTCCAAAGCAGAGCCCAATCTTAATCGGGTTTCTGTATCGTAATCCAAATGCAACAGCATCGTGGTATGATCACTTTACAAGTATGATGAGTTATGTTTTGTTTTTTAATTTAAAGGATATAATTGTTCTTGGACATTTCAATATTAATTACAGACAAACAGATGCTACATGGAATGATATTGTTTTACCATACAATTTATCCCAAAGTATCACTAAACCTACGAGAGTAACTGAAACATCATCCACACTAACAGATTACATATATGTAGCTCGTCCAGGAAACATTATAGAATGTAAAGTCCCTCACACATCACTGAGTGATCACTACCCGGTCTGTTGCATGTGGACACGACATGGCTTGAAAATTCCCAAAAATAAACATAACAGTATTAAATTTTGACGTTTTAACAAATTCCGTTTAGAATCATTTCTGAAAGAGTTATAAGCAGCATCTCTAGATCATGTGCACCAACTAACTGACCCTGATAAGGCCCTTGAATACTGGATAAAAATCTTCAAGGATATGTTTGACAAGCATGTTCCTATTAAAGAGGTGAGAGTTAAACATCAAGTGAAGTCCCCCTGGATAACACTTGAGATATTGCAAGTCATGAGGGAAAGGGATCAGGCCCACAAAATTAAGGAATTCACTAGCTACCGATTACTTAGAAATAGAGTTCAGTATTTAATTAGGCAAGAAAGAGAAATTACATTATGAACCTAGATCTGAACAAATCAGACAGTAAGTCTGTCTGGAAAGCAATTAACATTCTAGCAAGCAAGAGAAAGCAGTCTGACTTGCAGAGTTATAATCATGTTCCCACTTGTGAAGAGTTCAGCAATCACTTCAGAGAATAAGTCAATATCTTAAAATCGTCATTACCAATCTCCCCCAGAAAAACACATTAAAAAAAACCAACCTTACAACACGTGCAAGAAAATGATGTGATTGTTGACTGTCAGTCCATCCCTGCCACACAGCTTTCACAAAAATGACATAATGTTGGTTATCTAATATAAAAGATGATAAATGTGGTCCTGTCTTTGTTGACTTAAAAAAAGCATTTGACATGATTGATCATGAAATCCTAGTTAGAAAGCTTGAGACTTATAGATTACACCCTGACTTGACAAAATGTATTACATCTTTTCTTTCCAACAGACAACAGGTAGTTTGACTCAAAAATTCAAAGTCAAGTTCATCTGTGGTTGATAATATTGTTCCACAGGGATCTATTCTTGGTCCTCTCCTGTTTACCATCTACATCAATGATCTTACACTTCATCTCAAAAAATCATCTTGTGACCTCTTTGCTGATGACTGCACAGTTTACACAAGTGACAATGACTGTATTAACCTTGAGTCAACTCTTCAAATTGAAATAAATAGTCTAATTAACTAGAGCAACACCAACAGAATGTTAATAAACACCAGCAAAACAAAATCCATGCTCATTACAACAAGACAGAAATTAACAAATTCATTAACAACAACACTACAGCCCCAAGCTGGAACTTCACAGATAGAGAATGTTAGTGAACATAAAACTCTAGGTCTCATAATTGACCACCATCTCAGCTGGAATCATCATTTAGACAATCTAACCAAACTCATTGCACAAAAAGTTTACCAATTTACTAAAATTAAACATTTTCTTGACATAGACACCAGAAAAATATACTACATATCACAGATACAAAAACACTTTGACTACTGCTCCACAGTCTGGGATGGTTTTCCATGTTAAACATGAAAAAACTTTACTCACTTCAAAAACGAGCAGTAAAACCTATAGATGACAAACATGCAGCGTATTACAAATAAGGACAAACATATTGACATTCATCCCCTCAAGAAGAGATTTCTTTTCAATAGGGCCAAGCTAATTCATAAAATTATATCGCAAAATGCTCCACCCTATCTGTGGTCGTTGTTCAAATCCAACCCAAAACACAGTCAAAGCTTAAGCAACTGTATTTTCCCAAAACCAAGGCTTGACATCTTTAAAAAAAGCTTCTTTTTCTCAGCTGCCGACCTTTGGAATGCCCTACCAATTCACTTAAAACTTATAAGTAATATTCGTTCTTATAACTTTAAACTTTATCAACATATGTTTGATATGGACTAGATGCTTCCCTAAGCACAGTTTAAAGTAGTTTAAAATGCTTGAGTGTTGTAATTTTTTTGATACTGCTTTTCTATAAATTTGTTAGTTTTGAATGAATGTAAGAATGCAAGTTTAAATCATGTTGCATAAATCAGAGTGTAGATTGTATGGCCATTAGACAAGTTTATTATTTATTTATGTAATCATTTAATTGTGTCTTCGTGATTATTATGCTCATTAACAAATGCTGAATGACTGTGACTGAGTGAAAGCTGTATGATGAAGGGCAGAATGTCAGACGGGCCTGCGTGTCCAATTCTTAACTCTTTGAAAATAAAGTATGTTCATTCGTTCGTTCGTTCGTTCGTTCGTTCTATCTGCCTGCCTGCCTGCCTGTCTGTCTGTCTATCGATTGTCTCTCTGTCTGTCGATTGTCTGTCTGTCTGTCTGATGTAAACAGTGATGAATCCAGTCATTATTCGCATTTTCATCTTTAGGTTTGCCGGTCTCAGATTTGTTAAGTCTTACAACGTTGAGTTGGTTGAACATTTGTCTTACTTTGACCACGGCGAAACCTGACCGTGAATTTGACCCAGTCGAAGTCAGTTTCTCGTAGCCACAGAGCCCCATTTTGCCTTCTCCAGAGTGACAAGCTGGAGGGTTGTCTGTGTGTCATAGTCACACTGAAGGTAAGATTGGGAATATCAGAAAATGCAATTTTGTGCGTGTAATATGAAAGAATGTATAGATTCGATGAATATGGAGATCTGTAGGTATGTCTAGTTGTGGTTCATGATGTTGATGATGCTGATGATCGTCATCATCATCATTGTGTACCGTGCCACTAGTCGCTTGGCTGACAAGCTTCTGAACAAATCGAGATACTTGATACTGACCATTAGATCATCTCGTGACTTTTTATTTCGCCATTGTGTTGGGCTGACCACAATTTTCTCTCGTTCTTTCCCTCCCTCTCTCCCAACTTATTTTTCTTTTCTTGTTTGTGAAGCTATACTCTTCTCAATATATGTCTAATGAATGAATAATGTTGTTCTGTTATGAATTTAATTAGATTCCTTTCTACATCATCTTTTCTTAAACACTCAAGTAACCCGGAGGTCACTCATCAGTCTTCAAGCTCTGGTTGTAAATTTCTGACATCTTCTTTACAGCGTTGTCATCAACGTCTTTGAAATGTCCATACCAAATGCCACCAGGGCCGTGTGCTCATTTTGGCATTCTTAATTGTCTTTCTTACCTCCTCCACCTCTATTGGGCTTTCCAGAATTTCTGTTTGTACAAAGACGCTAGTCAATGTTACCCGGATCTGATTGTTTGGTGCATCGTTAGAAAAAGAATCTCTCTGTCTGCTCGTCAGATCTCAGTACATTACCTTATTAATCCCGTATATTGGTACTCGCTTGTATTCCAGGCTTGTTGTTCATTCTCCTTTGCACCTGAAAGAATTTGGATGGCTGAGGCGGAGGATACAATAAAGTCAATTTGCAGTCTAGATGAAGTGCATAAAGGGGATGATTGGTTACGGGTACAGGACCGACCACAGCTGACAAAGTTTATTATACAGAGCTGCCGTGAATGTAGAGACTGGGAAGAAGGAGCAGTTGAACTTTGGGTTCAAAATCTCATCTAGCATCTCATCTTTCGACACGGTTATATATACAGATGGCTCAGTGACTCGGAACGGTAGAGGTGGTTAGGGTTTTGTTGCCTACCGAAATGAAAGAGTAGTTACAAAGGATTAGGGAGCCTTTGAAGTCACCACTTCAAGCACGCTAATGGAAAATGAGGCTATATCGGCGGCGATGGAATGGTTAGTTGCTCATGAATTGGTTAATTGTGTCATTGTGACGGATTCACAGAGTATGGTTCGTAAGACTGAGAAGAATTTGCTTCGAAAAGAATGGGTTCATGTGTTAAGTTAATTAGCTGTGACTAGCCTAACTTGGCTTTACTGTCTAGGGCATGCGGGAGTACATGGCAATGATGCGACAGATAAACTTCATTGATAGGCTTAAATAACAGGCAGACTGACAATGGTCAAGGGGGATATTTCTAAGGCTGTACTGGACAGACTGCAGGAACATAAAGAGCTGGAATGGAAGAATAATGTACCTGTGAAGAGACTGCCGGAGCTAGGACAAATGAAAGGTGCTGGTAGGAAATCCGAACAGTGTGGCAGAGAACGGGTCGTGAATAAACCAACATTTTACAAGAACTAAATGTTCAAACAATTAAGTAATGAGACTAATTACACAAAAAATAAAATAAAATAAACAACAGTTGAAGATATAACCTATATTTTATTTTTTTAAATCGTTGCGCATTGATAAAGCGAGTAGCATTATCATGAAGAAGGAAATAATTGCTAGGTATTGAATACTCCGGTCGGACTCGGAGAATCCTTTTCAGTAGGTGCTTCAAAATACTTAAATAAACTTTGGCAGTAACAGTCTGCCCCCTGGAAAAATTCTTTGTGAATAACTCCTTTGCTGTCGTAGAAGCACACCAACATGTCTTCACTTTCGACTTTTGAAGACGAACTTTTTTGCCTTATGGTGATGATGATGACTTCCACTGAGCACTTGATGTTTAGTTGTGGGATCATAGCGGAGAATCCATGTTTCATCCTCTGCAACGATCAGATTTAAGAACTGTTTATTTCTGCTTCACGTTTTGATGATGTCTTTTGCATACTCAACACGCTGATGTTTTTTGGACATCAGACAACGAATGTAGTACAAACCGCCAAGAAACTTTTTTCGTGTCCAAATATTCCACTAAAATTTTACGAATGGTTTCTCGGTTAACAGTAAATTCATCTGCCATCATCTTCACAGTCAAACAACGATCTTCTTTTATCCATTCTCTGGTTTTGCAATGAGTTACTAATTACGAACATAAATTGTGCGTCCATGTCTAGTTACATTTGTAATCGCTTCCACGCCACTTTTGAATAATGAATCCCATCTGAAGATCTGTGCACGAGGTAAACAATTATCCCAATATACTTCTTGCGTCAATTCAACTGTCTCAATGGCGCTTTTTCCAAGTTTAAACAGAATTTAATGTTAGCTGTTTGCTCCATGCTGATTACGTAACAATGCACCTCTGAGTAGGTCAATAAAATGGGGGCATGTTTGGCGTCTGCTTATCTGGCGGCAATGAAAAGTTGCCAGATCATAGATGAAGGCTGCCTCTTTCAATTACATGCTTAGCTTCATAGATGGCATTTTTGTCTTGACCATAATAAAATCAGTCTCATTACTTAATTGTCGGTCCTTGTATTAGCAAACATTCTCTTGGATGGTTGCGATGGCATGCAGCAGAGGATACATGGTGTGGTCCGAATGCAGTGAAGCCGTTTTCTGAATCTGAGGTTTGAACGTTTTAGACATTCCCTGTTTGTCATCTTAGCTAAAATAATCCAGTTCGTGTATGTACTATGTAAGAGATAAAGGGGATGGCGACTGCATAAAACTGGTTTAAATAATAAAGGAAGATAGAGGTGTATTGTGTAGATTTACAAAGTGGCAGAGAGAGTGAGTAAAGTGATAACAAGCGAATAGAAAGTATGAGAATGTATAAATGAAAAACATACAACATCCGATATTTCGGCGTGAGCCTTTTTCGAGCATTACATGCACAAACGAGACCAAAAAAAAAAAAACAACTAAACGAAGAACTTATCTTAATATGGCCTCTTTCAGAAGTAGGAAACAGAGAACTGCTTGTCCACTAGAAGATGAATAGAGACCACACGAGGCCACACAACGGATAAGCCGATAGAGCCAATCGTAATGAAGAGGTGGAGAGAAGGAGGGAAAACAGGTATTTGAAGGGGGTGGGAACGCAATAGAAACATGATAGCCGCTAGAGGAGAGAGGGGAGGGGAAGCAGAGAGATAATGAATGAAGAAATAAACACCTGCAGGGAGAAAATGTGAAACTGGTAAATAGGACAAGACACTGTAAACACCAATATGTTGCTAGATAAGAAAAGAGGGTGGCGATAGGGAGGGGTAGCTAGGAGAAAGAAAGTAAGTTTTAAAAAAGGGGGAGGGGTTTAAACTAAAGAAGTTACAGAAAGCTAAAGACATTGTTAATTCCAGCAGGGTGGAGACAGCCAGCCTGGAAAATAAGGCGCTGTTCTAGGACCCTCCTTATTCATAGTATTCTCTATGTCGTTGAGGAACACATTAAACTCCTCTCGTATCTTGGTAGTCAGATCGCTCAACTCTCTGTTCGTCTCCACCAAGGTACACATGATAATTACCTCATTTATCGCCTGATCCGTGAGATTATTCACTCCACCAACAGACAATTCTACCTGCAACTTTCTTCTCTCAAAAAAGCAGAAACTTTCTGCAATCCGTCCCTGTACAGCATCTCCCCAGCCCACCACCGCTTCTGCTCCCACCAAGGTGGTTTGTATCCCTCTTGATATTCCACTTTCGCCTTATGAATTGTCTGTCCTGGGGAAAGGTTTACAGTTTGTTCCCCTCCGTCCTTATGCTGACCAGTTCTCACTCCTTCAAGATGTCCACCATTTCCACCGCAGACTGCGTTTGAAGTTCCATTTCCAAGACGCGTCCCAACCTTCATCATCTCAATCCACTTCCAATTATGACCATTTCTCTCGCTTCTCTAAACAATCATTCACCTGGACACTTTCAACAGGAGCGTCTCGTTCCTTGGACCTCTACATTGATCACACTCTCCATGAAATCGGCAAGCTTCGCCTTCCCCGTGTACGACACTCTAACCTGACCCCCGGGGAGCAGCGCGCACTTTCATAACTCCAGCGCAGGCGTGATATCGTGGTCAAGAGTGCAGACAAGGGCGGGGCAATTGTTTGTTGGAAGAAAGAATTGTAGATCCACGAGGCCATGGGCCAGCTGAGCAACACTAAATTTTATGCCTCTCGCCCTCAAGATCCGACTCTGGCCAACAACCACCGTGTTCGTGACACGATCAACGAATTCATCCATAAGACTGGTCTTTCTCCCTCGGCTACTCATCTTCATATCCGTGACAGTTGCATAGGGAAGCCATCCTTTTATCTACTCCCTAAGATTCACAAACCAGGCATCCCGGGAAGGCCCATAGTGTCCACTTGTTCCTGCCCTACAGAACAAATCTCTGACTTTCTTGACAGCATCTTTCAAACTCTGGTCACTAGTCTGCTCATTTATCTTAAGGACACGAAATATGCTCTCATTGCTTTTGAGACACTTGCACTCCTGCCTGGTCACACCTACCGTATCTTCACCCTTGATGTAGTGTCCTTATACACAGCCATCCCGCATGATCAGGGACTTCAGTCCGTCAAGTTGTTTCTGAGAAAAAAGACATAATCCCTCTATTTCTATGTCTACTATTCTGCGACTTACACGATTTGTCCTCCAACTCAATACATTTGAATTCAACGGCCTTTACTTCGACCAGATTAGTGGTGTGGCCATGGGTACCAAAATGGGCCCCAGCTACGCATGTCTGTTCATGGGCCACTTCGAACACATGGTTCTGAGATCCTTTAGAGACCCATTTCCTGCCTTCCTTAGACGCTACATTGATGACGGCATTGGGGTCACATCACTGCCAGAGAAAGATCTTGACAACTTTATCAGTTTTGTTAAGGAGTACAATCCTGTCATTTCTTTCACCTCCCATGTCTCTGCGACTTCCGCTAACTTTCTCGACATTGTCATTATTATCGGCCCTGCCGGGCTTACTACTTCTGTCTACTATAAACCTACAGACTCTCACAGCTATCTCTTGTAATTTTCCTTCCATCCCAGATCGTGTAAGGACTCTATTCCGTTTTCCCAGCTTCTTAGGTTGCGACGTTTGTATACTGATGATTAGGATTTCCAGGATCAAGGTAATAAAATGCTAGATTTCTTCCGTCAACGCGGCTATCCAGAACATGTTCTCTCGTCATCTTGGAACCGCATCAGCCATATATCGCGGCAACAAGCCCTCACTCCTAAACCGCACTGTAGCTCGGACAGAGTAAATTCGTACTCACGCACCACTCTCATAATTTGACAGTTAAAAACATACTGTTTCGCCATCTCCATCTCCTCTAGACTGAGCCTGATACACATGAACATTTTGGGGAACCCCCATTGGTGGACTACAGACGGGACAAAAACCTCAGGGACCTTTTAGTTCGTAGTCGCCTTAAGACAGACGAAACTTTTTATGGTACCAGAAGTAGTAGACGCCGTAGATGCAACACTAGCCCGTTTGTTGTCGAAGCTAGCCAGATCTCCTTCCCTAAGTCCACGTTATCAGTTCAGGAGGGTTTCACCTGCACGTCACACAATGTTATTTATGCTATTACGTGTAAACATTGTGGTATGAAGTACATAGGGGAGACCGGTTTACGCTTAGGAGATCGTTTTCGCCAACATCTTAATGATATTTCTAAGAGGGCCTGGAAACCTGTGGCTAAACATTTGTGCCTTAGCAACCACAGATGAAAACAAGACATTTCTGTTAGTGCGATCCGCTCCTGTCCTGCTGATGTACGATCTCCGAGGGTCCTAGAACAGCACCTTATTTTCCTGACTGGCTGTCTCCACCCAGCTGGAATTAACAACTTCTTCAGCTTTCTGTAACTTCTTTAGTTTTCCACCCCTCCCGACTTTTTGTTGCTCTACTTTCTTTCTCCTAGCTACCCTTCCCTATCGCCACACTCTTTCCTCTCTGGCAACATATTGGTGTTTATAGGGTTTTCTCCTATTCACTAGTTTCATATGTTCTCCCTGCAGGTGTTTATGTTCTTCATTCATTATCTATCCGCTTCTCCTTTCCACCTCTTCCCCCCTCCCTCGACAATTTCTTCTCTAGCGGCTATCATGTTTCTATTCCCCTTCCCCCCTCCCCCCTTCAACCACCTGTTTTCCTCCTCTCTCTCCACCTCTTCATTATGATTGGCTCTATCGGCTTATCCTTTGTGTGGCCTCGTGTGGTCTGAATGCATTTTCCAGTAGATAAGCATTACTCTGTTTCCTACTTCTGAAGGAGGCCATATTAAGATAAGTTATTCGTTTAGTTATTTGTTTTTGTCTCTTTTGTGCATGTAATGCTCGAAAAAGGCTCACGCCGAAATATCGGATGTTGTATGTTTTTCATTTATACATTCTCATACTTTCTATTCGCTTTTTCTCACTTTACTCACTGCCTCTGCCACTTTGTAAAACTACACCATACACTTTTATCTATCTGTACTATGTAAGCCAGTATATCTGAATGATTTATACCTCACTGACTCTTTGCTGTATGTAAGAATGTCATTCTACCTCTTCTGTCCATTCCCAGCCACCCACAACCCTTTCAAATGTTGACTGACTCTAAAAGTACAATCCAGAAAATTTGCCATAATGTTTCAACAGTCCGTCTGTCCTTACAAATGATGATATTCCTTTACAAAATATATATACATAAAGTACATATCGAAGTTTATTTTATTGTTTCAGAAAAAAAAACAACAGCGTTGCGTATACGTATTAAAATTCTGTATGTGTGTAGTTGATACTGAAATTCCATAAGATTTTATTCTAGCCTCTGTGTTATGTATATTCATGACTTTTAAATATAAATTAAACATCCTACCTGTGACCTTCTTATCATTTTTCTGCAGTCTACATCAGTGTGTACGACCTGTTAACCTGGAATACTGGAACACATTCGTCAGGTGAAGATAAATAATCACCTTGTAATTAGATGGAACAATGAAAAATTCATAAACACACATAAAAGAAAATCGATGCTCAAACCAACACGGCAATTAAGCAAATGGAATAAAAAATAATACTATATATTTGTAATCTGTGATATTTATTTGCACACTTTTCTTCCCTGTATTATGAGTTAAATTTAATCCATTTGCCTGTTTTTTTATCATAATAGGTAATTTCTCTAAACCAGAGCTTTCACTTATAACAAGATCACGTGTTTTAATTTTTTGTCAAATCACGAGAATTATGGGAAAACTTTGTAGGGTGATTTTTTATCTTTGAAAGAAAAGATATTCTTTGTTCAACGTCGTATGAGAGAAGTCTTGTTTTTGCCAGGTCATAGAGTGAATGAACATGTAGAAAACCAACATGTCTCTAGAATATCCTTTTTGTTATAATGGAAGTCGCTGTCTCGTGTTGCTGTTGTTAATGCTATTTATGCACTCTATATTTCCACCAGCAACCTGAGATGTATGAAACAACATTTCGTATATCATCATGGGATTACTTCATCAACCTGTTTCATATTTTAACCAGCTTTATGTTTGACTTTGACACGCGACGTTTGTTCAATTGTGTGTAGTCAACTGTGAGATGCCAAACCATTACGTGCAGTTCAAATGCGAGATGTGTAATGTGTGTCGTGTCTCATGTACGCAGTGTCATTGTTGGTCACGACTGTGACCTTGCTCTCTTTGTCAATCATCTCACCATATGGCAGGCTCCTAGTGAGTCAAGTGAGCCTGGGTTATCTCTACTGAAACGTCAGATATAAAAAGTTATCTACTACAAAACGGTAGGTCTCTGTATTTACCAACATCTGATACGGTACTCTCTTGTTGCTGTCTTGTCTCCTTCCTCATATACCTTTCGGTGTTGAGGGGACAAATATTTGCTTCATATAGTGGGATATTTAATGCTTCTCTACTTTCCTCCCTCCATCTCCTGTGTGGGCGGCCTCTTCCTCTGTTATCTACAAATCTTAGTGTGAATGTTGTCTGTGATATAGTGTCTGGTTTTAACCATGTAACATGGCCAAACCATTTGACTTGCTGTTTCTGGATATAGCGTAATACTGGTGTTACTCCAACCTTTGCCCCGATGATGTCATTTCTTATTTGGTCTCTGTTTGTCACTTCTAGTAATCTCCTTAAACATCTCATTTCTGTTGTAATGATTTTTTTTGGCTGTTAGTGTCCGTGTTGGACATTGATAGAACAGTGATGCGAGGAAAATTGTGTTGTATAGTGGCCTTTTTGTTTCAGTTGTAATGTATTTGTTTTTCAGTAAAGGATTCATTTGTCCAATGACATGATTTGCTTTATTGCATCTGTTCTCAATCTCAGCGTAAATTGTCAATGAGGATGATATTATACTACCTAGGTATTTGAAATGTTTTATTTGTTTCAAGTCTGATTGTCTAGGAAGATCTTTGTTTGGATTTTTTCTCTCGCTATGTTCATGACTTCTGTTTTTTTTTCAGCACTGATCTTCATGTTGTGGCTTTGACATATCTTTGCTAAATTATCCATCTTCTGCTCCAGGTCTTTTTTCTGATGTGGCTATAAGTGCTTGATCGCTAGCAAAAAGGAGTTCGGTTATGGTCCCCCTTTTTTGTATGTCTGCTGGAAGGTGTTGTGGGTTTATCGGCATTCTTTCTGGGGTTGGACTGTTGGGCAGCTCTGTCGTGGAGTTTTTACTATGCATGTTAGCGTCTTTGCAGATGTTGACAATGTATGTTATGAACAATAAGGGAGATAATACACAGCCTTGCCTCACTACAGATTTTATGATGAATAACCATGATTGTTTTCATATAGGCTTTTGCATAGATTAATCAAGTGTGTACTAACTCCATAATGGTGTAAGATTTCTTACAGTTTATATCTATTTGCTTCTGTCTTCATTATTATCTGAAAAAGAAAACGATGTGGTACATTACTTTCTCAACGCCCCGAGGGGGCACATCATTTTGAGCCTGAGACAAAAAGACAGTCAATGGAGTGGCATCATCCGCAATCACCACGGAGAAAGAAATTCAAGACAACTCTTTCAGCTGGAGATGTCATGATCACTGTCTTTTGGAACAGTGAATGTGTGATTTTTGTGGATGTTATGCCAAGAGGAGAGACAATCAGTTCGCCAGCTTACATTAAGACATTGAAAAAACTCAATCAACGTTTTCGCAGAGTTCGGCCACACAAGAATCCAGCAGACCTGCTTCTCCTTCACAACAATGCGCGCCCTCACACAAGTCTAGCAACACGGAAAGCAATCACCAAATTGGGTTCGACTGTACTACCCCATCCACCCTATAGTCCCGATTTGGCACCCTCTGCTTTCCATCTGTTTGGTCTACTTAAAGATGCACTCCTAGGGGTAAGATTTGAAGATGACGAAGGACTGATTCATGCCGCGAATAAATGGCTACAGAATCAAGAGAAAATCTAGTACGGGGTAGGATAAAATGCACTTGTTTGGCGCTGGCGTAAAGCCGTACAAGTTGATGGGGATTATGATGAATAATACCATGTTTACATGACATATCCATGTATATTGTGTATAAATTTCATGCTTTTTTATAAACAGCTCCTGAGAAAAACGATGTGGTGCATTACTGAACGCCCTTCGTATTTAGCGTCTACTATCGCTAGTTCACTTTCTAATGAAAAAAACTTATTCTAGAACACGAGAGCTGGCCCATTTATTTTAAACCTTAATTTAAATCTAACAGAGGCAATTTTGTGTCTACTCTAACACTCAGGCTTAGAAAGCTGTATTCTGCCTCCCTCTCTTACATTTTTTGCAACTCCTTAAACTCCTATATCCGTTTTTGATTAACGTCCCTTTTCCCACTCTCGAATTTCGTATGGGAAATGGTAATCCACATGGAACGACCCCTTGGTTTGGTCACTTTACGATTATAATGGATTATGCTTTCAATTTAAGCTCAAGATCTTGATCCTGGTTTTGGTTATTTCAGCAGGCAAAGAAAGCACACTATAAAATTCTAGTGCAGTACAAAGAAGAGAGCAAGTCAGTTTAAAGCACAGTAAACGCTCGGTAAACTCAAAACGGACAATGCTCATACGCGATACAGTGAAAGATCGATTACGAGAGGGAGAGAGAGGGAGAGAGAGAAAGGGAGAGAGAAATTCTTGTAAGAGAATAAGTAATAAGATGTAAAGACAGATCTTGGAAAAGATCTGGCGAAAGCAATGTACAAAGAAATAGACAAGAAAGTAAAAAGTTCAGCTACAAGGGATAAAAGAGAATACATAGACAATAAGGCGAAAGAGGTAGAGAAAGCAATAAAAACAGGAGACAGCAAAATGTTATATAACATACAAAAGAGGCTAACATGTACTATTACATCCAAAGAAAGACCAATCCTTAGCAAAACTGGAACCCTATTAACATCAAGTAAAGACCACAAGCAAAGATGGGCTTAACACTTCCAACAAATACTTAATCGACCACACCCAAAAGAATTGATAAACCTTGAAACCGACTTACCAACCCCACAACTAAATGTCAACCTAGATGAAATTACAGTGCATGAAATTGAAACAGCAATGAATTTAATGGCTAACAACAATGATGCAGGTGAAGATGAAATAACACCCGAAATATTAAAAGCTATCAATAGTGACAACATGAGTCAACTACAAAGAATGTTTAATAAGATTTGGAAAGAAGAAAAATTCCCTTCTAAATGTAAAAAAGGAATCATTGTTAAAATACCAAAAAAGGCATCCTTACTGACTGTAACAATTGAAGAGGAGTTACCTTAATATTAGTTGTGTCAAAAGTATTTTGCAAGGTCATTTTGAATAGACTTAAAGATACAGTGGATATCGCAATGAAGGAAGAACCAGCAGGATTTCGAAAAGGGAGAAGCTGTCTCGACTAGTTCTTTACTCTCAGAATAATACTTGAAGAACATATTGAAATGCAGAAACCATTAATACTGAACTTCATAGATTTTAAAAAGGCATTTGATAGCATACACAGAGATTCATTATGGAGAATTTTATGTCTATATGGAATACCATCTAAAATTGTCAGCATCATTAAGGACCTCTACAATGGATATGTTTGTGCAGTCAAGACAGAAGAACTAATGAGCGAATGGTTTTAGATTGAAACAGGCGTGAAACAAAGATGTGTATTATCATTTGAAACAGGCGTGAAACAAAGATGTGTATTATCTCCATTGCTTTTTGGAATTGACATAGACTTTATAATGAAAAGATGCCGTACATGAAAAACCGGCATTGATTGGGTACATGGAATCCAAATAGAAGATCTTGATTTTGTTGATGACATAACTCTTTTCAGTAACAATGTTAATTTCATGCAAGAAGAAACAGATATCCTGTCTTCACTGGCTAGCAAAATATGACTTGAAATTAACAAGGACAAAACAAAAATAATGAAACTTTCCATTAATAAAGATGGAAAAATACACGTAGAAGGGACAGATGTTGAAGAAGTCAATCAATTTGCATTCCTTGGCAGCTACGTATACCAGGATGGTGACACCAGAAAGGAAGTTAGAATTAAAATTGCAAAAGCAGCATCGATCTTCAAGAATCTTGAGAACATATGGAATTCAAAAATTATAAGCACAAAAACCAAGTTAACACTATTCAATTCAAATGTAATATCCAGCCTCATTTATGCATGCGAA